>CAWUFW010002789.1:1200000-1945000 GCA_963921515.1 Calotriton arnoldi | reverse complement strand
GACAGACTGGTCCTACAATGGCTCTGAAGGTTTAGCAGAAAAATACTGACCTAAGGCTTGATTCGGAGGTTCATCTGAAGAGCCACTGTCACCTTGCAGAGAAGTACTGACCCAACGCGGGCACCTTAGCCCTACCAACCAAGGACAGACCCATATACCTGAGACATTGCACCGGAGGACAGACCATTACATCAGTTGCTAAGCCTGTAACAAGGGTGCTGACGGTGCACCAGAGATCTAGAAAAGGAGTATGGACCTTACGTCAGCTCCTGAAGACTAATACTGAAGAATTGACACTACACAAGCTCCTGGAACTTTGTATTGGCGGTCAAAACCTACACCTTATCCTGGTGCTTAGCTGCAGAGTACAGTCCCTACAGCAGCTGCTGAAATGGAGTAGGGAGGCTCGGCTGCCGTGATCCTCGTAGAATTCTTGGCAGCATTCAACAGTTTCCCACCTGGTGTTGACTACCCACCCGCTGCCCTTTGAATTTGCAAAAATGCTCTTAGTTGGCTTCAATAATTTTTTTCTAACAGATCTGTTGCCATCGCCCTGTTCAGATCGGAGAACTTTTCCTTCAAATGTTGAGTGCCTCAAGGCTCCTCTCTGAGCCACACATTATTCTATATCTTTTTGACACGACTGGCTACTCTGTTAAAAAACTTCGGCTTTAATTTTGCATCATATGCCGACGACACAAAAACCAATTGAATCTATCTCCAAAAATCTCAACGACACCAAAGCGAAATCGGTCCGTTGTATGAACATGGAGACACAATGAATGAGTGTGAACTGCCTCAAATTGAACAGTGACAAAACCAAGATTTTACTCTTCAGCAGTCATTCCTGATTTTGGTCCTCCGAATGGTGGCTGGATAAATTGGAACAGCCCCAACCCCCCCCTCTGCCACCATTGATACCCAACTAACCTTCACTAAACAAATTAACAGTATTGTTGATACTTGTAATGCCCAGAGTGAAATCCTACTTTATTCCTGTGTCTTCTTGCCATACAATTGTTCAGGCTCCTATAGTTTTAAGAATAGATGGAAACTCACTTTATCTAGGAAACCCAAGTACATTCTACATGAACTTCAGGTTGCTTATAGTGAGTAAAATATTATATTTAAAGCCCTTTGTAAAGCCCACAAAACCTTACACTGGGCTACACCATCTTACTTGGCAAAACAACTGGTGAAGCACACCCCAGCCAGAAATCATTGGTGCACCAACCAACATCATCTTCAGGTATCAAATATCTCCCCGTCTAGAATGGGCTGCAGAACCTTCTCTTACCTGATCTCATCCCTAAACAATGAATTCTACGCCTCTCAGCCATGAAAGTTCACATGCTTTTTAGGAAAAGCTTTAAAAAGTAGTTTTTCAACTGAAGCTCTAATCTCCCCTCTTTGGCTGATTCCCCCCAGCTTTAGGAAGCATCCTGTAGTCAAGGGCTCTACAAATTCAAAATAAATAAATAAAAATAGCACAGGATGACAACCTCACTGCTCCACTTGAGGCAAAGAACAAGAGTAATGACCCTACACCAGAGGCCTAGAACAGGAGTACTGCCCTTTTCACCAGCACCAACAAATATCACTGGACAGGATAAGAGACTCTACATCCATTCCTGAGGCCTAGTAGACAATGACAGAGCCCACATGTCCGCTTCAAGCCTAGCAGAGGAGAACAGGACATACAGCTGGTCTAGCAGAGAAAGAAATAACCTGCACCTTTTCTGAGGCCGAGCACAGGCAGACCCCCTTACACCTGTTCCAGAAGTCTAGAGGCGTAGGATAGTGGGACAGGCCCAATACCTTCTCAGAGGTCTAGAACAGGAGGACTGAGCCTAGATTAGCTCCTGTAGTGTAATATAGTGAAACAGACCCAACGCCTGTTTGAGGCCTAGAACAGGAGCAGCAATCATACATTAGCTTCTGAAGTGTAGGTGCAGGAGGACAGGTACTGCTGTTGCTTCCGATCTATCACAGGAGGTCAAGCCTTCCAACTGGTTTAAACCAGAGGAGGATCGACCACTGATCATCCCCCTTCATGTCACTAGCAAAGGTATAATGATGCACCTCACAAAGGATGCCAGTGTCTAATTTAAGGGCCTTAGAACAAAGTCTCCATCACAAGCTTGGTTCATAAACCTTAGACATAAGTTACCACGGTGCATGAGCTTAGATAGCTCTATCACAAGCATAGTGATTGAACCCGATAGAAACCTTTATCACAAGCAAGGTCCATAAAACTTAGACAGATGCATCTATAACAAGCATGTCCTTAGATAGACGCCTCTATCACAAGCATGGTGCATGAACCTTAGATAGACGCCTCTATCACACCGTGAATCTTGGATAGATGACTCTATCACAAGCATGAAACCTAGACAGACGCCTCTATCACAAGCATGGTGCATAAACCTTAGATAGACGCCTCTATCAGAAGCATGTCCTTAGATAGATGCTTCTATCACAAGCTTGATGCAGGATCTTAGATAGTGGCCTCTATCACAAGCGTGATGCAGGATCTTAGATAGTCACCTCTATCACATGCATGATGCACAACCTTAGATAGATGCCTCTATCACAAGCATGGTGCATGAACCTTAGATAGACGCCTCTATCACAAGCATGGTGCATGAACCTTAGATAGATGCCTCTATCACAAGCATGGTGCATGAACCTTAGATAGACGCCTCTATCACAAGCATGGTGCATGAACCTTAGATAGACGCCTCTATCACAAGCATGGTGCATGAACCTTAGATAGACGCCTCTATCACAAGCATGAATCCTAGACAGACGCCTCTATCACAAGCATGAATCCTAGACAGACGCCTCTATCACAAGCATGGTGCATAAACCTTAGATAGACGCCTCTATCACAAGCATGTCCTTAGGTAGATGCCTCTATCACAAGCTTGATGCAGGATCTTAGATAGTGGCCTCTATCACATGCATGATGCACAACCTTAGATAGACGCCTCTATCACAAGCATGGTGCATGAACCTTGGATACATGTCTCTATCACAAGCGCAGTATTTGATAGATACATCTATCGCAAACATGGTGCATGAAACCTTGATAGACTTCACAAGCAATGTGCACAAACCAAAGAGAAGTCTATCACGAGCAAGGTGCACAAATGTTGCAAAGTGCATGATCTTTACTTAAAATTCTTCCCAACAGGCTGAATACATGAAGCTTGGAGAGATGCCCACATCTGCTGTAATGTGCCATAACGTTAGATGGACACACGTTTCACACAGTTCCTGAACCAGAGCAGGCATCTATCACAAACATGCTGCTTGGTCCCGAGCGAAACGTGATAAAAGTGTCCCTCCCAATCAGGGTACAAGAATTGCATCAAGAACTCTCAATTCCAGCACAATGCTTAGCCTTAACCTACAAATCTCCACAATGGACGTGGAGCACAGTCTTAGGTCAAATGTCCCAATGAGGGGTCTGGAAATTAGATGGTACATTTGGCCATAGCAGGTCATCTGGGTGAGTGGTGCCCACCCTAGACCCCATCACAGAATTGGCAAAAGACAAAAGGAATATTAGGTCAGCAGCTCACTAGTACATCAGACTGCAGAAGATTCTTGATAGATAAGGATGGAAAAGAGAGAAGTCACTGCAACTCAGCACCAACACTATTTTATACTCACATCCCCCTCGCACTGTGCACAGAACCAAAAAAACACAATGACACATTAGTATCGAAAAACGTATCAAAGGGAATGCAACTGAAAACAAGAACCAGCTGTGTGCTTTTCTGTGCAGAGAAATGCAATACCATATGGTCACTTGTATGTGATTACAGAAAAGTGTGAGACACAGTGAAAATCGACAGTTCAGGCGTCCTATCGCTGAAATATTCAGCCAGCATCATAGACTAGGGAGCTCTTTGAAGAGGGAGCTACCAATAATGGTGCTGAGATGGCATGAACTCACAGCCATTTGTGAGGGGCTTCATTTTTCATATGGTAACCAGTCCATCATGGGCACTTTAGGAAAAAGGAGGTAGTTAAACAACCAACATCCTACCCTGCTCTTCGCCTCCAAGACCTCCGTATAAGATGCTACCTCAGGTCAGTGGCAGGGACCCAAGCTTTGGCACACTCACCAGGCTCCCTTACATGGAAGGACAAAGCCTGCCATGCAGGTGGACCCAATGCATGAGGAGGAAAGTGGGGCGTTATTTAGAGCACTAAAGGGTTCCCTCTGTGGGGCACCACGAGTGAAAGAAGAAAGTGATCAACTGCTGCATCAGATAGAGTAGAAGTAAAGGAATTTTGATAAGGTTCTCACTGCCAGAAAAGCATTGAGAGGAGGTAAAGAACATGTCCTACACCATGAGCTCCAGACAACCTTTGTGTTCTCTCCCTTGTCTACCCCAATCCTGCAGATACATCACTGCCTGTCTCACAAGCGGTTCCCTTTCCCCGCAGAGCCCAGACTTCCACTTGCTAGATGCAGGGCATGCAGTGGCAATGGCTGATTTTAATGTGTGATGGAAGAAGTTACCGCAGCTTTCGCCTCTGCAATCTTGGCCTTCTTCAGTCGTGCTTTGCAGGCATCGAGGTCCAGGCGCCTATTCTCCAGGATCCGTCGCTCTTTCTAGAAGCAGAAGAAACAGATATAAAAAAAAAATCCAAGTGAAGACATCTATGCTCTGAAACTGACAAAAGGCTCCTTTTTTAGTTCGTGAACGAGGAGGTTCCTTCTAAAATCAACTTGTTACCTCTCCTCTTCTCCTCAAAGTCTGGTCTTCATTTAATGGCTCCTTATATTCCATCCGCTTCGTCTCCTAATAGATTCAAACACTATCATGAGCATTGTACATGCTCTCCATTAAACCCACATCAAAAGAAGATACCACTAGAGTTTGTTACATATTGCCCTCTAGACAGATCGATGGAGTGATCCTCCTCTCCATAGTAGCAGTTCCCCAATCACCCTATAGCAACAGCCAACTAAGCTCTGCATTCTGCCCTCATCCTGGCAGTGGTTTACCTGCTATTCACTCAAACACTCTCAGTATGGCCATTTGCTGCTTTTTCACTGCCCTCCTCAAAACAATCTCTCCATCAAGCAGGCCTTAAGAATATCTTGGTAACTTAGGACAGAAAAATGCACTGCAGGTATGCACAGCTAAGAGTAAAAAAACTTTGAAGAACCTGCAAGATGTTCTTCAGTCATGTGAAAGTTTTGTTGTTCTGGATAGCTCTTGGTAGTAGGTGGAGCAGTGCCAAACAAACTCCTGCAGAAAGTGCAAGTGAACAGGGTTAGATCGGTTTCTACTGGAAGAGTAAAGAAAAGAGACATTGTGCAGTTCGCTCATAAAGCTGACACTCCTCATTAGTACAGCCAGTCAGGCCCAGAGAACACATGCACACAAGTAAGGAAGATGGAACTGGTATCTGCAAGAGTCGGTATTGTGGGATTGTTAAGACTAGCAGGTTGGAAACCAGATAGAGGCAGAAGGTGTGAAGGATTGATAAAGTGCAGGAAAGAAAATGAAAATGTCTGAGCAGATATGAATGAATAAACAGGTGGGAGCTTTGTGCAGGAGCATCAGCACGATGGACAGGAGAAAACAACACTAGAGAGATAACTCCCACACTCGGAGAGCACCAACTTGAGAAAGGCATTCTCTGCTACACTAGGAGCCTGCTCAGTGAGGTGTTACTCATCTGCAGCACACAACGGATACTACACAAGCTATAATGCCATTGTTTTAATCCTTGGTGCTTCCTAGGAGTGACTGTGAGGGTACGAATTACAAGCCTGAGGGAAACAATGTAGTCTGAATTATTTGTAGGTGTCTTGCCCAGTGCTATAACTACTAGCACATGGTTCCATGAAGGCTGGACCCAGCCCTCCATCACGAGAGGAGCTGAAACGACAACATCTTGGAGATCCAGGCTCAGCTGACCCAAAGGAACTGTATTTGTAGATGAAGAAAAGCTGCAGCTACATTCAAAAACAGTGGCAATAAAGAGATGCGACTACCACTTTCGTAAACTGTTTGGTGGGTGTTCAATGCCCCTCCTATTTTAGGGATGGGGATGACTATCTGTGTCTTTCCTACCAAACATTTCTGGTTAAAAAAATTTGATTGAAATATCTGTGCAACAGGAAACTCTGTTTTCATTGCTAAACAGGCAGGCATGAGATTTCATCACACTGTAAAGTGGAATGAGAACAAAACATTTTTGCTGGGTATTTGCTTGGTATTTCCACTATTTAGCAATAATGCAATGAGACCTACAAGGCCGAAGTTAACAGAAGTGCATCTGAAATTCGGGTTCTGCGATCAACAAAATGTGCACCTTTGGACCACAAGACCCCAGAATCGGGAACACAAGGAGGTACCCAAGGTAAGTACCCAGAAACCCCACGGAGGCTGTGTGCAGAGTGGGAACACAGCCGCGTGACCAATGGAAGTCAATGGAGAAGTCGCGGTTGCAGTATGGCAGAAGAAGGTCCCTTCCCAGAGGACCCAGAAGAATTCCCTTGGAGGACGGAAGGTTGGAGAGCCACCCCAACTGTGGATGCCCCGGAGACCAGGTTACCTACACCAGGGAAGCCAGGTGCATAGGGGTGAAGAGACGTCGGAAACCTCCATAGGCTACAATGGAAGACCTGGAGAAAAGTGCCTCTGGAGAAGAAGGTGAAGAAGTCTGGTGGAATCCAAGGGTGGATTCTGGAAGTAAGGAACCTGCAAGCAGAGGGGACAGAGTCTATGCCACTCAGGAGTGACCAGGAGGCACAGAAGAGCAATTCCCACCGATGTGAGACTGTTCATCAGAGTTGACAGTGAGCTTGTGGCTGCAGCTGTGAGGACCAGGCAACGCTGAGGAAGACCAGGAGCCGTGCATGACCTGTCCCACGTCGGATGTCGGTGACTAGGTGGTCGGTGTCCAGCGGGAGTACCAACAAGCCTTGGTAGCAGCAACTGCCGTTGAGAACAAAAAAGGAGTAATGATGGGACCAGCAAGTTCCAAGGGACTCACTAAAAGCAGGGGAGTCAGAGCAGGCCCCGAGCAAGCAGGGGAGCCCACTGAAGCAGGAGAAGACCCTTAGGAGGACCCACGGGCCGAAGGCAGAGGAGGCGCAAGAGGACCTCAAGCAGCTCACCAAGAAGCAAGGCCTACGGTGCAGACGATGCAGTGAGGACGCTGTGCTTGGCAGGAAGAGATGCTGGAGCTTGTTGTAGCCCGAAGATCTCTGGAGTGCAGAGCCAACAAGCCTTGGCAACGGCAAATTGATGCGGTGCACAGGGGTTTGGTCCGGGCGTTTCGACGTGGGATAATGGCCTCAAAATTGCAGAAAGGGCAGGTCTGGCCTCGAGGGAGTTGCAGAACCACCACCTGTATTGCTGAGCCTTGAGAAGTCTGTGGAACGTCAGGAGCATCAGACCGGTCAGCTTTGTTGCGTCGCCTGCAGATGCAGGGGAGTGACTCCTTCACTCCAAGGGAGATTACTTCGGGTGTCCTTCATGCCCACAGGTCTGGTGAAGATCCTGGAAGAAGCACAGACACAGACGACAAAGAAGACTTGCAGAACAGCGATACCAGGAGAAGCAGGGGTCTTCCTTGGTGCAGCCTCTGCTCCAGGGGAAGTCCCAGTGACCAGATGGTCGAAGAGTGATGTGGTTTCAGGCTTGAGTCTTGTCCCATGACAAAACTTAGGAACCACCCACAGGTAAGCCGTTAAGTACCATTGGGAAAAGATTGAAACAACTCGGGGGTCCCTCCCAGAGGAGGGGCTGGACAGAGGGGAAGATACTCCAATGTCCTTCGTCCAGTTTGGCGCCAGAACGGGAGCCCAGGGCTCCCTGAACTGGGTCAAACTGGAGTATGCAAAGAGGGCACCAAATGTGCCCTTCAATGCAGTTTGGTGGCGCTGGCAAGCACCCCCACCCTAGCCCAATACACCAAGTCCTGTCTGGGAGGTGGTCACACCTCCCTGAGAAAGGAAACCTATTGTTCTACCTTCCCCTGCTCGAGCTTGGCTCAGCAGAAGGAAGGCAGATTTGGGTCTGTGGTCGGCAGCAGCACTAGCTTGCTGTCACACCCTGAAAGGATGTTACCGGGAGAACAGGGGTACCCCAAGGGAGCCCCCCAGTACATGGGATCATACTTCCAACACTGGAATTGGTGCTGGGGTATGATTCCAACACGTTTGATACCAAACATGACCGGTTTCAGTGCAGCCACTATATAGTTAGACATCTTGTATTGACTGGTGTCCACTATACGTATCAAAATGGCTGACAGCACTTACAAAGCCTGGAGAATCGACTCCGGAGTTTGTAGAGGTGCCCTGCTCATGCATGGGCACTCTCACACTTATAACCAAGCACCCTGCCCTCAGGACTGACGAGCCTGCCAAAGGGGTGACTTATAGGTTTTAAGTGCAGTGACCTCAGATATAAGGAAACTTATATCCGTCATGAGAGGTGCAAGAACCAACTCACACAGGCTGCAATGGCAGGCCTGTAGTCACAGTTTAAGTGGACTCCCATGGGTGGCACGATACATGCTCCAGCCCATGAAAGACCCGTGGTGTACCTAGTCCCTGGGTACCTTAGTACCACGTACCCGGGACTTACAAAGGTACACCAGCAGCCAATTGTGGATGTACAAAAGTACTTACCCTGGTCAATTTAGGGAGAAAGCCCAGTGACTGGGGTCCTGATTAGCAGGACCCCAGTCAGACTAGTCAAAAGCATACTGACAGCAAGCAATAAGTGGGGATAACCATGAAAGTAGATCCTACTTTCCTACTGGAGGTTTTCCGCTTGTGGGTTTTCCTCCTAGCTGCGACCATCTAAGAAAGACACCCGTCACCTTTTCGTGCATATTATTCTGTGTAGGGCAGTGCCGTGGCTACTGGGAGAAATCCCTCTTTCCTCTGGCAATCTCGAAGGCCACTCAACAGACGTACATTGTGTGCAGTCATTGACAGTCATGTAGAGAACACGTTTGTTTTGTGATAGGGTGCTGTGGACTGATATCAGTAGTTCAACGGATAAGATAGCTTGGTGGGTTATGAGGCAGAAAAGGAGGTCTACAGGCAGCACGTGTCCTGGAGCTGCTCGTGATCCTCTGATAATTCATGTGTTGGATGACGTTTCACGTGCAATGGTGTCCTAGTGTGTCTAACTGCTCTACACAGTTTTTTGTATCTAAATATGAATGTGGAGTGGAAACCAAGCACCCTGTATATTACAATATATATTTTTTGAGACCACTGGTTTTAGGAGAATGTACAACATTATTCAGCCGACGTTTCACTCTGGCTTTGAGTGGCCAAGGGCTTTTTCCAGGCTGCTACACAATAAGTAGAAGGAAACCCGCTTGTCTGATGGTGAGGCATATTCGAAGAAATAGAGGGGGATACAACCAGTTAAGGTACTCTAGCTAGGGTGGCCACCACTGTTCAGGTTATTAAGGACGCTGCTTCGAGTGACCACTGTCCCTTGATATTTTATTGGACAAGATTCACAAAAGTCTAGAAGACCCACCAATAAGATTACTCACCGGGTTTGAGAATGGACTCAATGCAACAAAACACAGGAGGTTATCTTGATACATTTCTGGGGTTGTTTTTTAAAATTTTTGCTCTTTTAACAGATGGTATAGAAAGTGCAAACAGGTGAAAATGTCGCATTATACACTCTGAATGTTGCACATGAGGAAGGACTGGGAGCAGAGTATTACTATTTGTTGAAAACAGATATATCAGATAAAAATTGCGCCTTTGGAATACAATTACTACACTAAACACGGTCTGGGAGTTAATCGAGGGGACTGAACTGGCATTTACTTCTGAGATCTGCTGGGGCAATGAGTTTGTACACAGTGCCGACCTGTGTACATATGTAAATATATGTGATGTGCCCCTTTGAGGAGTAACACCCTTTGACACAATTGTGATGGGACAGGATCTTTTTTTGTAAGGGTCATCGATGTCCTATCAGTTTCAAACGAAAGCGAGGAAGAGTAAAAAGGGTATATTGGGGCACTGAATATGCCACACCCATGGGTGCAGTCCACTCAAATAACTCCACAGAAATCCCGTCCCAGAATGCAACTATCAGGGGAGACTTGAGCAAACGGCATAAAACCATATAAAGTAAACCAACAGAGCGTAACAATCCATTAAAATACAAAAGCGTTTATCCCAAATCACTGACACAAAATGCGCATCTTTCATGGATACTACTGGTTAAACAAACTTTAGGTAGATAAAATAATATGCAAGCAACGGACTATGCAGGTAAATTCTTAAAAAGAAACTAATTGTTGAAGATTCTTGAATCAGCAACTGAAAAAAGCAAAAAGAGAAACTTCTGAAAACAAAAAGAAAAAAAGAAGGTATCAAACGGAATATTCCGAAATATGTACCATTCAAATGATAAAATAAAGAGTCCTGAAGAAGAACTGGAAATGAATTAGATTTGAAACATTTCTTCTCAGTTGAAATACTTTTTGCCTACAGATGTGGGCCAAATGTAAAGGATAAGAGAGTAAAATAAGACATGCAAGTGAAATCACAACCTAAGAAAATGGGTACAGTCGGTCTTAAATGCAGACACTGCAGAATCTGCTTGAAAAGGATGGTGTTCAGCACACTAAGACTGGGGGAAGCTGCAACCAGAGAGGGTTTTTAAGCTGTAAAGAACAAGTTACTTACCTTCGGTAACGATATATCTGTAAGAGAAATAGATTAGTTATAGAATCCTTACCTTAGAATTACCCCCAGGCGTCAGACTGGATCCGGAGAATTCTTTCCTCAGCAGTACCCCTGCGAGTCGGTAGGTGGCGTCGGTCAACTCCGTGTTCGCCATCATGATCATCGTGATGACAACGCGGTATCTACTTAGACGCCGCCCCTGCGCGCTGACGTCAGTTCTTTAACACGACATTCCACGCCAGAAGCGCAGAGCCATCCAAGACACTGACCACTGGTGCACAAAACTAGGGCCCTGAAAGGGAGTCCCTTACTCTAGAAGTCAGTTCGCAGAACGAGGAGGTTGGGTGGGGCGGTAAGGAATCTATAACTAATATAGGTCTCTTACAGATATATCGTTACCGAAGGTAAGTAACTTGTTCATCTGAAAGAGACTATTAGTTATATATTCCTTACCTTAGAATAGATACCCCAGCAATACCAAACCCCTGAGGTGGGTTTGTGAACTGAGTTCACACCAGAAAGTCCTGGAGAACTGAACGGCAAAAGAAGCTGTCTCTCCAGATTTGACTAGCCAGGCAGTAATGCTTAGTAAACGTGTGCAGTGATGCCCACGTGGCTGCCTGGCAGATGTCACCGAGGGGGACTCCACGTCCCAAAGCAGCAGTGGCTGCCGTCGCCTAGGTGGAATGGGCGTGCAGTCCTACCGGAGGCACCTTTTTCGCTAAGGAGTAACAGATCTTAATGCAAAGGACGACCCATTGAGAGATGGTCCATTTTTGCACGGGCCGACCTTCCTTGGCGCCCACAAAGCCAACAAAGAGTTGATCGTCCACCCGGAATTGTTTTAGCGATCAAGATAAAATGATAACGCACGTTTTGGATCCAGACGGCGGAGTCTCTCCTCCTCCTTAGAAGGATGAGGGGGCGGGAAGAAGGTGGACAAAGTGATGGTTGGCCTATGTGGAAAGAGGTAACCACTTTGGGTAGAAAAGACGGTCTAGTTCGAAGGACTACCTTGTCTGGATGGACAGCAAGGAAAGGAGGTTTAGAAGATAAAGCTTGAAGGTCACTCACCCTGCGAGCAGAGGTGATGGCAACCAGAAAGGCAGTCTTTAAAGTCAAGAGTCTGAGAGGACAATTATGTAGTGGCTCGAAAGGAACACACATAAGGTAAGTTAAGACCAGATTCAAGTCCCACTGGGGCATTACGAAAGGAATAGGAGGAAATTGGTGAGTAATGCCCTTAAGAAAACTATTTACAATAGGGGACTTGAAAAGAGAAGGCTGATCAGGAAGGCGAAGAAAGGCCGAAATGGCCTAAAGATAGCCTTTAAGGGTGCCCAAAGCAGAGCCTGCTGGGCCAAAGAAAGGATGAATAGGAGAACCTCCGAAAGAGGGGCAAAAAGTGGATCCACAGTTTTTGCTGTGCACCATGCCACAAATTTGTCCCATCTACAGGCGTATACTGTCTTAGTAGAGGGACGCCTGGCTGCCAAGATAGCATTACAGACTTCGGGAGGAAGGTCAAAAGCTGTCAACTGTCGCTGCTCAATCTCCACGCAAGGAGGTGGAGGCTGGACAGGTTCGGGTGGAGGACCGTCCCCTGCTGCTGCGACAGAAGATCCTACTGAAGAGGCAGTTTGATTGGAGAATCTATGGCCATGTTCAAGAGCTCGGGATACCAGACTCTTCGTGCCCAGTCCGGAGCCACAAGAACGACTTGGGCCCGGTCGCGCTTGATCTTCTTCAACACTCTGGGCAGAAGAGGTATAGGCGGAAAGGCGTATAGAAGACCGCAATTCCACTCGCGACGAAAAGCGTTGCCGAGGGAGTGCCGCCTTGGAAGTTCCAACGCGAAGAACTGCTGACATTGCGCGTTCTCTTCAGTGGCGAACAGATCTAACCAAGGCTCTCCCCACTGCTGAAAGAGACCTTGCACCACCTCCGAGCGAAGACGCCATTCGAGATACATCATGCACCAGAGGCTGAGTTCGTCCAACCTGGCGTTCAGGCAACCTGCCAGGTGTTGAACCACCAGGGACATGCCCTGATGTTCCAGCCATGTCCAGAGATGAAAAGACTCTTGACATAGGGTCCACGACTCCACCCCGCCATGTTTGTTGCAGTACCACATGACGGTGGTGTGGTTCGTGAACATCTGCACTACCTTTCCTTTGACATGAATGCCTTCAGTGCCAGACGAATCGCCCAGAGCTCCAGAAGGTTGATGTGGAGCCCGGAATCCACCGGAGACCAGAGACACCTGATCTCCGCCTCTCCCATGTGGCCTCCCCATCCCAGGAGTGACGCATCTGTCACCACTGTGAACTCTGGTTGGGGAAGGGAGAGGGAAGGATAAGTTACTTACCTGTAATCCTAGTTCTCTTCCAGGGGTATCCTCATCAAAGTCATAAGCACTGAATATTCCCGCCCACGTGCGGGGACCCCGGAAATATAAAAATTATATATGGAAATCACATATATACAGCTCTACATATATGCATATACATATATCATTTTTTCTCATACCAATGCAGCTCTCAATAGGAGGCTAAACAATGTAATTACACACATAAAAACTACTTTTGCCAATATATAAAAACACCAGAGGACAATTAGTACTTGAACTCGGTTTTTTAATGAGCAAAATACTCATAAATAGTAAAAACTGCAAAATAAGTAGACATTGTTAGCCTACAGGCTGCATTGTAAACCAATAGCATAGAAAATGAAAACATTTTCAACAAAAACTGGCACCGTGCCTTTAAGGCAGCCATGACCCCTAGCTTCCCATCATGCCTCAGGGGTGACAGTTAGGTCAGTTGTTCTTTGCATAACCCTGAAGGTCAGGGCACAAAGATATCCTTTAACACTTTAGAAATCTCTCATTTACCTGGGGAGGCGGGTGGGTTGCTTATGACTTTGATGAGGATACCCCTGGAAGAGAACTAGGATTACAGGTAAGTAACTTATCCTTCTCTTCCAGGGGATCCTCATCAATAGTCATAAGCACTGAATAGAATAGCAAGCCCATCAACCACCTGCAGGTAAATGAGAGTAAAGTGACCCAACACAAAGAAACATAACAGCCGAAATCAGCTGTTGAACAGATTCCTCAAGGAGGCCTGGCCTACTTGGGTGTCTGCTCTGGTGTCTGATTCCAGACAGTAGTGCCTCGTAAATGTATGGACGGACCTCCAAGTTGCCGCCTTACAGATTTCAGACATGGGCACATTTTGAAGAAAAGCAGTAGTAGCCGCTTTTCCTCTAGTAGAATGCGCTCTGGGAGTAAACCCCAGGAGCTTCTGCGCTAATTGATAAGCAAGCTTGATACATGAAACTATCCATCTGGAGATGGAGCGCTTTGAAGCTGCGAACCCAGATCTGATCGACCCATAGTTAACAAATAGTTGATCAGATTTTCTTATAGATTTGGACCGATCCAGATAGAATTTTAAAACCCTTTTGAGGTCCAGAGAATGCAAAGCCCTCTCAGCTGGAGTGGAGGGATTGGGAAAAAAGGTGGGTAGAGAGATGGTCTGATTCACATGAAAATCCGACACCACCTTTGGAAGGAAAGAGGGGTGCGTCCTCAACACAACCCTGTTAAGATGGAAGACTGTATAGGGTTCTTTGGAGCAGAGCGCCTGTATTTCACTCACTCTGCGAGCTGACGTGATCGCTACCAAGAAAGCCGCCTTCCAAGAAAGATGCTGTAAGGTTGCTTTGTGTATGGGTTCAAAAGGCGGACCCATCAATTTTGATAGCACCAGGTTAAGCTCCCAGGGTGGTGAAGGAGGTCGTACCGGAGGATAGACCTTCTTTAAACCCTGCAAAAAATCCTTAACAGCCTGTAACTGGAAGAAGGAAGGTTGAGAAGCTGAACGCCTATATGCAGTTATAGCTGCTAAATGCACCTTAATGGAAGAAAACTTCAAACCTGCTTTCGCCAGATAAAGTAGGTAAGGAAGGATGACCTCTTCCTGACCTTTGATTGGGTTACAATTGTTCTGCATACACCACATGTAAAACCGTTTCCACTTGCATGCATACGAATGCCTCGTGGACGGTCTTCTTGCTTCCTTCAAGATGGACATGCAGTCCTGCGGCAGTCCTAAGTGGCCATACTGGAGGACCTCAGGAGCCATGCCGCCAAGTTCAGTGAGGGAAGGTTGGGATGATGAATCCTCCCGTTCATCTTGGACAGCAGGTCCGGTCTGCACGGCAGCCTCTTGTGAGGACACTCTGATAGGTGCAGAAGGTCCGGGTACCACCATTGTCTCGGCCAGTCCGGGGCAATTAGTATCATCCTCGTGCACGAATGGGACAGCTTGGTCACCACCTTCGGGATCAGCGGAAGGGGTGGAAAGGCGTACACAAATGCCCCTGACCAGTCTATCAAAAGGGCATTCCCTTTCGATCCTGGTCGGTAGAACCGTGAGGCGAAGTTTCGGCATTTGGCATTTTCGTCGTCCGCGAAGAGGTCGATGGTGGGACGACCCCATGTCTGGAAGATGTCTTCGACGACCTCGCCGTTGAGCACCCAGTCTTCTCTGTCTTCGAAGTGACGGCTGAGTGCATCCGCTCTCACGTTCTGTTCTCCTGGCAGGTGGACTGCTGTGACTGCCAGATTCCGAGCCAAGAGCCAATGCCAGAGTGCTTGAGCTTCCAGGGAAAGTGTGCGTGAGCGAGTTCCCCCTGTTTGTTCAGGTAGTACATGGTGGTGGTGTTGTCCGTCTGTACTAACACTGAGGTTGCCTGAATCGAGGGGAGGAAAGCTTTGAGGGCTAGGTGTACTGCTCTCAGCTCTAGCATGTTGATGTGATAGGATCGCTCCTTTGGAGACCACAGTCCTTGAGTCTGGAGAGAACCCATGTGGGCTCCCCAACCCTGCAGCGAGGCGTCCGTGATCAGTGTCTGAGCAGGCGGAGGTTGATGGAAAGGAACTCCGACTTGCAAATTTTGTTTTCTCATCCACCAAGGTATGGAAGCTCGAGCCGCGTTTGATGGACTTATTTTTTCGTCCCAACGAGCGGTCTGCTGGTCCCACTTGTCCTCCAGATCCTGCTGAAGAGGACGCATTCGTAGTCTGGCATTGGGAACCAGGAAGATGCAGGATGCCATCGACCCTAGCAGGGAGGCAATCCGACGCACAGGTAGTTTTCTGTTGCGCAGAACCAGCTGGCATTTCTGTATGAGGGAACACTGTCTCTCCTCCGAAGGAAACACTTTTCCTACCGTGGAGTCTAGCAGAGCTCCTAAAAAATGTATTTTCTGTGTTGGCTGTGAAGTTGATTTGACGAAATTCACATGCAGGCCCAGCCGGTGACACAGCTCGAGACAGCTCAAGAAATGAATCCTCACACTGTCTGGGGAAGGACCTTTCAACAGCCAGTCGTCCAAGTACGGGTATACGAAGACGCCCCTGCGGCGCAGTGCGGCTGCCACCACCGCCATGCACTTCGTGAACACTCTGGGGCTGACTTCAACCCGAAGGGTAGAACCTTGAACTGGTAATGAGCGGATCCCACTAGGAATCGCAGGTACTGTCTGTGATACTGATTGATCGGAACGTGAAAATATGCATCTTGCAGATCCAGCGAGCACATCCAATCCCCCTGCCTGAGATGTGGATATATTTGATGGAGAGCCAACATGCGAAACTTTTCCTTTTTATGGATAGGTTGAGTGACCGCAAGTCCAGAATGGGTCTGTACTCTGCTTTTTGGCCTTTTTTCTTCACCAAAAAATATCTTGAGTAAACCCCTTTTCCTCTTTGAGATACTGGCACCCTCTCGATGGCTGACTTTCTGAGAAGGGTGGCAACCTCTTTCTGCAAGAGTTTTAACTGGTGACACGACGGAGGAACTGGAGGGATTGATGGTGGGCGATGTTGAAAACGTAGAGAGTACCCATTCTGCAACGTGGCTAGTACCCACCGATCCTTTGTGATAGCTCGCCACTCTTCGAGATGATCTGCGATACTTCCCCACTGGAGTGGTGAACGGCGACAGGGGAAGTGAGTGTTCATTGTTTCGACTGCGTCTTGGCGGAATTGTTGCCTTGTTGCTGGTTTCTTCCTCCTCTGGAGGAGCGTCTGCCCCGATACTGCGTTTTTTGCTGGCCTTGCTGATCCTGATTTTTCTGCCAATGAGGGGTTTGAACCCTCTGTTGGGAGGATCGTCTATTGTAAGGACGGAATCTCCTACGGAATTCCTTTCTTTCTCCAGGCCCACCGCTTTAAGCGTGTCCAGTTCCGTTTTCATCCGCGTCATCTCTTCATCCGTGTGAGTCCCGAACAAAGAGGAACCAGAGAACGGAAGATTGAGGATGCGTGACTGCGCTTCTGGCCTGAGTGCTGTAAGACGTAGCCATGATGTTCTCCTTGCGCATACCCCATGAGCATAAGCATGTGCCGAAAGGGTAGCTCCATCCGCCGCAGCACTGATGACCTGGTTAGACACCTGACTGCCCTCTGTTAAGATTTCTTCAAAATCTTTACGGTCTTCCTGTGGCAACTTTTCAGTGAATCTCTGTAGTGAGTCCCACAGAGATCTGTCGTAGCGGCCCAGGAGTGCCGCTGCATTGGAAACCTTCAACATGGAGGCCGAAGTGCCACAAACCTTCCTTCCCCAGGAATCCTGCACCTTGCTCTCCTTGTCTGGTGGGACAGTAGAGGAGGATGCCACCGCATGAGTCTTCTTTGCCGCCGCAATTACGACTGAATCCGGAGGAGGGTCAGCCCTGAGGAAGAGCGGATCGTCCTCTGGTGAACGATACTTTTTAAGATCCTCGCTGGGGCGGTCTTAACACTCGCTGGCGTGAGAAAGATATCCATCACTGGCTCTATGATGCCTGGTACCAAGGGAAGCAGAGGTTTAGTTGCTGCTCTTTGGTGTAGAGTCTCAAAATCACCGAGGACTTGCTTTGACGAGTTGGCATAGGGATACCCAGCTTTACAGCTCCTCTGCCAAGAATGTCCTGAAAAGTGTAGATGTCGTCCACCGGAGAGACCTCGACGGTGGACTGTTCGTCAAAGTAGGCGAATAGTCTCTATGGGATGTATGAGTGGAAGAAGAGGACGGAGTAGGCGATCTGTGTGCTCTCCTCCTGCTTCTTGATCTAGACCTCCTCCTGTGTGAGTGCACCGGTGTGCGGCTGCGAGCTCTTGTTCTTGAAGGAGATCGCTCTTATCCTGAGTTAAACGAGCCAACGGGGATCTGTTCTGATGGCTCGAGTAATTCCTGTCCGTAGCCCAGTGATGTAGAGGCCTGTGCCATCGTGGCGATAAATGGATGGAAGGCGATCTGTGGCTCTCTCTTTCCTTAGGAGACTGAGCAGGAGGCGTGAAGCTCAGCTCTTCATGCCTTGTTGGAGAATCTTGGTGACCCCCTGACACTGGGCTGTTGGACGTCGAGATAACCACCTCCGGGGATCTGGACGAACCTGAAGGTGACGAAGACAGGCTCACTGGAGGTGAGGTGTTTCCAGAAGGGCGCTTGACGCTGACCTAGAGCGTCTAAGCGTCGACTGCCCTCTCAACGGAGACGTATGTCTCGACGTTGACTTTCTTCTCTTAGAAAGTGGACTTCTCGGCGACGAACGTCTCTCCAACACTGGTGCAGTGTCCTGCTTTGACACTCCCTGCACCCTTTCAGGAGATTGCTGTGTCGACGTCGACCGGCGTTGGACTGCCGGCGACGGAGGTCTTGGTCTCGACGTCGAAAATCCACTCGGCGGAGTCATCCGCCTCGACGGCGTGGAATGATGGATCGTCTGCTTCGACGCCGAAGGAGGTGTCCTGTGTCTCGACGCCGAAGATCGTTGCTTTGATCCCGGCGGAGATCTGTGTCTCGACGCCGATCGCCGGCGAGGAGGCGACGACGGAGAGATGCGCCTCGACGCCGATCGCCGCTGACGAGACGGGGAGATGTGATTCGACGTCGATCGCCGTTGATGAGGCGACGACGGAGCGCTGTGCCTCGACGTCGATCGCACCTGCGACGACGGAGCGCTGTGCCTCGACGTCGATCGCGCCTGCGACGACGGAGCGCTGTGCCTCGACGTCGTACGCCCACCCGGCGCCGACGGAGACCTGTCTCTCGACGTTGAGCGCCGCCTGGTTGACGTCAACGGAGGACCTGTTACCTTCGTCGACGAAGATTTCGTAGTCGAAAGATGATGCGCCGGCATCACCGAAGTCTTCAACGCCGATTTCTTCGTCGCCGATTTCTTCGACGTCGATACCGACGCCGACTGGAGAACAGGTCGGGACTTTTCCTCTCGACGTCGACCGAGTTCTCCTCTTCTTCTGCCTCACAGGAGACCTACCTCTTTCAGAGAGGCCATAGAGACGGATCCTGTCCCTCTCCTTGATAGTCCTTCTTGATAACTTCTTACAATGCTGGCAGTTGTCAGAAGAGTGGGACTCAGGGAGGCAGAGAATACACACAGGATGTGTATCTGTTCTGGCCTTCTTCTTGCCACATGACGGGCAAGGATCGAATAAAGAAGGCATTTCCAAAAATAAACCTTTTCTGAAACACAAAAGGTGCTACTTGCACTCTAGGACCAAAAGACGTCGAGTGAAAGTAGAAAAACTAGATCTTTATAGATATTTTTTGACAGAAAGTCAAAAAAGCAAGAGCTGAAAATCCAGGGTCCTGACTGAAGGAGCCGGAAAGAACAACTGACCTAACTGTCACCCCTGAGGCATGATGGGAAGCTAGGGGTCATGGCTGCCTTAAAGGCACGGTGCCAGTTTTTGTTGAAAATGTTTTCATTTTCTATGCTATTGGTTTGCAATGCAGCCTGTAGGCTAACTGTCTACTTATTTTGCAGTTTTTACTATTTATGAGTATTTTGCTCATTAAAAACCGAGTTCAAGTACTAATTGTCCTCTGGTGTTTTTATATATTGGCAAAAGTAGTTTTTTATGTGTGTAATTACATTGTTTAGCCTCCTATTGAGAGCTGCATTGGTATGAGAAAAATGATATATGTATATGCATATATGTAGAGCTGTATATATGTGATTTCCATATATAATTTTTATATTTCCGGGGTCCCCGCACGTGGGCGGGAATATTCAGTGCTTATGACTATTGATGAGGATCCCCTGGAAGAGAACTGCCGTTGACCCAATCCTGGATCGTTAGCCACCACTGCAATTGGTGTGCAGTGCCCTCCGAGATCTGGAAGTAATCGGAAAGATTCCCCTGATGCTGTGCCCACTGGAACTTCAGGTCCAACTGCAAAGCCCGCATTTGCCACCTGGTATGATCCACCAGCAGGATGCAGGAGGCCATGAGGCCCAGCAGCCTCAGGATCATTCTCACCGAAACCCGTGATAGAGGCTGAAATATCGGTATCATAGCCCGAATATCCCAGACTCGCTGCTCAGGAGGATACGCCCGAAACTGCGCTGTATCCAGAACCGCTCCGATGTAAAGGAGCTTCTGAGAGGGAATCCGGTGTGACTTCAGCACGTTGATAGTGAACCCCCAGCGAGTGCAGGAGGTCTGCCGTAGTCTGGAGGTGGGAGACGACAGCTTGGGGCGAGCCCGCCTTCAACAACCAGTCGTCGAGATAGGGGAAGACTGGAACCCCTGATCTGCGCAGATGAGCTGCGACCACCGCCATCACTTTTGTGAACACCCGAGGGGCGCTGGTAAGGCCAAAGGGGAGCACAGTAAACTGAAAATGCTCGTGGCTACCGTAAACCGTAGGTAACGCCTGTGGGCAGGCAGGACGGGGATGTGGAAGTAAGCGTCCTGCAAGTCCAACGCTACCACCCAGTCTTCATCGTCGAGGGCAGACAGGACCTGAGCTAATGTCAACATTTTGAACTTCTCCTTCCGGAGGAAGCGGTTGACGTCCCTGAGATCCAAGATAGGACGCAGGCCTTTGTCCTTCTTGGGTACCAGGAAGTAGTGGGAGTAACAACCACGACCTACTTGTGGCACAGGGACTCGCTCGATAGCTCCCTTGGCCAAGAAAGCCGTAACTTCCTGGCGGAGAAGGGCCAAGTGATCTTCCGGCATGCGATGGAGTGTTGGCGGCATGGAGGGAGGGGTACTCTTGAAGGGGAGGGAGTAGCCCCTTCGGACTATTTGCAAAACCTACCTGTCCGACGTGATGTTGTGCCAGTGTGGGAGGTGATGGCGGATCCTGCTGCCCACTGGTAACTGGTGACCCTGAAAGGTCGGACTAGAAGGTTTGGAGGCTGCTGCAGAGGGGGCACTGGTGGACTGGCCCGCCCGCTGGCCCCCAGACCCACAGCGTTGCGTCCCACGTCCACGGCTGCGCAGAGGCTGGGTAGCTTGCGCCAGCCTGTGGCCCTGGGTGGAACGTGGTGAGGCACCACTTCCGTAGCCACGAAAGGGGCGAAAGGCAGACTGCACAGTACAAGAGGTGGTAGCTAGGCCCAAGGATCTGGCCGTAGCCCTAGAATCCTTGAAGCGCTCGAGCGCATTGTCCGCCTTGTTGCCAAACAGGCGACAGCCATCAAAGGGAATGTCCAAAAGAGTCGATTGGACATCCCCAGAAAAGCCAGTGGATCTCAGCCAAGCGTAGAGCCTCAGGGCTACTGACGTAGAAATCGTTCTACCCAGCGAGTCGGGGGGTGTCGAGCTCACATCGGATGGCGAACTTTGCTGCGTCTCTACCCTCTGCGACCGCACGGGAGAGTATGGCCCGGGCCTCCTCTGGACACTGTGGCAGCACCTGCGCAACCGTGTCCCACACAGAGTGGTTGTAATGGCCCAAGAGACATGCAGTGTTCACCGACCGCAGTCCTAAGCTGGCGGAAGAAAACATCTTCCCAAGATGGTCCAGCTTCTTGGATTCCCTATCGGGGGGAGCAGTAAGGAACGCGCCTTTGGACGTTGAGACTTGGACCACTAAGCTCTCAGGGGTAGGGTGTTGGGAGATGAAAATTGGGTCACCCGGGGCTGGGCAGTGGCGTCGGGCAATCATCCTATCCACAGGAGCCCCTGTGCTAGGCTTGGACCAAGTGCCCAGAAGGATGTCTGTGAGGGCCTCATTGAACGGCAGCAGGGGCTCTGAAGAGGCCGCTGCCGGCGGAAGCACCTCAGTCAGGAGGTTAGTCCTGACTGCCACCGTAGGAAGCTCGAGGCCCAAGGCCTCAGCCGCCCTACGCAACACCACAGCGTAGGAGGCTCCCTCCTCCGTGGCCACGGTAGGGAGAGAAAGCATACCAAGGTCTGGGGAGGTATCCAGACCACTGGCGTCACCAAACTCCTCTCTCCAGTCCGGCTTTTCAAGCTGGTCTGCCAGAGGGTCAACAGACCCCTCACAGTCCTCCTCTGGCTGCCACTCAGGGCGATAAGGAACGCCAGGGTAGAACAGTGGTACAAAAGTACCGGTCGGCGCCAGTACCGGCAGTCCGGCTCTGTGTCCAAGTCTGGATGGAGGCCGGGGTCGACGCCAGCCGGGGACGCAACCGGCAGCGGAGGTGTCGTCAGAAGGATCGGCGTCGGGGGAGGTACCGTGAGGTCAACCGGCACCGATCCGGATCCAGGCCTGGATCCATGGGGGCCCTGCGGAGCCGAGGCCGGAGCCACCGGCATTGAAGCCCTAGGGCCCCCAGCCGAGTCCACGGGGCCTGAAGGAGCGCCGGCGGAGTCAGGCTGCCCAAAGATGGAATGGAGGGCTTCGTAAAATGCACAAAGCTGGGTAGGGGACGCACCGGCTCCCGGGATAGGGGGGGCGGGGGGGAAAGCGCGGAGCCATCCCAGCAGGCTCTGAGGGCGGAGCCGGGGAACGACAACCCTCCGTGTCTCGCTTCGCGAAGGCCGACGGACGGGGAGGAGGCGAATAGCGACGATGCATCTTCGCCTTCTTGTGCTTCGACTTACCCGACGACGAAGACTTCGAGGACGAATGGTGGTGGTGGCTCCGCGACCGGTCCAGCGACCTTCCCCCTCGACGGGACCTCGAACGGCGCGGAGCCGACTTCGGGTCGTGGTCGCGCTCCAGGCACCAAAGGCACACGAGTTGCGGATCGGTGACTGACATCAGCTTGTGACAGGAGTCACAAGGCTTGAAGCCGGGTCGGCGACTTGACATCAGTCATGCACAAGGAGTCGAAACGACTGCAAAAAGAGATCGACAAAAGTTAAACAAGCATTTGCAATGCAATAGGTCTCGGATTTGTAAGAGTTAGAGCTATTGGCGTTGTAAATGACAATGTCTTTTACCCATGTGTTTTGGTTTTGAGTGGATGTATGTGGTGGGGAGTGGAATTATGTGGGTTGGATTGGAATTGTTAGTTGTGGAATTGTGTGTGGTGGAATTGTGTGGTATGGAGTGGATCTGTGTAGTAGAATTATGTAGCATGGTGTGCAGTGAAATTATGTGGATAGTAGTTATGTGGTATTGAATGTATTGGAATCATGTGGAGTGGGATTGTGTGTCATGGAGTGTAATTATGTGGAAAGGTATTTTGTGGAGTGGTATGTAGAGAAGTTTAATTATGTGGTATGCTGTTGAATTTTGTGGCATGATGTGAAATTCTGTGGTGTGGATTGGATGTATGTGTGTTGTGTAATTATGTTGAATTATGTGGTTTGTTGTCGAATGATGTGGTGTGGAATGGAAATGTTTAGAGTTGAATTGTGTGGTGCGTAAGTGTGTGGGGTTGAGTGAAAATATGCTGATTGGAATTATCTGGCAAGATATGGAGTGTATTTGTGTGGATTGTGTTACCAAGTTTAACAAGCATTGGAAATACAATAGGTCTCGCATTTTTTTTAAGTTAGAGCTATTGGCATTGTAAATGGCAATGTCTGTTACCTACTAAGGGAGGATGGAGGGAGCAGTTGGTGTCGGAGTGCCAAAATGCTCTGTTGGAGAGTGACTGGCCAAAAGTAAACTAAACAAGCAGCGACTTTTAAAATAAGTGTTTAGCCAGAGATATTGACTTTACCTATGTCTTTAAGCTGTGCTGCACAGAAGTCTGCAGCATGCTGAAAAGTTATAATAAAGAAGTGTCAGAAGCATTTGTGTTACCTTAGATATGACCAAAAAGCATTATGTACAACTGAACCACCATATTAAAAAGTATTAAAAATAATGTCTTGAGTTTTTTTGTCCTTTCAATGCTGGCAACTTGTATCTGCCTGTCCCAATGGTTGCTTGTTGTTGTTTTTTTTTGTTATGGTGGGGCATAAATAACAGGAGGGTGAAGGTCAGTCAGTCAGTTAGTTAGTGAGAGAGTCAGTCAGTGAGAGAGAGAGAGTCAGTCAGTCAGTCAGTCAGTGTGAGAGTGAGAGAGTCAGCCAGTCAGTGAGAGAGAGTCAGTCAGTCAGTCAGTGTGAGAGTGAGAGAGTCAGCCAGTCAGTGAGAGAGAGAGTCAGCCAGTCAGTGAGAGAGTGAGAGTCAGCCAGTCAGAGTGAGAGAGTCAGTCAGTGAGAGTGAGAGAGTCAGTCAGTGAGAGTCAGACAGTGAGAGTGAGTGAGAGAGTCAGTCAGTGAGAGAGTCAGTCAGTGAGAGAGTCAGACAGTGAGAGTGAGTGAGTGAGTGACAGTGAATGAGAGTGAGAGTGTCAGTTAGTCAGTGAGTGAGAGTGAGTGAGTGAGTGAGTGAGTGAGTCAGTGAGTCAGTGAGATAGTCAGTGAGATAGTCAGTGAGATAGTCAGTGAGATAGTCAGTGAGATAGTCAGTGAGATAGTCAGTGAGATAGTCAGTGAGTGAGTGAGTGAGTCAGTGAGTGAGTCAGTGAGTGAGTCAGTGAGTGAGTCAGTGAGTGAGTCAGTGAGTCAGTGAGTGAGTCAGTGAGTCAGTGAGTGAGTCAGTGAGTGAGTCAGTGAGTGAGTCAGTGAGTGAGTCAGTGAGTGAGTCAGTGAGTGAGTCAGTGAGTGAGTCAGTGAGTGAGTCAGTGAGTGAGTCAGTGAGATAGTCAGCCAGTGAGAGTGAGTCAGTCAGTGAGAGTCAGTCAGTGTTTTAGCGAGAGAGTCAGTGTGTCAGTGATAGTCAGTCAGTGAGAGTCAGTCAGTGAGAGTCAGTCAGTGAGAGTCAGTCAGTGAGAGTCAGTCAGTGAGAGTCAGTCAGTGAGAGTCAGTGTGTGAGTGAGAGTCAGTGTGTGAGTGAGAGTCAGTGTGTGAGTGAGAGTCAGTGTGTGAGTGAGAGTCAATGTGTGAGTGAGAGTCAATGTGTGAGTGAGAGTCAGTGTGTGAGTGAGAGAGTCAGTGTGTGAGTGAGAGAGTCAGTGTGTGAGTGAGAGAGTCAGTGTGTGAGTGAGAGAGTCAGTGTGTGAGTGAGAGAGTCAGTGTGTGAGTGTGAGAGTCAGTGTGAGTGTGAGAGTCAGTGTGAGTGTGAGAGTCAGTGTGAGTGTGAGTGTGAGAGTCAGTGTGTCAGTGTGAGTGTGAGAGTCAGTGTGTCAGTGTGAGTGTGAGAGTCAGTGTGAGTGTGAGAGTCAGTGTGAGTGTGAGAGTCAGTGTGAGTGTGAGAGTCAGTGTGAGAGTCAGTGTGAGTGTGTCAGTGAGAGTCAGTGTGAGTGTCAGTGTGAGTGTCAGTGTGAGTGTCAGTGTGAGTGTCAGTGTGAGTGTCAGTGAGTGTCAGTGTGAGTGTCAGTGTGAGTGTCAGTGTGAGTGTCAGTGTGAGTGTCAGTGTGAGTGTCAGTGTGAGTGTCAGTGTGAGTGTCAGTGTGAGTGTCAGTGTGAGAGTCAGTGTGAGAGTCAGTGTGAGAGTCAGTGTGAGAGTCAGTGTGAGAGTCAGTGTGAGTGTCAGTGTGAGAGTCAGTGTGAGAGTCAGTGTGAGAGTCAGTGTGAGAGTCAGTGTGAGAGTCAGTGTGAGAGTCAGTGTGAGAGTCAGTGTGAGAGTCAGTGTGAGAGTCAGTGTGAGAGTCAGTGTGAGTCAGTGTGAGTCAGTGTGAGTGTGAGTCAGTGTGAGTGTGAGAGTCAGTGTGAGTGTGAGAGTCAGTGTGAGTGTGAGAGTCAGTGTGAGTGTGAGAGTCAGTGTGAGTGTGAGAGTCAGTGTGAGAGTGAGTCAGTGTGAGAGTGAGAGTCAGTGTGAGAGTGAGAGTCAGTGTGAGAGTGAGAGTCAGTGTGTGAGAGTGAGAGTCAGTGTGAGAGAGTGAAAGTCTGTGAGTGTGTCTGTGAGTGTGTCTGTGAGTGCGTCTGTGAGTGCGCCTGTGCGTGCGCCTGTGCGTGCGCCTGTGCGTGCGCCTGTGCGTGCGTCTGTGCGTGCGTCTGTGCGTGTGTCTGTGCCTGAGTGCGTGTGTGAGTGCGTGTGTGTGCGTGTTTTTAAAAGGCTGAGGTACCATTAAAATACTTAAAGCAATAGTTTTCCAGTAATATTACAGGGAACTGCTGTGAATAAACTATATGCTGTATAACCTAACGTGTGTGTGTCAAGCTCCTCACCCACGCACACAAAGCACTCCACAACTCCGGACCAGCCTACCTCAGACGACTCAGCTTCTACACCCCCACCCGCCAGCTCCGCTCGACCAGCCTCGCCCTCGCCACAGTCCCCCGCATCCGGAAAACGACCGCCGGCGGCAGATCCTTCTCCCACCTCGCCGCCAAGACCTGGAACACCCTCCCCACCAACCTCCGACAGACCCAAGACCTACTGGCCTTCAGAAGACTCCTCAAGACCTGGCTTTTCGATCAGTAGCAGCACCACCCCCTCTTCCCCCAGCGCCTTGAGACCCTCGCGGGTATGTAGTGCGCTTTATAAGTGACATGATTGATTGATTGATTGATAAAGCATATGTTCACTCTGAAGGGTATCTGAAATAACAGACGTACAATGATACCCAACTCAAAGGTACTTATCTTATCGACCTCGGAAGGATGAATGCTGAGTGGACCCGCCAGGACTCAAACCATTTGGCCATGAGGTTAAAACAGATCGCGGGTATATAAAGGGTGAGGCGAGCATCCTCCAGCACAACTGTGCTTTCAGAACTAGGTGGCATGAGTGCATGTGTCTGGGGAGGAGGTAGTTGACTAGTTCTGTTCTGCTTCATACTGGAAAAGAGCAAGGATGAGCCAATGATCGATCGCTGTTTGTGAGAACCCTGGTGGAAAACTGCCCTCCACTGCGGGAGCATCCTTGAGGATCGGAAGCAGGGCCTCAGAGTGACATGCTGGCACTCCATGACAAATATGAAGTGTGCACACTGCACATGCGCCTAAATCGACACATTCACTAATGAAAACATGTGAAAGACCAATTCCATTCACAAGTCTTAAAACGTCCAAAGATTATGGCTGGTTTCTAAGAAACATTAAAAAAATAAGGGAAATTCATTTAACAGCAATACACCCCATGTGATCACTTAAGAATGCTTTCAAACAAGTTTAAAACAGGCACATGCGGACAGGTTTTGTGGATGACGTGTATTTTAAGAGCCTGCGTGGATGGCCTGTCGCGGAGATAGGGGCTCTGCCAGGTGAGCACACAGCCCATGCTTGCAAAGCGACAGCCAAGCTGGAGCAGACCCACTTCCCTCTTCTGTTACATATGCTTTCACAGGTTCATCCTGATACCATGCTGACGTCTGGATAAGGTACCCTGTGTGTCAGGAAACAGGAAAAGTCGGTTATTTTAAGTACTATAAGCCAACTAAAGGGACGGAAGCTGCCCTGTGGCTGTCGTCCGTGTTTCACTTTCCATTTAGAAGAACGGCTGGACACGCTTCCTGTGGACAGTGAAGTTCACGCTCTTTGATCTAACAGTGGGTTCCTGGCAGCTCCTCCTCTCACACATGGAGGCTTCTCGGCGAGGTCCAGTGCAGCGCCCTAGAGCATACCTCGCGCATGCGCCGGCTCCACAGGCCCCAGCATGTCTCACACAAGTCCAGAAAGCAATCCTCACCAGCGGGCCTCACTCTCGTTCACAGAGAGGTAGGCAAAGCGCAACCCCATCTTCTTGGGTAGACTCAATATCTTAACACAGGCCCCTGAAGCCCCTTAGGATCCTCTCCCCTCTTTCTGCAATACCCACCAACCAATCAACCGAAAGCCTAACATATCCGAGTTATGGAGTCTCAGGTGGGCCTTGAGAGATTCTCCTACATCACTGCTATAACATAACATAAGCATAGCTTCACTGCCTCTCATTCTCACATTTAACTCAAAAACCAAACAGATGACATGCAGGCTAACTCCTCAAAGCAGCATTTTATGTTTCCATCTTCAACAGTGCTTTAAATGGGCAGGTGGTATCAGGTACTCTGTACCTGCACCTTCTAGGATAGAACCAGCACTTCTCAACACTGCTCCAAAGTTTTTAATGGGAAAGTACCAGCTTTTCTAAGCACCACACACCTACTCACGAACAAGGAGTACCTGCCCTTCAACATTTCCACTTCAAACACGGATCTTAATTTAAACATTAAAAGAAAACATAGGTCTCTCCACGGGCAAACGCGTGGCCTGAAGAGCACTCCGACACAAGATGTGAAGATAGGTTTTTCCACCTTTACAATTGCAAATCACTCAGTTTAATTGGAGGCAGGATGTATTCTCCTTCAAGAGACAGAGCAGGCTCACATCCGGCGTACAAAATCAATACCTGTCCTGTCCTCTTCAAGGGCATTTAAATATCACACAGGCTCCAAGGTATAGTTAGGGTGGCAGGGTAGGAGTCCGTTCCTTGAGTAGCCTTTCGGCCACAAAAAAAAACAGTGTCCTTTATAATGACATCGCCATTACTTTGATATGCTTAGCTTGGCGGCCGCGCGGTAAAAAAAAAAAATAAACAGTGGTGCGCGTGCACCACAGAGGAGCGGGGGGGGGTGGGGGAGGGGAGGGAGCGTGGCAGCGAGGCGAACGTGCGCTGCTGCGCGTTCTGGCCACCGTCGGGAATGGGAGGAGCAAAGGCCGGACATGCGCCCGCCTTTGCCCAATCGCGTGCCGTTTCTGTAAAAAAAAAAAACGCACGCTCCAGCCAATGTGGGCTTCCCAAAGCAAAACCACACGCATGAGCGTGTGGGCAGCTTTCAGAAGCCCTTTCTAGAGGTCTCGCGCTGCGCGAGCAGTGCTACGCACTGCAACGCTAGGCGCGAGACCTAAAAAGGATGAAACAATTACAAAGAAAGGAGGCCTTTCATTGCGCACAAATTCACAAAATTAGCTAGATGTGAAGGTTGAAAGACACGCTAAACACTGGTGAAAAGAAACACTTCACTTTCACTATAAAGTTAATTTAGTAACTGTGTCTGGAGATTTGCATACGGATGGCTGAAATGAAACAACCCAGAAATGAGTTAAAGAAATAAGTTATGAAAAGGCTTCAGTGTCATGAAGAGATGTTAAATAAATGCTCCCAGATGTTAAATAAATGCTCCCTTTATTATAAAAGGCATGATCTGCATTTTGTTTGTGCGTGCGCCATGAAATACCACAGCTTAAACGTTTAAAAAAATGGAAAACGATAGTAAAATATATCATTTAGCAGCAGGTGGAGGGCAGAGTGAAAGCAGAAACCAAAAAAATGTTTGACCAATCTTCAGTATAGTGTATGTACTCTTAGAATGTTGTTCTATGCTTATGCAAAGTCTAGAATTCTGGAAACAGATCAATAAATTTGCCAATTTATAAATGCACTGACCTTGCAGCGGACTGGGCCTTATCATGAGTAGCTGCGCTGACTCGGCGCAGAGCTGACAACCTGTTGGTTGAGTTTGAGGTGTTTAAAGTTTATGCATGTAACTCAGAATTTCCCAGAGTTACTCCATGAACTTTAGACAGAACCAGGCGGAAACACAGCGAGGCAATCTCTGCTCACTATTTTCGACTTGTACTGCCTGCATTTCATGCACAGACTAAGAGAATTTGAGTTATGTGTATGAATTTAAAACACTGCGCACGCACCGAGCCAGCGCAGTTCTGAAACCGCCTAGTTAGTTGTTCATAACGTGAAGGTAGGATCAGTGTTTAATTTAAGTAGTGGTAGAAGGTGGGTCCCACCTTCAATTATTTCTAGGGGTCCGCACTACCTTTTCCTCATTAGAGTAGAGCAACTGAAAGAACCAGGACTACAAGAACCAGAACGCAAAGAAAAAACGTGGGATGGATGAATTACTCACGCATGGAATTTGAGTATTCAGAGACTTCTTTTTTTTGCGTTAACATTGGCACCATCCTTTGCGCATTGCAAATTTAACAGCAGTATCCATTCCTGACAGCTTTGTTTTTGCTCAAGGGCCGTGCTGTAAAAGCAGGGTTCTTTGCTGCATTTTACCTAGTGCTGTACATGTTTGACTGAACGCCGGTCCTGCTCCATTCAGGCGAGGAGTCCACGTCATTGTTTAGTCACAGCTGTCAGACGAGGAGTGCCACATTACTAGCTGGCTGCTGAGTAATAGCTGAGAACAAGCCGCCTGTTGATGGGGACTCTGTCGACGAGCCCCCCTCTCCCAGAGCACACAAACGCACGAGAACACATCCGGATTTTCTTCAGGTAACGGTAGGTCACTGTGCGTTTTATTCAATAATGTCCTCATTATTGCTGCAATTCTGTTTCAACACGCAAGTCTGTGTGTTTTTTTTTTTTGCAAACAGTTTCCTTTTCGTTCTGGTTTTAGCGCGCACATTCACCTTCACGGCAGCTTCAGAACATTCATGATCAATTTTGTATTTTTTCTGGTGAATTAGAACTCCGTGGCGCTCTCCCTGAGAAGAACAATAGTTACTTACCTGTAATCTGTGGTTCTCCAGTATTGGTATCTTTCATAGATTCACATGCCTGAATCATTCCCCGTCGTCGGAGTGGGAGTCCCACGGTACATAAAAAAGCAATAATTATGCACATAATAACCATAGTAAGTAGTACCTAGAACCAGGAAGTGAAGTAGATAGAAACTACAGGGGAAGAAAAACTTCCACATTTATGACCTATCCAGGTCATTATAAATAGTCCAAACTGCAGCCAATCAGGCGACAGCACCCTCTAGAATGCTCTCCTCAGAGGCTGAGACTCTCAGATTTTCTCGCACAAGAGTGTACCAAGTGACAAGAAAGTATAACGAGCCTCTGAGGGGAGGTGGAGTTGCATGTGAATCTATGAAAGATACCAATACTGGAGAACCACAGATTACAGGTAAGTAACTATTGTTCTTCTCCAGTATTGGGGTATCTTTCATAGATTCACATGCCTGAATCAGAGTACAAAGCAGTACATCCATAAAATGCCTGTTAAATTGCACTTGTAACATTGTTGTATGTACAAGAAACCTCATGCACTGACATACCTAGAAGTTGCATAGCATGCAAATAGGAACATATATACATGTGAATAAATCAATATATATATATATATATATATATATATATATAGCAATGTTAAACATATATATAACATCAGTCTAAGAAAACAGTAAAAAGGAGGAGGGAAGAACAGAGGCTCACCTTATCTAAAAAGATTACGGAGAACCGCTTGTCCCACCGATGTGTCTGCATTACTGGCAGCTTCCAAACAGTAGTGCTTGGTAAAGGTGTGCGTGCTGGACCATGTTGCAGCTCTACAGATTTGATGGAGAGGCACACCAGCAAACAAGGCAGTAGACGAAGACATTGCTCTAGTAGAGTGTGCTCTTGGCCTTGCTTGTAATGGTCTTCCTGCTTGTTGATGGCAGAGACAAATTGCAGCAGAAATCCAACGAGCTATGGTCTGTTTGGATATTGGTTGACCCTGGCGTATTTTCCCATAGGCCACAAATAACTGGTCAGATTTACGGATGGAAGCAGTCCTTTGTAAATAGAATTTGAGACATCTTCTGATGTCAAGCGTATGTAAAGTCCTTTCTGCAGTTGATTGAGGATTAGGGAAGAAAGTCTTTAAAATTATTGGTTCGTTGAGATGGAAGTCTGAAGGTACTTTAGGCATAAAACTGGGATTAGTACGTAGCACTACCGAGTTTGAAGTGAATTGAAGAAAAGGCGGATTAATAGTGAAGGCTTGAATGTCACTGACTCTCCTAGCCGATGTTAATGCTAACAGTAAAGACACCTTCCAGGAGAGAAACTTCAAATCCACTTTATGAATAGGTTCAAAGGGGTGTCGCATAAGTTGTGCAAGCACCACGTTCAGATGCCAGGATGGAGATGGGCGGCGGATAGGAGGAAACATCCTAAACAATCCCTTGAAGAATTGCTGAATGATCCTAGCTGAATAAAGAGAGTTGGAACCATCTTGCCGATATCTTGAAATAGCCGCTAGAAATACCTTCAGAGTCGAATGGGACAGGCCTGATCTTGCCAAGTGTAAAAAGAATGGTAGGATCTGCTCCGGTTTTGCATGGATCGGATGAATGGAGGCAGTTTGACACCACAAGCAAAACCTCCTCCATTTAAGCCTGTACGTCTTAATAGTGGACGGTGCTCGAGCATTGGTTAAGACTTCCTTGCAGTCCGCAGGAATATCTAAATGAGCGAATTCAAAGTGCTCAGGCGCCAGGCCGCTAATCTCAGAGATGCAGGGTCCGGATGACAGATCTGGACCGTTCTGGATGGACAGAAGGTTCGGTATTGGTTGAAACTGAATGGGATCGCATTCCGACAGAAGGAGGAGTTCGGTAAACCAGAACTGGCGAGGCCACCTGGGAGCAATGAGGATTAGGCGACAGGGTTCCCTCTTCATCTTCCGGAGCACCCTGGGAACCAACGGTATCGGAGGAAAAGCGTAGGCATAGATCTGTGACCAGTTCATCGAAAAGGCATTCCCGCGTGACCCCTTGTGGGGAAGCCAACTTGCAAAGAATGGGCATTTGCGGTTCCGACTGGTCGCAAACAGGTCTAGATCGGGACGATTCCACAACTGAAATACTCGATCCAGCGTTGGTTGATGTAACTCCCACTCGTGATTGGATACTGTTGATCTGCTGAGGGAATCTGCCAAGACATTGGAAACTCCGGGAACATGTATCGCTGATAAGCTGATCCTGTGTCGTATCGCCCAGTCCCAAATTTGTTGTGCTTGTTGTGAGAGTCGGGCAGACCTTGTTCCCCCTTGTTTGTTCAAGTAGTGCATACTTGTTGTGTTGTCTGTCCGAATTAATACTGATGCCCCTAGAATGATGGTGCGAAAGGATTTTAGAGCGAGGAAGATGGCCAGCAATTCTAGAAGGTTGATATGCCACATTCGTTGCTGGATGTTCCACTTGCCGCTGACCGTGAGCCCTTGAAGGTGTGCTCCCCACCCTTCGAGGGATGCATCCGTAGTGATGGTGAAACTTGGAGCTTCTACTAGGAAAGCGCACCCTTTCTTTACGTTCTTTCTGTGAGTCCACCAAAGTAAGGCTTCTCTCATCCGGGAGGTGATGCGAATGAGGTCGTTGAAGGAACCTGAAACCTGCAACCATTGATGGCTGAGCTCCTCTTGTAGTGGTCTCATCTTGAGACGACAGTTGGGAAGTAAAGGAATGCATGAAGAAATCATCCCCAGAAATGATTTTAACTGTCGGACTGAAGCGTACCTTTTGAGCACAATAGGTGTGCAAGGCTGCAAATCTTTTGTTGTCTTTCTTTTGAGATGAATGCTTGTGTCAGTTGAGTGTCTAACGTGGCTCCCAAGAACGTTTGTCTTTGCGACGGAACGAGATGAGACTTGTCGAGATTGATGGAAAGTTCCAGAGATTGGAAGAGGGACAAACATCTGCGAATGTGGGCGTCTGCGACCATAAAAGAACTCGCCTTGATAAGGCAGTCGTCTAAATACGGAAAGATTTGGATCCCTTCCAGACGTAGGTGTGCGCTCACCGGTGCTAGAACCTTGGTAAATACACGGGGTGCGGAACGTAGTCCGAAAGGAAGGACCTTGTACTGGAAGTCCCTGCCAGCCACTCTGAACCGCAAATATTTCCTGTGTCTGGGAAGAATCGGTACATGGAAATATGCGTCCTGAAGGTCGAGAGTAGCCATGTGATCTCCCGCAGACAGGAGATGAAGTATTTCTTGAAGCGTTAACATCCGGAAGGACAACTTTTTTAAATATTTGTTGAGGGAACGGAGATCCAGAATGGGGCGCCATTCTCCCGATTTCTTCTTTATCAGGAAGAACCTTGAATAAAACCCTGTTCCTCTTTGCAATTGAGGAACTCTCTCGATCGCTCCCTTTTTAGCATCAAATTTATTTGGGAAAAAAGCTCTTTGAGATGAGCTGGCGGTGGGCCTTTTGGAGGAGAGCTTGAGGGATCTTTATGAACTCTAGAACATGGCCTCTGGCCACAATGTCCAGGACCCACTTGTCTGATGTTATATCGGACCAGTTCGAGTAGTACTGGGAGATTCTCCCTCCAACTTTTAAAAGGGTAGACGGTAGAATAGGTGGCAGGTGGCGGTTGTCACTGTTTCTTAAAAGTGTCGCGTCCGCGATAGGAAGGCCTTCTCTTATTCTGTGAATAGGAGGTATTTCTTTGTCCATAAGATTGTTGACGTTGAGGTTGGTAACGTTGATTGTTTTGGAAGGACTGATATGACCTCTGCTGGTTATATCCTCCTCGACTAGAAAAGGAGCCACGGCCCCTAGCTCCACGAAAGGGCGGCTTCCGAAATTGGAGGGTACCCAAAGATCTTGCAGTTTCGGTATCTTTTTTAATGGCTTGAAGGGCCTCGTCCACATGCTGGCCAAAGAGAGACTCACCATCAAACGGCATGTCAACTATCTTTGACTGAACCTCCTGACGGAAAGATGTTGATTTGAGCCAGCCTTGTCGTCGTAGTACTGCGGCCCCTGCTAATTGTCTAAAACCTGTGGATGCGACATCCACGGCCGAATCTATGATCTCTGCAGAGATACGTTCTCCTTCTTGCAATATCTTTAAAGCTTCCGATTTGGATGGTTCTGGCAACATGTCGATGTAAGGAGAGATGTCCGACCACATCTGTCTGTCGTATCGGCCTAGAATGGCCAGTGAATTAGCAGCACAAACTGTTGTTGCTGCCATGGTGGACACCTTTTTCCAATGGTGTCTAACCGTCTGCCATCCCTATCTGGAGGAGCTGTGATCGGAGAAGATGGGTTCCTAGCTCGCCGTTGTGCCGCCTGGGCAATAACAGAATCAGCTTTCGGTTGACCTATGAGGCATGCCGGGGTGTTATCTGGCGCCTTGTATTTTTTGTCGAGGCGAGGTAGGACCGCAGGAATTGATGCAGGAGCCTTCATGACCTTCAATCCCTCTTGCCAGATGAAGTCAATTATTGGGATGGTCCGTACCTGTCTTCTCGTCTGATCTTTAAAATCATATAGGAAGCACTCATCCTTTTGGTTTCCATAGGTAGGAGAAACCTTTGAGTTGCCCTTTCCATCAGAAGATGAAAGCCTCCGATGTCAACCGGAGGAGAATCGATGGGAGCTGGAGTTGAGGGAGATGGAGTTTGTAACTGGTAATCATCCCACTCCGTAAGAAGCGATCTGTCGTCCAACTCTCCTTCCTCTCTATCGTTGTCAGAGATGTGAGCATCATCGGAATGATGAGACGGTACCGGAGACGGTGGTCTGGGTGACCTCAACGCAGAAAAAGAAGTTTGAGGTACAGGTGTCGGTTGGAATAGATGAAGCCGATTCAGATGGAGGAAAACGGCGATAATAATCATCCAGCATGAATTGAAGATTATTTAATAGAGCCAAAGGCATTTGTGCCGATGGAATCGGATCTTGAGCTGGAGCAACAGCCTCTGGGGAAGGTTCATCATCTTGATCATCCTCTTGATACTTTATGAACAATTCTGATGGGCTCCTGGCAGTGCGAAATCTGTCATCCTCTTCAGATTCATCCTCATCCTCTCCATAATCTAATAATTGTTGAGGTAATTCTAGAGGTATTTTAGTAGGGAAATATGTAGTGGAGAAAGGATCTCCAACGAAGAGCCCCGTCTATGCAACAAAGATGATGTTGACGTTAGTGGTGGTAATTGCACCTGTGTCGTGAGACGGTGTAGATGGCGCCGTTGCCGCAGCAGCTGACCAGACCTGTAATTCTGTACAGGCAGATAATTGAGAGCGTCGACGAGGGAGTCGTCGACGGAGTCGTCGTTGACGGAGCCGGTGTGCATGAAACCACCGGCAATGAAGCATTTGTCGACGACGAGGCAATTTTCGACGACGAGGCAGTCTTCGTCGACGAGGCAGTCTTCGTCGACGAGGCAGTCTTCGTCGTCGAGGCAGTCTTCGTCGTCGAGGCAGTCTTCGTCGACGAGGCAGTCTTCGTCGACGAGGCAGTCTTCGTCGACGAGGCAGTCTTCGTCGACGCGGTCGTCGACGAGGTGGTCGTCGACGGGAGTTTTCTAATCTTCGTCGACGGGCGTCGACGGTAGATCTAATTTCCGTCGCTCGACGAAATTGGCCTTACGGAGACAGAGACCAGCGTCGACGGTGATGACGCCGACGACATGATCATCTGAGGTCTCGGCGACGAGACGGTGGCAGTTGACGTCGTCGTAGCGCCCGACGGTAAATATCGTCGACGAAGTCGTCGTCGATGTCGTCGACGACGGTGCCTTATTCTGAGGTAAACTCTTCTCAGACATTCTTTTTGAAGCCAGAGACTTCGGAGTTTGTCTCGGGGGGTATTATGAAGAGGTTTACTCTTTGAAGGTGGAGGAGCCTTTTTTGAGGAGGAAGGCACTTCAGCACCCTTAGAGGACTGCTGTTTTCTCGACACCTTAGCCCCAGAAGACGATAAAAGTTCCTCAGCAACCCTCTTCCTAGAGGACACTGTAGAGCCTGAGGCAATACTCCCACCTCAGATAAAGGGTTATCCTGATCCTTAATCTTCTGCAGCCACAGAAGTAGACGTCCTCTCTGTCTCTGAGAGTTTTTGAGGGAAGGTCCTACAGATCTTACAGTCTCTCACCTGGTGATCAGGATACAGGCAATAAATGCATTTCTTGTGGGGATCTTCTGAGAACAGTCGCAGCTTCCCACAAGATTCACAAGGTCGAAAGAGAGATCTCTTAGAAGACATTCTGTAATGAATTAAATTGTGAAGAATAGGAAAATACTGAGCAGAGCTCAGGGAGACTCCCTTCACACGACGTGCGGTAGAAAATCTGAGAGTCTCAGCCTCTGAGGAGAGCATTCTAGAGGGTGCTGTCGCCTGATTGGCTGCAGTTTGGACTATTTATAATGACCTGGATAGGTCATAAATGTGGAAGTTTTTCTTCCCCTGTAGTTTCTATCTACTTCACTTCCTGGTTCTAGGTACTACTTACTATGGTTATTATGTGCATAATTATTGCTTTTTTATGTACCGTGGGACTCCCACTCCGACGACGGGGAATGATTCAGGCATGTGAATCTATGAAAGATACCCCAATACTGGAGAAGTAAACTTCTTTTTATAACTTGTTTTCGGCAAATTTTGCTGTGGTTCCCAGAAGATGACGTTCATTTTTATTTTTGGCGAATAGCCCCGCGTTTCTTTATTCTGCAGGTCTTTGTTGACATTGTGGTGTTTGGTGAAGTTAACTGCTTACCTCATAACAAAAGTCCTGGCAGCTAGCGTTTTCATTTGTCTGTAGCACAGTGTCAAAAAGAAGAATGTTGACAAATATTGACGAAGTAATGATTAGTTACACATTTAATCGTGCTACTGTCTGCGAACATGCATTGAAATATATTGCTGTTGTACTCGACTCGCAACTGGGAGTGTGTGTTAAATAAAGGAGCACAACGTACTCCGCTTTGGGACTGAACTGTTTTCTTGTCTTGATGGGGCTACAACAGTTGCCTGCAGTGAGCAGCAATTAAGTCAATGATTTGTTAGCTGAGAATTGATTTTGGGGAGAAAAGGTGTCGATCGTTGTCTCATTGTTACACAGATGTCTAAAAATACACGGTTTCAAAATATATTAGCTTTCTCGATGTGGCGACCACAATATCGAACCAAATTATAACGAGCCGCGCATTTTGAAAATATCAACCGCGCCGCCATTGCTATTAAAAACAAGCACGGAATCGAAACCTGTGGTGCGCGCGCACCACAGAGGAGCCGAACGCGGGAATCGAAACCTGTGGTGCGCGCGCACCACAGAGGAGCGGGGGGGGCGAGGGAGCCTGTCGTCTGTGCGCGCGCTGATGCGCGTCCTAGACACAGACGGGAATGGGCGGAGCAAAGGCGGGACATGCGCCCGCCTTTGCCCAATTGCGTGCTGTCTTTCTTATAAAGACGCACGCAAAGCCCAATAGCCGGGGAAAAAACGAAAAGCACACGCACGAGCGTTTGCGATTCCTAGGTCAGTTTCTAAACCCCCTACATGAGGTCTCTCGCTGCGCGAGCAGTGCTACGCACTGCAACGCTAGGCCCGAGACCTAAAAAGGTTAGCCAAAAAGTGAAAATACCACTCTCTCCGGATCTGCGCTGGCTGGCACGGAAAAAGAAAGAACTGACTTCAGCGTGCAGGGGCAGCGTCTAAGTAGATACCGCGATGTCATCCCAGCGATCACAACGCCGACGACGAACGCGGAGTCGACAGACGCCACCTACCAACGCGCAGGGGTACTGCTGAGAAAAAATTCTCCGGATCCAGTCTGACACCTGGGGGTAATTCTAAGGTAAGGAATCTATAACTAATAGTCTCTTTCAGATTCTGCATTTATCTTATAAAATGATCATGGAGAAGAGGGCACAAGGACACAACCACAAGGAAACATAAAATACAAGGAATATTCAATTAATACAAACATTTACCAGCCACAGAGGATCGTAAATAGCGAAACACGAACTACATTTAATGACATTACTAATAATGTATCCGGACGGGAAGGACAGTGTGGTAGAACAGACATGGTTCCTTTCGTTTCAGACCTAGAAGAACAATGTAAAAGGAGGGCAGACTGTGGCAGGAAGAAGAAAACAGACTGACATTACCCGCACTTTCATCTAGGGGATTATGGAAAAGAATAAATTAGATCAGGGATTAATGTAAAGAGTTATTACATAGGGGATTAAGGGAAACGGGAATTAGATAGAGGAATATGGAAAAGGTTAATTAGATAAGGGGATTATGGGAAAGAGTAACTACGTAGGGGATTATGGGAAACAGGAATTAGATAGGGGATTACGGAAAAAGGAAATTAGATAGGGGATTATGGTAAAGGGTCCTTAATAGGAGATTATAAGAAAGGGTAAATAGATAATGGACCATGGGACAGAATAGATAGGGGCTTATGGGAGACGGAAATTACATAGGAGAATATGGAAAAGAATAAATTAGATCAGGCATTAAGAGAAAGAGTTATAACATAGGGGATTATGAGAAACGGGAATTAGATAGGGGATTATGGAAAAAGGGTAATTAATAGAAGATTATGGGAAAAAATAATTAGATAAGGGACTATGGGACAGAGTAATCAGATGGGGGATTATGGAAGACAGAAATTAGATAGGGGAATGTGGTAAAGGGTAATTAATAGGAGATTATAAGAATGGGAAAATAGCTAAGGGACTATGGGACAGAGTAATTAGATAGGAGGTTACTGGAAAGGGTAATCAGATAAAGGATTATGGGAAAGGACAATAAATTTAGGAGAGGTTGGGAAAATGTAATAGTCACAGACGCTGACAATGGGTAGGACCTCCCCTTCTTAGATTTGATTAACCACGTGGAGTGATAGAAATTATGCTATTTGTGCTTTAAGATACATTAAACTGATAATTATTTTTACATGATGAAGAGTGTATTTTTTTTTTAACTGTATTTTATTCTGTACTTTTATGGCTTCTCTAACTGTCCGAATAAAGATTATTATGACTATGGCTTCTCGAACTGTCCGAATAAAGATTATTATGACTATGACATTAAACTTAATTGATTCATGATTTTCTTTTCATAGACCTCCTTAAGAGCCTGACTGAAGGAGAATTTGCTTGAAATATATTTAGTATCATTTGTAAACGCATTAGTAACAACTGAAGAAAAAGTTAAGACTAATAAAATGACCACTGGAAAGGCTTGTGCATCTCCGTCTACTTTTATGAGCAAGTTTCAGAAGAATTAAGGAGACAATTGTATGTAAAACAAGCCCTGATGGGACTTGGACTGTAGGATACTGTTTTGTTCTGAGCAGTTACTCAATAGTACAGCAAACATTATTAAGCAACATAAAACTAATCATCTTTGGGGTAACAGTTATCCTTACATAGTAGTTGTTTAGATGGCACACAAACAGCTGAGATCGCCTGGCTTCAAACAGCGCCCGGACAGCTTGGTTCAGCTAACGGCCAAACAGTGACAGTATAGGGTGCGCTTGCTTCAGTTAGCTCATACACAGCTGGGAGTCAGCTAGTGCCCAGACACTGACCCCACTAGGTGCACTGACCGATCTAGCACACAGACGGCACTGACTCCTCAGGGTTCAGCTATCCTCCGACCACTGATAGCAGATGGTCCACTATCTTCCACTAGCACACAGACCGCCCTGGATCAGCAGGGTTCAGCTAGCACACAGACAGCACTGGGTCAGCTGGGGGTCACATAGCACACAGACAGCACTGGGTCAGCTGGGGGTCACATGGCACACAGACAGCACTGGGTCAAAACGATTTTCCCTTTCTGTGATTACTGTCTTTGCCTGTGGTTGTTACAGTTTAAAAATGTAGTTTTAACCTGCCTGTGATTGTATATTTTATCACCTGTTTTGTGTGTTAAACTTGTGGTTTTCCTGCCCATGATGGCTTCCATTTAACGTGTTGAATTGTGGGATTTGCAGTCCAAACTCTGTAGTTTGTCGCTCTCATTCCTGGTGACTATTCAGTTTTCCCTCCAAATTTCTCCTTTGCTCTGTGCTAAGACCTGTATGTTAAACAGTGCACCCCCAGCCACCATTTTGTGTTATCAAGCCAGTGAAACCAGCCCCCCTGCCTCCCCTCCAGCAACAGGGATTTTCTACATCAGAGGGTGCTTCTGCGAGCTGTTTAAACTGTGTTTAATAGGGACTGTGCACTTCGTTTTTGGCCAGGAGAGGGAGTAAAGTTGTATTCAAACAGTATTGTTAGATTTCAAGTTTGTGAGGCCTTTACCTGCAGAAATCCAAAGTGTGGATTGAGCCTGTCTGTCTCCTAGGAGATTCTGGACAGGAGAAGCAGCCCCCCACCGCCACCCCCAGGCCAGCAGGCCTAGGACTGGGGATTGGCTATTCAGCTCCCAGGCAACTCTGAGCCCTCCCTCACACCTGCCCAGGTCCCTTAAGGCTTTGCTGGGTGCACCCCAAATCATTCTCCTCCATCTTGTGAGTTGCAGCCTACCTGTGCCCCAGATTGCAGTGAGCAGAGTCCAGCAAGTGGTAAGGAGGCAGACTAGTGCTGTCTCTTCCCTCCTCCAAAAAGTTTTTAAAAAACGATTTTCCCTTTCTGTGATTACTGTCTTTGCCTGTGGTTGTTACAGTTTAAAAATGTAGTTTTAACCTGCCTGTGATTGTATATTTTATCACCTGTTTTGTGTGTTAAACTTGTGGTTTTCCTGCCCATGATTGCTTCCATTTAACGTGTTGAATTGTGGGATTTGCAGTCCAAACTCTGTAGTTTGTCGCTCTCATTCCTGGTGACTATTCAGTTTTCCCTCCAAATTTCTCCTTTGCTCTGTGCTAAGACCTGTATGTTAAACAGTGCACCCCCAGCCACCATTTTGTGTTATCAAGCCAGTGAAACCAGCCCCCCCTGCCTCCCCCTCCAGCAACAGGGATTTTCTACATCAGAGGGTGCTTCTGTGAGCTGTTTAAACTGTGTTTAATAGGGACTGTGCACTTCGTTTTTGGCCAGGAGAGGGAGTAAAGTTGTATTCAAACAGTATTGTTAGATTTCAAGTTTGTGAGGCCTTTACCTGCAGAAATCCAAAGTGTGGATTGAGCCTGTCTGTCTCCTAGGAGATTCTGGACAGGAGAAGCAGCCCCCACCGCCACCCCCAGGCCAGCAGGCCTAGGACTGGGGATTGGCTATTCAGCTCCCAGGCAACTCTGAGCCCTCCCTCACACCTGCCCAGGTCCCTTAAGGCTTTGCTGGGTGCACCCCAAATCATTCTCCTCCATCTTGTGAGTTGCAGCCTACCTGTGCCCCAGATTGCAGTGAGCAGAGTCCAGCAAGTGGTAAGGAGGCAGACTAGTGCTGTCTCTTCCTCCTCCAAAAAGTTTTTAAAAAACGATTTTCCCTTTCTGTGATTACTGTCTTTGCCTGTGGTTGTTACAGTTTAAAAATGTAGTTTTAACCTGCCTGTGATTGTATATTTTATCACCTGTTTTGTGTGTTAAACTTGTGGTTTTCCTGCCCGCGATTGCTTCCATTTAACGTGTTGAATTGTGGGATTTGCAGTCCAAACTCTGTAGTTTGTCGCTCTCATTCCTGGTGACTATTCAGTTTTCCCTCCAAATTTCTCCTTTGCTCTGTGCTAAGACCTGTATGTTAAACAGTGCACCCCCAGCCACCATTTTGTGTTATCAAGCCAGTGAAACCAGCCCCCCCTGCCTCCCCTCCAGCAACAGGGATTTTCTACATCAGAGGGTGCTTCTGTGAGCTGTTTAAACTGTGTTTAATAGGGACTGTGCACTTCGTTTTTGGGCCAGGAGAGGGAGTAAAGTTGTATTCAAACAGTATTGTTAGATTTCAAGTTTGTGAGGCCTTTACCTGCAGAAATCCAAAGTGTGGATTGAGCCTGTCTGTCTCCTAGGAGATTCTGGACAGGAGAAGCAGCCCCCACCCCCACCCCCAGGCCAGCAGGCCTAGGACTGGGGATTGGCTATTCAGCTCCCAGGCAACTCTGAGCCCTCCCCTCACACCTGCCCAGGTCCCTTAAGGCTTTGCTGGGTGCACCCCAAATCATTCTCCTCCATCTTGTGAGTTGCAGCCTACCTGTGCCCCAGATTGCAGTGAGCAGAGTCCAGCAAGTGGTAAGGAGGCAGACTAGTGCTGTCTCTTCCCTCCTCCAAAAAGTTTTTAAAAAAGGATTTTCCCTTTCTGTGATTACTGTCTTTGCTCTGTGGTTGTTACAGTTTAAAAATGTAGTTTTAACCTGCCTGTGATTGTATATTTTATCACCTGTTTTGTGTGTTAAACTTGTGGTTTTCCTGCCCATGATTGCTTCCATTTAACGTGTTGAATTGTGGGATTTGCAGTCCAAACTCTGTAGTTTGTCGCTCTCATTCCTGGTGACTATTCAGTTTTCCCTCCAAATTTCTCCTTTGCTCTGTGCTAAGACCTGTATGTTAAACAGTGCACCCCCAGCCACCATTTTGTGTTATCAAGCCAGTGAAACCAGCCCCCCTGCCTCCCCCTCCAGCAACAGGGATTTTCTACATCAGAGGGTGCTTCTGTGAGCTGTTTAAACTGTGTTTAATAGGGACTGTGCACTTCGTTTTTTGGCCAGGAGAGGGAGTAAAGTTGTATTCAAACAGTATTGTTAGATTTCAAGTTTGTGAGGCCTTTACCTGCAGAAATCCAAAGTGTGGATTGAGCCTGTCTGTCTCCTAGGAGATTCTGGACAGGAGAAGCAGCCCCCACCCCCACCCCCAGGCCAGCAGGCCTAGGACTGGGGATTGGCTATTCAGCTCCCAGGCAACTCTGAGCCCTCCCCTCACACCTGCCCAGGTCCCTTAAGGCTTTGCTGGGTGCACCCCAAATCATTCTCCTCCATCTTGTGAGTTGCAGCCTACCTGTGCCCCAGATTGCAGTGAGCAGAGTCCAGCAAGTGGTAAGGAGGCAGACTAGTGCTGTCTCTTCCCTCCTCCAAAAAGTTTTTAAAAAACGATTTTCCCTTTCTGTGATTACTGTTGTTACAGTTTAAAAATGTAGTTTTAACCTGCCTGTGATTGTATATTTTATCACCTGTTTTGTGTGTTAAACTTGTGGTTTTCCTGCCCATGATTGCTTCCATTTAACGTGTTGAATTGTGGGATTTGCAGTCCAAACTCTGTAGTTTGTCGCTCTCATTCCTGGTGACTATTCAGTTTTCCCTCCAAATTTCTCCTTTGCTCTGTGCTAAGACCTGTATGTTAAACAGTGCACCCCCAGCCACCATTTTGTGTTATCAAGCCAGTGAAACCAGCCCCCCTTGCCTCCCCCTCCAGCAACAGGGATTTTCTACATCAGAGGGTGCTTCTGTGAGCTGTTTAAACTGTGTTTAATAGGGACTGTGCACTTCGTTTTTGGCCAGGAGAGGGAGTAAAGTTGTATTCAAACAGTATTGTTAGATTTCAAGTTTGTGAGGCCTTTACCTGCAGAAATCCAAAGTGTGGATTGAGCCTGTCTGTCTCCTAGGAGATTCTGGACAGGAGAAGCAGCTTCCAACTCCCTGGGCAGCAAACCTTGTCTGAGGTTGCTGGGACCTTATATAGTCTGCTAGTGGCTGCTACATGTATACACTGATTGGTGGTTGTATCTGATGTTTCTATTGGTTTGAGTTAGTGTCCTCATTGGTTGGGTATTTGAGGGTTCTGATTGGTTTCTGGATCTGTGATTCAATCAATGTAGGGTTGGGACTAGGGCTAGGGTTATGATTTCTATTGGAAGCAGGGACTAGGGCTTCCTGTTTTATTGGTTGTTGGGACTAAGGTGGAACTAGGACTAGGGTTAGGCCTTTAATTGGAAGTAGCGATTAGGGCTTCTGGTGTTATTGGTTGCTGGACTAGGTGTGGGACTAAGAGTAGGGTTAGGCTTTCTATTGGAAGTAGTGACTAGGGCTTCTTGGACTAGGGTTGGGACTACTGGTAGGGCTAGGGCCTCTATTGGACATAGAGATCAGGGTTTTTTGAACTGATTGGATGCTTGGAGTAGGGCTAAGATTGGCTGTAAGGTCCTGATCTCCTATTGGTTCTAGCTTTTAGGGCTAGTGTTGTGATTGGATAGTATTAGGGCTAGGGTTCCCATTGGCTGACGGGGTCACCTGATTACTAGGGGTATCAAAGGCCAGGGTTAGGGCGTCTCAGCCCGGGCGTCGAGGCTAAGGGCAGAGAGGACAAGGGTGAGTGCCTGTTTGAGCCTGTTAAGGGCAGAGAGGACAAGGGTGAGTGCCTGTTTGAGCCTGTTAAGGGCAGAGAGGACAAGGGTGAGTGCCTGTTTGAGCCTGTTCGAGACGGGCCAGGGCCAGGAATGCTGCCCATCTTCCCATTAATTAATGTGTCTATTACTTTTCTCCTGAAAAAGCATATCTAATGCACTACCCTATTTCACATCCGCTACCTCTATCAATATTTTTAATCTGCATATACTTACCTCCTTTATGCATCTATATACTCTCAATGTACTTATGGATCTATATATTTATCACTTTCTTCTAATTTAGCATTTCCAATGCACTACCCTATTTCTCAGCCTATACTTCCCTCAATATATCTTCCAGCCCAACTTTTTGACTCATCTCAAACTTCTTTCTACTACTTTTTCCAATTCACTACCCTATCTCACCCTATACATCTATCACTATATCCTCTACACCCACTCTCTCATTTATCGCAAACGCCATACCACTACTATGTTCCCCAAAATAACCCTTTCTTGACTCTCTCCTACTCTACCCCTCCTTGTATCTTCTGACACCTCCTTTACTGTACCAATGCCCAAGACAAACCTTTCTAAACTCTTCCCTCTGACTCTTCCCCTCCAAAAACCCTTTTTACTCATCAAAAAGCCTCCTCCTACTGCTATGACCTACAAAAAGAAATCCTTCACTCTTCTATCCCACAACTATCCTTTTCAATCAAAATAACAGACTAGCATGTTCACTTCACTAATTCCATATTCCACTATACTAATTCACCACTAATCCTTTATGGGTTCCAGAGTAGCGTGCTACTCGCCAACAAAGCGCTTCAACACCCACCAGGGGTAACAGGCGCTATATGAATGCAAACCTTTCTTTCCCTTCTATCCCTCCACTATCCTTCTCACTCCAAATAACTGACTAATATCCACCACTCAAATTACTTTCATATTTCACCATACTAATTCACCACTAATCCTTTATGGGTTTCCGGAGTAGCGTGCTACTCGCCCAAAAAAAAAAAAGCAATTCAACAACCCATCAGGGGTTAGAAGCGCTATATATATGCAAACCTTTTTTCCCTCTTCTATCCCTCCGCTATCCTTCTGAATCCAAATAACTGACTAACATATCCACCACTTAAAATTTACTTGCATGTTTCACTATACTAATTCAACACTAATCCTCTATGGGTCCCGGAGTAGCGTGCTACTCGCCGAAAAAGCGCTTCGACGCCTCGTCAGGGGTAGTAAGCGCTATACAAATGCAATTACAATACAATACAATACAATACATGGCACACAGACAGCACTGGGTCAGCTGGGGGTCACATGGCACACAGACAGCAATGGGTCAGCTGGGGGTCACATGGCACACAGACAGCACTGGGTCAGCTGGGGTCACATGGCACACAGACAGCACTGGGTCAGCTGGGGTCACATGGCACACAGACAGCACTGGGTCAGCTGGGGTCACATGGCACACAGACAGCACTGGGTCAGCTGGGGTCACATGGCACACAGACAGCACTGGGTCAGCTGGGGTCACATGGCACACAGACAGCACTGGGTCAGCTGGGGTCACATGGCACACAGACAGCACTGGGTCAGCTGGGGTCACATGGCACACAGACAGCACTGGGTCAGCTGGGGTCACATGGCACACAGACAGCACTGGGTTAGCTGGGGTCACATGGCACACAGCACTGGGTCAGCTGGCACACAGACAGCATTGGGTCAGCTGGGGTCACATGGCACAGCACTGGGTCAGCTGGCGTCACATGGCGCACACAGCACTGGGTCAGCTGGCGTCACATGGCACACAGCACTGGGTCAGCTAGCACACAGACAGCACAGGGTCAGCTAGCACACAGACAGCACAGGGTCAGCTAGCACACAGACAGCACAGGGTCAGCTAGCACACAGACAGCACTGGGTCAGCTAGCACACAGACAGCACTGGGTCAGCTAGCACACAGACAGCACTGGGTCAGCTAGCACACAGACAGCACTGGGTCAGCTAGCACACAGACAGCACTGGGTCGCCCAGCACACAGACAGCACTGGGTCGCCCAGCACACAGACAGCACTGGGTCGCCCAGCACACAGGCAGCACTGGGTCGCCCAGCACACAGGCAGCACTGGGTCGCCCAGCACACAGGCAGCACTGGGTCGCCCAGCACACAGGCAGCACTGGGTCGCCCAGCACACAGACAGCACTGGGTCGCCCAGCACACAGACAGCACTGGGTCGCCCAGCACACAGACAGCACTGGGTCGCCCAGCACACAGACAGCACTGGGTCGCCTAGCACACAGACAGCACTGGGTCGCCTAGCACACAGACAGCACTGGGTCGCCTAGCACACAGTCAGCACTGGGTCGCCTAGCACACAGACAGCACTGGGTCGCCTAGCACACAGACAGCACTGGGTCGCCTAGCACACAGACAGCACTGGGTCGCCTAGCACACAGACAGCACTGGGTCGCCTAGCACACAGACAGCAATGGGTCGCCTAGCACACAGACAGCACTGGGTCGCCTAGCACACAGACAGCACTGGGTCGCCTAGCACACAGACAGCACTGGGTCGCCTAGCACACAGACAGCACTGGGTCGCCTAGCACACAGACAGCACTGGGTCGCCTAGCACACAGACAGCACTGGGTCGCCTAGCACACAGACAGCACTGGGTCGCCTAGCACACAGACAGCACTGGGTCGCCTAGCACACAGACAGCACTGGGTCGCCTAGCACACAGACAGCACTGGGTCGCCTAGCACACATACAGCACTGGGTCGCCTAGCACACAGACAGCACTGGGTCGCCTAGCACACAGACAGCACTCAATCAATCAATCAGGGATTGTAAAGCGCGCTACTCACCCGTGAGGGTCTCAAGGCGCGTGGGGGGTTAGCAGGTCCGTTAGCCGAAGAGCCAGGTCTTGAGAGTCTTCCTGAAGGTGTTCAGGGCAGGGGAGCGTCTGATGTCTGCTGGTAGCTCGTTCCAGGTCTTGGCTGCAATGTGAGAGAAGGATCTTCCGCCTGCTCTGGCTCTGCGGATGCGTGGGGTTTCGGCCAGTGCGAGGTTGGAAGATCGGATGTTTCTTTTGGGTGCGTGGAAGTTGATTCTGTTGTTGAGGTATTTGGGTCAGTTGTTGTGTAGGCATTTGTAGGTGTGAGTGAGGATTTTGAAGGGGACTCTTTTCTCCACGGGGAGCCAGTGGAGTTTTCATAGGTGGTGGCTGATGTGTTCGTGCCGGGGGATGCCGAGGACGAGTCTGGCGGCGGTGTTCTGTATAGTCTGGAGTTTGCGGAGCAGGGACTTGTTGATGCCGGCGTAGAGTGCGTTTCCATAGTCCAGTCTGCTGGTGATGAGTGCGTGGGTGACTGTCTTCCTTGACTCAGGGGGGATCCATTTGAAGGTCTTGCGAAGTATGCGGAGGGTGTTGAAGCAGCTGGATGTGACGGCGTTGACTTGTCGGTTCATGGCGAGTGATGAGTCGAGTATGATGCCGAGGTTCTTGGCATGGTCCGAGAGGGTAGGCGGACTTCCGAGGGCGGTCGGCCACCAGCTGTTGTCCCATGCTGAAGGGGTGGTTCCAAGGACGAGGACTTCGGTCTTCTCGGCGTTGAGTTTAAGGCAGCTGTTGGTCATCCAGACTACGACGTCTTGCATTCCTTTCTGGAAGTTGAGTTTGTCGGTGGTGGAGTCTCGGGAGAGGATGAGCTGGGTGTCGGTGTAGGATACGATGTTGAGGCCGTCTTGTTGGACGATGGCTGCGAGGGGGGCCATGTAGATGTTGAAGAGGGTCGGGCTCAGTGGCCCTGTGGGACTCCGCAGGTGATTTCCGTGGGGTCGGAGAAGAAGGGTGGTAGTTTGATTCTCTGGCTTCTTCTGGTGAGGAACGATCAGATCCAGTCCAGGGCTGCTCCTTGTATGCCGGCGTCGTGCAGTTTGGCGACTAGTGTGCGGTGAGAGACGGTGTCGAAGGCCACTGACAGGTCGAGTAGGATGAGGGCTGCGGAGTGGCCTTGGTCCAGGAGGGTGCAGATGTCGTCTGTGGTGGCGAGTAGGGCGGTCTCGGTGCTGTGGTTGCTTCGGAATCCGGATTGGGACGGGTCGAGTATGGCGTTCTCGTCGATGAATCGTGTCAGTTCCCTGTTGACCGCTTTCTCTGCAACTTTGGCTGCGAAGGGAAGGAGCGAGATGGGCCGGTAGTTCTTGAGGTCGGTGGGGTCCGCAGTGGGCTTCTTGAGCAGGGGCCTGACTTCTGCGAGCTTCCAGTAGTCTGGGAAGGTGCCTGTTTTGAAGGTGGTGTTGATGGTGCATTGCAGTTTGGGTGCGATGGCGGCTGCGGCTCTGTGGTAGATGTGAGGAGGGCAGGGGTCGGTGGGGGTCCCCGAGTGGATGCCTTTCATGGTCGAGGCGGTGTCTTTGGTCGTGATCGGAGTCCAGTTGGAGATGGTGGGTTGGCTGGTGTCCTTGTGGGGCGGGGGGCTGGCTGTGGCACCTGGAGGATGGTCGAAGAAGTTGTCGCAGAGGGTTTTGATCTTGAGGTGGAAGTAGGTTCCAGGTTTGTCGCAGAGGTCTTGGGACGGGGTGATGTCTGCGGCTTCGCTGCGTGGGTTGGTGAATTCCTGAATGACACTGAAGAGTTCCCTGGAGTTGGCGAGGATTTTGTTGTGGATGAAGTTCCTCTTGGTGGTTCTGATTTGGTTGTGGTAGTCCATCATGGCGTCTTTGTAGGTAGAGTAGTTTTCGGTTGTCTTGGTGGGTCAACCAGCGCACAGACAGCACTGGGTCAGCTAGCGCACAGACAGCACCTGGGTCAGCTAGCGCACAGACAGCACTGGGTCAGCTAGCGCACAGACAGCACTGGGTCAGCAGGGTGCAGCTAGCGCACAGACAGCACTGGGTCAGCAGGGTGCAGCTAGCGCACAGACAGCACTGGGTCAGCAGGGTGCAGCTAGCGCACAGACAGCACTGGGTCAGCAGGGTGCAGCTAGCGCACAGACAGCACTGGGTCAGCTGAGGTCAGCTAGCACACAGACAGCACTGGGCCAGCTAGCACACAGACAGCACTGGGCCAGCTAGCGCACAGACAGCACTGGGCCAGCTAGCGCACAGACAGCACTGGGCCAGCTAGCGCACAGACAGCACTGGGTCAGCTAGCGCACAGACAGCACTGGGTCAGCTAGCGCACAGACAGCACTGGGTCAGCTAGCGCACAGACAGCACTGGGTCAGCTAGCGCACAGACAGCACTGGGTCAGCTAGCGCACAGACAGCACTGGGTCAGCTAGCGCACAGACAGCACTGGGTCAGCTAGCGCACAGACAGCACTGGGTCAGCTAGCGCACAGACAGCACTGGGTCAGCTAGCGCACAGACAGCACTGGGTCAGCTAGCGCACAACAGCACTGGGTCAGCTAGCGCACAGACAGCACTGGGTCAGCTAGCGCACAGACAGCACTGGGTCAGCTAGCGCACAGACAGCACTGGGTCAGCTAGCACACAGACAGCACTGGGTCAGCTAGCGCACAGTCAGCACTGGGTCAGCTAGCGCACAGACAGCACTGGGTCAGCTAGCGTACAGACAGCACTGGGTCAGCTAGCGCACAGACAGCACTGGGTCAGCTAGCGCACAGACAGCACTGGGTCAGCTAGCACACAGACAGCACTGGGTCAGCTAGCGCACAGACAGCACTGGGTCAGCTAGCGCACAGACAGCACTGGGTCAGCTAGCGCACAGACAGCACTGGGTCAGCAGGGTTCAGCTAGCGTACAGACAGCACTGGGTCAGCAGGGTTCAGCTAGCGCACAGACAGCACTGGGTCAGCAGGGGTCAGCTGGTGCACAGACAGCACTGGGTCAGCTGGTGCACAGACAGCACTGGGTCAGCTGGTGCACAGACAGCACTGGGTCAGCTAACGCACAGACAGCACTGGGTCAGCTAGCGCACAGACAGCACTGGGTCAGCAGGGTTCAGCTAGCGCACAGACAGCACTGGGTCAGCAGGGTTCAGCTAGCGCACAGACAGCACTGGGTCAGCAGGGTTCAGTTAGAGCACAGACAGCACTGGGTCGGCAGGGCTCAGCTAGCGCACACACAGCACTGGGTCCGCAGGGTTCAGCTAGCACACACACAGCACTGGGTCAGCAGGGTTCAGCTAGCGCACACAGCACTGGGTCGGCAGGGTTCAGCTAGCGCACACACAGCACTGGGTCGGCAGGGTTCAGCTGGTGCACACACAGCACTGGGTTGGCATGGTTCAGCTAGCACCAAGAAACTGACAACAGGAGGTCTGATGACTTCAGCTAGTGCACAGACAGCACTAGGTCACCAGGGTTCAGCAAGCGCACAGACAGCACTGGGTCGGCAGAGTTCAGCTAGCACACACACAGCACTGGGTCGGCTGGGTTCAGCTAGCGCGCACACACAGCACTGGGTCGGCAGGGCTCAGCTAGCGCGCACACACAGCACTGGGTCGGCAGGGCTCAGCTAGCGCGCACACACAGCACTGGGTCAGCAGGGTTCAGCTAGCGCACAGCACTGGGTCGGCATGGTTCAGCTAGCTTCAAGAAATTGACAGCAGAAGGTCTAACGACTTCAGCTAGTGCATAGACAGCACTAGGTCGGCAGGGTTCAGCTAGCATACAAACAGCACTGGGTCAGCTGGGTTCTGCTAGCACAAAGACAGCACTGGGTAAGCTAGTACACAGACCGCACTGGGTCAGCTGGCTTCAGCTAGCGCACAGACAGCACTGGGTCAGCTGGGATCATCTAGGGCACAGACAGCACTGGGTCGGCAGGGTTCAGCTAGCGCACAGGCAGCACTGGGTCGGCAGGGTTCAGCTAGCGCACAGACAGCACTGGGTCGGCAGGGTTCAGCTAGCGCACAGACAGCACTGGGTCAGCAGGGTTCAGCTAGCGCACAGACAGCACTGGGTCAGCAGGGTTCAGCTAGCGCACAGACAGCACTGGGTCAGCAGGGTGCAGCTAGCGCACAGACAGCACTGGGTCACCAGGGTTCAGCTAGCGCACAGACAGCACTGGGTCAGCTAGCACACAGACAGCACTGGGTCAGCTAGCACACAGACAGCACTGGGTCAGCTAGCACACAGACAGCACTCGGGCCAGCTAGCACACAGACAGCACTCGGGCCAGCTAGCACACAGACAGCACTCGGGCCAGCTAGCACACAGACAGCACTCGGGCCAGCTAGCACACAGACAGCGACCAGAGGTGCTGGTGTCCACTAGCATACAGCATTGGGTCAGCTGGGTTCAGCTGCTGCCCAGACGCAAACACTCCTTGGTTCACTAGCTTCAGCTAGTACCCACAAGCTCACCGCAGGATGTCTGCTCACTTCAGCTATCAGCCAGCACTGGGTCAGCTGGGTTCGACAAGCACCTAGCCCAGACACTGCAGGATCTGCTGGCTTAAGCTGGCGCACACCATTAAGTCAGCTGGGTTCAACTAGTGCTCAGACACAGGCCGTACAAGTTCCACTGGCTTTAGCACACACACATAGCACTGGTTCGGCAAGGTTCAGCTAGCACACAGACAGCACTGGGTCGGCAAGGTTCAGCTAGCACACAGACAGCACTGGGTCGGCAAGGTTCAGCTAGCACACAGACAGCACTGGGTCAGCTGGGGTCAGCTAGCACACAGACAGCACTGGGTCAGCTAGCGCACAGGCAGCACTGGGTCAGCTAGCGCACAGACAGCACTGGGCCAGCTAGCGCACAGACAGCACTGGGCCAGCTAGCGCACAGACAGCACTGGGCCAGCTTGCGCACAGACAGCACTGGGCCAGCTAGCGCACAGACAGCACTGGGCCAGCTAGCGCACAGACAGCACTGGGCCAGCTAGCGCACAGACAGCACTGGGCCAGCTAGCGCACAGACAGCACTGGGCCAGCTAGCGCACAGACAGCACTGGGCCAGCTAGCGCACAGACAGCACTGGGTCAGCTAGCGCACAGACAGCACTGGGTCAGCTAGCGCACAGACAGCACTGGGTCAGCTAGCGCACAGACAGCACTGGGTCAGCAGGGTTCAGCTAGCGCACAGACAGCACTGGGTCAGCAGGGTTCAGCTAGCGCACAGACAGCACTGGGTCAGCAGGGTTCAGCTAGCGCACAGACAGCACTGGGTCAGCAGAGTTCAGCTAGCGCACAGACAGCACAGGGTCAGCAGAGTTCAGCTAGTGCACAGACAGCACTGGGTCAGCAGAGTTCAGCTAGCGCACAGACAGCACTGCGTCAGCAGAGTTCAGCTAGCGCACAGACAGCACTGGGTCAGCAGAGTTCAGCTAGCGCACAGACAGCACTGGGCCAGCTAGCACACAGACAGCACTGGGCCAGGTAGCACACACACAGCACTGGGCCAGCTAACACACAAACTGCACTGGGTCAGCTAACACACATACAGCACTGGGCCAGCTAGCACACAGACAGCACTGGGCCAGCTAACACACAAACTGCACTGGGTCAGCTAACACACAAACTGCACTGGGCCAGCTAACACACAAACTGCACTGGGTCAGCTAGCACACATACAGCACTGGGCCAGCTAACACACAAACTGCACTGGGTCAGCTAACACACACAGCACTGGGCCAGCTAGCACACAGACAGCAGCGGGTCAGCTAGTGCACAGACAGCACTGGGTCAGCAGGGTTCAGTTAGCGCACAGACAGCACTGGGTCAGCAGGGTTCAGCTAGCGCACAGACAGCACTGGGTCAGCAGGGTTCAGCTAGCGCACAGACAGCACTGGGTCAGCAGGGTTCAGCTGGCGCACAGACGCGCACTGGGTTGACATGGGTCAGCTAACGCACAGAAAGCACTGGGTCAGCTGGGGTCATCTAGCACACAGACAGCACTGGGTCAGCTAACACACATACAGCACTGGGCCAGCTAGCACACAGACAGCACTGGGCCAGCTAGCGCACAGACAGCACTGGGCCAGCTAGCGCACAGACAGCACTGGGCCAGCTAGCGCACAGACAGCACAGGGTCAGCTAGCGCACAGACAGCACAGGGTCAGCTAGCGCACAGACAGCACAGGGTCAGCTAGCGCACAGACAGCACAGGGTCAGCTAGCGCACAGACAGCACAGGGTCAGCTAGCGCACAGACAGCACTGGGTCAGCTAGCGCACAGACAGCACTGGGTCAGCTAGCGCACAGACAGCACTGGGTCAGCAGGGTTCAGCTAGCGCACAGACAGCACTGGGTCAGCAGGGTTCAGCTAGCGCACAGACAGCACTGGGTCAGCAGAGTTCAGCTAGCGCACAGACAGCACTGGGTCAGCAGAGTTCAGCTAGCGCACAGACAGCACTGGGTCAGCTAGCGCACACACAGCACTGGGTCGGCAGGGTTCAGCTAGTGCACACAGCACTGGGTCGGCAGGGCTCAGCTAGCGCACACAGCACTGGGTCGGCAGGGCTCAGCTAGCGCACACAGCACTGGGTCGGCAGGGTTCAGCTAGCGCACAGCACTGGGTCGGCATGGTTCAGCTAGCTTCAAGAAATTGACAGCAGAAGGTCTAACGACTTCAGCTAGTGCATAGACAGCACTAGGTCGGCAGGGTTCAGCTAGCATACAAACAGCACTAGGTCAGCTGGGTTCTGCTAGCACAAAGACAGCACTGGGTAAGCTAGTACACAGACCGCACTGGGTCAGCTGGCTTCAGCTAGCGCACAGACAGCACTAGGTCAGCTAGCACACAGACAGCACTGGGTCAGCTAGCACACAGACAGCACTGGGCCAGCTAGCACACAGACAGCACTGGGCCAGCTAGCACACAGACAGCACTGGGCCAGCTAGCACACAGACAGCACTGGGCCAGCTAGCGCACAGACAGCACTGGGTCAGCTAGCACACAGACAGCACTGGGTCAGCTAGCACACAGACAGCACTCGGGCCAGCCGGCACACAGACAGCACTGGGGCCAGCTAGCGCACAGACAGCACTCGGGCCAGCTAGCACACAGACAGCGACCAGAGGTGCTGGTTTCCACTAGCATACAGCATTGGGTCAGCTGGGTTCAGCTGCTGCCCAGACGCAAACAGTCCTTGGTTCACTAGCTTCAGCTAGTACCCACAAGCTGACCGCAGGATGTCTGCTCACTTCAGCTATCAGCCAGCACTGGGTCAGCTGGGTTCGGCAAGCACCTAGCCCAGACACTGCAGGATCTGCTGGCTTAAGCTGGCGCACACCATTAAGTCAGCTGGGTTCAACTAGTGCTCAGACAGGCCATACAAGATCCACTGGCTTTAGCACACACACAGATAGCACTGGGTCGGCAAGGTTCAGCTAGCACACAGACAGCACTGGGTCAGCTGGGGTCAGCTAGCACACAGACAGCACTGGGTCAGCTGGGGTCAGCTAGCACACAGACAGCACTGGGTCAGCTGGGGTCAGCTAGCACACAGACAGCACTGGGTCAGCTAGCACACAGACAGCACTGGGTCAGCTGAGGTCAGCTAGCACACAGACAGCACTGGGTCAGCTGGGGTCAGCTAGCACACAGACAGCACTGGGTCAGCTAGCACACAGACAGCACTGGGTCAGCTGAGGTCAGCTAGCACACAGACAGCACTGGGTTGGCAGGGTTCAGCTAGCACACAGACAACACTGGGCCAGCTAACACACAGACTGCACTGGGTCAGCTAGCACACATACAGCACTGGGCCAGCTAGCACACAGACTGCACTGGGCCAGCTAGCACACAGACAGCACTGGGTCAGCAGGGGTCAGCTAGCGCACAGACAGCACTGGGTCAGCAGGGGTCAGCTAGGGCATAGACCGCACTGGGTTGACATGGGTCAGCTAGCACACAGACAGCACTGGGTCAGCAGGGTTCAGCTAGCGCACAGACAGCACTGGGTCAGCAGGGTTCAGCTAGCGCACAGACAGCACTGGGTCAGCATGGTTCAGCTAGCGCACAGACAGCACTGGGTCAGCTGAGGTCAGCTAGCATACAGACAATACTGGGCCAGCTAGCACACAGACAGCAATGGGTCGCCTAGCACACAGACAGCACTGGGTCGCCTAGCACACAGACAGCACTGGGTCGCCTAGCACACAGACAGCACTGGGTCGCCTAGCACACAGACAGCACTGGGTCAGCTAGCACACAGACAGCACTGGGTCAGCTAGCACACAGACAGCACTGGGTCGCCTAGCACACAGCACTGGGTCGCCTAGCACACAGACAGCACTGGGTCGCCTAGCACACAGACAGCACTGGGTCGCCTAGCACACAGACAGCACTGGGTCGCCTAGCACACAGACAGCACTGGGTCGCCTAGCACACAGACAGCACTGGGTCGCCTAGCACACAGACAGCACTGGGTCGCCTAGCACACAGACAGCACTGGGTCGCCTAGCACACAGACAGCACTCAATCAATCAATCAATCAGGGATTGTAAAGCGCGCTACTCACCCGTGAGGGTCTCAAGGCGCGGGGGGGTTAGCAGGTCCGTTAGCCGAAGAGCCAGGTCTTGTGAGTCTTCCTGAAGGTGTTCAGGAAGGGGGAGCGTCTGATGTCTGCTGGTAGCTCGTTCCAGGTCTTGGCTGCAATGTGAGAGAAGGATCTTCCGCCTGCTCTGGCTCTGCGGATGCGTGGGGTTTCGGCCAGTGCGAGGTTTGAAGATCGGATGTTTCTTTTGGGTGCGTGGAAGTTGATTCTGTTGTTGAGGTATTTGGGTCCGTTGTTGTGTAGGTATTTGTAGGTGTGAGTGAGGATTTTGAAGGGGACTCTTTTCTCCACGGGGAGCCAGTGGAGTTTTCATAGGTGGTGGCTGATGTGTTCGTGCCGGGGGATGCCGAGGACGAGTCTGGCGGCGGTGTTCTGTATAGTCTGGAGTTTGCGGAGCAGGGACTTGTTGATGCCGGCGTAGAGTGCGTTTCCATAGTCCAGTCTGCTGGTGATGAGTGCGTGGGTGACTGTCTTCCTTGACTCAGGGGGGATCCATTTGAAGGTCTTGCGAAGTATGCGGAGGGTGTTGAAGCAGCTGGATGTGACGGCGTTGACTTGTCGTTCATGGCGAGTGATGAGTCGAGTATGATGCCGAGGTTCTTGGCATGGTCCGAGAGGGTAGGTGGACTTCCGAGGGCGGTCGGCCACCAGCTGTTGTCCCATGCTGAAGGGGTGGTTCCAAGGACGAGGACTTCGGTCTTCTCGGCGTTGAGTTTAAGGCAGCTGTTGGTCATCCAGACTACGACGTCTTGCATTCCTTTCTGGAAGTTGAGTTTGTCGGTGGTGGAGTCTCGGGAGAGGATGAGCTGGGTGTCGGTGTAGGATACGATGTTGAGGCCGTCTTGTTGGACGATGGCTGCGAGGGGGGCCATGTAGATGTTGAAGAGGGTCGGGCTCAGTGATGACCCCTGTGGGACTCCGCAGGTGATTTCCGTGGGGTCGGAGAAGAAGGGTGGTAGTTTGATTCTCTGGCTTCTTCTGGTGAGGAACGATCAGATCCAGTCCAGGGCTGCTCCTTGTATGCCGGCGTCGTGCAGTTTGGCGACTAGTGTGCGGTGAGAGACGGTGTCGAAGGCCACTGACAGGTCGAGTAGGATGAGGGCTGCGGAGTGGCCTTGGTCCAGGAGGGTGCGGATGTCGTCTGTGGCGGCGAGTAGGGCGGTCTCGGTGCTGTGGTTGCTTCGGAATCCTGATTGGGACGGGTAGAGTATGGCGTTCTCTTCGATGAATCGTGTCAGTTCCCTGTTGACCGCTTTCTCTGCAACTTTGGCTGCGAAGGGAAGGAGCGAGATGGGCCGGTAGTTCTTGAGGTCGGTGGGGTCCGCAGTGGGCTTCTCGAGCAGGGGCCGGACTTCTGCGAGCTTCCAGTAGTCTGGGAAGGTGCCTGTTTTGAAGGTGGTGTTGATGGTGCGTTGCAGTTTGGGTGCGATGGCGGCTGCGGCTCTGTGGTAGATGTGAGGAGGGCAGGGGTCGGTGGGGGACCCCGAGTGGATGCCTTTCATGGTCGAGGCGGTGTCTTTGGTCGTGATCGGAGTCCAGTTGGAGATGGTGGGTTGGCTGGTGTCCTTGTGGGGCGGGGGGCCGGCTGTGGCACCTGGAGGATGGTCGAAGAAGTTGTCGCAGAGGGTTTTGATCTTGAGGTGGAAGTAGGTTCCAAGTTTGTCGCAGAGGTCTTGGGACGGGGTGATGTCTGCGGCTTCGCTGCGTGGGTTGGTGAATTCCTGAATGACACTGAAGAGTTCCCTGGAGTTGGCGAGGATTTTGTTGTGGATGAAGTTCCTCTTGGTGGTTCTGATTTAGTTGTGGTAGTCCGTCATGGCGTCTTTGTAGGTGGAGTAGTTTTCGGTTGTCTTGGTGGGTCAACCAGCACACAGACAGCACTGGGTCAACTAGCGCACAGACAGCACTGGGTCAGCTAGCGCACAGACAGCACTGGGTCAGCTAGCGCACAGACAGCACTGGGTCAGCTAGCGCACAGACAGCACTGGGTTAGCTAGCGCACAGACAGCACTGGGTTAGCTAGCGCACAGACAGCACTGGGTCAGCAGGGTTCAGCTAGCGCACAGACAGCACTGGGTCAGCAGGGTGCAGCTAGCGCACAGACAGCACTGGGTCAGCAGGGTGCAGCTAGCGCACAGACAGCACTGGGTCAGCAGGGTGCAGCTAGCGCACAGACAGCACTGGGTCAGCAGGGTGCAGCTAGCGCACAGACAGCACTGGGTCAGCTGAGGTCAGCTAGCACACAGACAGCACTGGGCCAGCTAGCACACAGACAGCACTGGGCCAGCTAGCACACAGACAGCACTGGGCCAGCTAGCACACAGACAGCACTGGGTCAGCTAGCACACAGACAGCACTGGGTCAGCTAGCACACAGACAGCACTGGGTCAGCTAGCACACAGACAGCACTGGGCCAGCTAGCGCACAGACAGCACTGGGCCAGCTAGCGCACAGACAGCACTGGGTCAGCTAGCGCACAGACAGCACTGGGTCAGCTAGCGCACAGACACCACTGGGTCAGCTAGCGCAGACACCACTGGGTCAGCTAGCGCACAGGCACCACTGGGTCAGCTAGCGCACAGGCACCACTGGGTCAGCTGGGTTCAGCTGCTGCCCAGACGCAAACAGTCCTTGGTTCACTAGCTTCAGCTAGTACCCACAAGCTGACCGCAGGATGTCTGCTCACTTCAGCTATCAGCCAGCACTGGGTCAGCTGGGTTCGGCAAGCACCTAGCCCAGACACTGCAGGATCTGCTGGCTTAAGCTGGCGCACACCATTAAGTCAGCTGGGTTCAACTAGTGCTCAGACACAGGCCATACAAGATCCACTGGCTTTAGCACACACACAGATAGCACTGGGTCGGCAAGGTTCAGCTAGCACACAGACAGCACTGGGTCAGCTGGGGTCAGCTAGCACACAGACAGCACTGGGACAGCACACATACAGCACTGGGTTGGCGGGGGTCAGCTAGCACACAGACAACACTGGGCCAGCTAGCACACAGACAGCACTGGGCCAGCTAGCGCAGACAGCACTCGGCCAGCTAGCGCACAGACAGCACAGGGCCAGCTAGTTCACAGACAGCACTGGGCCAGCTAGCACACAGACAGCACTCGGGCCAGCTAGCACACAGACAGCACTCGGGCCAGCTAGCACACAGACAGCACTCGGGCCAGCTAGCACACAGACAGCACTCGGGCCAGTTAGCACACAGACAGCTCGGGTCAGCTAGCACACAGACAGCGACCAGAGGTGCTGGTTTCCACTAGCATACAGCATTGGGTCAGCTGGGTTCAGCTGCTGCCCAGACGCAAACAGTCCTTGGTTCACTAGCTTCAGCTAGTACCCACAAGCTGACCGCAGGATGTCTGCTCACTTCAGCCATCAGCCAGCACTGGGTCAGCTGGGTTCGGCAAGCACCTAGCCCAGAAACTGCAGGATCTGCTGGCTTAAGCTGGCGCACACCATTAATTCAGCTGGGTTCAACTAGTGCTGAGACAGGCAATACAAGATCCACTGGCTTTAGCACACACAGATAGCACTGGGTCGGCAAGGTTCAGCTAGCACACAGACAGCACTGGGTCAGCTGGCACACAGACAGCACTGGGTCAGCTGGGGTCAGCTAGCACACAGACAGCACTTTGTCAGCTGGGGTCAGCTAGCACACAGACAGCACTGGGTCAGCTGAGGTCAGCTAGCACACAGACAGCACTGGGACAGCACACATACAGCACTGGGTTGGCAGGGTTCAGCTAGCACACAGACAGCACTGGGCCAGCTAGCACACAGACAGCACTGGGCCAGCTAGCGCACAGACAGCACTGGGCCAGCTAGCGCACAGACAGCACTGGGCCAGCTAGCGCACAGACAGCACTGGGCCAGCTAGCGCACAGACAGCACTGGGCCAGCTAGCGCACAGACAGCACTGGGCCAGCAGGGTTCAGCTAGCGCACAGACAGCACTGGGTCAGCTGGGGTCAGCTAGCACACAGACAGCACTGGGTCAGCTAGCACACAGACAGCACTGGGTCAGCTAGCACACAGCACTGGGTCAGCTGAGGTCAGCTAGCACTGGGACAGCACACAGACAGCACTGGGTTGGCGGGGTTCAGCTAGCACACAGACAGCACTGGGCCAGCTAGCACACACAGCACTGGGTCAGCTAGCACACAGACAGCACTGGGTCAGCTAGCACACAGACAGCACTGGGTCAGCTAGCACACAGACAGCACTGGGTCAGCTGAGGTCAGCTAGCACACAGACAGCACTGGGACAGCACACAGACAGCACTGGGACAGCACACAGACAGCACTGGGTTGGCAGGGTTCAGCTAGCACACAGACAGCACTGGGCCAGCTAGCACACAGACAGCACTGGGCCAGCTAGCACACAGACAGCACTGGGCCAGCTAGCACACAGACAGCACTGGGCCAGCTAGCACACAGACAGCACTGGGTCAGCTAGCACACAGACAGCACTCGGGCCAGCTAGCACACAGACAGCACTCGGGCCAGCTAGCACACAGACAGCACTCGGGCCAGCTAGCACACAGACAGCACTCGGGCCAGCTAGCACACAGACAGCACTCGGGCCAGTTAGCACACAGACAGCGACCAGAGGTGCTGGTTTCCACTAGCATACAGCATTGGGTCAGCTGGGTTCAGCTGCTGCCCAGACGCAAACAGTCCTTGGTTCACTAGCTTCAGCTAGTACCCACAAGCTGACCGCAGGATGTCTGCTCACTTCAGCTATCAGCCAGCACTGGGTCAGCTGGGTTCGGCAAGCACCTAGCCCAGACACTGCAGGATCTGCTGGCTTAAGTTGGCGCACACCATTAATTCAGGTGGGTTCAACTAGTGCTCAGACAGGCCATACAAGATCCACTGGCTTTAGCACACACACAGACAGCACTGGGTCGGCAAGGTTCAGCTAGCACACAGACAGCACTGGGTCAGCTAGAACACAGACAGCACTGGGTCAGCTGGGGTCAGCTAGCACACAGACAGCACTGGGTCAGCTGGGGTCAGCTAGCACACACAGCACTGGGTCAGCTAGCACACAGACAGCACTGGGTCAGCTAGCACACAGACAGCACTGGGTCAGCTAGCACACAGACAGCACTGGGTCAGCTGAGGTCAGCTAGCACACAGACAGCACTGGGACAGCACACAGACAGCACTGGGACAGCACACAGACAGCACTGGGTTGGCAGGGTTCAGCTAGCACACAGACAGCACTGGGCCAGCTAGCACACAGACAGCACTGGGCCAGCTAGCGCACAGACAGCACTGGGCCAGCTAGCGCACAGACAGCACTGGGCCAGCTAGCGCACAGACAGCACTGGGCCAGCTAGGGCACAGACAGCACTGGGCCAGCTAGGGCACAGACAGCACTGGGCCAGCTAGCGCACAGACAGCACTGGGCCAGCTAGCACACAGACTGCACTGGGTCAGCTAGCGCACAGACTGCACTGGGTCAGCTAGCACACATACAGCACTGGGCCAGCTAGCACACAGACATCACTGGGTCAGCTGAGGTCAGCTAGCACACAGACATCACTGGGTCAGCTGAGGTCAGCTAGCACACAGACAGCACTGGGTCAGCTAGCACACAGACAGCACTGGGTCAGCTAGCGCACAGACAGCACTGGGTCAGCAGGGTTCAGCTAGCGCACAGACAGCACTGGGTCGGCAGGGTTCAGCTAGCACACAGACAGCACTGGGTCGGCAAGGTTCAGCTAGCACACAGACAGCACTGGGTCAGCTGGGGTCAGCTAGCACACAGACAGCACTGGGTCAGCTAGCGCACAGGCAGCACTGGGTCAGCTAGCGCACAGACAGCACTGGGCCAGCTAGCGCACAGACAGCACTGGGCCAGCTTGCGCACAGACAGCACTGGGCCAGCTTGCGCACAGACAGCACTGGGCCAGCTAGCGCACAGACAGCACTGGGCCAGCTAGCGCACAGACAGCACTGGGCCAGCTAGCGCACAGACAGCACTGGGCCAGCTAGCGCACAGACAGCACTGGGCCAGCTAGAGCACAGACAGCACTGGGCCAGCTAGCGCACAGACAGCACTGGGCCAGCTAGCGCACAGACAGCACTGGGCCAGCTAGCGCACAGACAGCACTGGGCCAGCTAACGCACAGACAGCACTGGGCCAGCTAGCGCACAGACAGCACTGGGTCAGCTAGCGCACAGACAGCACTGGGTCAGCTAGCGCACAGACAGCACTGGGTCAGCTAGCGCACAGACAGCACTGGGTCAGCTAGCGCACAGACAGCACTGGGTCAGCTAGCGCACAGACAGCACTGGGTCAGCTAGCGCACAGACAGCACTGGGTCAGCTAGCGCACAGACAGCACTGGGTCAGCTAGCGCACAGACAGCACTGGGTCAGCTAGCGCACAGACAGCACTGGGTCAGCTAGCGCACAGACAGCACTGGGTCAGCAGGGTTCAGCTAGCGCACAGACAGCATTGGGTCAGCAGGGTTCAGCTAGCGCACAGACAGCACTGGGTCAGCAGAGTTCAGCTAGCGCACAGACAGCACAGACAGCACTGGGTCAGCAGAGTTCAGCTAGCGCACAGACAGCACTGGGTCAGCAGAGTTCAGCTAGCGCACAGACAGCACTGGGTCAGCAGAGTTCAGCTAGCGCACAGACAGCACTGGGTCAGCAGAGTTCAGCTAGCGCACAGACAGCACTGGGCCAGGTAGCACACACACAGCACTAGGCCAGCTAACACACAAACTGCACTGGGTCAGCTAACACATACAGCACTGGGCCAGCTAGCACACAGACAGCACTGCGTCAGCTAGCACACATACAGCACTGGGCCAGCTAACACACAAACTGCACTGGGTCAGCTAGCACACATACAGCACTGGGCCAGCTAACACACAAACTGCACTGGGTCAGCTAGCACACATACAGCACTAGGCCAGCTAACACACAAACTGCACTGGGTCAGCTAACACACATAGCACTGGGCCAGCTAGCACACAGACAGCAGCGGGTCAGCCAGTGCACAGACAGCACTGGGTCAGCAGGGTTCAGCTAGCGCACAGACAGCACTGGGTCAGCAGGGTTCAGCTAGCGCACAGACAGCACTGGGTCAGCAGGGTTCAGCTGGCGCACAGACCGCACTGGGTTGACATGGGTCAGCTAACGCACAGAAAGCACTGGGTCAGCTGGGGTCATCTAGCACACAGACAGCACTGGGTCAGCTAACACACATACAGCACTGGGCCAGCTAGCGCACAGACAGCACTGGGCCAGCTAGCGCACAGACAGCACTGGGCCAGCTAGCGCACAGACAGCACTGGGCCAGCTAGCGCACAGACAGCACAGGGTCAGCTAGCGCACAGACAGCACAGGGTCAGCTAGCGCACAGACAGCACTGGGTCAGCTAGCGCACAGACAGCACTGGGTCAGCAAGCGCACAGACAGCACTGGGTCAGCAAGCGCACAGACAGCACTGGGTCAGCTAGCGCACAGACAGCACTGGGTCAGCTAGCGCACAGACAGCACTGGGTCGGCAGGGTTCAGCTAGTGCACAGACAGCACTGGGTCGGCAGGGTTCAGCTGGCGCACACACAGCACTGGGTCGGCAGGGCTCAGCTAGCACACACAGCACTGGGTCGGCAGGGCTCAGCTAGCGCACACAGCACTGGGTCGGCAGGGTTCAGCTAGCGCATAGCACTGGGTCGGCATGGTTCAGCTAGCTTCAAGAAATTGACAGCAGAAGGTCTAACGACTTCAGCTAGTGCATAGACAGCACTAGGTCGGCAGGGTTCAGCTAGCATACAAACAGCACTAGGTCAGCTGGGTTCTGCTAGCACAAAGACAGCACTGGGTAAGCTAGTACACAGACCGCACTGGGTCAGCTGGCTTCAGCTAGCGCACAGACAGCACTAGGTCAGCTAGCACACAGACAGCACTGGGTCAGCTAGCACACATACAGCACTGGGCCAGCTAGCACACAGACAGCACTGGGCCAGCTAGCACACAGACAGCACTGGGCCAGCTAGCACACAGACAGCACTGGGCCAGCTAGCACACAGACAGCACTGGGCCAGCTAGCGCACAGACAGCACTGGGTCAGCTAGCACACAGACAGCACTCGGGCCAGCTAGCGCACAGACAGCACTCGGGCCAGCTAGCGCACAGACAGCACTCGGGCCAGCTAGCGCACAGACAGCACTCGGGCCAGCTAGCACACAGACAGCACTCGGGCCAGCTAGCGCACAGACAGCACTCGGGCCAGCTAGCGCACAGACAGCACTCGGGCCAGCTAGCACACAGACAGCACTCGGGCCAGCTAGCACACAGACAGCGACCAGAGGTGCTGGTTTCCACTAGCATACAGCATTGGGTCAGCTGGGTTCAGCTGCTGCCCAGACGCAAACAGTCCTTGGTTCACTAGCTTCAGCTAGTACCCACAAGCTGACCGCAGGATGTCTGCTCACTTCAGCTATCAGCCAGCACTGGGTCAGCTGGGTTCGGCAAGCACCTAGCCCAGACACTGCAGGATCTGCTGGCTTAAGCTGGCGCACACCATTAAGTCAGCTGGGTTCAACTAGTGCTCAGACAGGCCATACAAGATCCACTGGCTTTAGCACACACACAGATAGCACTGGGTCGGCAAGGTTCAGCTAGCACACAGACAGCACTGGGTCAGCTGGGGTCAGCTAGCACACAGACAGCACTGGGTCAGCTGGGGTCAGCTAGCACACAGACAGCACTGGGTCAGCTAGCACACAGACAGCACTGGGTCAGCTGAGGTCAGCTAGCACACAGACAGCACTGGGTTGGCAGGGTTCAGCTAGCACACAGACAACACTGGGCCAGCTAGCACACAGACAGCACGGGGCCAGCTAGCACACAGACAGCACTGGGTCAGGTAGCACACATAGAGCACTGGGCCAGCTAACACACAGACTGCACTGGGTCAGCTAGCACACATACAGCACTGGGCCAGCTAGCACACAGACTGCACTGGGCCAGCTAGCGCACAGACAGCACTGGGTCAGCAGGGGTCAGCTAGCGCACAGACAGCACTGAGTCAGCAGGGGTCAGCTGGTGCATAGACCGCACTGGGTTGACATGGGTCAGCTAGCGCACAGACAGCACTGGGTCAGCAGGGTTCAGCTAGCGCACAGACAGCACTGGGTCAGCAGGGTTCAGCTAGCGCACAGACAGCACTGGGTCAGCAGGGTTCAGCTAGCGCACAGACAGCACTGGGTCAGCTGAGGTCAGCTAGCATACAGACAGCACTGGGTCAGCTAGCACAGACAGCAATGGGTCGCCTAGCACACAGACAGCACTGGGTCGACTAGCACACAGACAGCACTGGGTCGCCTAGCACACAGACAGCACTGGGTCGCCTAGCACACAGACAGCACTGGGTCGCCTAGCACACAGACAGCACTGGGTCGCCTAGCACACAGACAGCACTGGGTCGCCCAGCACACAGACAGCACTGGGTCGCCTAGCACACAGACAGCACTGGGTCGCCCAGCACACAGGCAGCACTGGGTCGCCCAGCACACAGGCAGCACTGGGTCGCCCAGCACACAGACAGCACTGGGTCGCCCAGCACACAGACAGCACTGGGTCGCCCAGCACACAGACAGCACTGGGTCGCCCAGCACACAGACAGCACTGGGTCGCCCAGCACACAGACAGCACTGGGTCGCCTAGCACACAGACAGCACTGGGTCGCCTAGCACACAGACAGCACTGGGTCGCCTAGCACACAGACAGCACTGGGTCGCTCTAGCACACAGACAGCACTGGGTCGCCTAGCACACAGACAGCACTGGGTCGCCTAGCACACAGACAGCACTGGGTCGCCTAGCACACAGACAGCACTGGGTCGCCTAGCACACAGACAGCACTGGGTCAGTTAGCACACAGACAGCACTGGGTCAGTTAGCACACAGACAGCACTGGGTCAGTTAGCACACAGACAGCACTGGGTCAGTTAGCACACAGACAGCACTGGGTCAGTTAGCACACAGACAGCACTGGGTCAGCTAGCACACAGACAGCACTGGGTCAGCTAGCACACAGACAGCACTGGGTCAGCTGGGGTCAGCTAGCACACAGACAGCACTGTGTCAGCTGGGGTCAGCTAGCACACAGACAGCACTGGGTCAGCTAGCACACAGACAGCACTGGGTCAGCTGAGGTCAGCTAGCACACAGACAGCACTGGGACAGCACACATACAGCACTGGGTTGGCAGGGTTCAGCTAGCACACAGACAGCACTGGGCCAGCTAGCACACAGACAGCACTGGGCCAGCTAGCGCACAGACAGCACTGGGCCAGCTAGCGCACAGACAGCACTGGGCCAGCTAGCGCACAGACAGCACTGGGCCAGCTAGCGCACAGACAGCACTGGGCCAGCAGGGTTCAGCTAGCGCACAGACAGCACTGGGTCAGCAGGGTTCAGCTAGCACACAGACAGCACTGGGTCAGCTGGGGTCAGCTAGCACACAGACAGCACTGGGTCAGCTAGCACACAGACAGCACTGGGTCAGCTAGCACACAGCACTGGGTCAGCTGAGGTCAGCTAGCACACAGACAGCACTGGGACAGCACACAGACAGCACTGGGTTGGCGGGGTTCAGCTAGCACACAGACAGCACTGGGCCAGCTAGCACACAGACAGCACTGGGCCAGCTAGCACACAGACAGCACTGGGCCAGCTAGCACACAGACAGCACTGGGCCAGCTAGCGCACAGACAGCACTGGGTCAGCTAGCACACAGACAGCACTCGGGCCAGCTAGCACACAGACAGCACTCGGGCCAGCTAGCACACAGACAGCACTCGGGCCAGCTAGCACACAGACAGCACTCGGGCCAGCTAGCACACAGACAGCACTCGGGCCAGTTAGCACACAGACAGCACTCGGGCCAGTTAGCACACAGACAGCACTCGGGCCAGTTAGCACACAGACAGCTCGGGTCAGCTAGCACACAGACAGCTCGGGTCAGCTAGCACACAGACAGCGACCAGAGGTGCTGGTTTCCACTAGCATACAGCATTGGGTCAGCTGGGTTCAGCTGCTGCCCAGACGCAAACAGTCCTTGGTTCACTAGCTTCAGCTAGTACCCACAAGCTGACCGCAGGATGTCTGCTCACTTCAGCTATCAGCCAGCACTGGGTCAGCTGGGTTCGGCAAGCACCTAGCCCAGACACTGCAGGATCTGCTGGCTTAAGCTGGCGCACACCATTAATTCAGGTGGGTTCAACTAGTGCTCAGACAGGCCATACAAGATCCACTGGCTTTAGCACACACACAGATAGCACTGGGTCGGCAAGGTTCAGCTAGCACACAGACAGCACTGGGTCAGCTGGGGTCAGCTAGCACACAGACAGCACTGGGTCAGCTGGGGTCAGCTAGCACACAGACAGCACTGGGTCAGCTAGCACACAGACAGCACTGGGTCAGCTAGCACACAGACAGCACTGGGTCAGCTAGCACACAGACAGCACTGGGTCAGCTAGCACACAGACAGCACTGGGTCAGCTAGCACACAGACAGCACTGGGTCAGCTAGCACACAGACAGCACTGGGTCAGCTGAGGTCAGCTAGCACACAGACAGCACTGGGACAGCACTGGGACAGCACACATACAGCACTGGGTTGGCAGGGTTCAGCTAGCACAAAGACAGCACTGGGCCAGCTAGCACACAGACAGCACTGGGCCAGCTAGCGCACAGACAGCACTGGGCCAGCTAGCGCACAGACAGCACTGGGCCAGCTAGGGCACAGATAGCACTGGGCCAGCTAGGGCACAGACAGCACTGGGCCAGCTAGCGCACAGACAGCACTGGGCCAGCTAGCGCACAGACAGCACTGGGTCAGCTAGCGCACAGACAGCACTGGGTCAGCAGGGTTCAGCTAGCGCACAGACAGCACTGGGTCAGCAGGGTTCAGCTAGCGCACAGACAGCACTGGGTCAGCAGAGTTCAGCTAGCGCACAGACAGCACTGGGTCAGCAGAGTTCAGCTAGCGCACAGACAGCACTGGGTCAGCTAGCGCACAGACAGCACGGGGCCAGCTAACACACAGACTGCACTGGGTCAGCTAGCACACATACAGCACTGGGCCAGCTAGCACACAGACATCACTGGGTCAGCTAGCACACAGACAGCACTGGGTCAGCTAGCACACATACAGCACTGGGTCAGCAGGGTTCAGCTAGCGCACAGACAGCACTGGGTCAGCAGGGTTCAGCTAGCGCACAGACAGCACTGGGTCAGCAGGGTTCAGCTAGCGCACAGAGAGCACTGGGTCAGCAGGGTTCAGCTAGCGCACAGCACTGGGTCGGCATGGTTTGTGAGAAGTTGGCCTGGTATATGCTGTCCACTAATTATAGTGGGCACCTTGCACCAGTCCAAACAACCCCTTATTGGAGATAGGTTAAAGACAACCTTTATTGAAAGCTATCCTAGTGGTAGCTATGGAGAGCAGCCTTCAGGCTAAGTCTTGAAGGAATGTAAAGCAGCTTGTTTTACCACCCTATAATCTCTTGAGTGACCAAATGAAAGAGGACCACACCAGGTATATATTCAAAATATATGTATTTATTGCTAAACACGCCCCTCTAGTCTCTTTATGAGGCTAGAGTTCGAAGTACATAAGTTATAAGTTAGTTATCAACAGTAATAGCACAAATACACGTTTGAGCCCTAGGGCGTACCAAACCATATACCAATAAAGTGGTATAAGAACCACGACTGAGCTAGACACAAGGCCTAGAGCCTGTAGAAGTGCTTGGACCACAAGGAACCACCCAAGGTAGTGACACAGGGGACCCACGGGGGACGCGTGCAGTGTGAGAACACAGCCGCGAATCGCCGTTGACTTCAATGGGGAAAGTCGCGGTTGGAATTTTAAAGAAAAGGGACACTTGGAGGAGGACTTGGAGCAAACCCTTTTAGAACTGGGTCGTTCTAGAGTCTATACCCACGGGAGCACCGGAGTACTCGTGTTACCTCACCCAGGGGAGCCGGGTGCATAGGTGTCTTTCGGGGTCGGGTTTCAGTCGTCGTTTTCAATGGCGATCTGCTGCAAAATGCTGCTGGCGGCCAAGTCGAAAGTGTTCGGGTGGATCCAAAGGTGGATCGAAGATCTGAAGAACCTGAAAGCAGAGGGGACAGAGTCTGGGTCACTAGCCAGTGACCAGGAAGGCGATGAGCGGATGCCCACCGATGTCAAGTGCTTCAGGTAGGTTGACGGTCGTCTTGACTCTTCAGCCACGAGGTCCAGGAGACGACGACCAGGAGCTGGATTCGAGCTGTCCCACGACGTCTGTCGATTGCTGAGGTGTCGGCGACCGGATTGGACCCAACAAGCCTTGGCAACGGCAAGTCTCGTGGAAATAGAAGAAGGACGGTGGTGCAGACCAGCAATGTCTGAGGGACTCACCCAGCGAGGATAAGTCAGGGCACGCCTGGAGCAACCAGGGAAGCCCAAGCAGAAGAAGATTGGCCTTCGGGAGGGCCTACTAGCCAACGGACTAGCGACCGCGAAGGAGCCTCGAGTCGACGCACGTGGAGCTGGCTCACGGGACACTCGTGGAGTGGAGGCCAGTGATCTTCGGTGCAGTCGGTGCTGGAGGCGGGGGCTACTCGGAGCCCAAAGCACAACTTCGTGGGAGCCCAGGAAGAGGATGCACTTGCAAATGTGCTCGGTGTCCAGGGGTCACGGTTCCACGTTACCCACGACAGCTACGGGCCTCAGCTTTGCTGGGGACTCAGGGCAGCCTCGGGGAAGTCTGGAAATCCACCTCTGGTGATGCAAAGACTTCGGCGTCCGGCGGGAGCTTCAGCGATGCAGACCGGACAATTGCTTCTTTGGTGCCTGCCAAGCAGGGGAGTCACTCCTTGACCCCAAGGAGATTCTTCAGTCCTCTAATCTTAAAGTAGAGCATCGAAGGTCCAGGATTCTGTGTCAGAGTTTCGTCCAGGTAAATCTAAAGTACTAAGGACTGGGGTCCCATACTTATACTAAGATAGGGGTTGGACATACTCTGGGGACCCACCTATGGGAGGGTCAGGGCAGAGGGGTGGTTACACCCCTTTCCCTTTGTCCAGTTTCGCGCCAGAGCAGGGGCTGGAAGCCCCTGAGCCGGTTTGAACTGGGGTATGCACAGGGACACCAAATGTGCCCCCAGTGCAGGACTTCAAAGCACCAGAGAGTGCTCCCGCCCAGCCCCAATACACACTATCCTGTCTGGGGAGGTGGTTACACCTCCCTGGGACAGGAAACCTATTGTCCAGGCCTCCCCTGCCGGAGTTTCGGTCAGCAGCAGGAGACTCGTGTCTGTGGCAGCGGCATCCATTTTGTGATGCCAGGGCTCTGGAAAGTCAGTACCGGGTATACAGGTGTGTACATGTCTCTCCCTCTAGAAGGGTGGAATGCTACCCCGTCGCCAGAACTGGCGGGGGTAGTATTCCAAGATGTTTGACACCAAACACGACATGTTTCCGTGCAGCCATCCCAAAGTTAGCATTTAACGCGAGGTTATAATGCGCTTAAGAGTATATGGTCAGGCTGCACTACAAACAGCATCAGAGAAGGGTCTCCGAACGCTGCAGAGGGGCTCTGCTCATGCAGGGGCACCCTCTCACATCGGAACCAAGCACTCTGCCTTCAGGATTGATAAGGCCTGCCATAGGAGTGACTTATAGGTTTATATGTGTGTATCTATGTAGTGATATAGGTAGCCTATATCACAGTAAGGGGTGCATGCACCACCTTACCCAGGCTGCAGTAGCAGACCTGTGGTGTCATTTTGGATGGCCTTCCAGGGGTGACACAATACATGCTGCAGCCCCTGGTAGGCCTCTGAGGTACCTATGCCCTGGGTACATAGTATACCATATACTAGGGACTTATAAGGGCACTCAGATTCCAATCAGAGATGTGCCTAAGGCACATGGAAACCATTTTACAGAGGAAGCAGATAGACTGGGGCCCTGAATAGCAGGATCCCAGTCCAACTAAGTCATAAACCAGCAAAACACCAGGAAAAAAGTGGGGGCAACCATATAGTCAGATTCCACCTTCCTACATGGTTCAGCTAGCTTCAAGAAATTGACAGCAGAAGGTCTAACGACTTCAGCTAGTGCATAGACAGCACTAGGTCGGCAGGGTTCAGCTAGCATACAAACATCACTAGGTCAGCTGGGTTCTGCTAGCACAAAGACAGCACTGGGTAAGCTAGTACACAGACCGCACTGGGTCAGCTGGCTTCAGCTAGCGCACAGACAGCACTGGGTCAGCTGGGATCATCTAGGGCACAGACAGCACCGGGTCGGCAGGGTTCAGCTAGCGCACAGGCAGCACTGGGTCGGCAGGGTTCAGCAAGCGCACAGACAGCACTGGGTCGGCAGGGTTCAGCTAGCGCACAGACAGCACTGGGTCGGCAGGGTTCAGCTAGCGCACAGACAGCACTGGGTCAGCAGGGTTCAGCTAGCGCACAGACAGCACTGGGTCACCAGGGTTCAGCTAGCGCACAGACAGCACTGGGTCAGCTGGGTTCGGCAAGCACCTAGCCCAGACACTGCAAGATCTGCTGGCTTAAGCTGGCGCACACCATTAAGTCAGCTGGGTTCAACTAGTGCTCAGACACAGGCCGTACAAGGTCCACTGGCTTTAGCACACACACAGATAGCACTGGGTCGGCAAGGTTCAGCTAGCACACAGACAGCACTGGGTCAGCTAGCACACAGACAGCACTGGGTCAGCTGGGGTCAGCTAGCACACAGACAGCACTGGGTCAGCTAGCACACAGACAGCACTGGGTCAGCTAGCGCACAGACAGCACTGGGTCAGCTAGCGCACAGACAGCACTGGGCCAGCTAGCGCACAGACAGCACTGGGCCAGCTAGCGCACAGACAGCACTGGGCCAGCTAGCGCACAGACAGCACTGGGCCAGCTAGCGCACAGACAGCACTGGGCCAGCTAGCGCACAGACAGCACTGGGTCAGCTAGCGCACAGACAGCACTGGGTCAGCTAGCGCACAGACAGCACTGGGTCAGCTAGCGCACAGACAGCACTGGGTCAGCAGGGTTCAGCTAGCGCACAGATAGCACTGGGTCAGCAGGGTTCAGCTAGCGCACAGACAGCACTGGGTCAGCAGAGTTCAGCTAGCGCACAGACAGCACTGGGTCAGCAGGGTTCAGCTAGCGCACAGACAGCACTGGGTCAGCAGGGTTCAGCTAGCGCACAGACAGCACTGGGTCAGCAGGGTTCAGCTAGCGCACAGACAGCACTGGGTCAGCAGAGTTCAGCTAGCGCACAGACAGCACTGGGCCAGCTAGCACACAGACAGCACTGGGCCAGGTAGCACATATACAGCACTGGGCCAGGTAGCACATATACAGCACTGGGCCAGGTAGCACACATACAGCACTGGGCCAGCTAGCACACATACAGCACTGGGCCAGCTAGCACACATACAGCACTGGGCCAGCTAGCACACATACAGCACTGGGCCAGCTAGCACACAGACTGCACTGGGTCAGCTAACACACAAACTGCACTGGGTCAGCTAGCACACATAGAGCACTGGGCCAGCTAGCACACATACAGCACTGGGCCAGCTAGCGCACAGACAGCACTGGGTCAGCAGGGTTCAGTTAGCGCACAGACAGCACTGGGTCAGCAGGGTTCAGCTAGCGCACAGACAGCACTGGGTCAGCAGGGGTCAGCTGGCGCACAGACCGCACTGGGTCGACATGGGTCAGCAAACGCACAGACAGCACTGGGTCAGCTAGCGCACAGACAGCACTGGGTCAGCAGGGTTCAGCTAGCGCACAGACAGCACTGGGTCAGCAGGGTTCAGTTAGAGCACCGACAGCACTGGGTCAGCTGGGGTCAGCTAGCACACAGACAGCACTGGGTCAGCTAGCACACAGACAGCACTGGGCCAGCTAACACAGACTGCACTGGGTCAGCTAGCACACATACAGCACTGGGCCAGCTAGCGCACAGACAGCACTGGGCCAGCTAGCGCACAGACAGCACTGGGCCAGCTAGCGCACAGACAGCACTGGGCCAGCTAGCGCACAGACAGCACTGGGTCAGCTAGCGCACAGACAGCACTGGGTCAGCTAACGGACCAACAGCACTGGGTCGGCAGGGTTCAGCTAGAGCACCGACAGCACTGGGTCGGCAGAGTTCAGCTAGAGCACCGACAGCACTGGGTCGGCAGAGTTCAGCTAGAGCACCGACAGCACTGGGTCGGCAGGGTTCAGCTAGCGCACACAGCACTGGGTCGGCAGGGTTCAGCTAGCGCACACAGCACTGGGTCGGCAGGGTTCAGCTAGCGCACACAGCACTGGGTCGGCAGGGCTCAGCTGGCGCACACACAGCACTGGGTCGGCAGGGCTCAGCTGGCGCACACACAGCACTGGGTCGGCAGGGCTCAGCTGGCGCACACAGCACTGGGTCGGCAGGGCTCAGCTGGCGCACACACAGCACTGGGTCGGCAGGGCTCAGCTAGCGCACACACAGCACTGGGTCGGCAGGGCTCAGCTAGCGCACACACAGCACTGGGTCGGCAGGGCTCAGCTAGCGCACACACAGCACTGGGTCAGCAGGGTTCAGCTAGCGCACAGACAGCACTGGGTCAGCTAGCACACAGACAGCACTGGGTCACCTAGCACACAGACAGCACTGGGTCAGCTAGCGCACAGACAGCACTGGGTCAGCTAGCGCACAGACAGCACTGGGTCAGCTAGCGCACAGACAGCACTGGGTCAGCTAGCGCACAGACAGCACTGGGTCAGCTAGCGCACAGACAGCACTGGGTCAGCTAGCGCACAGACAGCACTGGGTCAGCTAGCGCACAGACAGCACTGGGTCAGCTAGCGCACAGACAGCACTGGGTCAGCTAGCACACAGACAGCACTCGGGCCAGCTAGCGCACAGACAGCACTCGGGCCAGCTAGCGCACAGACAGCACTCGGGCCAGCTAGCGCACAGACAGCACTGGGCCAGCTAGCGCACAGACAGCACTGGGCCAGCTAGCGCACAGACAGCACTGGGCCAGCTAGCGCACAGACAGCACTGGGTCAGCTAGGGCACAGATAGCACTGGGTCAGCTAGGGCACAGATAGCACTGGGTCAGCTAGGGCACAGATAGCACTGGGTCAGCTAGCGCACAGACAGCACTGGGTCAGCAAGCGCACAGACAGCACTGGGTCAGCAGGGTTCAGCTAGCGCACAGACAGCACTGGGTCGGCAGGGTTCAGCTAGCGCACAGACAGCACTGGGTCAGCAGGGTTCAGCTAGCGCACAGACAGCACTGGGTCACCAGGGTTCAGCTAGCGCACAGACAGCACTGGGTCAGCAGGGTTCAGCTAGCGCACAGAGAGCACTGGGTCAGCAGGGTTCAGCTAGCGCACAGAGAGCACTGGGTCAGCTGAGGTCAGCTAGCACACAGACAGCACGGGGCCAGCTAACACACAGACAGCACTGGGTCAGGTAGCACACATACAGCACTGGGCCAGCTAACACACAGACTGCACTGGGTCAGCTAGCACACATACAGCACTGGGCCAGCTAACACACATAGAGCACTGGGCCAGCTAGCACACATACAGCACTGGGCCAGCTAGCGCACAGACAGCACTGGGTCAGCAGGGTTCAGTTAGCGCACAGACAGCACTGGGTCAGCAGGGTTCAGCTAGCGCACAGACAGCACTGGGTCAGCAGGGGTCAGCTGGTGCACAGACCGCACTGGGTCGACATGGGTCAGCAAACGCACAGACAGCACTGGGTCAGCTAGCGCACAGACAGCACTGGGTCAGCAGGGTTCAGCTAGCGCACAGACAGCACTGGGTCAGCAGGGTTCAGTTAGAGCACCGACAGCACTGGGTCAGCTGGGGTCAGCTAGCACACAGACAGCACTGGGTCAGCTAGCACACAGACAGCACTGGGCCAGCTAACACAGACTGCACTGGGTCAGCTAGCACACATACAGCACTGGGCCAGCTAGCACACAGACAGCACTGGGCCAGCTAGCACACAGACAGCACTGGGCCAGCTAGCACACAGACAGCACTGGGCCAGCTAGCGCACAGACAGCACTGGGTCAGCTAGCGCACAGACAGCACTGGGCCAGCTAGCGCACAGACAGAACTGGGTCAGCTAGCGCACAGACAGCACTGGGTCAGCTAGCGCACCAACAGCACTGGGTCGGCAGGGTTCAGCTAGAGCACCGACAGCACTGGGTCGGCAGAGTTCAGCTAGAGCACCGACAGCACTGGGTCGGCAGGGTTCAGCTAGCGCACACAGCACTGGGTCGGCAGGGTTCAGCTAGCGCACACAGCACTGGGTCGGCAGGGCTCAGCTGGCGCACACACAGCACTGGGTCGGCAGGGCTCAGCTGGCGCACACACAGCACTGGGTCGGCAGGGCTCAGCTGGCGCACACAGCACTGGGTCGGCAGGGCTCAGCTGGCGCACACACAGCACTGGGTCGGCAGGGCTCAGCTAGCGCACGCACAGCACTGGGTCGGCAGGGCTCAGCTAGCGCACACACAGCACTGGGTCAGCAGGGTTCAGCTAGCGCACAGACAGCACTGGGTCAGCTAGCACACAGACAGCACTGGGTCACCTAGCGCACAGACAGCACTGGGTCAGCTAGCGCACAGACAGCACTGGGTCAGCTAGCGCACAGACAGCACTGGGTCAGCTAGCGCACAGACAGCACTGGGTCAGCTAGCACACAGACAGCACTCGGGCCAGCTAGCGCACAGACAGCACTCGGGCCAGCTAGCGCACAGACAGCACTGGGCCAGCTAGCGCACAGACAGCACTGGGCCAGCTAGCGCACAGACAGCACTGGGCCAGCTAGCGCAGTAGTGCACCACTGGGCCAGCTAGCGCACAGACAGCACTGGGTCAGCTAGGGCACAGATAGCACTGGGTCAGCTAGGGCACAGATAGCACTGGGTCAGCTAGGGCACAGATAGCACTGGGTCAGCTAGCGCACAGACAGCACTGGGTCAGCTAGCGCACAGACAGCACTGGGTCAGCAGGGTTCAGCTAGCGCACAGACAGCACTGGGTCGGCAGGGTTCAGCTAGCGCACAGACAGCACTGGGTCAGCAGGGTTCAGCTAGCGCACAGACAGCACTGGGTCACCAGGGTTCAGCTAGCGCACAGACAGCACTGGGTCAGCAGGGTTCAGCTAGCGCACAGAGAGCACTGGGTCAGCAGGGTTCAGCTAGCGCACAGAGAGCACTGGGTCAGCTGAGGTCAGCTAGCACACAGACAGCACAGGGCCAGCTAACACACAGACAGCACTGGGTCAGGTAGCACACATACAGCACTGGGCCAGCTAACACACAGACTGCACTGGGTCAGCTAGCACACATACAGCACTGGGCCAGCTAACACACAGACTGCACTGGGTCAGCTAGCACACATACAGCACTGGGCCAGCTAGCGCACAGACAGCACTGGGTCAGCTAGCGCACAGACAGCACTGGGTCAGCAGGGTTCAGCTAGCGCACAGACAGCACTGGGTCAGCAGGGTTCAGCTAGCGCACAGACAGCACTGGGTCAGCAGGGTTCAGCTAGCGCACAGACAGCACTGTGTCAGCAGGGTTCAGCTAGCGCACAGACAGCACTGGGTCAGCAGGGGTCAGCTGGCGCACAGACCGCACTGGGTTGACATGGGTCAGCTAACGCACCGACAGCACTGGGTCAGCTAGCGTACCAACAGCACTGGGTCGGCAGGTGTCAGCCAGAACACAGACAGCACTGGGTAGGCAGGGCTCAACTAGCGCACACACAGCACTAGGTCGGCAGAGTTCAGCTAGCATACAAACAGCACTGGGTCAGCTGGGTTCTGCTAGCACAAAGACAGCACTGGGTAAGCTAGCACACAGACCGCACTGGGTCAGCAGGGTTCAGCTAGGGCACACAGCACTGGGTCAGCTAGCACACAGACAGCACTGGGTCAGCTAGCACACAGACAGCGCTGGGTCAGCTAGCACACAGACAGCGCTGGGTCAGCTAGCACACAGACAGCGCTGGGTCAGCTAGCACACAGACAGCGCTGGGTCAGCTAGCACACAGACAGCGCTGGGTCAGCTAGCACACACACAGCGCTGGGTCAGCTAGCACACACACAGCGCTGGGTCAGCTAGCACACAGACAGCACTCGGGCCAGCTAGCACAGACAGCACTTCGGGCCAGCTAGCACACAGACAGCACTCGGGCCAGCTAGCACACAGACAACGACCAGAGGTGCTGGTTTCCACTAGCATACAGCATTGGGTCAGCTGGGTTCAGCTGCTGCCCAGACGCAAACAGTCCTTGGTTCACTAGCTTCAGCTAGTACCCACAAGCTGACCGCAGGATGTCTGCTCACTTCAGCCATCAGCCAGCACTGGGTCAGCTGGGTTCGGCAAGCACCTAGCCCAGACACTACAGGATCTGCTGGCGCACACCATTAAGTCAGCTGGGTTCAACTAGTGCTCAGACACAGGCCGTACAAGGTCCACTGGCTTTAGCACACACACAGATAGCACTGGGTCGGCAAGGTTCAGCTAGCACACAGACAGCACTGGGTCAGCTAGCACACAGACAGCACTGGGTCAGCTGGGGTCAGCTAGCACACAGACAGCACTGGGTCAGCTAGCACACAGACAGCACTGGGTCAGCTAGCACACAGACAGCACACATACAGCACTGGGTTGGCAGGGTTCAGCTAGCACACAGACAGCACTGGGCCAGCTAGCGCACAGACAGCACTGGGCCAGCTAGCGCACAGACAGCACTGGGCCCGCTAGCGCACAGACAGCACTGGGCCCGCTAGCGCACAGACAGCACTGAGCACTGGGCCCGCTAGCGCACAGACAGCACTGGGCCCGCTAGCGCACAGACAGCACTGGGCCCGTTAGCGCACAGACAGCACTGGGCCCGTTAGCGCACAGACAGCACTGGGCCCGTTAGCGCACAGACAGCACTGGTCCAGCTAGCGCACAGACAGCACTGGGCCAGCTAGCGCACAGACAGCACTGGGCCAGCTAGCGCACAGACAGCACTGGGCCAGCTAGCGCACAGACAGCACTGGGCCAGCTAGCGCACAGACAGCACTGGGCCAGCTAGCGCACAGACAGCACTGGGTCAGCTAGCGCACAGACAGCACTGGGTCAGCTATCGCACAGACAGCACTGGGTCAGCTATCGCACAGACAGCACTGGGTCAGCAGGGTTCAGCTAGCGCACAGACAGCACCGGGTCAGCAGGGTTCACCTAGCGCACAGACAGCACTGGGTCAGCAGGGTTCAGCTAGCGCACAGACAGCACTGGGTCAGCAGGGTTCAGCTAGCGCACAGACAGCACTGGGTCAGCAGGGTTCAGCTAGCGCACAGACAGCACTGGGTCAGCAGGGTTCAGCTAGCGTGCAGTTTGGCGACTAGTGTGCGGTGATAGACGGTGTCGAAGTCCACTGACAGGTCGAGTAGGATGAGGGCTGCGGAGTGGCCTTGGTCCAGGAGGGTGCGGATGTCGTCTGTGGCGGCGAGTAGGGCGGTCTCGGTGCTGTGGTTGCTTCGGAATCCGGATTGGGACGGGTCGAGTATGGCGTTCTCTTCGATGAATCGTGTCAGTTCCCTGTTGACCGCTTTCTCTGCAACTTTGGCTGCGAAGGGAAGGAGCGAGATGGGCCGGTAGTTCTTGAGGTCGGTGGGGTCCGCAGTGGGCTTCTTGGAGCAGGGGCCTGACTTCTGCGAGCTTCCAGTAGTCTGGGAAGGTGCCTGTTTTGAAGGTGGTGTTGATGGTGCGTTGCAGTTTGGGTGCGATGGCGGCTGCGGCTCTGTGGTAGATGTGAGGAGGGCAGGGGTCGGTGGGGGTCCCCGAGTGGATGCCTTTCATGGTCAAGGCGGTGTCTTTGGTCGTGATCGGAGTCCAGTTGGAGATGGTGGGTTGGTTGTGTCCTTGTGGGGCGGGGGGCCGGCTGTGGCGCCTGGAGGATGGTCGAAGAAGTTGTCGCAGAGGGTTTTGATCTTGAGGTGGAAGTAGGTTCCAGGTTTGTCGCAGAGGTCTTGGGACGGGGTGATGTCTGCGGCTTCGCTGCGTGGGTTGGTGAATTCCTGAATGACACTGAAGAGTTCCCTGGAGTTGGCGAGGATTTTGTTGTGGATGAAGTTCCTCTTGGTGGTTCGGATTTGGTTGTGGTAGTCCGTCATGGCATCTTTGTAGGTGGAATAGTTTTCGGTTGTCTTGGTGGGTCAACCAGCACACAGACAGCACTGGGTCAACTAGCACACAGACAGCACTGGGTCAGCTAGCGCACAGACAGCACTGGGTCAGCAGGGTTCAGCTAGCGCACAGACAGCACTGGGTCAGCAGGGTGCAGCTAGCGCACAGACAGCACTGGGTCAGCAGGGTGCAGCTAGCGCACAGACAGCACTGGGTCAGCAGGGTGCAGCTAGCGCACAGACAGCACTGGGTCAGCCGAGGTCAGCTAGCACACAGACAGCACTGGGTCAGGTAGCACACAGACAGCACGGGGTCAGGTAGCACACATACAGCACGGGGCCAGCTAGCACACAGACAGCACGGGGTCAGGTAGCACACAGACAGCACGGGGTCAGGTAGCACACATACAGCACGGGGTCAGGTAGCACACATACAGCACTGGGCCAGCTAACACACAGACTGCACTGGGTCAGCTAGCACAGATACAGCACTGGGCCAGCTAACACACAGACTGCACTGGGCCAGCTAGCACACAGACTGCACTGGGCCAGCTAGCACACAGACAGCACTGGGCCAGCTAGCACACAGACAGCACTGGGCCAGCTAGCACACAGACAGCACTGGGCCAGCTAGCACACAGACAGCACTGGGCCAGCTAGCACACAGACAGCACTGGGCCAGCTAGCACACAGACAGCACTGGGTCGGCAGGGTTCAGCTAGCGCACAGACAGCACTGGATCAGCAGGGTTCAGCTAGCACACAGACAGCACTGTGTCAGCAGGGTTCAGCTAGCGCACAGACAGCACTGGGTCAGCATGGGTCAGCTAACGCACAGACAGCACTGGGTCAGCTAGCACACAGACAGCACTGGGTCAGCTAGCACACAGACAGCACTGGGTCAGCTAGCACACAGACAGCACTGGGTCAGCTAGCACACAGACAGCACTGGGTCAGCAGGGTTCAGCTAGCGCATAGACAGCACTGGGTCAGCAGGGTTCAGCTAGCGCACAGACAGCACTGGGTCAGCAGGGTTCAGCTAGCGCACAGACAGCACTGGGTCAGCAGGATTCAGCTAGCGCACAGACAGCACTGGGTCGGCAGGGTTCAGTTAGAGCACAGACAGCATGGGTCGGCAGGGTTCAGTTAGAGCACAGACAGCACTGGGTCGGCAGGGTTCAGCTAGCGCACAGCACTGGGTCGGCAGGGCTCAGCTAGCGCACAGACAGCACTGGGTCGGCAGAGTTCAGCTAGCGCACACAGCACTGCGTCGGAAGGGTTCAGCTAGCGCACACAGCACTGGGTCGGCAGGGCTCAGCTAGCGCGCACACAGCACTGGGTCGGCAGGGCTCAGCTAGCGCGCACACAGCACTGGGTCGGCAGGGCTCACCTAGCACACACACAGCGCTTGGTCGGTAGGGTTCAGCTAGCACACACAGCACTGGGTTGGCATGGTTCAGCTAGCATCAAGAAATTGATAGCAGGAGGTCTAACGACTTCAGCTAGTGCATAGACAGCACTAGGTCGGCAGGGTTCAGCTAGCATACAAACAGCACTGGGTCAGCTGGCTTCAGCTAGCGCACAGACAGCACTGGGTCAGCAGGGTTCAGCTAGCGCACAGGCAGCACTGGGTCGGCAGGTTCAGCTAGCGCACAGGCAGCACTGGGTCGGTTGGTTCAGCTAGCGCACAGACAGCACTGGGTCGGCATGGTTCAGCTAGCGCACAGACAGCACTGGGTCGGCAGGGTTCAGCTAGCGCACAGACAGCACTGGGTCGGCAGGGTTCAGCTAGCGCACAGACAGCACTGGGTCGGCAGGGTTCAGCTAGCGCACAGACAGCACTGGGTCAGCAGGGTTCAGCTAGCGCACAGACAGCACTGGGTCAGCAGGGTTCAGCTAGTGCACACAGCACTGGGTCAGCTAGCACACAGACAGCGCTGGGTCAGCTAGCACACAGACAGCGCTGGGTCAGCTAGCACACAGACAGCGCTGGGTCAGCTAGCACACAGACAGCGCTGGGTCAGCTAGCACACAGACAGCGCTGGGTCAGCTAGCACACAGACAGCGCTGGGTCAGCTAGCACACAGACAGCGCTGGGTCAGCTAGCACACAGACAGCGCTGGGTCAGCTAGCACACAGACAGCGCTGGGTCAGCTAGCACACAGACAGCGCTGGGTCAGCTAGCACACAGACAGCACTCGGGCCAGCTAGCACACAGACCGCTCGGGTCAGCTAGCACACAGACAGCGACCAGAGGTGCTGGTTTCCACTAGCATACAGCATTGGGTCAGCTGGGTTCAGCTGCTGCCCAGACGCAAACAGTCCTTGGTTCACTAGCTTCAGCTAGTACCCACAAGCTGACCGCAGGATGTCTGCTCACTTCAGCTATCAGCCAGCACTGGGTCAGCTGGGTTCGGCAAGCACCTAGCCCAGACACTGCAGGATCTGCTGGCTTAAGCTTGCGCACACCATTAAGTCAGCTGGGTTCAACTAGTGCTCAGACACAGGCCGTACAAGGTCCACTGGCTTTAGCACGCACACAGATAGCACTGGGTCAGCAAGGTTCAGCTAGCGCACAGACAGCACTGGGTCAGCTAGCACACAGACAGCACTGGGTCAGCTGGGGTCAGCTAGCGCACAGACAGCACTGGGTCAGCATGGTTCAGCTAGCGCACAGACAGCACTGGGTCAGCTGAGGTCAGCTAGCATACAGACAAGCACTGGGTCAGCTAGCACACAGACAAGCACTGGGCCAGCTAGCACACAGACAAGCACTGGGCCAGCTAGCACACAGACAAGCACTGGGCCAGCTAGCACACAGACAGCACTGGGCCAGCTAGCACACAGACAGCACTGGGCCAGCTAGCGCACAGACAGCACTGGGCCAGCTAGCGCACAGACAGCACTGGGCCAGCTAGCGCACAGACAGCACTGGGCCAGCTAGCGCACAGACAGCACTGTTCAGCTAGCGCACAGACAGCACTGGGTCAGCAGGGGTCAGCTGGCGCACAGACAGCACTGGGTCAGCAGGGGTCAGCTAACGCACAGACAGCACTGGGTCAGCTAGCGCACAGACAGCACTGGGTCAGCAGGGTTCAGCTAGCGCACAGACAGCACTGGGTCAGTAGGGTTCAGTTAGAGCACCGACAGCACTGGGTCGGCAGGGCTCAGCTAGCGCACACAGCACTGGGTCCGCAGGGTTCAGCTAGCGCACACACAGCACTGGGTCAGCAGGTTTCAGCTAGCGCACACACAGCACTGGGTCGGCAGGGTTCAGCTAGTGCACACACAGCACTGGGTCGGCATGGTTCAGGTAGCACCAAGAAACTGACAACAGGAGGTCTGATGACTTCAGCTAGTGCACAGACAGCACTAGGTCACCAGGGTTCAGCAAGCGCACAGACAGCACTGGGTCGGCAGGGTTCAGCTAGCACACACACAGCACTGGGTCGGCAGGGTTCAGCTAGCGCACACACAGCACTGGGTTGGCATGGTTCAGCTAGCATCAAGAAATTGACAGCAGGAGGTCTAACGACTTCAGCTAGTGCATAGACAGCACTAGGTCTGCAGGGTTCAGCTAGCATACAAACAGCACTGGGTCAGCTGGGTTCTGCTAGCACAAAGACAGCACTGGGTAAGCTAGCACACAGACCGCACTGGGTCGGCTGGCTTCAGCTAGCGCAAAGACAGCACTGGGTCGGCAGGGTTCAGCTAGCGCACAGACAGCACTGGGTCGGCAGGGTTCAGCTAGCGCACAGACAGCACTGGCTCGGCAGGGTTCAGCTAGCGCACAGACAGCACTGGCTCGGCAGGGTTCAGCTAGCGCACAGACAGCACTGGCTCGGCAGGGTTCAGCTAGCGCACAGACAGCACTGGCTCGGCAGGGTTCAGCTAGAGCACAGACAGCACTGGGTCGGCAGGGTTCAGCTAGAGCACAGACAGAACTGAGTCGGCAGGGTTCAGCTAGAGCACAGACAGAACTGGTTCGGCAGGGTTCAGCTAGCGCACAGACAGAACTGGGTCGGCAGGGTTCAGCTAGCGCACAGACCGAACTGGGTCGGCAGAGTGCAGCTAGCGCACAGACAGCACTGGGTCAGCAGGGTGCAGCTAGCGCACAGACAGCACTGGGTCAGCTGAGGTCAGCTAGCACACAGACAGCACTGGGTCAGGTAGCACACAGACAGCACGGGGTCAGGTAGCACACATACAGCACGGGGCCAGCTAGCACACAGACAGCACGGGGTCAGGTAGCACACAGACAGCACGGGGTCAGGTAGCACACATACAGCACGGGGTCAGGTAGCACACATACAGCACGGGGTCAGGTAGCACACATACAGCACTGGGCCAGCTAACACACAGACTGCACTGGGTCAGCTAGCACAGATACAGCACTGGGCCAGCTAACACACAGACTGCACTGGGCCAGCTAGCACACAGACTGCACTGGGCCAGCTAGCACACAGACAGCACTGGGCCAGCTAGCACACAGACAGCACTGGGCCAGCTAGCACACAGACAGCACTGGGCCAGCTAGCACACAGACAGCACTGGGCCAGCTAGCACACAGACAGCACTGGGTCGGCAGGGTTCAGCTAGCGCACAGACAGCACTGGATCAGCAGGGTTCAGCTAGCACACAGACAGCACTGTGTCAGCAGGGTTCAGCTAGCGCACAGACAGCACTGGGTCAGCATGGGTCAGCTAACGCACAGACAGCACTGGGTCAGCTAGCACACAGACAGCACTGGGTCAGCTAGCACACAGACAGCACTGGGTCAGCTAGCACACAGACAGCACTGGGTCAGCTAGCACACAGACAGCACTGGGTCAGCAGGGTTCAGCTAGCGCATAGACAGCACTGGGTCAGCAGGGTTCAGCTAGCGCACAGACAGCACTGGGTCAGCAGGGTTCAGCTAGCGCACAGACAGCACTGGGTCAGCAGGATTCAGCTAGCGCACAGACAGCACTGGGTCGGCAGGGTTCAGTTAGAGCACAGACAGCACTGGGTCGGCAGGGTTCAGTTAGAGCACAGACAGCACTGGGTCGGCAGGGTTCAGCTAGCGCACAGCACTGGGTCGGCAGGGCTCAGCTAGCGCACAGACAGCACTGGGTCGGCAGAGTTCAGCTAGCGCACACAGCACTGCGTCGGAAGGGTTCAGCTAGCGCACACAGCACTGGGTCGGCAGGGCTCAGCTAGCGCGCACACAGCACTGGGTCGGCAGGGCTCAGCTAGCGCGCACACAGCACTGGGTCGGCAGGGCTCACCTAGCACACACACAGCGCTTGGTCGGTAGGGTTCAGCTAGCACACACAGCACTGGGTTGGCATGGTTCAGCTAGCATCAAGAAATTGATAGCAGGAGGTCTAACGACTTCAGCTAGTGCATAGACAGCACTAGGTCGGCAGGGTTCAGCTAGCATACAAACAGCACTGGGTCAGCTGGCTTCAGCTAGCGCACAGACAGCACTGGGTCAGCAGGGTTCAGCTAGCGCACAGGCAGCACTGGGTCGGCAGGTTCAGCTAGCGCACAGGCAGCACTGGGTCGGTTGGTTCAGCTAGCGCACAGACAGCACTGGGTCGGCATGGTTCAGCTAGCGCACAGACAGCACTGGGTCGGCAGGGTTCAGCTAGCGCACAGACAGCACTGGGTCGGCAGGGTTCAGCTAGCGCACAGACAGCACTGGGTCGGCAGGGTTCAGCTAGCGCACAGACAGCACTGGGTCAGCAGGGTTCAGCTAGCGCACAGACAGCACTGGGTCAGCAGGGTTCAGCTAGTGCACACAGCACTGGGTCAGCTAGCACACAGACAGCGCTGGGTCAGCTAGCACACAGACAGCGCTGGGTCAGCTAGCACACAGACAGCGCTGGGTCAGCTAGCACACAGACAGCGCTGGGTCAGCTAGCACACAGACAGCGCTGGGTCAGCTAGCACACAGACAGCGCTGGGTCAGCTAGCACACAGACAGCGCTGGGTCAGCTAGCACACAGACAGCGCTGGGTCAGCTAGCACACAGACAGCGCTGGGTCAGCTAGCACACAGACAGCGCTGGGTCAGCTAGCACACAGACAGCACTCGGGCCAGCTAGCACACAGACCGCTCGGGTCAGCTAGCACACAGACCGCTCGGGTCAGCTAGCACACAGACAGCGACCAGAGGTGCTGGTTTCCACTAGCATACAGCATTGGGTCAGCTGGGTTCAGCTGCTGCCCAGACGCAAACAGTCCTTGGTTCACTAGCTTCAGCTAGTACCCACAAGCTGACCGCAGGATGTCTGCTCACTTCAGCTATCAGCCAGCACTGGGTCAGCTGGGTTCGGCAAGCACCTAGCCCAGACACTGCAGGATCTGCTGGCTTAAGTTTGCGCACACCATTAAGTCAGCTGGGTTCAACTAGTGCTCAGACACAGGCCGTACAAGGTCCACTGGCTTTAGCACGCACACAGATAGCACTGGGTCAGCAAGGTTCAGCTAGCGCACAGACAGCACTGGGTCAGCTAGCACACAGACAGCACTGGGTCAGCTGGGGTCAGCTAGCGCACAGACAGCACTGGGTCAGCATGGTTCAGCTAGCGCACAGACAGCACTGGGTCAGCTGAGGTCAGCTAGCATACAGACAAGCACTGGGTCAGCTAGCACACAGACAAGCACTGGGCCAGCTAGCACACAGACAAGCACTGGGCCAGCTAGCACACAGACAAGCACTGGGCCAGCTAGCACACAGACAGCACTGGGCCAGCTAGCACACAGACAGCACTGGGCCAGCTAGCACACAGACAGCACTGGGCCAGCTAGCACACAGACAGCACTGGGCCAGCTAGCGCACAGACAGCACTGGGCCAGCTAGCGCACAGACAGCACTGGGCCAGCTAGCGCACAGACAGCACTGGGCCAGCTAGCGCACAGACAGCACTGTTCAGCTAGCGCACAGACAGCACTGGGTCAGCAGGGGTCAGCTGGCGCACAGACAGCACTGGGTCAGCAGGGGTCAGCTAACGCACAGACAGCACTGGGTCAGCTAGCGCACAGACAGCACTGGGTCAGCAGGGTTCAGCTAGCGCACAGACAGCACTGGGTCAGTAGGGTTCAGTTAGAGCACCGACAGCACTGGGTCGGCAGGGCTCAGCTAGCGCACACAGCACTGGGTCCGCAGGGTTCAGCTAGCGCACACACAGCACTGGGTCAGCAGGTTTCAGCTAGCGCACACACAGCACTGGGTCGGCAGGGTTCAGCTAGTGCACACACAGCACTGGGTCGGCATGGTTCAGGTAGCACCAAGAAACTGACAACAGGAGGTCTGATGACTTCAGCTAGTGCACAGACAGCACTAGGTCACCAGGGTTCAGCAAGCGCACAGACAGCACTGGGTCGGCAGGGTTCAGCTAGCACACACACAGCACTGGGTCGGCAGGGTTCAGCTAGCGCACACACAGCACTGGGTTGGCATGGTTCAGCTAGCATCAAGAAATTGACAGCAGGAGGTCTAACGACTTCAGCTAGTGCATAGACAGCACTAGGTCTGCAGGGTTCAGCTAGCATACAAACAGCACTGGGTCAGCTGGGTTCTGCTAGCACAAAGACAGCACTGGGTAAGCTAGCACACAGACCGCACTGGGTCGGCTGGCTTCAGCTAGCGCAAAGACAGCACTGGGTCGGCAGGGTTCAGCTAGCGCACAGACAGCACTGGGTCGGCAGGGTTCAGCTAGCGCACAGACAGCACTGGCTCGGCAGGGTTCAGCTAGCGCACAGACAGCACTGGCTCGGCAGGGTTCAGCTAGCGCACAGACAGCACTGGCTCGGCAGGGTTCAGCTAGCGCACAGACAGCACTGGCTCGGCAGGGTTCAGCTAGAGCACAGACAGCACTGGGTCGGCAGGGTTCAGCTAGAGCACAGACAGAACTGAGTCGGCAGGGTTCAGCTAGAGCACAGACAGAACTGGTTCGGCAGGGTTCAGCTAGCGCACAGACAGAACTGGGTCGGCAGGGTTCAGCTAGCGCACAGACCGAACTGGGTCGGCAGAGTTCAGCTAGCGTATAGACAGCACTGGGTCGGCAGGGTTCAGCTAGCGCACAGACAGCTCTGGGTCAGCAGGGTTCAGCTAGCGCACAGACAGCACTGAGTCGGCAGGGTTCAGCTAGCGCAGAGGCCCTTGGGTTGCTTCTTTTCCTGACCTGCTTGCTCCCTACCTGCTTGGAGCAGCTAACTTCACGATCCTGGGTGACTTGAATCTTCACTTTGATGATCCAACCTGCTCTGTCAGCACCACTTTAATTACGGATTTGGCGGCCATGAACATTTTGCTTCAAAATAAGGGCCCCACCCATGTGGCAGGTCATTTATTGGATCCTATTTTTTCGAACCTTCTCAGCGTATGCTGCTCTCCTGCTCTCTGGTGAGATAATTTTTTGGTCGGCTTTAGGGTCACGTTAGAATTGAATAATTCATTTGTTCCCGTCTTAGGCAGTAAGCTCAACTCAAGAAATTGGATATATAACTTGTTAATAATTTTTTAATTAATAATGCCCCTACCTTTAACCTAGTCTCCATGACAGACCTGGAGACAATAAAAAACTGGATTTTTAACTCTGTTGACACTTGCCTCCCCCCCCCTCCACCCAGAAGGTGAAAAATCACCGTCCCCCTGCCCCTTGGATTTCACAGTGTTTAAAAATAGAGAAAAGTAAATGTAAAGCGCTGGAGGAAGGACTATGCATCTGAGTCAAAAATTGCATACAAACAAGCAATTAGAGAATACCATTCTCTCTGCAATACTGCCCGGGCTGATTATGTGCGTTCCACCATCACTAATGCCCAAAATTGTCCTAAAACTCTATTTAAATTGGTTAAGGAACTTTCCGGCGCAGCAAATCAAGCTCCCCCTCCGATTCTCACTGAATCTCAATGTGAGGATCTTGCAATGTTTTTTCTAAACAAAGTGGAGAAAATTTACTCAGCACTAAATATTACAAATGTTACTACCACACAGCTAACTACAATTGCTCCTCCTCTATCTAATACTGACTCTCAGTTGGAGGTTCAACGGGAGACCTGCTCAAGCAAACTAGAACACTGGCTTCCGCTAGAGATCACTTCTTTTAGTCTGATCTTAGGGAGCCTTAAATCTGGTTCTCCCTTAGACCCGCTTCCTGTCGCTGTGTTACAGAAAATTGAGTTACCTGCCATGAAGTTGATCATGGAGTTACTTAATGCATCCTTACAGGAAGCCGTGATTCCACCTGAGTGGAAGCATGCTATGATTCTCCCACTTCTAAAGAAAGCAAATGCTGATCCGGCACAGTTGTCTAACTTTCGCCCCATTTCTTTGCTCCCAATCTTCTCCAAAATTTTAGAAAAACATGTGAACTTGCAATTGACTCGGTATGTTGAGTCCCAAAGGTTCTTACATCCCTCTCAATGAGGCTTAAGGAAAGGCTTTTCGACAGAAACCACGCTTTTGGGAGTTACTGAGATGTTGCGCAGTCGTTTGGATGCCGGTGACACTGTGGCACTCATACTATTAGATTTGAGTGCCGCTTTTGACACAGTATCCCACACTGTGCTATTGCAAGCCTTGCGATCCATTGGCATGGTTGGGCCTGCCTTGAAATGGTTGGCAGATTTTCTGGTGGACCGTACGTACCAGGTCTTCTCCTCAGCTGCGACTTCCAAAACCCACGCATCCCCCTACGGGGTACCACAGGGCTCTATCCTTAGCCCTTTATTATTTAATATTTATGTGAAACCTCTGGCGGATATCGCCGCTGAGGCGGGGTTGTCGATCTTTTCCTACGCTGACGACACCCAAATAATCTTCTCCCTTTCTGTTGATGGAGCGTCCAAACCCTCATCCCTTCAAACAGGGTTACGTAAAATTGCGTGGTGGATGCAAGCCAATTCACTAAAACTTAACGGGGAGAAGACCGAGGTGTTGATACAGTGGAATAATAAAGAGCTTTGGGGTCCCCAACACTGGCCACCTGAACTGGGCGTCCTTCCTCAGCCTACCCACCAAGCCCGTAATCTGGGTTTCATTATGGATGACCAGCTCTCTATGAAACACCAGGCGGTAAAGGTGGCTGCAACCTGCTTCTGCATCCTTAGATGGCTCAGGAAAATGTTGTGGATGCTGCCAGTTTCTACTCAAAGAACTGTAGTCCAGGCTCTGGTCACCTCTCGCCTGGACTATGGCAACATCCTCTTTCTAGGAGCCAATAAGGATGTGATACACAAGTTGCAGGTTGTACAAAATGCCGCAGCCCGCCTACTTTGCTGCATTCCGAGAACTGATTCTATCTCAAGCTCTCTACGTGAACTTCACTGGCTTAAAGTTGAGAACTTTAACCTATATGTTCAAGATTAAAACTGGCAAGGCCCCGGAATACTTGAACACTATTGTCCACCAATATGTCCTGTCACGTCCCCTTCGCTCATCCACTCAAGTTAAATTTACGGTTCCTAGGCACCGATTGTCACGCATGGGTGGCAGATCCTTTTCTTGCCTGGGCCCCGCTTTGTGGAACTCCCTCCCTCTGTCATTAAGGAAAGAGACCATCTTTGCCCACTTTCGTAAGTCATTGAAAACTTGGCTCTTCAATCAATAGATTTCTTCCTTTTCTCTCTTTGGTCCCTGTCAGGCGGCGCCGGGAAACCCTTGGGTAGCTGTGCGCCTTATAAATTCGAAATAACATAACATAACATAACAGAGACAGCACTGGGTCGGCAAGGTTCAGCTAGCGCACAGACAGCACTGGGTCGGCAGGGTTCAGCTAACGCACAGACAGCACTGGATCAGCAGGGTTCAGCTAACGCACAGACAGCACTGGATCAGCAGGGTTCAGCTAGCACACAGACAGCACTGGATCAGCAGGGTTCAGCTAGCGCACAGACAGCACTGGATCGGCAGGGTTCAGCTAGCGCACAGACAGCACTGCGTCGGCAGGGTTCAGCTAGCGCACAGACAGCACTGGGTCGGCAGGGTTCAGCTAACGCACAGACAGCACTGGGTCGGCAGGGTTCAGCTAGCGCACAGACAGCACGAGGTCGGCAGGGTTCAGCTAGCGCAAAGACAGCACGAGGTCGGCAGGGTTCAGCTAGCGCAAAGACAGCACTGGGTCGGCAGGGTTCAGCTAGCGCACAGACAGCACTGGGTCAGCACACAAAGCACTGGGTCGGCAGGGTTCAGCTAGCGCACAGACAGCACTGGATCAGCAGGGTTCAGCTAGCACACAGACAGCACTGTGTCAGCAGGGTTCAGCTAGCGCACAGACAGTACTGTGTCAGCAGGGTTCAGCTAGCGCACAGACAGCACTGTGTCAGCAGGGTTCAGCTAGCGCACAGACAGCACTGTGTCAGCAGGGTTCAGCTAGCGCAGAGACAGCACTGTGTCAGCAGGGTTCAGCTAGCGCACAGACAGCACTTTGTCAGCAGGGTTCAGCTAGCGCACAGACAGCACTGGGTCGGCAGGGTTTAGCTAGAGCACAGACAGCACTGAGTCGGAAGGGTTCAGCCAGCGCACACAGCACTGGGTCGGCAGGGTTCAGTTGGCACACAGACAGCACGAGGTCGGCAGGGTTCAGCTAGCGCAAAGACAGCACTGGGTCGGCAGGGTTCAGCTAGCGCACAGACTGCACTGGGTCAGCACACAAAGTACTGGGTCGGCAGGGTTCAACTAGCGCACAGACAGCACTGGATCAGCAGGGTTCAGCTAGCACACAGACAGCACTGTGTCAGCAGGGTTCAGTTGGTACACAGCCAGCACGAGGTCGGCAGGGTTCAGCTAGCGCAAAGACAGCACTGGGTCAGCAGGGTTCAGCTAGCGCACAGACAGCACTGGGTCGGCAGGGTTCAGCTAGCACACAGACAGCACTGTGTCAGCAGGGTTCAGCTAGCACACAGACAGCACTGTGTCAGCAGGGTTCAGCTAGCGCACAGGCAGCACTGGGTCCGCAGGGTTTAGCTAGAGCACAGACAGCACTGGGTCGCAGGGTTCAGCTAGCACCAAGACACTGACAGCAAGAGGTCCGCATGCAGAGTGGGTTCTCTGGCTTCAGTTAACATCCACAGTAGACTCAGTTATTTTTTTCCAGACTCTTCTCTACTGATCTCTTGCCTTTCTGGGATGAAATGCATTTACAAGTGTGATCAATCCACGAGGTAAAGACACAGACTTGGGGATTAAGGGGGCACTGTCCACTTTTGCTTCTGGCACCAGAATGATATGGATGCTTGGAATAAAAGGACCTCAAATCCATTTAAGTTAATGCAGAGAGCCCAGCTCTAGGCATGCCTCACTTACAGAAATGGTCCTCCAGTCTCCTTCCAGGAAGTTACGCAGGGGTGTCAGGAAGTTGATGGAAGAAGAGTGTATGAAGTCTCGCTCTGCTCCTCCCAAGCGTTTCTCTGTCTCGCCGACTTTAAGGAGGGTCATCCCTGGTGTAAAAAGAAAAAGAGATCAGAACTCCAGCAAAGGGAGACACTACATACCCATTCCTGCTCACTGGGCAGCAAGCACGGTGGCTCTAGGTACTGGTAGATATATGTATGTGCTCCAGATTCCAGCGATGGGGTCTGTGTATGGTGATCTGTGTTCGAACCATGAGCTGGTATGTTGGGAAGGGGGGGGTGGCGAGGGGGTGTGTGTGTTTTTTTTTTTCAAGGGCCCAGAACCATGGAGCCGACTGTGCACCTGTAAAAGCACACCCACCCACCCCGTGCTGTAGCGGATGGCTTTGTGCGCATCCACTCCACAGAGCTATGCATGTGTGCTTGCTCTAGAATAACAGTCCATGTATGTCAGAGCGATGTGTGCGCGCTTGCTGTTTAACAACAGTCCATGCATGTCAGAGCTATGAGTGTGTGCTTGCTGTATACTACCAACAGTCCATGTATGTCAGAGCTATGCATGTGTGCTTGCTGTATACTAACAGTCCATGCATGTCAGAGCTATGTATGTGCGCTTGCTGTATACTAACAGTCCATGCATGTCAGAGCTATGTGTGTGTGCCTGCTGTATACTACCAACAGTCCATGTATGTGCGAGCTATGTATGTGCGCTTGCTGTATACTAAGAGTCCATGCATGTCAGAGCTATGTGTGTGTGCCTGCTGTATACTACCAACAGTCCATGCATGTCAGTGCTATGTATGTGCGCTTGCTCTAAGTTACTAGCAGTATGTGCATGTCAGAGCTGTGTGTGCGCTTGCTCTATACTATCAACAGCCCATGCATGTCAGCGCTGTGTGTGTGCTCTACAATCCCTGCACCCTGTGGATGTGCAACATAAGCAGCTCGATGCTACGGCAGAGACACACTGCTTGATCACTGTCTGAATGCACAATTTTCTTGTTTCTACAACTCTAACATCACCCCTTTTGGACCTCAGTTGTACTAGAAAGGCTGTCGGACAATGCACCCTTCTTGAAACATTTTCCAATAGTGTAGACTTTGTAACCCGGAGTCTGACATTTTCATGTGCAAAACATGCAGTCAAGGGTTCCTTTGACCTCTGGTGGCCAGAGGTTCTTTATGGGAAGTAATCTTTTGAGTGTGGCTACTTGTGACTTTAGTTGTCAACAAGTTTCCGTTACACTCATGTTGGGGTTCCGCACTCTTGTACTATCACCAGAGATGCCCAAATGTCACTACAACTCCATACAAATTCAATTCTGGTACTCAGAAACTATGTACGTGAAGAAGCAGCAGAGCTAGAAGACATAGGGGACAGAATCAGCACTGCCTGCGTGGAGGCCTCGCTCAGAAAACCACCCCCTGCTTTGACTAACACTTTGTGTGTCAGGCTCTGTTCACCTGCACCTTTTCCATGCATTTTATTTCAGCCCTGCATGCACTGCTGCCAGGATGCAGGTCATGTGTGGGGGAAATCAGAAAAGAAGCCCATAGCACCCCCTTCTCCCACCATGCACTGCCGCCAGGATGCAGGTCCCATGCGGGGGGGAGGAATCAAAATAGAAGCCCACAGCACCCCCTTTCCCCACCATGCACTGCTGTGAGGGTGCAGGTCACATGCAGGGAGTCAGAAAAGAAGCCCACAGCCCCCCCTTCTCCCACTATGCACTGCTGCCAGGATGCAGGTCACGTGCAGGGAGTCAGAAAAGAAGCCCACAGAACCACCTTCTCCCACTATGCACTGCTGCCAGGATGCAGGTCACGTGCAGGGAGTCAGAAAAGAAGCCCACAGCACCACCTTCTCCCACTATGCACTGCTGCCAGGGTGCAGGTCACGTGCAGGGAGTCAGAAAAGAAGGCGACATGCTTCATCATTGGGGTCCCACCCGAGTAGCCGAATGCCACTCGGGTGTGCTACGACACCTGATTACAGTGGAGCGGGTATTTTGAGTGAATCAGTGAAGTGGTGATCATAAAATTGTCTTTATTGTACTCCGTTACTTTTATTATGGAGCAAGTAAGACAAGGTTAAAAATAAGTACACACAAGTATTACCATAAAGGACCTACTTGTCCAAAGGTAAAAACTATTGGTGGTGAGAAAGTGAAAAGAAATAAGTGGGTCTACATGTTTCAACCTACAGTGTGTATTACTAGGTTATCAGGACCTGTGACCCGGGTGGTATACACACGCTAAGGTGTACCCTACCCTTGGTCACAATTGAAATACCATACTGTATACTCACAGAATGGGAACCCTTTCAGTCTTCAGGAAAGGAAACACTAAAATTCTGGAAAGAAAAAACACATTGATACCATGCCGCTAATTAATCATGTATCCATGGATCAACATATCCGTGCATCTCGCACACAGATCGTTCCCGTAAACAGAATGCATGTACCTGGTGTCAGTGCTCATCTAGCACCAAAATGTGTGCGATCACACTCATAACCAAGACAGACAATACATAGCGATAAGTGTCTAAGTGAACCCAACAAACGTGTGATGTCATACCTCACTAGTCAAAGGTGTGCCAGTTGTCAGGGTACTGATTACCCCAGTGGATACGAGAAACAAGGAAACAGTTCCTCTGGTTAAAGCGTAGTAAGTTACACTGAAGATACTGCACTGAAACGAAATTTTTAAATAAAAATGGGAAAAGAGATATAAAGGCAGAGGCTTACACCGCGACTGAAATTGCGTCTGGCCTCATGGTTAACGTGGGGATGGATGCTGACTTTAGTCAAACTCTGCGGAGAAGCATAAAACGTTAAGTAAAGGTAAGACTCTTCCCTTTAGAAAGGTTGTAAAACGGAGCCCACCCATGTACTCACTTCATCAAGTCATGCCATCCGCTGCTCAAACCTGCGATGTGACCCCATCAGGAAACCCGAGGATAGTGAAACCGGCATCCTCGCGGTCTATAACAAAACCCAGAGGCTTCCGGGTATGTCACGTGATCGGGCTAGAGGCGTACTGCGTGATGACATCAGAAGTAAGTAAAGGCTTTAGACAAAGCCAAGGGGCATATCAGAAAGAGACTGTGTTGAGATAGACAGGCAATCACTGTCTCTATCGAAAGGAGGGAAAAATGAGGAAAAATAGGCATAACATGATATTGTTAGAATCGGCATATGTGCGCGACACATCATCTCATTGTATAGATAACGACAGATTTAGAGGAAAACTGGAGGGTCGACTTAAAGTCACAGATAGAGGATAATAAGGGCATGAACCTGGTAGATGGCATGTGATCATAGATGCCAACAGGGAGATGATAATCACAAATGTAATAAGTGGCAGTAAATACTGCCGTAAAAGCATAAAGAGTACCCGTCATGTTGTTGTTAGGGTATGCTGACATGGTAAGTGTATATTGACAAGCTAGTGTGATACCCGCACAGAATGAAATTATTAGTAAATGCCAAAAAGGAAAGTCTATACTCCAAACTGTCTATCTTGATAGAACACTATTCCACGGAATCCCATCATTCAACCCGTTCTTTTGAGTTGACAGTCTATAGACCCATCTCTGTTCCTTTTCAAACAGAAACCTGTTGGACTGATCCCCGGGTCTTATACTTTCAATGATTGTCCATCTTAAGTCATTAGTGGTGTGGTTACTTTGGAGATAGTGTTCAGTCAATTTCGTAGTGATTTTCTTGCATCTAATGGTACTGCGATGCTCGCAGATTCGCTGTTTCACTTTTCTTCCAGTCATACCAACATAACGAAGCCCACATGGGCAGGTGATTAGGTAGACCACATTGGTACTATTGCAGTTTGTGTGCGTCCTCTGAGTCCAGACCTTGCCTGGTTCCAAGTTAAGAGTCTTACTAGTTGTGGTCAGATGGCACACACTACAATTGCCGCATGGAAAATGACCTGTGATGTTCGGCATACCCCAAGCATTCAGGACAGTAGGTTGCATTACCTGTTTCTTGGTCCTAGGGCGAGTGGAAACCAGAGTATCCTTAAGGCTTTTGGCCTTCTTGAACGAAAACATAGGTTTTGCCCAATTGAGGTTCCCTGTGTTAATGATGTTCCAGTGTTTGTTAATAGCACGTGTTACCTGGTTAGAAATGGTACTATATGTAGTGACACAGGTAAGAGGGATGTTGGAGTTAGTGTTCACCTTGTTTTCCAGCAACGTGTCTCTGTGCTGATTACGTGCGCGTTTCTGACATGTTGTGATCAATTTTCGAGGTAACCTCTCTCAATTAGTTTGTTAGACAAATCAACTGCTTGGTTCCTGTAATCCGACAGTTTACTGCAGTTTCTTCTCAATCTAAGGTACTGCCCATACGGGAGATTCTCCCTCAGAGGTCTAGGGTGAAAACTCTCGAACCTAAGCAGGTTGTTTTTAGCCGTTGGTTTATGATATGTCTTGGTTTCTAGTTTCCCATTCTCTTTGGTAATAACAATGTCAAGAAATATCATACTTTCATTGTGGAATGAATGGGTAAACTTAAGGTTCCTATCGCAGGTGTTGATCCATGCGATGAACTCCAAGAGACTGTCATTCGGTCCTTGCCAGATGGCAAGGACATCATCAATGTATCTTTTCCAGAAGACCAGGTGTGGTGCAAAGGGATTGGCCGCATTCAATATGTATTTTTCTTCAAAATCAAAGACATAGAGTCCAGCCACACTCGGAGCGAAGGTGCTTCCCATAGAAGTACCTCCTATTTGGAGATATAGCTTTCCCTCATACTCAAAATAGTTCTTTTTCAATGCCAGTGTGGCGCACTCGAGGATAAATTGTTTAGGGGTATTAAAGGGCCAATCACTATGTTCTAAGGCTTTTCTCAGTACCTCCAGTGTATCGTCCTGGGGTATACTCGTATAGAGACTTTCGATATCAAAAGATACCAAGATGGTGGATTCATTAACCGTCACTTCTTTAAGAAGATTGAGTAAACTTTTAGTGTCTTGTAAGTAGGTGGTTGTCTTTTGTACAATTGTTTTGAAGAAGAAATCACAAAAACGAGAGAGGGGTTCTAACAGAGAGCCTATTCCAGACACGATGGGTCTGCCTGGGGGTGGATCCCTGTTTTTATGCATCTTTGGCAAAGTGTAGAAATATGGAATTTTCTCATCACAGTTAGTTAAAAAGTCTGCCTCGTGTTTAGAAATGGCCTCATGGTTAACGTGGGGATGGATGCTGACTTTAGTCAAACTCTGCGGAGAAGCATAAAACGTTAAGTAAAGGTAAGACTCTTCCCTTTAGAAAGGTTGTAAAACGGAGCCCACCCATGTACTCACTTCATCAAGTCATGCCATCCGCTGCTCAAACCTGCGATGTGACCCCATCAGGAAACCCGAGGATAGTGAAACCGGCATCCTCGCGGTCTATAACAAAACCCAGAGGCTTCCGGGTATGTCACGTGATCGGGCTAGAGGCGTACTGCCAGTAGCGGTTCCAGCACAGGCAGTGGGAGGTCTAATGGACAAAGAAGACAGTACAGACCACCTATGCCTTGGCCTAATTACAACGGCCCACCAGCCATGGGTTATCAAGGTCCCCCCGCAATGGGCTATCAAGGCCCCTATAATCCCCACCATCCGTACCCGATGTTTGGCTGGCAACCACCTATTCCTCAACCACTGTTCCAACAGAACTCTTTCAGGCCGCCTTTTTTAGGCAGGGGCCGAAGAGGAAGGGGTCGCAGGAAAGGACAAAATCAAGTGCATTGGGAGGAAGAAGATCCAGTGGGCAATCACACGAGGAGCAGGACTCGGGATCCACAGGCAGGGCCAAGCACCCCCAGGGCTTAGTCACCAACCTTTCATCGAGACCACTTTCCAATGTCGAGGAAGGGGTTCTGAATAAGGGTTTGGGATTTGTCCCCACTGCTAATGTTGACAAATTCGGTCTACACTGTGAATTATCTGGTTTCTTTAGGAAACTGAGACTGAAAGCTTTCTTTGAGGGCCGAAGTGACCCTACCCCCATACAGGAGTCTCATGACACAGGTCTCCGTTTAAAATCCACTTTTGTACCTCCTATTCACACGACCCCCATTGAGATTCTGTCTTTTGAACAAGCAGTGTTCAATGACGTAGAACGCATGGAAACAAAAAAAACTTTTTTTAAAATGACCAAAGAGGAGAATTCAGCTTTGGCAGACCTGAAAAACTGTGATACCATCATAATAAAACCAGCGGACAAAGGTGGAGGTGTGGTGGTGCAAAATAAGTCCACTTATCAAGCGGAATGTTGTCGGCTTTTAGCGGACACAACCAATTACACCCTACTTACCTCTGATCCCACGCAAGCACTAAAATCCGAGATAAATACTCTGGTGGAAGGTGCGGAGTACAGTGGCTTCATTTCTAAACACGAGGCAGACTTTTTAACTAAGTGTGATGAGAAAATTCCATATTTCTACACTTTGCCAAAGATGCATAAAAACAGGGATCCACCCCCAGGCAGACCCATCGTGTCTGGAATAGGCTCTCTGTTAGAACCCGTCTCTCGTTTTTGTGATTTCTTCTTCAAAACAATTGTACAAAAGACAACCACCTACTTACAAGACACTAAAAGTTTACTCAATCTTCTTAAAGAAGTGACGGTTAATGAATCCACCGTCTTGGTATCTTTTGATATCGAAAGTCTCTATACGAGTATACCCCAGGACGATACACTGGAGGTACTGAGAAAAGCCTTAGAACATAGTGATTGGCCCTTTAATACCCCTAAACAATTTATCCTCGAGTGCGCCACACTGGCATTGAAAAAGAACTATTTTGAGTATGAGGGAAAGCTATATCTCCAAATAGGAGGTACTTCTATGGGAAGCACCTTCGCTCCGAGTGTGGCTGGACTCTATGTCTTTGATTTTGAAGAAAAATACATATTGAATGCGGCCAATCCCTTTGCACCACACCTGGTCTTCTGGAAAAGATACATTGATGATGTCCTTGCCATCTGGCAAGGACCGAATGACAGTCTCTTGGAGTTCATCGCATGGATCAACACCTGCGATAGGAACCTTAAGTTTACCCATTCATTCCACAATGAAAGTATGATATTTCTTGACATTGTTATTACCAAAGAGAATGGGAAACTAGAAACCAAGACATATCATAAACCAACGGCTAAAAACAACCTGCTTAGGTTCGAGAGTTTTCACCCTAGACCTCTGAGGGAGAATCTCCCGTATGGGCAGTACCTTAGATTGAGAAGAAACTGCAGTAAACTGTCGGATTACAGGAACCAAGCAGTTGATTTGTCTAACAAACTAATTGAGAGAGGTTACCCCGAAAAATTGATCACAACATGTCAGAAACGCGCACGTAATCAACACAGAGACACGTTGCTGGAAAACAAGGTGAACACTAACTCCAACATCCCTCTTACCTGTGTCACTACATATAGTACCATTTCTAACCAGGTAACACGTGCTATTAACAAACACTGGAACATCATTAACACATGGAACCTCAATTGGGCAAAACCTATGTTTTCGTTCAAGAAGGCCAAAAGCCTTAAGGATACTCTGGTTTCCACTCGCCCTAGGACCAAGAAACAGGTTATGCAACCTACTGTCCTGAATGCTTGGGGTATGCCGAACATCACAGGTCATTTTCCATGCGGCAATTGTAGTGTGTGCCATCTGACCACAACTAGTAAGACTCTTAACTTGGAACCAGGCAAGGTCTGGACTCAGAGGACGCACACAAACTGCAATAGTACCAATGTGGTCTACCTAATCACCTGCCCATGTGGGCTTCGTTATGTTGGTATGACTGGAAGAAAAGTGAAACAGCGAATCTGCGAGCATCGCAGTACCATTAGATGCAAGAAAATCACTACTAAATTGACTGAACACTATCTCCAAAGTAACCACACCACTAATGACTTAAGATGGACAATCATTGAAAGTATAAGACCCGAGGATCAGTCCAACAGGTTTCTGTTTGAAAAGGAACAGAGATGGGTCTATAGACTGTCAACTCAAAAGAACGGGTTGAATGATGGGATTCCGTGGAATAGTGTTCTATCAAGATAGACAGTTTGGAGTATAGACTTTCCTTTTTGGCATTTACTAATAACTTCATTCTGTGCGGGTACCACACTAGCTTGTCAATATACACTTACCATGTCAGCATACCCTAACAACAACATGACGGGTACTCTTTATGCTTTTACGGCAGTATTTACTGCCACTTATTACATTTGTGATTATCATCTCCCTGTTGGCATCTATGATCACATGCCATCTACCAGGTTCATGCCCTTATTATCCTCTATCTGTGACTTTAAGTCGACCCTCCAGTTTTCCTCTAAATCTGTCGTTATCTATACAATGAGATGATGTGTCGCGCACATATGCCGATTCTAATAATATCATGTTATGCCTATTTTTCCTCATTTTTCCCTCCTTTCGATAGAGACAGTGATTGCCTGTCTATCTCAACAGACAGTCTCTTTCTGATATGCCCCCTTGGCTTTGTCTATAGCCTTTACTTACTTCTGATGTCATCACGCAGTACGCCTCTAGCCCGATCACGTGACATACCCGGAAGCCTCTGGGTTGTGTTATAGACCGCGAGGATGCCGGTTTCACTATCCTCGGGTTTCCTGATGGGGTCACATCGCAGGTTTGAGCAGCGGATGGCATGACTTGATGAAGTGAGTACATGGGTGGGCTCCGTTTTACAACCTTTCTAAAGGGAAGAGTCTTACCTTTACTTAACGTTTTATGCTTCTCCGCAGAGTTTGACTAAAGTCAGCATCCATCCCCACGTTAACCATGAGGCCAGACGCAATTTCGTCGCGGTGTAAGCCTCTGCCTTTATATCTCTTTTCCCATTTTTATTTAAAAAAAAATTCGTTTCAGTGCAGTATCTTCAGTGTAACTTACTACGCTTTAACCAGAGGAACTGTTTCCTTGTTTCTCGTATCCACTGGGGTAATCAGTACCCTGACAACTGGCACACCTTTGACTAGTGAGGTATGACATCACGCGTTTGTTGGGTTCACTTAGACACTTATCGCTATGTATTGTCTGTCTTGGTTATGAGTGTGATCGCACACATTTTGGTGCTAGATGAGCACTGACACCAGGTACATGCATTCTGTTTACGGGAACGATCTGTGTGCGAGATGCACGGATATGTTGATCCATGGATACATGATTAATTAGCGGCATGGTATCAATGTGTTTTTTCTTTCCAGAATTTTATTGTTTCCTTTCCTGAAGACTGAAAGGGTTCCCATTCTGTGAGTATACAGTATGGTATTTCAATTGTGACCAAGGGTAGGGTACACCTTAGCGTGTGTATACCACCCGGGTCACAGGTCCTGATGAAAACCTAGTAATACACACTGTAGGTTGAAACATGTAGACCCACTTATTTCTTTTCACTTTCTCACCACCAATAGTTTTTACCTTTGGACAAGTAGGTCCTTTATGGTAATACTTGTGTGTACTTATTTTTAACCTTGTCTTACTTGCTCCATAATAAAAGTAACGGAGTACAATAAAGACAATTTTATGATCACCACTTCACTGATTCACTCAAAATACCCGCTCCACTGTAATCAGGTGTCGTAGCACACCCGAGTGGCATTCGGCTACTCGGGTGGGACCCCAATGATGAAGCATGTCACCAACTAGGTTGGTGAGTGAGGAGTCTTTTAAAACCAAAGAAATTTTCTTTGGTCCTTTCTTCATCAACGCTTCCCGTAACATCCTTAAGCTCTCTGGGGCATACTCCTTCAATTTGTTTTTTCAGGTAACTTTCAGGGGACTAGGAGTACCCCCTTTAAATACCCTCCCTCTCTCTTATTGTTTTACGTAGTCAGAAAAGAAGCCCACAGCACCACCTTCTCCCACTATGCACTGCTGCCAGGGTGCAGTTCACGTGCAGGGAGTCACAAAAGAAGTCCATAGCACCACCTTTTCCATGCATGCACTGCTGCCAGGATGCAGGTCAAGTGGGGGGGGGGGAAAAAAATCAGAAAATAAGCCCTCAGCACCCCCTTCTCCCACAAAGCACTGCTGCCAGGGTGCAGGTCACATTGAGGGAGTCAGAAAAGAAGATCACAGCACCCCTTTCTCCAACCATGCCCTGCTGCCAGGATGCAGGTCATATGCGGAGGACGTGTGAATGCAGTTGGAAATGTGAATAAAATGCCCCCCATTCTGACTGGTTCATCAGACAATGTGATAATGCCCGGTTGCCCTTGTGCCATGCTGTGGTCCACTAACTGGATTCTAGAGGGGTAGGGAGAGGCGGTGCACAACATCCAGCTTGTCAAGGGATGCCTGGGCAGCACCTCACTAGTCCTTTTCTTAAACTGGAGATGAGCCTTAGAACTACAAAAGAAGGGCTATCCTTTACAACATTGCTGACATTGTGTGGTCTCGATCATTAATCGGGAGCACAAACTTCAACACCACAGCCAAAAACGTTTAGGGCTAACTATTAATCAACTACATCCTAAGAGTTATGGAGTCTTGGCATTTTGTTTTCAACATGAGCGCACAAATAAAGAGTCGAAAGTGACCACGACCCATTAAGCCCTACGGTGCGGAGGACGATCTGTTGATGTGTTCCTCACTACCTCTGCAGTGCGGAGGATGTCAATGAGTTATTCTCCTAAATGGGCATGGGGAAGCTCCAGCGCTGGCCCCGGAGGCTTCCCCCATGGAAGAATTTGGGACTGATGCAGAATCGATTTGTGATCAGTCACTACCTCTCCCCGCCACCCATAAGTGACGTTGGTGCGCCCAAACGAGCGCGGACGTCACATATCCCAGCAGACTGTTCCTGCCAAAGCAGGTGAGTAAAGCTCCCCGTGTGTCTTGTGGGATAGCACCTGCCAGCTGCCACCTTGAGGTTTGATGAAGGAACCACTGGAAAGGGGAGAGTCTCCCCTTTTCAGTACTGCCTTTTTCAAACAGATCCCTGCTTGTGGGTAGTGGATGAACCATGATCCATGAGCAGAGATCCACCAGCCATCAGAGATTTAGTCTTGTGTATGGGGGGGGGGTGGTCCTCACTGGCATGGGTCGACACCCTCTTCGGCCACATATAATTATAGATTTTTCTTTCGCGCCCACCCCCCTCCAGGAAAAGGACGATTTAGCGGCCATTTTGTTTTTTCTCTTTTTCCAGGGGTGCCAGAATGATCCCAGGCAGCACAATGTTTGAAAAGGCCTCGTTGAAAGGGGGAGAGATTCCCCTTTCCAGGAATGCGCTTTTCAAATAGATCCCTGCTCATGGATCATCGGTGCATCGTGGGGAGCCTGATCCGAAAATGAGGCAGCTTTTTTTTTTTTTTTTTTACAGCTGCCCAGGGCCTCTCTGACATCTGCCTGCTCCCATGCAGCACAGTATGAAAAAAAAATTAAAATAGGAAACAGAAGGGCCCATTGCCCCAAGATATATGTTGTGGTGGCTGGAAGTAAAATGTAAATACATAATAACTGATCAATGGCTGAAGTGGGCTCACCCATTTCCACATGATGCATGTTGCGGTGGGTGGAAGTAATACACAAATGGAACAATAACTGATCAATGGCTGAAGTGAGTTTACATTCTGCCCTATGCTGTGGTGGACGGAAGCAAAATTAATGGCTGGCTGACTAATTACTGGCTGAAGTGTCCTCACCCATATGCTGTGCTGGGTGGAAGTAAAATGTGATTGGTACAATAACCGATCTGTGGCCGACGCTGGCTGACACTACCCTATGCTGTGGTGGGAGGAAGCAGAGGGGCACGAGGTGCACAGGGGTAACCTCATTATGAGTCAACTGCATTCTGATCTGCCACAAGGAGCGCGTCTCACAAAGAAGTTTCTCCCAGCATTGGGGACAAATTTAGCATAATGTGCTTTTGCCTTTTTGGGTGTGTTCAACTTGATTCGGCCTGTCGTGGAACATTTCCCTGCAAAGTCTACAGAGATTTCGGTCATTGTCGCACTATTAAAACCAGGAAAGTCGCCGACCAGTTGCTCTTCGTATAGGCCCTTATATTTACTAAACGTAGATGCTAAGCTTTATGCTAAAATCTTAGCCAATAGACTGGCACTATTACTCCCTGGTATTATTCGCCCAGAGCAGGCAGGGTTTGTCCCTAGTCGTAATCTATCTCATAATCTGAGGACAATGTTCGGTACAGTGCAGAGACTGAGCCCAGAAGTTAAGGCTGCGGCGGTCTCCCTTGACGCTGAAAAGCCTTCGACTCGGTTGAGTGGGGCTTCAGGTTTGCAGTACTACGCAAAATAGGAGTCGGTGATGTGCATCTTCGTCTAGTCTCAGTACTGTATACATTACCCACAGCCAGAGTGAGGATAGGGAATGAGGTATCTCAGCCATTTAACATCACTCGTGGAACGCACCAGGGCTGTCCCCTATCTCCGCTGCTGTACGCGATTGTTGCGGAGCCTCTGGCCTGCGCAATTCGCGAGTATCATGCGCACAGAGGGCTGAGATTCCCCGAATACACGCTTAATATTTCTGCCTATGCAGACGACACATTATTATATGTACATAATCCTGAGGTAAATTTATCTCCAATACTATGCGAGGTGGTGCAATTCGGTGGTCACTCAGGACTGCGAATAAATTGGGATAAGTCCATCATATTTCCCCTCACTCCCAACACTGTGGAGCCAGCTATGGAGTTTCCACTGCGTTGGACCACGGAGGTGGTCCGCTACTTGGGTATTCAATTCCATACTGACCCAGCTATAGTATTATTGGAGAATTATGGCAAAGCCACACAAAAACTTACAGACAATGTAGACAAGTGGATTAAACTTCCACTCTCACTAATGGGGAGAATCTCTATTATGAAGATGGTAATTTTGCCGCGATTTCTCTTATTTCAAAATATACCTATTTTGCTGCCAAAACACATGTTTGAATGTTGGCGCACACAGTTAATACGATTAGCCTGGGCTGGTAAACAACCTCGTATACGATGGCACTCGCTCACTTTACCCTATAACTTGGGGGGTTTAGGGGCTCCTGATTTGGAGAAATATTACAGGGCCGCGAATAGTGTATTTGCTCATTATTGGGTACATGGTCCACAGGAGTTACCCTTTTTGCACATAGAAAGGAATGTGGTGGATCCTCGCACTCTTCCTCAGATGCTCACCCAAACTGCTTCCAGGAAGCTGCGCGTCTTTGACTCCATCGCTGTCACTGCACAAGCCTGGCAAGCACTCTTACACTTGCAAACTGGAGCCTTCATATATGCACCGGAAATGCCGCTTCAATGGTGCATGTGGTTCCCATTGGGCCAAGAAGTGGGAGCTAGACAAGCGCTACAAACTATAGGCATAGCCACAATGTTTTTTTTTCTCCAGAAATGGCGTATTAGTAACTTGGGAGTCGTTACAACACCCAGACAGACAGGTGGGAGGCATGGTGTTATTTCATTACTATAGGGCCCGACAGACCTGGCGTGCTCTTATAGGGGACGATTTGCTGGAACCACAAACCATGGGGGCTCTCACCACTTTACTTAAGGTTAAGGAACCTCTAAAGCTAATCACTAAATTCTATTCTAGCCTGCAGGACACGCGTAATACTGAGGTTCTGAAAGTGCGGCTGGAGTGGCAGCATGATCTAGGCGCTACCCTGAGTGATAAAGAGTGGCAATACTGCTGTGCTCGTACTCGGTCAGTCTCTCTAAACGGGAGGCATAGACTCATCCACTTCAAATTTTTACATAGAGCTTATTGCACCCCAGAACGTCAGTTTCGATACGGCCTGGCAGAGACATCCTGCTGTCATAGATGTGGTAGGGAGGGCGCGGGATTCTGGCCCTTAGCCTGGCAATACCCAGGGATTCACACTTATTGAGGAAAAGTGTTTAAAGAGTTGGGAACTATCATCAGTGCGGATCTGGAACATGACCCTAAAATGGCACTATTGGGATGGGATCTCTCAATTCATAAGACATTGCGCCTGCTGGTAGCGATTGGACTTCTACTTGCAAAAAGGCGAGTGGCGCTGCGATGGATGAGGGGCCCACTTCCACGACTTACAGAATGGCAGGCTGATATGTTGTACTGTAATACCCAAGCCGACACATACAGTGAATTGCTACCCCCGAGAAATCGTCCCAGAAACTATTGGGGGCCATACCAAACTTACCTGTTAAGTAGGGCTAGCGAGGAAAACCCACCGCAGATTCCTACAGAGGAAGCATTGTCACCAGAGGCTGAAATGTAGATGATGGAGGGTCATACGGGTGGAGGTTGGATTGCACTAATTGGGTTTGTTTTTGTTACGGTTAATCTAGCCACGTGATATTGGCCTGCAAAACGACGATCTGCAAGCATAAGGAGATACTGTTCTCAATGTCGATATAATTATGTATATGATATCCCCCAAGTGCCGGATTTATGCCATTGAATGATAACGTGCTTATACGCTGTTGTGATCTGATACGTTCAAAAGCTTGTCCATGCTGAGATTGTGATTTTGAGTAATATGTAATTTGTGTTATACTGAATACAAAAACAAAAAAAAGTCTCCAGAGATTTATACTCCTGGAAAGAATATAGTGGTCAACAAGTCCTTAATCTTGTACAAAGGGCGACTGCTGCTCAGGTAGTACATACCTGGTAAAAGATGTACATGGTTTGCGACAGCTCGAATGGTTAGGTGTACAGCCTAAGAGTATGCACAGAGAAGGAATCCACAATAAATCCTGTAGATTGCACTTTCACGTTTGGCATTGGATAGATAATCATAAGCACTCCAGCTATCTAGTGTACTGTACAAAGCTGGCCCTCTGACTTTCAATACAAAGAGCAAGCACAGCAAAGGATTGCCTTAGGAGCTTGTTTGTAAGAAGATCTAAAAAGGTCAGAGCAGTTGCTGCACTGAAACAAATTGCTGTCAGGATCCTGCCATCGGGAGGCGCTGCTTGAAGACTTTCTGCGAAACGGATTCCATCGTGGACAATCGTTTGGAACCTGTACTACACTTTAGACTGGATCTGATTTCCATTAACATCAGACTCCATTCCAGGATTTACTCCGAATGAATCCTAGTACTTAAATGCCTTACCCGAGCTTGAGAACTGGAGAGGAGCCTTTAGCTGAATCTTATTATACTTTGAACTCCATCTTATCGTTTCTAGCATACCCATGTGCTCCCTTGCATGACTCCCTACTGTGTACTGAAACAAGATCCGATCCGTGTTGCACCACAGAGTTTCGTTCTGCTCACTGGTTGCTTCCTGAAACTTCAGTGTACTCCTTTAGGCAACTGCCCTCACCTGCACTGGGCTGCAGCTGGCTTACACCTGTTCTGAGTGCTAACCACCCTGTGAATTTGTGCTTCAACTGCTGTTACTGGGAGCTCCTGCTTTCTTCTCCAGTTGCCAGAAATCCTGAGAAGAGTCCGGTTTCCTGCTAATGATTTTAGCAGTATCCTGCTTTCCTATAGCTGCCTTGTGCAGCATTGTACTGCATTTTCATTGCTTCACAGCCTCGTTTTTCTTTCTGCCTGTACTTTCTATCCTCATACCCTGACTTCTGTGTTTTCCCTGTTGAAGTTTTTACTACGTATTCACCAAGTTGGCAGCAGTTCCCTTAGCTTCTTGTTCTGATCCTGCACTGAATTCCTGTGTTATTCCCTCTACCAGCAGGGCCTTACTTGTTCCAGTGCCTCTTGGGTACAACCTCGAGTTCCTTGTTCTGAATCCTAGTTCTAGGTCACCTGTACCAGCAGGGCTTTACTTGGTACAGTGCCTGTTAGATACAGCCTGCTCTTGATCCCAGTAGCCCTGCTCCTAATTCTTTGTTTCTGTTTTCTCCCTGTTTCGTTGCTGTCTTGTCTGTCCAGTATTCTGTTTTTTCTTTCCACTCTGGTTTTAAGTTCCATTTCATTGTCGGTCCACTGACGGTTGCAGTCCATATCAGTTTACAGTCTACTTCTGGCTTGTTCTCAGTTCCGATCAGGTGAGGGAAAGACCTCTGTTGTTGCGCCCAGGTGTGAGAAAGTGCCCTCTTTCTGCATGGTATGCCCCCACTTTTTGCTGAATTGCTGATGTTCTTTGACTAAGTGTGCCCTGGGCTCCTGCTAATCAGGTACCCAGGGCCTATGTTCCCTTCCCTAAAAACTGCATTGAAGCCTAAACCCAATTGGCATCCCTGGCCACAGGTAGGCCCCTGGTAAAGGTACCACAGGTACCCAGGGCACTGTGACCAGGGAAGGCCCCTAAGGGCTGCAGCACTTATTATGCCACCCTTAGAGGCCCTGCACCTTTTCACACACACACTGCCTTGGCAGGCTGCGTGTCTTGGTGCAGAACAAAGTGAACAGTCGACATGGCACACATCCCTGTGTTAATGTAGTTCATAGATGGAGATGCACACCTCGTGATCTTTGTTTTAATCCTCATTTTAAACCTTTCTTTTGTCATTCAAATTTTGACAGCGTGCAATACCTGCTTCGCGCTTCGTCTCATTGCGCTGCAATATTTACAGCCTGGTGGAATCGGTAAAGGGTTCCTTCGTGGATTTGTACACATCCCTGTGTGCCATGCCTACAAGCCACTGCCCTGGCATAGATCAGTCACCCCTCTAGCTGGGTGCACTATGCCAGTGGTGAGGGTACAGGTGCATGAGCCCTGTACCCCTACAGTGCTCAAGTCCATTCATGGGCACTGTAAGTGCAGTGCTGCCATTAAGAGTATATGGTGCTGGGAGTTTGTCATTACGAACTCCACAGCACCATAATGGCTACACTGAAAACTGGGAAGTTTGGTATCAAACTTCTCAGCACATTAAACCCACACTGATGCCAGTGTGGGATTTAATGTAAAATGCAAAACAGAGGGCATCTTAGAGATGCCCCCTGAAACTCGACCAACTTCTAGTGACCTGACTGAGTGGCTGCTTAGGCTGCCACCAACAGACATGTTTCTGGACCCCTGGGTCGAGAGCCTGCTGCTCTCGGGGGCCTGAAACAATGCACATCCTGGGACGAGGTGCCAAGCCTCCTCCCCCAGGATTGGCAGGGTTCACGAAGGGGAAGCTTCAAATGCATGCGGCCTTTGTGAGCCTCCCCAGACCATTTGCTGCTTTCAGCAACTGGTCCCCACTGGTTCTACCCCCCACTTTGGGCGGGAGAACCGGCGGGAAAAACAAGTGAGGGAAAGAGGTGTGCCCACCTCTGCCAACTCCACCCCTCAGGTGGGGGAGGCAAGTTGAAGCACAACTCTGAGTCCCCGCCATCTTGAGGATGGGGGACCCAACCAACCAGGGACAGGCTCCTGCCCCCTCCCACTGGAGGGTGGCACGATAGGGGGTGTACCCACCCCCAGGAAGGGACCCATTGGTCCCTGCCCTTTACCTACCTGTAACGCACCTAAATCTAGTATTTAGGGGCACCCTGAACCTTGCTTCCTCAGAACCAGCCTGACAACAAGAAGAAGAAGGACGAAGAGCCGTACAGACCTAACAAGAGGATGACGCCCACTGACTTGGCCCCAGTCCTACAGGCCCGTCTCCCCTCGAACCTGCTCCTGCGAAATCCCGGTGTGTCCTGCAGCCAGCAACCTCAAAAACCCCGGAGGCCCTGCCTGCCTTCACTTCCAAGACTGCTTCTCCCGTGAACACCGGACTTGTTCAAACTGCAGCTTCTGGCTCCGGCCGGATACCGCGAATCCAGCCCACTCTGCACCCGCCGAACCCGGCCCGAGCTCGAGTGGAAAAACACCACGAGGAGGTCACCCCGGTGATCCTGACCCGAAATCCGGCGACTCCTGACCTACCTCAAGCCTCCAGATGACGCTTGCAGCCTCAATCCAGAGGATCCCCTCTACCGCGACCAGAGCGGGTAAGACTTTCCGATGTCCCAAGGCACCCCTGCACCCGACGCCCCACAGCCTTGTGTGCCCAAACCAATGGTACCTAACCAACCCAAGACATCCCAACTTACCCCTCGAAGTGGTGGTCGCACCCAGAAGATCCTCGTCCCAGAGCCTGCAGTGTTTCTACTAACCGGAGGTGCTCCATTGAAAACAACAGGGCACCCGACCTCAAAACAGCACCCTGCACCCGGCCGCCCTAGTGCCACTGAGGGTGCACCTTTGGTGCTAATTTGGTTCCCCATTTGCCCTGACCTAAACCCTAGGAGCCTTGCTCCCACAACCCAGTGGCCTGCTTGCCAGCAGCCACCAACCGGAGGCCCCCTATCCTCCATAGGATAACATTGGGCCTCAACACTCTGCACCCGGCCGCCCTAGTGCCGCTGAGGGTGAAACAAAAGTGCATCACTGACCCTGGGGAACCCCTGAGTCTAACCCCAGAACCTTAACTGCCACAGTCGATTACTTACCTGTGAGCCGATAACCTGTTTTTCCTCCATAGGATAACAGACAATTTTCTTCCAAAAAGTTTTTAAGTGTGGAGTTTTTAAATCTAAAAATATTCTTTAAAAATCGCACAAATAACCAAAACGTATTTACTTACCTGTTTACAGGAAATGTCCCAGTGCTGAATCCAGGTATCCAGCACTGAGTAAGAAAAGTAACGTACAAAGTAACTTACCTGTAATTTACTGAAAAAGCCTATTCATTTCAATGCACTGTTTTTCTTCCAAAAAACGACCAAGTGTAGAGTTTTGAAGTCTAAAGATATTCTTTAAAAATCCTGCGAATAACCAAAACGTGTTTGCTTACCTGTTTTCAGGAAATGTCCCAGTGCTGAATCTAGGAATCCAGCACTGAGTTAGAAAAGTAACGAGAAAAGTAACTTACCTGCAATTTACTGAAAAAGCCTATTCATTCCAATGTACTGTATTTGCTAAGTGTTGCAACCTACTGCATTCCCTGTAAATCAAACAAAGTACAATTTCTATTGCATTTTCAAACTAGTTCTACAATCAATAACTTATTCCTGTAAAGTATTTAATGCTTACCTGTGCCAGGCTTGCTTGGTTCTAAAAAATAAAACAACAGTATATTTTTTAATACAAAAACAATTGGCCTAGAGTTCAGTTCTTGAGTGTGTGAATTCATTTGCTGACTGAGTGTGTACATCAAATGCTTAACACTGTCCTCTGATACTGCCTTACTGCTCGACCACTCTACCACAAATAGAGAGTAAGGTTCTATCTAACTTTAACCTCTGCCTACCTCTGAGGTCACCTGGACTCTATACACACTATACCTCATTTTGGTGTAGTATATATAGAGCCAGTTTCCTACACTGGTGGATCAGCGGTGGGATATACAACTTGCATTTGTTGGACTACTTGGTTACCACCTGATCACACGACAGAACTCTTAAATTGCCTTTAGAATTCTGATTTTTTCAAATTGGCATTTTTACCAAACTACTCAAAGTCTTGTTAGGGCATTGCTTAAGTCCCTTTAGAATTTTAGAAAATAAAAAAAGTCAAGGGTAGAGGGTTTAGAACTTTTTTGTTAGAATGTCTCAAAAACAGAACCCAGCTATTAGTGAAGATAATAATGACAAACGGGACATGGTTGAGGAGCTTGACCTCACCCCTTACCTTCACTTGTCTTTCAAGGGAGTAAGGTCCTTATGTAAACTTAAAAATATACCAATGGGCCCTCACCCAACCAAACAAAAGCTCCAGGAGCTGTTGGCTGAGTATTCGAAGGCCCACCCCTCTGAAAATGGTGATGACCAGTCAGAGGGCGAAGGAGGTGAGGAGGATGGAGAAAGGTGCCCACCTCCACCACTTCCTAGGGAAGAAAGGAACCCTGTTCCCTTACTTCCAAGAATCAACCTCTGGGGACCTAGAGGCCACACAGGTGGCTCAGGCTCTGGTGAGGACATTGAGGACAGCCTCAATGAGGAGGACAGCCTGTTAGCAAGGCTGGCCAAAAGACTGGATCTGGAGTCCAGACTCCTGGCTCTAGAGAAAGAAAGAAAGAAAGGAAGGAAGGAGATGGGTTTAGCACCCATCAATGGTGGCATCAATGTTAATAAGGATAAAGAGCAATCTTATGATCCTAAAATCCCCAAAGGGATTGTCCCTAAATTTGAGGAGGGTGATGACATCACTAAATGGTTCACAGCCTTTGAGAGGGCTTGTGACATGAGAAAGGTGAAGAAACCTCTCTGGGGGGCACTCCTGTGGGAACTGTTCTCTGGTAACTGCAGAGACAGACTCCTGACCCTTTCTGGGCCAGATGCTGGGTCTTATGACCTCATGAAGAGAACTCTGATTGAGGGATTTGGACTCACAACTGAGGAGTACAGAATTAGATTCAGGGGGCTCACAAAACCCAAAACCAGTCCTGGATTGATTTTGTAGACTACTCAGTAAAGACACTGGATGGTTGGTTAACTGGACACAATGTGCATGACTTTACTGGAATTTACAACTTGTTTATGAAGGAACATATTTTAAGTAATTGCACGAATGAAAAGTTACATCAGCATTTGGTAGACCTAGGTCTAATTTCTCCCCAAGAATTGGGAAAGAAGGCAGACCACTGGGTCAAGACTAGAGTGACTAAGACAACCACTGGGGTGACCAAAAGAAAGGGGTTACAAAACCTCCCCAGGGGAAAGGTGGTGAGAATCCCCAAGATAAAAAGTCTGAGTCTTCTAAAGGGCTCCAAAAACCTGCACAGGGGGGTGGGTCCCAAAACACTCCCTATACTCCACAGCCCTATAGGAGGAAGAACTTTGATCCTGCAAAGGCCTGGTGTAACAACTGTAAGAAGTTGGGACACTTAATTGGAGACAAGGCTTGCCCTAGCAAGAAGGCCCCTAGTCCTACAGCTACAGCTACTCCTGGTGTAGCCAGTCTCCAGATGGGATCAACAGTGTGCCCAGAGCAAATCAGGTTGCACACTGAAGCAGTTCTAGTTTCAGAGGGGGAAGCTGAGTTTGCCACTGTAGCTGTGTGGCCACCCACCTTAAAGAAATACTTACAATACCCTTGGATTAATGGAACTAGGATAGAGGCTCTGAGGGATACAGGTGCCAGTGTCACTATGGTGAGAGACACACTGGTTTCCCCTGAGCAATATTTGATTGGGCGTACTTACCCTAACACCAATGCTGACAGTGTTACCACTAACCATGCAATGGCTATGGTGACATTAGACCTGGGGGGGGGGGGGGATTACTGGCCTGAAACAGGTAGTGGTCTTTCCAAAGCTACCAGCTGCATGTCTGCTTGGCAATGACCTGGAAACCTCAGCCTGGGCTGAGGTTGAACTAAAAACCCATGCAGCAATGCTGGATATCCCTGAATTGGTGTGTGTAAAAACAAGAGCACAGAGCAAAAGGCAGGGTGAAAAAGAAGTGTTGGAGACTGAAAGAATGGCCCAACCTACCAAGAGAAAGGGTAAGAAGACTGGGGAACCAGCTTGTATTCAGCAAAAGGATCAGGACCCCTCTCCTCAGGGAGAGGACTTGGACACCCCAGAGGGAACTGAGCCTATGGAGCTTGACCCTTACCAGGTTGAACTCTTGGGCCCAGGGGGACCCTCTAGGGAAGAGCTGTGCCAGGGGCAGCAAGAGTGTCCCACTCTTGAAAGCCTGAGGCAGCAAGCTGTTTCAGAAGCAAAGGGAGTGGTCAGTGGTACCCACAGAGTTTATTGGGAAGAGGGATTACTGTACACTGAGGCAAGAGACCCCAATCCTGGAGCCACCAGGAGAGTGGTAGTGCCACAGAAGTACAGAGAGTTCCTCCTAACTTTAGCTCATGACATCCCCCTAGCTGGGCATCTGGGCCAAACCAAGACTTGGGAAAGGCTAGTTAGCCTCTTTTACTGGCCCCAGATGCACCAAAAGGTGAAGGAGTTTGTCAGCTCCTGTGTTACCTGTCAAGCCAGTGGCAAGACAGGTGGCCACCCAAAGGCCCCCCTGATACCACTGCCTGTGGTGGGGGTTCCCTTTGAAAGGGTAGGTGTGGACATAGTGGGCCCACTTGAACCTCCCACAGCCTCAGGGAACAAATTCATACTAGTGGTAGTGGATCATGCCACTAGGTACCCTGAAGCAATCCCACTTAGGACTACTACAGCTCCTGCAGTAGCCTAGGCCCTCATTGGTGTCTTCACCAGGGTAGGGTTTCCTAAGGAGGTGGTTTCAGACCGAGGTTCTAACTTTATGTCTGCTTACCTGAAACACATGTGGAAAGAGTGTGGAGTGCAGTACAAGTTTACTACACCCTATCACCCACAAACCAATGGCCTTGTTGAGAGATTTAACAAGACATTGAAAGGCATGATTATGGGGCTCCCTGAGAAACTCAAAAGGAGATGGGATGTCCTCTTACCATGTCTGCTTTTCGCACACAGAGAAGTGCCACAGAAGGGAGTAGGTTGTTCCCCTTTGAACTTCTGTTTGGCCATCCTGTGAGGGGACCACTCTGTCTTGTAAGAGAGGGTTGGGAGAAGCCTCTCCAAGAACCCAAACAAGATATTGTGGACTATGTGCTTGGCCTAAGGTCCAGAATGGCGGAGTACATGGAAAAGGCATCCAAGAATCTTGAGGCCAGCCAGGAGCTTCAGAAGCACTGGTATGACCAAAAAGCTGCACTGGTTGAATTTCAACCTGGGCAACAGGTGTGGGTTTTGGAGCCAGTGGCACCAAGGGCACTCCAGGACAGATGGAGTGGCCCTTACCCTATCCTAGAGAAAAGAGTGAGGTCACCTACTTAGTTGACCTGGGCACAAGCAGGACACCCAAAAGGGTTATCCATGTGAACCGCCTAAAGCTCTCATGACAGGGCTGACATCACCATGCTGATGGTGACTGATGAGGAACAGGAAGCAGAGAGTGAACCTCTCCCTGACCTCCTCTCATACAGCCCAAAAGATGGGTCAGTAGATGGAGTTGTCTTTTCAGACACCCTCTCTGCCCAACAGCAGACTGACTGCAAGCAAGTCTTGCAACAGTATGCTAAGCTCTTTTCCTTGTCCCCTGGTCTGACAAACTGGTGTACCCATGATGTGGACACTGGTGACAGTGCACCTGTCAAAAACAAGATCTATCGACAGTCTGACCAAGTCAAGGAAAGCATCACAGCTGAAGTCAGAAGATGCTGGAGTTAGGGTTATTGAACCCTCTGAGAGCCCCTGGGCTAGCCCAGTGGTTCTGGTCCCCAAACCTCACCCACAGGGTGGAAAGAGAGAAATGAGGTTTTGTGTGGATTACAGAGGGCTCAACTCTATCACCAAGACAGATGCTCACCCTATCCCAAGAGCAGATGAGTTGATAGATAAATTGGGTGCAGCCAAATTCTTAAGTACCTTTGACTTAACTGCAAGGTACTGGCAGATTGGCATGGCCCCAGGAGCAAAAGAAAAAACAGCATTCTCCACACCTGATGGGCACTATCAGTTCACTGTTATGCCCTTTGGTTTAAAGAATGCCCCTGCCACCTTTCAGAGGTTGGTGAATCAAGTCCTTGCTGGGTTGGAGTCCTTTAGTGCAGCTTATCTTGATGATATTGCTGTCTTTAGTTCCACCTGGCAGGATCACCTGATCCACCTTGGGAAGGTTTTAAAAGCCCTGCAAACTGCAGGCCTAACTATCAAGGTATCCAAATGCCAGATAGGGCAGGGCACTGTGGTGTACTTGGGCCACCTTGTTGGTGGAGGCCAGGTACAGCCCTTACAGCCCAAGATCCAGGCCATCCTGGACTGGGCAGCTCCAACAACCCAGACCCAAGTCAGGGCATTCCTTGGCTTGAATGGGTACTACAGGAGGTTTGTTAAGGGATATGGGTCCATTGTGACTCCCCTCACAGAACTCACCTCCAAGAAAATGCCCAAGAAGGTAAACTGGACAGTTAGTTGCCAAAAGGCTTTTGACACCCTGAAAGAAGCAATGTGCTCAGCACCAATTCTGGAGGCTCAAGATTATGCCAAGCAGTTCATAGTGCAGACTGATGCCTCTGAGTTAGGGATAGGAGCGGTCCTGTCCCAGACCAATGATGAAGGCCAAGACCAACCTGTTGCTTTTATAAGCAGAAGGCTTCTCCCCAGGGAGCAGCGTTGGAGTGCCATTGAGAGGGAGGCCTTTGCTGTGGTTTGGTCCCTGAAGAAGTTGAGACCATACCCGTTTGGGACTCACTTCCTAGTCCAAACCGACCACAGACCTCTCAGATGGCTAATGCAAATGAAAGGGGAAAATCCTAAACTGTTGAGGTGGTCCATCTCCCTACAGGGAATGGACTTTGAGGTGGAACACAGACCTGGGACTGTGTGAGAAAGTGCCCTCTTTCTGCATGGTATGCCCCCACTTTTTGCTGAATTGCTGATGTTCTTTGACTAAGTGTGCCCTGGGCTCCTGCTAATCAGGTACCCAGGGCCTATGTTCCTTCCCTAAAAACTGCATTGAAGCCTAAACCCAATTGGCATCCCTGGCCACAGGTAGGCCCCTGGTAAAAGGTACCACAGGTACCCAGGGCACTGTGACCAGGGAAGGCCCCTAAGGGCTGCAGCACTTATTATGCCACCCTTAGAGGCCCTGCACCTTTTCACACACACACACTGCCTTGGCAGGCTGCGTGTCTTGGTGCAGAACAAAGTGAAGAGTCGACATGGCACACATCCCTCGGTGCCATGCCTACAAACCACTGCCCTGGCATAGATCAGTCACCCCTCTAGCTGGGTGCACTAGGCCAGTGGTGAGGGTACAGGTGCATGAGCCCTGTACCCCTACAGTGTCTAAGTCCATTCTTAGACATTGTAAGTGCAGTGCTGCCATTAAGAGTATATGGTGCTGGGAGTTTGTCATTACGAACTCCACAGCACCATAATGGCTACACTGAAAACTGGGAAGTTTGGTATCAAACTGCTCAGCACATTAAACCCACACTGATGCTAGTGTGGGATTTAATGTAAAATGCACAACAGAGGGCATCTTAGAGATGCCCCTGAAACTCGACCAACTTCTAGTGACCTGACTGAGTGGCTGCTTAGGCTGCCACCAACAGACATGTTTCTGGACCCCTGGGTCGAGAGTCTGCTGCTCTCGGGGGCCTGAAACAATGCACATCCTGGGACGAGGTGCCAAGCCTCCTCCCCCAGGATGGGCAGGGTTCACGAAGGAGAAGCTTCAAAGGCATGCCGCCTTTGTGAGCCTCCCTAGACCATTTGCTGCTTTCAGCAACTGCTCCCCACTAGTTCTACCCCCCACTTTGGGCGGGAGAACCGGCGGGAAAAACAAGTGAGGGAAAGAGGTGTGCCCACCTCTGCCAACTCCACCCCTCAGGTGGGGGAGGAAAGTTGAAGCACAACTCTGAGTCCCCGCCATCTTGAGGATGGGGGACCCAACCAACCAGGGACAGGCTCCTGCCCCCTCCCACTGGAGGGTGGCACGATAGGGGTGTACCTCACCCCAGGAAGGGACCCATTGGTCCCTGCCCTTTACCTACCTGTAACGCCCTAAATCTAGTATTTAGGGGGCACCCTGAACCTTGCTTCCTCAGAACCAGCCTGACAACAAGAAGAAGAAGGACGAAGAGCCGTGCAGAGCTAACAAGAGGATGACGCCCACTGACTTGGCCCCAGCCCTACAGGCCTGTCTCCCCTCGAACCTGCTCCGGAGAACTCCCGGTGTGTCCTGTAGCCAGCAACCTCAAAAACCCCGGAGGCCCTGCCTGCCTTCACTTCCAAGACTGCTTCTCCCGTGAACACCGGACTTGTTCAAACTGCAGCTTCTGGCTCCGGCCGGATACCCCGAATCTAGCGCACTCTGCACCCGCCGAACCCGGCCCGAGCTCGAGTGGAAAAACACCACGAGGAGGTCACCCCGGCGATCCTGACCCGAAATCCGGCGACTCCTGACCTACCTCAAGCCTCCAGATGACGCCTGCAGCCTCAATCCAGAGGATCCCCTCTACCGCGACCAGAGCGGGTAAGACTTTCCGACGTCCCAAGGCACCCCTGCACCCGACGCCCCACGGCCTTCTGTGCCCAAACCATCGGTGCCTAACCAACCCAAGACATCCCAACTTACCCCTCGAAGTGGTGGTCGCACCCAGAAGATCCTCGTCCCAGAGCCTGCAGTGTTTCTACTAACCGGAGGTGCTCCATTGAAAACAACAGGGAACCCAACCTCAAAACAGCACCCTGCACCCGGATGCCCTAGTGCCACTGAGGGTGCATCTTTGGTGCCAATTTGGTTCCCCATTTGCCCTGACCTAAACCCTAGGAGCTTTGCTCCCACAACCCAGTGGCCTGCTTGCCAGCAGCCACCAACCGGAGGCCCCCTATCCTCCATAGGATAACATTGGGCCTCAACACTCTGCACCCGGCCGCCCTAGTGCCGCTGAGGGTGAAACAAAAGTGCATCACTGACCCTGGGGGATCCCAGAGTCTAACCCCAGAACCTTAACTCCCACAGTCGATTACTTACCTGTGAGCCGATAACCTGTTTTTCCTCCATAGGATAACATTGACAATTTTCTTCCAAAAAGTTTCTAAGTGTGGAGTTTTGAAATCTAAAAATATTCTTTAAAAATCGCACAAATAACCAAAACGTATTTACTTACCTGTTTACAGGAAATGTCCCAGTGCTGAATCCAGGTACCCAGCACTGAGTAAGAAAAGTAACGTACAAAGTAACTTACCTGTAATTTACTGAAAAAGCCTATTCATTTCAATGCACTGTTTTTCTTCCAAAAAACGACCAAGTGTGGAGTTTTGAAGTCTAAAGATATTCTTTAAAAATCCTGCGAATAACCAAAACGTGTTTGCTTACCTGTTTTCAGGAAATGTCCCAGTGCTGAATCTAGGAATCCAGCACTGAGTTAGAAAAGTAACGAGAAAAGTAACTTACCTGCAATTTACTGAAAAAGCCTATTCATTCCAATGTACTGTATTTGCTAAGTGTTGCAACCTACTGCATTCCTGTAAATCAAACAAAGTACAATTTCTATTGCATTTTCAAACAGTTCTACAATCAATAACTTATTCCTGTAAAGTATTTAATGCTTACCTGTGCCAGGCTTGCTTGGTTCTAAAAAATAAAACAATATATTTTTTATACAAAAACAATTGGCCTAGAGTTCAGTTCTTGAGTGTGTGAATTCATTTGCTGACTGAGTGTGTACATCAAATGCTTAACAATGATGGACAGAATGCAGAACAATGTCATACATTCACCCCAGTACAGGGATTTGGGCCTAAATCCATCTTTTTTTTGCTCCCCATGCCAATCCAGTTTGAACCCAGCCATATGCAAATCAGTCTTGACCCTGTGCCTCATGGGAACAGTCCAGCCCGAACTGCCAAGCCAGGTCCTCCCTGGACTGGAAACAAGCATCCAAGGTGGCATTATCAGCACTTTGCTGACTGCATTCCTGCAACAGAGCAAAAGAGTCGCCAATATTGCCGAAGCAGAGTTTGTACCAACAAAGAAAGAGGCAGGAAAATAGATACTATTGTCCCCACTGCCCATCTCAGCTGTGAGTTCATACATACTAAACTTCACCTCTCCATTTTAAACTTATGGGAAACTAGGCTAACAAACACAATACCCAGCCTCCCCCATTCTGTCTTATGGGCAGGATGGCCTTTCACCAGTGAAAAACGAAATGGAGTGTTTTTCACTGTCAGGACATAACACACACCTCAGTATATGTTCTGCCTTTTACCTACACAGCACCCTGCCCAGGGGTTACCCGGGACCTACCACAGGGGTGCCCACTGTGTACGCAAAAGGGAAAGTAAGGCCTGACAAGTGGTTGCACTTGTCAGGACAACATGCTAACTTAGCAAACTGCGCACAGGCCCTACACTGCAGGCCTGAGTTCCCTTCTCCGCGCACCTTTGCATTACTAGCCCTGGCACACACAGTGCACATCACTAGGGACTTTACTAGTAAAGCAAACATACCAATCATGGCCAACCAATTACCATTATACTTTACACAGGGAACACTTGTACTTTGACACTGATCAGCAGTGGCAAAGTACCCAAAGCATCTAAATTGGCAACTCTATGTCAGGAAAACGGTCTAGGGGGAAAGCAAAAGTTTAGGTGTTGGTAAAAATTTATGTTTTGCAACCGTAATTCGGTTGCAAGACATTCATGCATACCACTGCAATTCAGTATACGGAAGGGACAGCCTAAACACACACCTTCCAAATACTGAATCGCTAAACAAATTCAATTTGTGTTTTGTACATATCAAAGCATTTTTGCGGTCAAAAATGGCGAGATTCTGTGAATCCGGACTTTTTCGACCGCAAAAATGCTTTTGTACATATGTCCCTTAGTCTTTTCAGAAGTACGCTTTGGGGAATTTAGTGGAATCTGCCCAACATAATTAATCCAGTTTTTTGCTTACACTCTCTGAGGAATGGGCCCCAAGTGCTTCCTCAGACACCCCCAACGTACGTCCACCCACTGCAAGGAGTTGGGTTTACTGCAGTGATTACACTGAAAAGGCACGAAAGACAAATCGTCCTGTGCCTAAGAAGGCTACCACAGAGAGGTGTTAGTAAAGGAGCAAATGGCACCCTTGCATTATTAGGACGCTGGGTGAGAGGCAGACATGAACAGGCTGTCAATGCGTAGCCTAGGTTTGTTTTCTTTGGGATCTCATAGAGGTGGACGTCAGGTGGTTAAGGTAGGAGTGGCATAAAGATTCCTGCACCAGCCACTAGTCATGTCAAACCTGTGGCCTGTTTGCCACCTTCATCCTCTTTCAGAACATGTTAGATATTTCACTTGCCATATTGCTAGCGCCGGTCCCTCTGCTGACCAGCACTAGTGCATTTCAGTCAATGAATTGCACATAACAGTGGACAGGACATGCGCCATGTTTGACTGAGTACCGGTCCACCAAACCCTAAGCCCCTTAGTCTTGCCAGAAGTGCTCTTTGGGGAACTTAGTAGAGTCTGCACCAGCATGTTTAGCACATGTTTCAAAGGTAGATTTGCTCACACTGTCTGAGGAATGAGCCTCAAATGCATCCTCCGACAGGCTCAACTTACTTCTACGCACTGGAAGGAGTTGGGTTTAGTGCAGTGAGTGCGCTGAAGGTGTATGAAGGAAATGTCTTCCTGAGCCTAGTCAGGCTGACACAGTCAGGTATTAGTAAAGGTGCACCTTTGTGGTGAATGTTTCTTCTCGAAGAGGATGCCGTGGCCTTCGGTGATTGGAATCTAATCAGAGTGCCTTGTGTTTTTTTTGTTTGTAGGTCATTCCGCAAATTATAAGATCGAAATTACCTTGGGAACAAAAGAGTTATGCACAGCAAGTATGAGATCTGGAAACAACAAATAAAAGATGAGACATGCCCGATATAAGAAATAAAAAGTGAGAGATCTAGGGAGTCTCTTACCATGTAAACGGAGTGTGGGCTTGACCAAAGGAATGCATGAGGTGCATCACAAATGGAATCAGCTTTGGGTAGTGGCTAGCTACTCAACACATGTGGTGATGATGCATTCTTATCATGTGGTGTTGCTCCATGGTGGACAATTACTGGTGTAATCTTTTTATTAATTGGGTCTTAGGAGTGAAATATTTTGTTTTGCATTCTAACCCACACATATAATATAGTAGAAAACAGATATTGTTTTATACAGTTATCACAAACCCCATACTTTCATGTGGAAAAGGATATTGAAGAAGGGGTCCTGAAGAAGGTGGTTGTGAGTGCTTAAGGTCACGGAAACCTGCATTGACAGCGTGTTGAACCGTCCCATGGTTGAAAGACAGGAGAGGGGTCTACTCCCTGTGCTACTATGAAGATTCTCAGGGTGGTGGGAGCCTTGTGTGGTGTAGACATGATTGAGTGGTTGGTATGGATGGGAGATTGGTTAGGGTTTGTGCTTGTGTTTTAATAATTTCTATTTGAGCTTGTGGAAATTGTTATGATGAAGAATATCAATTTTTATGTAATTTTGGAAGAAGTGATCAAATTTGAATGTATATACTAATAAAGTTTATCTATATTATTTTCACGAACCTTCGATGAATTTTCTAAGAATTCAAGCTAAATTAAACAAACAGATTTTTTGAAATAACAGTGGGTTAGTAATGATTGAAGATGGATTCTTTACAAATAAATAAGCAAGCAGGTTCATGAATGTCCATTTTGATGTGTTGTCCCCCGTGCCAGAGCCTGAAAGGAATAGTGGGGGTATCCTTTAAGAGTTTAGAAATGGAGTCTGCATAGTAGACCAGGAAATAACATTATGCCTTCCATGCACTAAATACAGAACAATGAAAAATCCACCTCGTTCCTCATAGATATAAAGACTGCCTTTGGCTCAGTCAACAGAACCTTCCTCTGGTGGACCACGGAGGACCAAGGAATCCTGAGAAACGTAATCCTTACTCTGGCGTCCATCCACCATGACACCTCTACCATGGTGAGATATTGTAGAAAGGAAGAACACTCTCCTGAACTCCCCATCAAAGTAGAGAGGTCCACTAAGGCTGTGTTCTGGCACCTACATTGCTCAATTTATATATAAATGATGTGGGTAATTTCCTTCTGGACCTAACCTTAGAAACCCAAATAATAGGCAGAGAAAAAAGTCCTCTGTTTGCGAATGACAGTGTTCTTTTATCAAGAACGAAGCTGGAAATGCACCGCATTCCAATGGACTTCTAACACTTGCAATATCAAACAAATTATCATTGATGTCACCAACACCAAGTTTATGATCATGAACTGAAGAAACAGGTTGAGAAAAACCATTGAAATTAACTGAATATCCGGGAATATGTGACCACCTTTCGTTATTATTGGGAACCCATTTTGATCATAACATTTTGTTGTCAAAGCAAAAAGAAAACAAAATGCCCCCCAATATGAACCAAAATACAAATGCCATTTCAGGCTGTGAGAGAAACATTAGAGCCCCCTCTATAAGGTCAGTCTTTGAAATGTACAAGATGAAAACTGTTGCCTCTGTTCTTTGATGCTGAACTGTGGAGAATTCAGACAAGCAACAGACATTAAGAAGATTGACAAAAATCACACTGTTAGGTCCAGGGACTCCAGTTGCAGCTTCAAGACCGGAACTGGGACTGAACAGAATTGAGTCCATAATACGGTTAAAAACTATTCTTTTTTGCGCCAGGCTCTGGATGAACTTGGCAGCCGCTCCTCATCTAAATTCAACCTATGATATTCTAAGTATCAAAGGCCCAAAGGGAATTGAGTGGCTGCAACATGTAGAACATACCTTGAAAACAACTGGCAGCGTGCAGTGCTGGATGACCCCTCACTCGATGACTAAATCGAGTATAAAAACGATTAAGGAAAAGTACTGGAAAAGCACTGGCCTCGTGTATGGGTTCAGTGAGGGGTGGTAGACTCTTCAATTTTATTTGGAGTTTGAGCTTTCCAAGTTGCATAGTTTACACTTAGACCTAGTATGTCAAGTTTACTTTGGGTATCTTACCAGTCCTCGTGTACATCAAGAAATGGTGCATACATTAGTCCACACTGATTTCTGTACTTGTGATCTTGGTGGTGAAGAAACACTGAAACTAGTTATGTTATGCAGTATTAAAACCTTGTCTCTAAGGAAACAGATGCTCCGTCCATCGTTCCGGAAATCTAAAGTAAGACACTTAATGGCGGCAATGATCTTGTGTCACCGGACTGGTGGCATGTTACATTGCATCTCCCTGGAGTCTCAGAAAACCTTGTTCTCCGCAAACTTCTTTGCAACATTGCTATCGTCTATGAATTGTGTGAATTAATCTACGATTGACCAATGTCACTAATAATGGAATGATACCTACTTAGAGCAAGATGATGTCCAGAGTTTTTAATGTATTGTTTCTCTTATTGGGCAGAGGGACTCATGAGCATCATTACCTGTATATTATGGGACTGCACTTTTAGCCCCAATATTATGTGTCCAATTAATTGTTTTTATTTGAATTGTATCTATTTATAGCTAATGACGTTAGCGTTTCTTATAGTATGGCTTTTTAAGCCAAGACAATTAACAAATAAATAGAGACAGGAGATCTACAGACTGGTTCTCTCTTTCTTCTTCATCTCACTCTCTTTCCTCTTCCTGTCCCCTTTTTCCCAGACCCCATCTATCTTTTCACTCAAGCTTAGGTGCATCAATCGAGGAATGCGCCTATATCTTATATGTAGGTTTAGAATTCTGACCGACGTTCACACACCGGCAGGAGACCTGTACTTTCAAACATGGATGAATAATTTGACTGTGTACATGCCTCTGTGAAGAACCCAAGACTGTTTTATAATGAGTGTAATGAAGCACATCTTCAGTGTTTCATTTGCATTAAAAAATCCTTCGTTATTTGTAACTCAATTACTAGTTGTGATCTCATAATATTTTTTGTAAAATAAACTACCTTAATTTGAATCAGATTTTCTCACTCATTTCACTCCCACACAGGTGTGCACACAACTTGTTCCCAATTCTTTGAGTTAATGTTTTACATAACAAGCATATCCTTAATTCATGAGCACTTAGCAATCCAAGTTCACCTCATAAATGAGAAGTGAAAAATCACTATTATTTTTCTCACCTGAAGTATCAATGGTTTTCCAATTATTTACTAGTAGTCAGCCGCAGAAGTTGTCTTTTCCAAGATCTGTAGACTGCTGTGATGGGCCAGTTGCCCTAACTACTTGCAACTGCAAGGAAGCTCAAACCCTGGCTGCCCAGGTCTGACTGGGGATGCCCTGCAAGGGTGCCCTGCCCGTGTAGAAGCTGCCTGCCAAGCACCTGGAAGCCACCCTGAACATCTGCAAGCTAGGGTCTGTCCCCAAACCGCTGCCTGTCCACCTTTAGTGCCAAGAGGCAGGCAGATGATGGAAACCAGTGGTGAGACCCAGATAATGCCCCCTTTATCTGCGGACAAGTGCTGGGCCCTAGATAGCTGCCCCCCCCCCCCCAGCTGACCAGTGCTGAGACTCAGATAAAGACCCCCTTTGTGCAGATCTGTGCTGGTCTCTAAATTCCTGTGCTGGGACCAATAAAAAGGCCCATTCCCCTCTGCTTACCAGTGCTGGGCCTCAGATAAAGCTCTCCCCCTCTGCTGACAGCACCGGGCTCCAGAAAAAGCCCTCTTTGTGCGGACCAGTGATGGGTCTCATATAAAGTCTGCCCCTCTGCTGACCTGTGCTGGGCCCCGGATAAACTAGACTCCCCTCTGCTGACCAGTGCTCAGACCCAGATTAACCCCCTCCCCCCTGCTGACCAGTGGAAGGTCCCAGATGAACCCCCTCCGCTCTGCTGACCAGTACTGGACCACAAAAAACACTCCCCTCTCTGCTGTCCAGTGCTGGGTTACAGATAACCTCTCCCTCCCCCCACTGCTTACCAGTGCTGGGCCACAGATGAAACCCCTCTCCCCTCTGGTGACCAGTGCTCTCTTCTGATGACCAGAATTCGGCCCCAGATAAAGCCCGTCCCATCTCTGTTGAACTGTGCTGGGTCTCGGATAAACACCCTCTCCCCTCCCACCTCACCCCCGCTGACCAGTGCTGGGTCACAAAAAACGCCTCCTCCCATCTGCTGACTAATGCTGAGACCCACAAAAAGACCCCCTCTCTTCTCAAAACCAGCACTGGGCCCCAAATAAAGTCCTCTCCTCATAAGTGTGGAGACCCAGATAAACCCCCCCTTCTGCTGATCTGTGCCGGGCCCCGACATCCCCCACGTACCCTGCTCACCAATGCTGGGCCCTAAATAACCCCCTTACCATCTGCGGACTAATGCCGAGACCAAGATAAACCCTCCCTTCTTACTGCTGACCAGTGTGGATACCCAGATAAAACAACCCCCTCATTTCTGATGACCAACTCTGGGCCCCAAATAAAGCTCTCTCCTCACAAGCGTGAAGACCCAGATAAACCCCCCTTCAGCTGACCTATGGCAGGCCCCACACCCCCTGCTTACCAATGCTGGGCCCTCAATACCTCCGCCCCCCACCCCTCATCTGCGGACTAGTGCTGAGACCCAGATAAAGCTCCCCCTCCCCTCTGCTGACACTGATGGGCTCTAGATAAAGCTCCCCCTCCCATCTGCTGATCTGTGCAGGGCTCTAGATGAAGCGCCCCTACTGCTGACAGTGCTGGGCTCTAGATAAAGCTCTCCTCCCCTTTGCTGACAGTGCTGGGCTCTAGATAAAGCTCTCCTCCCCTTTGCTGACAGTGCTGGGCTCTAGATAAAGCTCCCCCTCCCCTCTGCTGATCTGTGCTGGGCTCTAGATAAAGCTCCCCCACCCCTCCGCTGACCAGTGCTGGGCCTCAGCTAAAGCCCCCCCCCCATGCTGACCAGTGCTAAGGTCCAGATAAAGCCCTCTTCCCGATGACCGATGCTGGGCCCCAGATAATCCTACCCCTATGCTGGCCCCAGATAAAGACCCCCATCTGCATGCTGAGTTTCAGAACCCCCCCTCTTCCATCTTCCCCTCTCCCCACCAACTTTCCTCTAAAAACCTGCTGGGACTAAGATAAAGGCCTCCTCCCCTCTGCTGGCCAGTGCTGGGCCCCAGATAAAGCCCTTCCCTTCTGCTGACCAATGCTGGGCCCCAGATAACCTCCACACCCCCTGCTCGCCAATGCTGGGTCCTCAATAACCCCCCCCCTCCTCTCTGCGGACTAGTGCTGGGACCCAGATAAAGCTCCCCCTCCCCTCTGCTGACAGTGCTGCGCTCTAGATAAAGCTCCCCCTCCCCTCACAGTGCTGGGCTCTAGAGAAAGCTTCCCTCCTCTCTGCTGACAGTGCTGGGCTCTAGATAAAGCCCCCCCTCCCCTCCCCTGATCTGTGCTGGGACCCAGATAAAGCTCCCCCTCTCCTCTGCTGACAGTGCTGGGCTCTAGATAAAGCTCCCCCTCCCCTCTGCTCACAGTGCTGGGCTTTAGATAAAGACCCCCCCCCCCCTCCCCTCTGCTGACAGTGCTGGGCTCTAGATAAAGCCCCCCCTCCCCTCTACTTACAGTGCTGGGCTCTAGATAAAGCCCCCTCCCCTCTGCTGACAGTGCTGGGCTCTAGATAAAGCCCCCTCCCCTCTGCTGACAGTGCTGTGCTCTAGATAAAGCTCTCCCTCCCCTCTGCTGACAGTGCTGGGCTCTAGATAGAGCTCCCCCTCCCCTCTGCTGACAGTGCTGGGCTCTAGATAAAGCTCCTCCTCCCCTCTGCTGACAGTGCTGGGCTCTAGATAAAGCTCCACCTCCCCTCTGCTGACTGTGCTGGGCTCTAGATAAAGCTCCACCTCCCCTCTGCTGACTGTGCTGGGCTCTAGATAAGGCTCGCCCTCCCGTCTGCTGATAGTGCTGGGTTCTAGATAGAGCTCCCCCTCCCCTCTGCTGACAGTGCTGGGCTCTAGATAAAGCTCCACCTCCCCTCTGCTGACTGTGCTGGGCTCTAGATCAGGCTCGCCCTCCCGTCTGCTGATAGTGCTGGGTTCTAGATAAAGCTCCCCCTCCCCTCTGCTGACAGTGCTGGGCTCTAGATAAAGCTCCCCCTATCCTCTGCTAACAGTGCTGGGCTCTAGATAAAGCTCCCCCTCCCCTCTGCTGACTGTGCAGGGCTCTAGATAAAGAGTCCAGTTGAACCCAAAAGGTAGGCAGATGTAAAGTAGATAGCACCTCACTCTCTATTTGGGGTAGTGTGGTCGAGCAGTAAGGCTTTATCAGAGGACAGTGTTAAGCATTTGTTGTACACACTCAGTCAGCAAATGAATTCACACACTCAAAGACTGAACTTCAGACCAACTGTTTTTGTATAAAAATATTATTTTAGTTATTTTATTTCCTAGAACCAAGCAAGCCTGGCACAGGTAAGTGATAAATACTTTGCAGTAAATATACAGTTGTAATACAGTTTGGATTGTAATTGTATATGCACTTTGTTTTGATTTACAGTATTGTTACTGAGAAATGCAATGGTTTGTAAATACAGTACATATACTTTGAATGGGCTTTTTAGTAAAATGACCAGTACATTACTTTCAGATTACTTTTCTTACACAGTGTAGTATACCTGGATACTAAAAAAAAAAATTAACACAGAAAAGAGGTAAGAGGATAAGTCCCTGGTCACCCTCCTACAGACTATAAATCCACACAACACAGACCAGGGACTAACAGAATCATAAATCGTAGTGGGTAAATAGGTGAGGGGGTTGATTGGTATAAGGCTGGGCACAAACAGTGTGTGTAAAACTGCCCTCACACACAGCAAGCTGTGTCATGCTTCATCATAGGGCCTGCTAAACACACCCCTGCGCTAGCCAACGCTGGAGGTGGAGCAATAGGGAGGGGGAAACAAACACACAACATAACACGTGAACAAATCGTGTGGGATCAGGAAGGTGAAAAAATGTGGCAGAGAAAAATTTAAAAGCTGGTAACAGTGTGTCCCTACTCTGTCTTTAATGGTGGGTACACTGTCCAGACACAGAACGTGGTCCTCATCGGACCAGTGGATGGTGGTAATGGCTACTAGTGAAGAGAGCCCTACCCCCCCACTCTGCTAAAATGTCAACATGTTTCAGCCGAATGAAACTACTACCCCGGCTTTCTTCAGGACTTTCACCTGAACAATCCCAACAAGGATAAAGTCCCTACCTCCTTATAATCAAAGGGTAAGGAAAAACAGGCACCTTGTTTTGGTGCACACTCTGGTACAGGGAGTGGTGGAGCCCCTTGCTCTCAATGAGGAACCTGTAGAGGATAAAATCAAGAAAAAGCACAAAAAGAAGTGAGGTGCAGGGTGCAAAGGTGCTGTGCCCTGCCTCATAATCCAGCCAATCGATGTGAACGGTGAAGGGATTGTTCAGGTGAAAGTCCTGAAGAAAGCCGGGGTAGTAGTTTCATTCGGCTGAAACATGTCGACATTTAGGGGTGTGTTTAGCAGGCCCTATGATGAAGCATGACACAGCTTGCTGTGTGTGAGGGCAGTTTTACACACACTGTTTGTGCCCAGCCTTATACCAATCAACCCCCTCACCTATTTACCCACTACCATTTATGATTCTGTTAGTCCCTGGTCTGTGTTGTGTGGATTTATACCTGGATACTACACTGGGACATTTCCTGTAAACAGGTAAGTAAAAGCGGTTTTGTTATTTAGTACAGATGTAAAAGGATTTCTTAGATTTTCCAACTCCACACTTAGAAACTTTTCATAGAAAAACAGTCAATGTTATCCTATGGAGGAAAATAGTGTTATCGGTTTAAAGGTAAGTACTTTGTTGTGGGAGTTGGTGTTCTGGGGTTAGACTCAGGGGTCCCCCAGGGTCAAGGATGCACTCTTGTTACACCCTCAGCGGCACTAGGGCGGCCGGGTGCAGAGTGCTGAGGCCCAATGTTATCCAATGGGGAATAGGGGGCCTACGGTTGGTGGCTGCTGACGAGCAGGCCACTGGGTTGTGGGAGCAAAGCTCCGGGACTTAAGCTCAGGGCAAATGGGGGTTTAGGCCAGCACAAAACATGCACCCTCAGTGGCACTAGGGTGGCCGGGCGCAGAGTGCTGTTTTGGCGTTGGGTGCCCTGTAGCTTTCAATGGGGAGTCTACGGTTTGCAAAAGCACTGCATTCCCGGGGACGAAGGTCTTCTGGGTGCGACCACCACGTGGAGAGGTAAGTTGGGATCTTGGGGGCTGGTTAGGCACCGTCGGTTGGGCCACCCAAGGCCGTGGGGCGTCGGGTGCAGGGGTGCCTTTAGGGCCGGATCTTCTTACCAGCTCATGGTCAGGGTTGGGGGACCTTCTGGTTTGAGGCTGCAGGCGTCAGCTGGAGGCTTGAGGCAGGTCAGGGATCAGCGGATCTCGGGTCAGGATCGCCAGGAAGACCTCCTCTTGGTGTTGGGCCACTCGAACTCGGGCCGTGGGTGTCGGTTGCAGAGTTGTGCAGACCCGCAGGTCCTTGCGGATCTGGAGTCTGTTGTTGACCAAATCCGGTGTTCACGGGAGACAGAGTCTTTGGGATTGAAGGCAGGCAGGTCCTCCAGGTTTCTCGAGGTTGCTGGCTGCAGGAGGCACCGGGATTTTGCTGGAGCAGGTTCGAGGTGGGGACAGGCCGGTAGGGGTGGGGCCAAGTCACTGGGCGTCCTCCTCTTGTTAGCTTCGGCACGGCTGTTCGGTCCTTCTTCTTTTCTTCTTCTGGTTTCTTGTCTCCGAAAGCAAGGTTCAGGGGTGCCCCTAAATACTAGATTTTGGGGCGTTACAGGTAGGTAAAAGGTTGGGACCAAATGGGTCCCTTCCCTGGGGTGGGTACACCCCCTATTATGCCACCCTCCAGTGGGAGGGGGATATAAGCATTTCCCTGGTTGGCTAGGTCACCGTATCTGCAAGATGGCGGGGACTGAGAGTTGTGCTTCACCTCGCCTCCCCCAACCTGAGGGGTGGAGTTGGCAGAGGTGAGCACACCGCTCTTCCTCACTTGTTTTTCCCGCCGGTTCTCCCGCCCAAAGTGGGGTCAGAACCAGTGGGGACCAGATGCTGAAAGCAGCAAGTGGCCTGGGGAAGCTCAGAAAGCCGGCAAGCCTTTGAAGCTTCCCCGTCGTGGACCCTGCCCGTCCTGGGGGAGGAGGCTTGGCCCCTCATCCCAGGATGTGCATTGTTTCAGGCCCCCGAGAGCAGCAGGCTCTCGACCCAGGGGTCCAGAAACATGTCTGGTGGTGGCAGCTGAAAGCAGCCACTCAGCCTGGACACTATTGGTAGGTCGTTTTTCAGGGGGCATCTCTAAGATGCCCTCTGTGTGCATTTTTCATTAAAGCCCACACTGGCATCAGTGTGGGTTTAATGTGCTGAGAAGTTTGATTGCAATCAATTAACTGGGGTGGCCAAGTGCACACCTGTTTCTTCCAATTTCTTTTAAATATGCTTCCTTTACTCGTTATTCAAACTGTAGCGTGCAGCCCGGAAAACGTGGTCTGCCCAAGTCCACGCACTTGTAAACAAAAGAAAGGCTAGAGTAAAATTGCACTCTAACTACGGACGCACAGCATGCTCAATTGATAGTCATCAAAAACTACAAATTTATCCATGTGTAAACCGTTTTATTCCATATAATCCAAAAATTCATGATGTTCATCACTCTTTATCCTGTCACATGTGAGGCCTTTATATATTCAACAGCTTCTAGTGCGACCAGATATGCCTATCCAGGCCTTTTTCTGACGCACGACGAATACATAAACCATCCTCAGTGCTTCGTCTCTTTACCCAATGCATTTCGAGCTTTTTTATAGCTCTTCGTCAGGGGTTCCCTACAAGTTTAAAACATTAGCATTAGTTTGTGTTTTCAAACCACTATGAAACAAATTGTCAAGTGCATCAAGCTATTCCTGTCATGTTTTTAACAATTCTTATTTTCGACGTTTTCCCTCTACATGCGCTCTTACACGCAACTGAAAGTGCCCAAAACAACCTCTCCCAACCGCCGTTACCCTCCCGTGTTTAGCCTAACTTCCTCTTTCAGAACCCTCGATAAGCGTTCCCCCATCTCATGATGTCAAACTCTAGTTAAAAATAACCCATGCCCATAAGCCAAACTCAAAAAACATTCCCAGTACCTGCATCATGTCACAAAATAATCTCATTCATCGTGTATTCTTTCCTCGCTCAAAACAGTATTCCGCTTATTCCTACTGTTTCCCTTTCTACTTATATAACGTGACTCCACCCCTCCAAGTAGGCCAATCATAACGAACAAGCTGTTCTTCTCCCGGCATAAGCTACTCCAACTCCCATAAGGCACTGCTGTTCATCCCTCAATACACCCGCTGTCCAGAATCGTCAATTGTTAATAATTCCACTGACCCACTCCCTAGTACTACAAACTCCCCAGGCACCTCATATTGAATACCCCGCCCACCCGTAGATGTTGTAAAACACGTCGATTATGCAGTTCTAACAGCCAAAACATGAACTCAACACATGAATATATATAATCATGATCAACATTTTTAGATGCTTAAATGTCCATGCGTGATCCGGTCCAGCGCCCATCCGCTATAATTTTAAACAAAGTTCTCAAGCCTCCACTCCTGGGATGAATTGAAATTCCTGCCAATACACATGTGACCGTGTTCATTTTGTTCAAGTTCAACAATAGTCCGTTGGGTGCTACTTGGGAAACGGGCAGACGTTGCTTGCAATCAATTAACTGGGGTGGCCAAGTGCACACCTGTTTCTTCCAATTTCTTTTAAATATGCTTAAAATATTGAATGCTTAAAATGAGAACTTTGTTTAAAATTATAGCGGATGGGCGCTGGACCGGATCACGCATGGACATTTAAGCATCTAAAAATGTTGATCATGATTATATATATTCATGTGTTGAGTTCATGTTTTGGCTGTTAGAACTGCATAATCGACGTGTTTTACAACATCTACGGGTGGGCGGGGTATTCAATATGAGGTGCCTGGGGAGTTTGTAGTACTAGGGAGTGGGTCAGTGGAATTATTAACAATTGACGATTCTGGACAGCGGGTGTATTGAGGGATGAACAGCAGTGCCTTATGGGAGTTGGAGTAGCTTATGCCGGGAGAAGAACAGCTTGTTCGTTATGATTGGCCTACTTGGAGGGGTGGAGTCACGTTATATAAGTAGAAAGGGAAACAGTAGGAATAAGCGGAATACTGTTTTGAGCGAGGAAAGAATACACGATGAATGAGATTATTTTGTGACATGATGCAGGTACTGGGAATGTTTTTTGAGTTTGGCTTATGGGCATGGGTTATTTTTAACTAGAGTTTGACATCATGAGATGGGGGAACGCTTATCGAGGGTTCTGAAAGAGGAAGTTAGGCTAAACACGGGAGGGTAACGGCGGTTGGGAGAGGTTGTTTTGGGCACTTTCAGTTGCGTGTAAGAGCGCATGTAGAGGGAAAACGTCGAAAATAAGAATTGTTAAAAACATGACAGGAATAGCTTGATGCACTTGACAATTTGTTTCATAGTGGTTTGAAAACACAAACTAATGCTAATGTTTTAAACTTGTAGGGAACCCCTGACGAAGAGCTATAAAAAAGCTCGAAATGCATTGGGTAAAGAGACGAAGCACTGAGGATGGTTTATGTATTCGTCGTGCGTCAGAAAAAGGCCTGGATAGGCATATCTGGTCGCACTAGAAGCTGTTGAATATATAAAGGCCTCACATGTGACAGGATAAAGAGTGATGAACATCATGAATTTTTGGATTATATGGAATAAAACGGTTTACACATGGATAAATTTGTAGTTTTTGATGACTATCAATTGAGCATGCTGTGCGTCCGTAGTTAGAGTGCAATTTTACTCTAGCCTTTCTTTTGTTTACAAGTGCGTGGACTTGGGCAGACCACGTTTTCCGGGCTGCACGCTACAGTTTGAATAACGAGTAAAGGAAGCATATTTAAAAGAAATTGGAAGAAACAGGTGTGCACTTGGCCACCCCAGTTAATTGATTGCAAGCAACGTCTGCCCGTTTCCCAAGTAGCACCCAACGGACTATTGTTGAACTTGAACAAAATGAACACGGTCACATGTGTATTGGCAGGAATTTCAATTCATCCCAGGAGTGGAGGCTTGAGAACTTTGTTTAAAATTATAGCGGATGGGCGCTGGACCGGATCACGCATGGACATTTAAGCATCTAAAAATGTTGATCATGATTATATATATTCATGTGTTGAGTTCATGTTTTGGCTGTTAGAACTGCATAATCGACGTGTTTTACAACATCTACGGGTGGGCGGGGTATTCAATATGAGGTGCCTGGGGAGTTTGTAGTACTAGGGAGTGGGTCAGTGGAATTATTAACAATTGACGATTCTGGACAGCGGGTGTATTGAGGGATGAACAGCAGTGCCTTATGGGAGTTGGAGTAGCTTATGCCGGGAGAAGAACAGCTTGTTCGTTATGATTGGCCTACTTGGAGGGGTGGAGTCACGTTATATAAGTAGAAAGGGAAACAGTAGGAATAAGCGGAATACTGTTTTGAGCGAGGAAAGAATACACGATGAATGAGATTATTTTGTGACATGATGCAGGTACTGGGAATGTTTTTTGAGTTTGGCTTATGGGCATGGGTTATTTTTAACTAGAGTTTGACATCATGAGATGGGGGAACGCTTATCGAGGGTTCTGAAAGAGGAAGTTAGGCTAAACACGGGAGGGTAACGGCGGTTGGGAGAGGTTGTTTTGGGCACTTTCAGTTGCGTGTAAGAGCGCATGTAGAGGGAAAACGTCGAAAATAAGAATTGTTAAAAACATGACAGGAATAGCTTGATGCACTTGACAATTTGTTTCATAGTGGTTTGAAAACACAAACTAATGCTAATGTTTTAAACTTGTAGGGAACCCCTGACGAAGAGCTATAAAAAAGCTCGAAATGCATTGGGTAAAGAGACGAAGCACTGAGGATGGTTTATGTATTCGTCGTGCGTCAGAAAAAGGCCTGGATAGGCATATCTGGTCGCACTAGAAGCTGTTGAATATATAAAGGCCTCACATGTGACAGGATAAAGAGTGATGAACATCATGAATTTTTGGATTATATGGAATAAAACGGTTTACACATGGATAAATTTGTAGTTTTTGATGACTATCAATTGAGCATGCTGTGCGTCCGTAGTTAGAGTGCAATTTTACTCTAGCCTTTCTTTTGCTGAGAAGTTTGATACCAAACTTCTCAGTTTTTAGTGTAGCCATTATGGTGCTGGGGAGTTCGTAATGACAGACTCCCAGCACCATATACTCTTAATGGCAGCACTGCACTTACAATGTCTAAGAATGGACTTAGACACTGTAGGGGTACAGGGCTCATGCACCTGTACCCTCACCACTGGTATAGTGCACCCAGCTAGAGGGGTGACTGATCTATGCCAGGGCAGTGGGTTGTAGGCATGGCACACAGAGATGTGTGCCATGTCGACTCTTCACTTTGTTCTGCACCAAAACACGCAGCCTGCAAAGGCAGTGTGTGTGTGTAAGGGTACAGGGCCTATAAGGGTGGCACAATAAGTGCTGCAGCCCTTAGAGGCACTCTCTGGTCACAGTGCCCTGGGTACCTGTGGTACCATTTACCAGGGGCTGACCTGTGGCCAGAGATGCCAATTGGGTTTAGGCTTCAATGCAGTTTTAGTAAAAGAACATAGGCCCTGGGTACCTGATTAGCAGGAGCCCAGGGCACACTCAGTCAAAGCACATCAGCAATTCAGCAAAAAGTGGAGGCAACCATGCAGAAAGAGGGTACTTTCTCACACGCTCCTACAGACCAATGCTGGGCTCCAGATAAAGCCCCGCTACTACAGACCAGTGCTGGGCCACAGATAAAGCCCCCGCTCCTACGGACCAGTTCTGGGACCCAGATAAAGGCCCTCTCTGCCACCTGTGCTAGGCCCTGAATAAAAACCACCCCAGCTCTGGTACCTGAATAAAACTTCTCTATTGGTTCCATTGATCCAAAAGGCCATGTGAGCGCAGGCACGCACACAGTCCAGCTGGCTGCAGACTGGGCCTAAGGCCAAGGGAAGCAGTTCGAGCGGAATTACATCAGAAGCCAAAACATGCCTTCTGGGTCCAATTACACTCAGCCAGGCCTCGGCTGGCAGTTATCAGAACATTGGTATCGATCAGTCCTTTATCACTTCTCAGCCTCTCCCAGCTGGGTGCAGCCAGGGGCAAGGGTAGGGGGGGGGCATGAGTGCAATGGAGCCAGCAATAACTAGAAAGTGAATGAGAGTCCAACACAGATATCAGCAGCACAACAGCGGATACCTCCTGCATCTCTACAACAGATGCATGACCACAGGTCCCATCTGCCCTTCAGTCGATATCCACTACATGCCACTGGCACCACGAGCTGTGCAGCCGATACCTACTGCATGCCGCTGGCACCACGAGCGGTGCAGTCGATACCCACTGCACCGCCACTGGCACCAACAGCTAGCTGTGCAGCCGATACCTACTGCATGCCACTGGCACCAGGAGCTGTGCAGCCAATACCAACTGCATGCCACTGGCACTAGGAGCTGTGCAGCCGAAACCAACTGCATGCCACTGGCACCAGGAGCTGTGCAGCTGATACCTACTGCACAGCCACTGGCACCACGAGCTGTGCAACCGATAGCTACTGCATGCCACTGGCACCAGGAGCTGTGCAGCAGATACCCACTGCATGCCACTGGCACCACAAGCTTTGCAGCCGATACCTACTGCATGCCACTGGCACCACGAGCTGTGCAGCCGATACCAACTGCATGCCACTGGCACCACGAGCTGTGCAGCCGATACCAACTGCATGCCACTGGCACCACGAACTGTGCAGCCGATACCTACTGCACAGCCACTGGCACCACGAGCTGTGCAGCAGATACTTACTGCACTGGCACCACAAGCTGTGCAGCCAATACCTACTGCACAGCCACTGGCACCACGAGCTGTGCAGCCGATACCTACTCCATGCCACTGACACCAGGAGCTGTGCAGCCGATACCTACTGCACAGCCACTGGCACCACGAGCTGTGCAGCTGATACCTACTGCATGCCACTGGTACCACGAGCTGTGCAGCTGATACCTACTGCATACCGCTGGCACCAGGAGCTGTGCGGCCGATACCTACTGCATACCGCTGGCACCAGGAGCTGTGCGGCCGATACCTACTGCATGCCACTGGCACCACGAGCTGTGCAGCCGATACCCACTGCACAGCCACTGGTACTACCAGCAGCTATCTCCTGCATGGTAGGACTAGCTGTACAGCAGGTGTCTCATGTACAGCTACTGGTTCTGTCGGCTCTATGGTAGATACCTCATGCACGGTCACTGGTACCACCAGCTCGGTAGGAGACGTCTCATGCACGGCCACGGGTGCAGCCAGCTCTACAGTAGGTACCTCAAGCAGTCACTAGTACCACTAGATGTGCAGCGGATATCTGCTCCACGGCCACTGGTACCATCAGCTCTACAGTAGATACTTCATGCAGCCACTGGCACCATCAGCAGTGCATAGGCCCCTTATGCACATCCAAAGGTCTAACCTTGAAGGAGACACCAGCAGCTAAGCTATTCAGAATTATCACTAGCTACACAGCAAGTACTACATACACAGCCAAGCAGTGCTTAATTTGAGCCAGTGGTTTCCGGGGCTCGGCACCAAATTGTCAAAACCAGCACCTATGACAGTCTGCCACATGGTGGTGCTGTTTATTTGATTTAGAGATGCGCACAACAGTTTATAAATTCAAAATATATTAAAAATGATTAATACCCGCCGTTCAAGCCATTCTAATAGCCTTGGGGACCTGGAATAGTCTGAATTGTCACTCTTGTAAGGTGGGGTGGTTAGTAGTTGTGTTGGTAGTGTCGTTGGCATCGCTATCAGGAGCTATGGGTGGTGTGAGCTGAAGTGGCCTAACGAGGGCTTGACCAAAAGTACGACCAGCTCTAGGGCTCAGTCTCCAGCAAGGAGCAGTGTTGCCACACCACAAGATAGAGTCCCAGGAGATCCATTCGTAGAAGACCCCAGTTCCTCCACCAAAACAGATAGCAGGCCCACAAGGTAGCTCACAGGTTTAGAGGTCTCTTACCATAGGGGGTCCCAGGCCCAAACTCTCCAGCGGCCTCAGTCATGTATTGGGCAAGAAGCTCTCCATTTGTAATCCTAGATGGTACCTTACGGTCCAACTTCTCATAAAGGAACTCTTCCACCCGGGTACCTGAAGCAAGGAACAGACAGAGATCTGTGAGCACATCAGAAGACTGTGCACACACATCACACCAGCATCAAGATATGTACATTGCAAGATGGTGGCAGAAGTTTGCAGACCTGCCACCATTTAGATGTGAGCTTATTTATTCATTAGGAGCGCATCAATGTACGTCACACCAGCATTGAAGCATGCACATTGCAAGAGCGCGACAGGAGTATGCATACCATGACAGCATCATAACATGTGCACACACCACAACAAACTTTGAGCAATACAAACTAAAGCATGCAGTCCCCACCAGTTGGTGTGTGCACACACCACAAGAAACGGAGAGCAATACAAACTAAAGCATGCAGACCCCACCAGCATAGAGATGTGGGCACACACCACAAGAAATGGAGAGCAATACAAACTAAAGCATGCAGACCCCACCAGCATAGAGATGTCGGCACACACCACAAGAAACGGAGAGGAATACAAACTAAAGCATGCAGACCCCACCAGCATAGAGATGTGGGCACACACCACAACAAACTTAGAGCAATACAAACTAAAGCATGCAGACCCCACCAGCATAGAGATGTGGGCACACACCACAAGAAACGGAGAGCAATACAAACTAAAGCATGCAGACCCCACCAGCATAGAGATGTGGGCATACACCAGAAGAAACGGCGGGCAATGCAAACTAAAGCATGCAGACCCCACCAGCATAGAGATGTGGGCACACACCACAAGAAAGGGAGAGCAATACAAACTAAAGCATGCAGACCCCACCAGCATAGAGATGTGGGCATACACCAGAAGAAACGGCGGGCAATGCAAACTAAAGCATGCAGACCCCACCAGCATAGAGATGTGGGCACACACCACAAGAAAGGGAGAGCAATACAAACTAAAGCATGCAGACCCCACCAGCATAGAGATGTCGGCACACACCACAAGAAACGGAGACAAATACAAACTAAAGCATGCAGACCCCACCAGCATAGAGATGTCGGCACACACCACAAGAAACGGAGACAAATACAAACTAAAGCATGCAGACCCCACCAGCATAGAGATGTGGGCACACACCACAACAAACGGAGCAATACAAACTATAAAGCATGCAGACCCCACCAGCATAGAGATGTCGGCACACACCACAAGAAACAGAGACAAATACAAACTAAAGCATGCAGACCCCACCAGCATAGAGATGTCGGCACACACCACAAGAAACGGAGACAAATACAAACTAAAGCATGCAGACCCCACCAGCATAGAGATGTCGGCACACACCACAAGAAACGGAGACAAATACAAACTAAAGCATGCAGACCCCACCAGCATAGAGATGTCGGCACACACCACAAGAAACGGAGACATATACAAACTAAAGCATGCAGACCCCACCAGCATAGAGATGTGGGCACACACCACAAGAAACGGAGACAAATACAAACTAAAGCATGCAGTCCCCCACCAGCATAGAGATGTCAGCACACACCACAAGAAACGGAGACAAATACAAACTAAAGCATGCAGACCCCACCAGCATAGAGATGTGGGCACACACCACAAGAAATGGGAGAGCAATACAAACTAAAGCATGCAGACCCCACCAGCATAGAGATGTGGGCACACACCACAAGAAATGGAGAGCAATACAAACTAAAGCATGCAGACCCCACCAGCATAGAGATGTGGGCACACACCACAAGAAACGGAGAGCAATACAAACTAAAGCATGCAGACCCCACCAGCATAGAGATGTGGGCACACACCACAAGAAACGGAGAGCAATACAAACTAAAGCATGCAGACCCCACCAGCATAGAGATGTGGGCACACACCACAACAAACTTAGAGCAATACAAACTAAAGCATGCAGACCCCACCAGCATAGAGATGTCGGCACACACCACAAGAAACGGAGAGGAATACAAACTAAAGCATGCAGACCCCACCAGCATAGAGATGTGGGCACACACCACAACAAACTTAGAGCAATACAAACTAAAGCATGCAGACCCCACCAGCATAGAGATGTGGGCACACACCACAAGAAACGGAGAGCAATACAAACTAAAGCATGCAGACCCCACCAGCATAGAGATGTGGGCATACACCAGAAGAAACGGCGGGCAATGCAAACTAAAGCATGCAGACCCCACCAGCATAGAGATGTGGGCACACACCACAAGAAAGGGAGAGCAATACAAACTAAAGCATGCAGACCCCACCAGCATAGAGATGTGGGCATACACCAGAAGAAACGGCGGGCAATGCAAACTAAAGCATGCAGACCCCACCAGCATAGAGATGTGGGCACACACCACAAGAAAGGGAGAGCAATACAAACTAAAGCATGCAGACCCCACCAGCATAGAGATGTCGGCACACACCACAAGAAACGGAGACAAATACAAACTAAAGCATGCAGACCCCACCAGCATAGAGATGTCGGCACACACCACAAGAAACGGAGACAAATACAAACTAAAGCATGCAGACCCCACCAGCATAGAGATGTGGGCACACACCACAACAAACGGAGCAATACAAACTATAAAGCATGCAGACCCCACCAGCATAGAGATGTCGGCACACACCACAAGAAACAGAGACAAATACAAACTAAAGCATGCAGACCCCACCAGCATAGAGATGTCGGCACACACCACAAGAAACGGAGACAAATACAAACTAAAGCATGCAGACCCCACCAGCATAGAGATGTCGGCACACACCACAAGAAACGGAGACAAATACAAACTAAAGCATGCAGACCCCACCAGCATAGAGATGTCGGCACACACCACAAGAAACGGAGACATATACAAACTAAAGCATGCAGACCCCACCAGCATAGAGATGTGGGCACACACCACAAGAAACGGAGACAAATACAAACTAAAGCATGCAGTCCCCCACCAGCATAGAGATGTCAGCACACACCACAAGAAACGGAGACAAATACAAACTAAAGCATGCAGACCCCACCAGCATAGAGATGTGGGCACACACCACAAGAAATGGGAGAGCAATACAAACTAAAGCATGCAGACCCCACCAGCATAGAGATGTGGGCACACACCACAAGAAATGGAGAGCAATACAAACTAAAGCATGCAGACCCCACCAGCATAGAGATGTGGGCACACACCACAAGAAACGGAGAGCAATACAAACTAAAGCATGCAGACCCCACCAGCATAGAGATGTGGGCACACACCACAAGAAACGGAGAGCAATACAAACTAAAGCATGCAGACCCCACCAGCATAGAGATGTGGGCACACACCACAACAAACTTAGAGCAATACAAACTAAAGCATGCAGACCCCACCAGCATAGAGATGTGGGCACACACCATAACAAACTTGGAGCAATACAAACTAAAGCATGCAGACCCCACCAGCATAGAGATGTAGGCATACACCAGAAGAAACGGCGGGCAATGCAAACTAAAGCATGCAGACCCCACCAGCATAGAGATGTGGGTGCACACCACAACAAACTTAGAGCAATACAAACTAAAGCATGCAGACCCCACCAGCATAGAGATGTGGGCACACACCACAAGAAAGGGAGAGCAATACAAACTAAAGCATGCAGACCCCACCAGCATAGAGATGTCGGCACACACCACAAGAAACAGAGACAAATACAAACTAAAGCATGCAGACCCCACCAGCATACAGATGTGGGCACACACCACAACAAACGGAGCAATACAAACTATAAAGCATGCAGACCCCACCAGCATAGAGATGTCGGCACACACCACAAGAAACAGAGACAAATACCAACTAAAGCATGCAGACCCCACCAGCATAGAGATGTCGGCACACACCACAAGAAACGGAGACAAATACAAACTAAAGCATGCAGACCCCACCAGCATAGAGATGTGGGCACACACCACATGAAACGGAGAGCAATACAAACTAAAGCATGCAGACCCCACCAGCATAGAGATGTGGGCACACACCACAACAAACGGAGCAATACAAACTATAAAGCATGCAGACTCCACCAGCATAGAGATGTCGGCACACACCACAAGAAACAGAGACAAATACAAACTAAAGCATGCAGACCCCACCAGCATAGAGATGTGGGCACACACCACAAGAAACGGAGACAAATACAAACTAAAGAATGCAGACCCCACCAGCATAGAGATGTCGGCACACACCACAAGAAACGGAGAGCAATACAAACTAAAGCATGCAGACCCCACCAGCATAGAGATGTGGACACACACCACAAGAAAGGGAGAGCAATACAAACTAAAGCATGCAGACCCCACCAGCATAGAGATGTGGGCACACACCACAAGAAACATACTAAGATGGTGACGGATCAGAAAGTACAGCAGAAGATACAGCATGAAAATCATGGTATGCAATAAACACAGCAAGAGGGAAACTACAGCATGCACACCCCAACAGCTTCAAGTTGAGCACACAACAGAAAAAGATGGAGTCTAAAGCATGCATATCCCACTCGAAACAAGGTATGTGCAGCTACCACTACAAACACCGCCTGTCGAGGATAGCACTGAGCGCAGCTGATCGTGAAGCGTACTCATCGTACCAGCATCGAAAAAAGCACAATGCTCAGTCACAACAACAAAGAGAATGCAGAATGCACATGCCACTAGCATTGAGACCGCATTGAAACCCAGGGTAAAAAGCACAAACGTTAGTTGTCCCACAGAAACAAGCACAGGTGCAAGTTGACCCGGAGCAACATGCAAAGCAGCAAGGTGGGCCAGCGGAGTAAGCTTAGGAGGCACAGAGCAACAAGCATACATAAAGTGAACCAAATCAACAGACCCAAGACCCAGGAGATCCAGAGCATGACTTATGCATGCAAAATATCCCCAAAAAATGAAAAGGGACTACAGCCATGAGATCTTCGAAGTCATAAATGCCTCACAGTAGCAATGAGACCTGATCAACAGTCACATAATTGTAAAGACACCCTATAACTTATATTCGCTAGCACCCACTCTTCTCACCACAAGAAAAAACTGCCTCCCTCATAACAGCACCATCCCATGACCCATCTCTCGCTCCTCTTACTAGGGTTCGGCTGCAGTAGAACTTCAGTTTGCCGCAGTATCTTCTCCGTCCAGTTCTTAGTTGTGTCGGCCCGAGCCAAGAGGTTCTCAAAATGAGCATCAAGTTCAGTCTTCTCGGAATGCCCAAGCTTCTCCTCCGTGAACTGCAACAAGCAAAACCAGGACATGAAGAGCTCATTTCAAACATGACCAATCACACCACGAGTACCCCAAACCACCTTTAAAACCAGAACCCCACCACACGACATGTCACCATTGAGGTGGAAAGGCCTACCAGGACCCTTCAAGCCAGAGTCCAAAAGAACTTCACTTCCAACAGAGCCAGTTCACCAGCAGGGCTAGAACTGACCAAACCAGAATACAAGAAAAACAACCAAACCAGATTACAAGACTCCAATCAAGCAGGACCTTCACATCAGGAACCAGGAAAAGGCTAACCATCGTAGGATATAAGATGCATCTTACTCATGGCATTGACAGTGAAACCAGAATACAATACTACCCTCCAAGCAGGACCTTCACATCAGGAACAGGCTAACTGTAGTATGTTGTAAGATGCATCTTACTCATGGCATGGACAGTGAAACCAGAAGACAAGAAGAATCCCCTCCAACCAGGATCTTCAAATCAAGAACAAAAAGACCACAGTATCATATGCACCTCAACCAAAGAGAGGTGGTAGGTATCCAAAACTAAATAAAAAAAGACCTCCATCCCAAGCAGTAGTAGGAACAACCAAGGCCCAAAATATGAAGTCCTCCATCCCATGCATGTCTATGAAAAAGCCACACCGTATGAAGATTAAAACCAAATATGACAAAAAAACAACCAAACCAGAATACAAGGATATTCAACATAAAGCATGACTTTTAAACAAACAAGATAAGCCGCATGGGTAGTGAGATCCATCTCAATTATGGCATAGGCAGCCACACCACAATACAAGATCTACATCCTGAGCCGCGCATGGAACAATTAAACCTCAATACAGGAAGACCCCACTAAAAGCAAGCCCAGAAACAATTAGTATCTAGTAAAGAAAGCACACATTCAAAGTAAGGCTAAGAACAATCAGATGCGCATCCAAAAAAAATCACCCCAAGCCGGGCTAGAAGAACTGCACACAAACAGCCCATTCCAGTGTGACTAGAAACACTAGAGACTCTATCCCAAGAAAGTCTGGAAGCAACCACACCCAAATATATGAAGACCTCATCCCAAGCAGGACTATAAATTCAGAAACAAGAAAACTGCAGTGATGAGCATCATCCTACGGAGCATATTGACAGCCAAAACTAAATACAAGACGACGACCTCAAACCAAGCTGTTGTAGAAAAACTTAACATACAAAAAGTCTCCAACCCAAGCAGGGCTAGAAACAACCAAACCAAACTACAACAAGCATTTGCAATGCAATAGGTCTCGCATTACCGAAAGTTTGAGCTATTGGCGTTGCATTATTATTTGCAACGCCAATAGCTCAAACTTTCAGTAATGTGAGACCTATTGCATTGCAAATGCTTGTTTGTCCTTGCAATGCTGGCAACTTCTTCCTGCCTGTTATAATGCTTGTCTGTTATCGCTTTTGGTGGGGGGCATAAGCAACGGGAAGGTGGAGGTTGAGAAATAGTACCTGAATTACAACACGGGCAGCAGACGAACACTAGGGGAGAATCAACAGATGCCAGATTCCGAGGGCAGACTGAGGTGGTGTTGAGTGATGCTGCGGTGGTGGTGTGATGGTGCCGAGGTGATGCTCAGGTGATGCTGAATGATACTCAGGTGGTGCTGAGTGATGATGAGGTGGTGGTGTGCTGGTGCTTAAGTGATGCTGAGTTGGTATTGTGCTGAGGTGGTGCTGCGCTGATACTGAGGTGGTGCTGCGCTGATACTGAAGTGGTGCTGCGTTGGTACTGAATTGCTGCTGAGGTGGGCTGCGCTGGTGCTGAGGTGGGGCTGCACTGGTGGTGGTGCACTGATGTGGAGGTGATGCTATGCTGATGCTGATATGGTGCTGTGCTGATGCTAATGCTGAGATGGTGCTGAGGTGGTGCTGCGCTGGTGCTGAGATGATGCTGTGCTGATGCCGAGGTGGTACAGTGGTGGTGCTCGGGTGATGCTGAGTGATACTGAGGTGGTGCTGAGGGATGCTGAGGTGGTGCTGAGGGATGCTGAGGTGGTGGTGCTGCACTGGTGCTCAGGTGGTGCTCTGGTGGTGCTGAGTAAAGCTGAGTTGGTGCTGTGCTGAGGTGATGCTGTGTTCATGCGATGTTACGCTAATGCTGAAGTGGTGCTACGTTGGTGCTAAATTGCTGCTGAGGTGGGGTTGAGCTGGTGCTGAGAGGGGCTGCGCTGGTGGTGGTGCACTAATGCAGAGGTTGTGCTGTGCTGAGATGGTGCTGTGCTGATGCTGAGGTGGTGCTGCTCTGATGCTAAGGTGGCGCTGCTATGATGTTGAGGAGGTGCTGCGCTGGTGATGAGTAATATTGAGGTGGTGATGTGCTTGTGCGGAAGGAGTGCTCAGGTGGTGCTGAGTGATACTGAGGTGGTGCTGAGTGATGCTTTGATGGTGCTCAGGTGGTGCTGTGCTGGTGCTGAGTGATGCTGAGTTGATGCCGCGCTGAGGTGATGCACTGGTGCTGAAGTGGTGTTGCGCTAATGCTGAAGTGGTGCTGCATTGGTGCTGAGGTGGTGTTGTGCTGGTGCTTACGTGGTGCTGCGATGATGCTGTGGTGGGGCTGCACTGGTACTGAGTTGGTGATGCGCTGGTGCACTGATGCGGAGGTGGTGCTGTGCTGATGCGGAATTGTGCTGTAGTGGTGTTGAGGGATGCTGAGAAGATGTTGTGCTGGTGTTGAGTGATACTGTGGTGGTGCTGAGTGATGCTGTGCTGGTGCTGAGGGATGCTGTGGTAGTGCTGCGCTGATGCTCATGTGGTGCAGAGTGATGCTGAGTTGGTGCTGTGCTGAGGTGATGCTGCGCTCATGCTCAGGTGGTGCTGCACTGATGCTGCATTGGTGCTGAGTTGCTGCTGAGGTGGGGCTGTGCTGGTAGTGGTGCACTGATGCTGAGGTGGTGCTGTGTTGAAAACGAATCCTCTAAATGCACCTTAAAAAAACATCAGGAACACAAATGGTAAATGGATGGTCATACAGTAAAATAATAAGGCTCAATTGACATTTCTATTCACCCCTGTGCATGTTCATAACAAGTTTAAGAATACAGGCATTGGCTGAAAACACACAAATGAGGTTCAAAAGGATCGAGTGTGGTAGGAATGCGGCACGGATACTTTACAAACAAGATGTGAACTCAGCGCGATGCATGATTTAGGGAATTATGTTTATTTACTGGATGGACATAAATTCTAAGTGCAAAAGGGATGAAGAGGAAGAATGTCAAGTAACATGAATGACAAGCCATTTCAGGTCTACTATGGTTCTTGCTAAAACCTTTCAATGTTTTACAACTGATGGGGTATGGCTGACGTACCATACTGTGGTGAACAAAACAATCACCAGAGGCCTCATGCAGACGTCCATGGATGTAGGAATGTTAAATTAGCACCCACAGAGCTAACAATACAAGGGCTCCCGTTATTCCAGGTTGTACCCTTTGAATCACCTGAGGTATTATGGGGAGTGTTAAAAAATAAAAATAATTCGGGGTTCAATTTTCCCTGGCAATTGCTCACTCTCTCCCGCAGTTTCAGTTGTTTTATGTAGCTGAACTCTCCGCAGGAAACGTGAGCAATCCAGGGTAACTGAGCAGAGCTCAGCTCCTGATGGAGCGGTTACAGGATTGTCGCCTCTCGCAATGAGAGCCTCAGCAGCAGACTCTATGAACAAGAGACATTAACTGGGCATTGTGGTAATATACCAAACAATTCAGGGTGAAAAGTAGATATCTTTCAAAGGAAACAGCCATGACTGGAAATAACGAGACCTATTGCATTGCAAATGCTTGTTCTTCGTTCTCGTGTACCCCTCCATCTCCTTCCTGCCCCTCCCCAACCTCCACCCCTTTCTTTCTGCTATCCTCCACCCTCTGTTTTCCATGTTGGCCGCTTAAATACATTTACGTATCGATGTTAGTTATTTTGGGTACTGAAGAAGGAGCCACGGGCATCAGTTGGCAGAAGTGCAGGGTCGCAGTTTTACTCATCTTCGAGGTCGCCTCAGACGCCTGTATGATGCTTGTTACTCATAATTACTTTTTAGGTCGAGCCTCGAGTAGCGCGCAAGCGCTGCTTAGAGGCGAAGACTTAATGTAAGTGAGTTTTCAAAGCAGTCCAAGAAACGCTCGTGCGTCGTGGCTGGCCTTTTTGAGATGGGTACGCGCGGCAAACATGTGTTTCCAATTATCGTGCCCAGACGCGGGCGCGATAAGTGGAAACACATGTCTGCCGCACGTACTCATCCAAAGGCCAGCCACGACGCACGAGCGTTTCTTGGGACTGCTTTGCAGGCTGCCGCGCTCGCTCGCCCCCGCTCCTCCATGCTGGTTTCCAAAGCTGGCAGTGCTCACTCATCAGCTCAGACCCTATCCTTATGGCCTTTTTTGCAACTGGACTGCGCAGGGCATACACCAAAAAGTGGCAGGTGTGCTGCCTGCTATATTTAAAGTGCCACTGAAATCAGTGCACTATAATGTGGAAGAATGAGCGTCCACCGTCCAGCATCACACAACTGACCGTGCGCTCATGTCGGAGTCGGAACGAGGCAGGACAGATGAGTGAGGCTTCTGCCACTGTCCCACTCACCATCAGGATTGAAGACTGCTGAAGCCTGGCTGCAGTACTAAGCATGCTTACTACTGCCAGCCAATGAATACTCCCAGTCTATGACTCAGTCAGACACACAGCACCACCACTTTACAACAAGAGGTTGTTGCCAGTATACCTGCCAAGTCCTGCTGCACAAAGCACTGTCGCACGACTGCTAGAGGCGCCATTTCGACAGCTCACGGATCCACAATCCACACCCTGCAGCCCCGGGGCTGTAGTTTCTAGGAAATTGACATTGAAAGGGCAAACGCGTCACAAGGAAGCAATCCGGCAGTGCAAGGTGAAGCTAGAGAAAACGTGTGCGGTTTACCTTACTTCATTATACTGGCTTTTAGGCACTGGCACCGTCAACGTGGCACCTTCAGCAACATCACGGGCAAATTTTCTTCCACCCCTTTGCTCCACTAGATGGTGCTCAGGCAGATACTGCCCAAAAAACGCACCGAACCTCAAGTGGGCATGAAACTAATAGGTGCCAACATGTAAACTTACAAGCTGACGATATAGGACACTTATACCTACTGAGGATATAATGAGTGCTAACATGCATGAAGTTAAACAATCATGAACAAGCATTGGCATAGCCAATAGGTCTCGCCTTTGGGACCTTATAAGTGTTTAACCATGCAACAGTTAATGTTGTTGCCCCAAGGATATTGTGCTGCGTAACTAAATACTTATAAGGTCCCAAAAGCGAGACCTATTGGCTATGCCAATGCTTGTTTGTTGAGTCTGAGCGGTAGTGGCCGAAAATCCCCTTTGGACTCTTTCCAACATAAATAGATGATGTATGGAGTTGTAGAATGACGTGTGCAGTCCCTCCCCCTCCGCCCGAACGCCTACCCTGTCCCCCTCCCTTCCAGCTATGCTCTCTCTCTTTTAGTTTCGTTTCCTTCTTCTTATTTCCGGTGGGCTGGCCCCTGTCCTGGGCCTGCGATTTGCCGGTTTACTAGAGTTCGACATCTTCAGGTAGGGCTGGGGCTCATGCTGGCCTGCGGGGGAGCCCCTGTCTGCGTAAGGGAGGGTGAATGCTTGAGTGTCGGGAGAGAGGAGAGCTCTGCTTCGTATTTAAATATGTATTCTTTCTGAGTTTGCTGTAACTGTGTTTGACGGAAACTTCTGTTCGCTTTGGTTTTAATTTAGAAGAGACTGTAAGAAGGCGACACACAGGGAGGGGTGTGAGGAAGTACCGATTAGCTTCAGCTTTGCAGCTGGCCACAGAACAAAAGACTGAGCCTGGGCAGTAACGAGGGGCTTGGGAACTGCATTACTATTGTAAGGTGCTAACAAATATTTAAGCCACATCCAGCATGACTGGGTTACAAAGATACTGAACTCTAGGCTGGCTATATATCCAGAGCCTCTCGAGTAGTTCTAAAGTCATGACCCTCAAATAATAAAACTGCATCAGGCCCCACAGCTCCACTACATCACACGAAAATGAATACGGGCACTTTATAAAAAATAAAAAAACAGTGGTGCGCACGCACCACAGAGGAGCGGGGGCCAGGGAGAGCGGCAGCGAGAGGCGAACGCGCGCTGCTGCGCGTTCTGGCCACCGTCGGGAATGGGAGGAGCAAAGGCGGGACATGCGCCCGCCTTTGCCCAATCGTGTGCCGTTTTTTTAAAAAAAACGCACGCTACAGCCAATGTGGGCTTCTGAAAACAAAACCACACGCACGAGCGTGTGGGTCGTTTTCAGAAGCCCTTTGTAAAGGTCTCGCGCGCACTGCAACGCTAGGCGCGAGACCTAAAAAACACTATGGCACAGCTAGGAACAACTAAACCCCTTCTTCTCAAGAGGAACTAAAGCAATAAGTACAAGGAGCTATCAACCGAAGGACAGCTGTAAACAACCAGACCTCAAAACCCAAAGAACTCAAACCTAAGCAAGCAGCACCTTCTAAACTCAAATACAAAAAGCCCCATCCTAAGCGCTAGCATGGCTTTGAGCAATCAAACCACATTATATGAAGAAGACTATGCTATGCATAGATTACGATTACATCTCTCTACTTTTGGGTGGCGCTGTGCACACACCAAATGCAGCCTGGAAATCACCACCAGAACACAACCAAAGTCCCTGCATGACTTCTGTTTGCATGCCACATCAATCTTTGACACAATGGAAAACCTGCAATTGTTTCCATGGATTATAGCTACCAAAATGCACAGCCAAGTATTCACGAGGACCCCGAAGACACTGTGCAATAGTTTCAATAGAATTAGTCCTGCTATTACTCAGCCCTGGATTCTCTGTATCTTGACCTGTGAGTAAAACGGTTTCACACACAAAGTCTTGTGACTCCACCCTGGGCATATAGAAGCCAGCGCTAAAAACTACTTATTTGTGCACTAATGTTTCAACCTTTGAGCGCCAGAACTTGATACTTGGATGCTGCCCAAGCTTTACTCTATGTTCTGCTTTTAGTCTGCAGTCAGGTGCAGCTCCTCAGCTGCTCCCTTTCTACTAAGCTTCCAATTTCTTTCTGTTCTTCCTACCTTTTTCATGTCTTGATCCCCGATTCTGATCCAGTTTCCCCTCTGCTTAATCCTTTTGTTTCTGCCCTTTGCTCCTATGTCTGCTCTCTAGTTTTCTTGTTTTTGCTTCTCCTTTCATCTGGGGATTGCTTGTTAGTCCCCATTTGCTGTCTCTAGTTTATCTTGCCATTCCTGTCTCTTGTTACAGTTTCTAGTCTGGTTGGCTTGTCTTGCACGTTACCATTCCTAGCATACTTGTGCTTGGCCTGTCTTTTTCTCCAGTTTTACCATGATACCTTGCCCCGTGCACGTTTGCTACAGCTCTTGTGTTCCTTGTGCTTGCCCTTCTCCAGTCGGTCTGGTTTTGGCCATTTGTCTGGCTAGTCCCATGCTTGTGCTCCAGCTTCTTATGCCTTCCCTGTGCTTCTTTTCTTAGAACATTTTTTCTGCTCCTTGCCCTATACTCATTGAGAGCCCTTAGAGCCATATTTAGAGTGCGGTTGCTCCGTCGGGGCGATGGAATATTTTTCTCTAATGCCCTGACAGAGTATCTGCACTCCACATTTATAGGTGTCCGCTGTCTCGGCTGACATTTCTTACATTGGTAGGAACCACCATGATGGTGTTTCCTGCCAATGCATTAAAAGTGTGCGGTACGACACTCAACATGATGAAGCGATGCAGCACACTTTTCACATTTTTGTTTTCTTTTCAGAAAGAAAATTCAAAAGCAAGATTTTTTTTTTTAATACAAAAAAAAAAAAAATTTAATGACCCCTCACCAGGGGATTTTTTTACCCATTGATTGGGAGTCATTCAGATTTTTTTCCTTTCACTTACCACCATCTTTTGGATGGCGAAAAGTGAGAGTACAAACTTGCCATTTATTCACCCACTCTAAATAGGGCAGGCAAATGGCAAAACCTCTGACTGCCCTATTCCGTAAGGCCGTCGGAGGAGTATGTCAGCAGCAGAGACAGAGCAGACATACTGAAAGTCCAACTGACTCTTATTGAGGTGGTTGGACCTTCGAGGCCGAAAGGATACTTCGTCGCCTTTGCAACAGAGTATCCTTTCCGCCATACTCTAAACCAGGGCCCAAGTCTTTTAGTAAGTGTACTCTTTTGCCCTCCTGTGGATAACCGTGCAGGGGTTGGCTTATAGATTCCAGAAGGAGACTATACCAGTCCTAGCCTTTGTCTTATTTTTTATTTTATTTATTTTACAGAGTTTTATATAGCGCGAACTTGACCCGAATCGGGTGTCAGAAAGCTTTACATAGCACCAGTTGCATTACATGAGGACACATTCATTTTTGTTAGGCATGGGGAGATTAAGTGATTTGCCCAGAATCACAGGATGTTCAGCGTCATTGCCGAGACTCGAACCCAGTTCCCCAGATTCGAGGTTGACCGCCCTAGCCGTTAGGCCAACTCCTCTCTTGTGTTACATAGAGCCTTTCCTGCCTTAAGAGTGACTGTGTGATATTGTTAATTTCCTAGGAATTGGTGCTGCGAACAGAGCTGGATCTAGGAGGGTTTGTCTCATGTATCTAAATAAGTCTTTGGGGGTTCCCTAAGGTCCAGATACAGAATCAGTTCTGTTGCCCCCTTTCTATGGGATTTGCAGAGTGACTAAGAATAATCAGCACAGAGACGTCTGTGAGATTTTCGGAGTCTTACCTGGGTACAATCCTAGTGGTAACCGACCGTGTTTGTCCAGTAATTGTTACCTTTTCCTTTTATACACATTAGGGTTGCCTAGATTTCTATATGTGGTACCTGTCCCTTAACCTGCTGCAGTCCCCATTTTTTCCTAGCAGACATCATTGCCTGTTATGTATCGGTACCCTAACTTCCAGATCTGTAGCTTGAACTTAAATGGTGTTTCAACTCGCCCACTCCCCAAGCTCGATAACAACACAAATAGGACCAACCGAAGCAAAACATGCCAAGTAGGGCTCGTAACAACAAAAGATATCTACACAACAAATGAAAAGGCGTACCTCAAAGCAGACACAAGATGCCACAAGCTGGATATGAATAGGAAAGATCTTGTCTCTGCGAAGCCCCCCCACACGCTGAAGAAGAAACAAAACCCAGACAAGCCAAATTCAGAAGGCATCCACAAACACTAAAAAGAGGAGTGTGATCTCAGCTACAGATGACTACCACCCAGAGTATGCGTGGCAGTGAAAGATGTGGATGGTTTAAAGTTCAGCCCCCAAAAGAACGACACGAGTTGAAACCAGATAGGACAACCATGTCCATAATTCACACTAGGATTAAGGAAACAAGAAGTCTATAACTAAAGAGTTTGTTACGCTGGATTTTTTATGCAGGGCTGCATTTGCTATTACTTGGTCTTTTACCGCTTCACGTGGCATACTTAAGCCTTTGGTTGTGATCCTTGGAGCAAATGAATGCATGTGTAGTGGTTAATCGCGAACTTCACAGTTGTGTGCAATGGGAAAGTGATTGGTGGGTGCTTTGACATCTTATATTCCCACCTGTTTATGTGGTACATTCCATGCATTGTCTGTGTAATTCTTCACCATGGGTATTGGGTCTATGGCTACATTCAACCCATGTCAGCTATGGTAGTGTTATTCATCTATTTTAGAGCGCCAGGAGATTTATATAGTGGTGACAATAGTGGTGCCCTTTCCTACGGTTGGCCTAGGTGTGTGTAATATAGCTTTTGTACAGGATGAAGAGTGAATTAATCTCCTCTAAGGTGTTTATTTCTGGTATTAGTCTCTGATGGTCTGAAGCCATGTGGATGGCATGTTCTGGTCTCCTTGTACCAGGGAATGTTTGTCATCAGCAGTCGGTTTCTTATAAAGCTTTCGCCAATGTACCAGTTCCGCCCTGCTTTCAGTGTGCAGTGTGCAAGCCCCTTGTCCCTGGTTCACTCAGTTTCAAGCTTTCCATTTTTGCCCCCATTATTTATTTATTTATTTATTTATTTATTTACTGCCTCTAGACATACCAGTCCTCGGTGCCCTGTTGTGATGTTAGTTACGACTGCCTGCACAATGTGGTCTGGCCAGGGAGTTGCTATGGCTGGCCCCATGACCTCAATCATCCAATAGCCTCCCACTTGGTCCTTACTGGTTTGCTTGGTCTTTTTACTTGTAAATGGCAGATTTAGGTGGATGATGTGCAGACAAAATTGAAAATACCTATGGTCCACTAGTTTACCCCATTACAAAAACAATTCTCAATTCCCATAGAAATGTAAAGCAGCAAATTCTAGGAAAAAAGCTGGTGTCAATCTATTTGGCCATTTGTGTGACCTTCATCAACTTAAGAGTTCGGTTCAGTAGGGGCGGGGCTACTTTTTAGCTACCTTTAGCTAAAGAGTTTCTGGAATCAAGAAAGACAGGATAATTTTGCAGATGAAAGGCCCTGAGTGAGGGTAGTCCAGAGGTACCAAGGTGGAGCAAGACAGATCATTAGGAGAGCTACCCAGAAACCCTTTGGGGAAGAAAGGGCCAGAGTGCAGCGGGGAGCCCAAAGATCAGACCCCTGGATTCCAGACACCCTCAGGGGAAGGTGGTCCAAAGACCCCAGAGTGTTCAGAGATCCTTGGGGGTGGGCCGGAGAATTAGAGAGGGGAAGTACAGTGACCAATGGGGAAGTGTGGTCCAAACACCGCCAAGTGGGGTGTCCATAGACAATAAGGGTGACCACGAGGCAGGCCAGACCTGTGGGGAACATTAGTGATGATACAGTCAGCACACACCCCACTGTCACATGAGCCACTCCTTAGTTTCCATTGCATGAAATGAAAAAAGGATTTATAGAGCGCAAACAATTACTCGAAGGTGTCTAGGCGCTAGCTCGTCGAGCAACTATGCCATGAAGCCTGACTAGAGAGATCAAAGATTAAACAGCCAGGTTTTTAAGGCTTTCCTAAAAGCTAACAGTTGAGTTTCACTTTTTAAGGCTAGGGGAAGAGAGTTCCAGAGTCTGGTAGTGCCCACCAAAAAGCTTCTGCCTCCTCAGGTAGTTTTCCTAAACCTGGGGATCACCAAATTGTGAGCATGGGCAGAACGTAGCTGTCGGGTGGGAACAGATCGTTGAAAATTCTGTTTCAAAAAGATGGGTCCTATATCATGTACTGCTTTAAACGCTATGCAGAGAGCTTTAAACTCAATGCGTCTTTTACTGTTAGCCAATGTAATTGTCTTAATGCAGCAGCAGCGGATTTATGCTTGGGAATGTCCAGCAAAATACGTGCTGCAGCATTTTGTACAGTCTGTTGTTTTGTTAGACATTTTGTCCTTAGATTAATAAAAAGACCATTACAATAATCGGCTCTGGACAGGACCAGGGCTGAGATGACAAGTTTGCGAAGATTAGCAGGTATAAACTGAAAGATTTTTCTGAGCAGTTTTAATGTATAGAAGGATGCAGAGGTGACATTATTAACATGCCCTTCAAACGTAAGCTTGGAATCGAAGGTGACTCCTAGGTTTTTCACTTTGTTTGTTGGGGTGGGCAGAGAACCAAGTTCAGGCAGCCAGAAGGCTGGAGACCAAAAAGTGGTGTTGCCACCAAAAAGTAGGACCTCTGTTTTATTGGAGTTTATTTTTAAACAGTTAGCGGCCATCCACGGTCCGACTTGAAGAAGACAAGCATGAAGCTGTGTCAGAAGGGGTACTTGTCACAGATACAATAATTTGGGTATCGTCGGCATAAGAAATTGCTGAGGAACCCAAAGATCGAATCAACTGAGCCAAAGGGGCAATGTAAATATTAAAAAGGGTAGGGCTCAATGACGAGCCCTGGGGTACCCCGCAAGGCAGTGTAAAATTGGGCGATTTGAACTCCGAGAGAGCAACAAACTGTTCTCGATCAGACAAAAATGACCCAAGTAATGCCAAAGCTTTTCCTTTTATGCCTATCCCGTCAAGGCATTCCAGCAGTTTTTTGTGGTTGGCGGAATCGAATGCGGCAGAGAGGTCAAGCAGCACCAGTGCTGCATTGCCCCCCGCGTGGACCATCTGTCTGATCTGTTCAGATGCCGAGATCAGTGCCAGTTCCGTACTATGATGCTTCCTGAAGCTATACTGGGTGGCATCTAGTTATGCATGTTCCTCAATATAGTCAGAGATTACCATATTCATGGCCTTTTCAGCCATTTTGGCAGGCAGTGGGAGTCTTGAGATCGGGCGATAATTGTTTGGGTCGGCCCAGTTTAAATTAGGTTTTTTCAGAAGTGGAAGAACCGATGCTAGTTTCGAGTTGGTAGGAAAGATGCCTAAAGTAAACATTTGGTTGAAGATGGTAGACAAGTGAATTGCAAATACTTTTGGCAGAAGATGAAAAATCTTAGGGGGACAAGGATCAAGAGGGGAGCCAGAAGTGGTAGACAGGAGTAACTTAGATACCTGATCAGAGGTCATTGGTGGGAAGTAAAATAACACAGGGGGTTGGGGGTTTCTATGATAACTAGATGGGCCTCCTTAGACGAATCAGGGTTGGCCAGCGTGCTTTGGACAGAAGTTGAGCTCTGAGACGAGACTACAGAAAAATTACTGTAGACTGACTTAACTTTGCCCTGAAAGAAGGTGGCCAGAGAATTGCAGAAGGCTTGACTCACAGTTGTGTTTGCCACTTCAGGAGGTTTGGCTAGCTTCTTTACTGTGGCAAAGAGTTCTTTAGATGAGTTTTTGCTGCTGCTATGGCTTCAGTATAGTAGTGAGTTTTTTCACTATGAATTAATTCTTTGTAGTCTAGCAAAGATTGTTTATAGGCTTCCCTGTCACTGGCATTGTAATGAAGTCTCCATCTCCTTTCGAGACGGCGGCACTTTTGTTTTTGATGCTTAAGTTGATCTGAGAACCAAGGTTCAGAACATTTGGATATGCGATTGAATTGGTCTTTTCTGGTAGTATATTATCAATGGGAGGAAGGAATGACCCGGGGGGAGGGGAGGGGCAGGGTGGCGCGAGGGTTGACAGTCCCACCAATGTTAATATAATATCAAAATTAATAATAGGGGTTTGAAATCAGACCAGCTTGATGCACTCACTGCGAGGTGCACTCCTTAGCCCCGACGCAGCAGAGCCCAGGGAAGTGGTGGGGGAGGGCAGGACAAAGGTTGAAGATGCTGCACATCCGACACCTTGTTAAATTATTCAGGGCACCAAGTCACACACCTGTTACTGAGAGAGCAGCAGATGCATCCAGAGTCAAACACACAGGAACAGGCTAATAATGTGTAGAGCTCAGGTCCAAGTGTGCAAGGGCCTGCTCAGAAGCAGCCTATGCAAGGGCATACTTAGGCCAGACTATGCAAGGCTCAGAGCCCATTTCGAACAGTGTACAAGATCCCACTCTTTGCAAAACTGTGCAGGGGTGGGGCAGACTGTGCAAGCACACACTGGAGAATGCAGATTAGGCCAATCTGAAAGCCGCAGTATGTGGGATGCCTTACTCACAAAGTACTAAGAAGGGTGCAGGGCATACTGTAAAAGAGCTCACTCGAGCCACGACTTTGCGTTGGATTGAAAATCCTTAATTGTACTGGCTATTGCGTCTCCATTTTGTGTGTCCTCTCTGACCTGGAGTCTTTCGCACACAGTAAATCTTGATGCTACTGCAAGACGCTCCACACATTTCCTTTGACTGCTTGGTCTAGAAGTATTCTAGGCAATACTAAAGTAAGTTAACATAAAGCGTGCTTCCAACTCCTTGATGGTGGCTACTACCGTTCCACGAGGCTATGAAAAACTTGACAGCTGGTAACTGATTGCAGGACTCTTTCATTGCATGCTTGTTTGAATAGTCTATTAGTGCTGGTGGGGTTACTTCATAACCCAGGTATCTCTTTACTCCGACTGTTGGAGGTGGGCTTGGAATGATTTGGTGTCCGCACCCTGGCATTACTCAAGCTTGCATTCTTGGAGCCCCCCCAGACTTTTCTTTTCTTGGCGTTGCTTTGAGCTCCAAATACAAAAAGCTGAAGGACTCCAGAGAAACAGGCCGCCTGGAGCACCGAGGCCAAGTCTCCTTCCTGTGGACATGAGCAGAGTAAAGGTCTGCACAGCAACAGGAGTGTGAAGACAGAAAAGGCAGGAAGTGAGGACTCCCCTAAACCTCATATTATTCAGTGCCTTACTTCCCCCCCTTCTGTTTCATGTGGGGCAGGAGGAAAAATCGTATTTAAAGGGATTGGCTGAGCACAACAATTTAAAAGGGCCACTGTCCTTGTATGGTGAGCCGGCTTCCATGTTCTGCCCCGGCTTCTTGGCATTTGTTGTATGTCAAGGCTTGGCTTGTGACTTGTTTGTGAGCGTGGACTGGAGGAGTCAGGATTTCCTGCCAAAACTACTCCTCATTTGGCCCAGAGAAGGAGAATTCCTTAAACTACTAAGACACCCTGCACCCTTTCATAGTTTGCCTGAGAAATACCACGCTCTGCTCCCTTGGTCCTGAGCCCCATGTGGTGCCAGTCATGTTGATTTCAGGAAGTACGTTTAATCTGTTAAGTATCATAATCAGTTCTTCACACAACTCCTGAGTGGACCTGGTGCCAACATTACCTTCAGTGCAACCTATACGTTTTCAGATGTGAAGCCCTGAAGTCCCGGAACATCGCAAACTCTGCAGCATTGGGCATAGAGCGGAGATGCTAAGCCAGGATTTGGTGGCGACTTGCAGAGGCATTTAGGTAGGTTATGTGCATGTGTACATCACACAGCTCCCCCAAGAGTATATCCTGCAGCTGGAGCAGGAGCTTTACAGGACCGAGCCACAGCCAGGGCTAGGAGAAGAGTCAGTTCTTCAGTTTCTTGCACAATTCAAGAACTGAGGAGGATCATCTGATGAGCAGGGGCTGGTCGTTCTCGGCTTTAGGAGCGAGGAAGGAGAAGGCTCAACTGCCGGATCTGGTTCTAAGTATGCTGAGAATGTGTGTGCAATTAGGAGTCCGGCTGAGCAGAGGTGTCTGGTAGGTTTGTGGAAGATTTTGCGGTTGCTGATGTACATGGGGAAGATTATGCGGTTGCTGATGTACATGGGGAAGATTACGCAGTTGCTGATGTACATGGGGGCAGTGTTGTGTAAGGCTTTGTATTGTAATCGTAAATTGCATTCATATAGTGTTTATTACCCATGATGAGGGGGTTGAAGCGCTTTTCAGCGAGTAGCAGGCTACTCCGGAACCCAAAAAGGATTAGTGGTGAATTAGTATAAGGAAATATGAAATTAATTTGAGTGGTGGACACGTGAGTGTTAGTTGGATTGAAAAGGATAGAGGAGGGATAGAAGAAGGAGGGGTCTAGAAAGTGTTTATTTGGAGATCATAGCAGCAGGAGGAGATTTGGGATGAGTGGGGGGTGGGGTGGAGTCAGAGGGAAGGGTTTAGAAAGGTTTGTTTGGGAGATCTGAATAGTAAAAGAGGTCTGAGAACGTGCAAGGGAGGGGTAGAGGAGGGGAGAGTCTAGAAAGGGTTATTTTGGGGATCATAGAATGGTATGCGTGTGTAAGGAGTTTAAAGAGTGCTGGTTTGCGGAGTGGGAGCCAATGGAGCTCTTTGAGGTGCAGAGTGGGGGGCTGAGGGTGGGCCTGGCTGCTGCGTTTTTTTATTTATAGTCTGGTGTCCTGTGGTCAGTTGAGCATTGATTCTGGCACAGAGTGCATTGCTGTAGTCCAGCTTGCTGGTGATGGGGGGGCTTGTGTGATGGTTCTGCGAGTTTTGGTGAGGAGCCATTTGAAGATCTTCTGAAGGATCTTGAGTGTGTGGAAGCCAGAGGCTGTGTTCACTTGGCAGGTCCTAGTGAGTTGATTGTCGATTACTATTCTGAGGTTCTTTGCATGGGTTGAAGGGAGTGGTGCGAGTCTGAGTTCAGCAGGTCACCAGGTGGAGAGTCCCAGAGAGAGGAGGTCTTTGCTGAAGATTACTACTTCCTCCTTCTCTGCATTGAACTTAAGGCGATTGATTTTCATCCATCTGGTGGCTTCGGCCATGCCGGTGCAGAAATTGGTCTGTGTGTTTGGTGTCTTAGCGGAGAGGGAGAGTGTGAGCTAGGTGTCATCAGCACAAAATATGATGAGGATTCCATGTGCGTGAATGATGCTGGGAAGTTGGGTTATGTAGTTGTTGAACAGGGTGGGGCTGAGTGAGGATCCTTGTGGAACCCGCCAACCAGGTTGACAGCGCCGAGATGAAGGGGGCAGGACAGAACAACTGGGTGCGGCCTGTTAGGAAGGAGCATATTCAACTTAGTGTAGGATCTTTGATGCCGGTTTCATGCAGTCTTTGGATAAGGATAGGGTGAGAGACTGTGGTGAAGGCTGCAGAAAGGTCCAGTAGGATTGAGGGCTGGGGTGTCACCTCTGACAATGACAATCCGGATGTCGCCCATGGTGGCGACGAGGGCGGTCTCTGTACTGTGGTTGGGCCTGAATCCATATTGAGTGATGTCGAAGAGTTAGTTGTTGTAGTGGAGGTAGGTGGCTAGGCGTTTTATCATCTTTTCCATGCCTTTTGCTGCGTAGGGAAGCAGGGAGATAGCCAGTACTTGGCTAGCGTCTTCGGATATGCGGAGTTTTTTTTTTTTAAGGGAGTCGGAGGGGGGGGGGGGGAGGGCAGGTCGAGGGAGGAGACCATGGGGGAAGAGTACTGTTACACGTTTCCAGGCATCCAAGTAAGTGGCTATGAAGATAGAGTTGTTCATGATCGGGGTGAGGGCTGCACTGATGGGGTCCAGTCCTTTAATGAAGACGTGGTCAGAGTGGTCCTCCAAGTGGCTGAGAGGGCTGCAAGGGTTTAAGTGTCCAGTTAGGGCATGAAGTTGTAGATCCTAGTGATCTTCTTGCTGAAGAATAGGGACAGCTGGGTACAAAAGGTCCTGTGAGGAGGTTACACTGGTGAAGATTGCTGCACGAAATGTGACGTTTTTCACTATGGCGTAGATTTCTTTGGCACGGTTGGTGCTGGTTTTGTTGTGATTGGTGAGTGCAGAGTGTCTGCTGATAGTAGAGGGAAGATTTATAAGCGCTCTGGTCAGTATCGTCCTGACTTTGCCTCCATCTGCGTTCAAGATGCTTGCAGTGTTGTTTGGTGAGCCTGAGCCCTTCTGTGTACCAGCTTGCTTGCAGTCTGGCCCTCATGACTTTATTAGGAGCTAGGGTGTCTGTGCAGAAAGTTATCTAGGCATTAAAGTTGGAGATAGATTTGAGGAGGTTGTTGTTGTGTGATGGCCAGATGTGTGGGAGTTCGGAAGAACAGGATGCTTCTGAAACCTTGTTCAAGTCCTATTGTGAAGATTTGTTGATGGTGTAATTTGAAGGCAGGGTTGCTAAGACCCCAATTCTCTATTACATGTGACCTGCACAAACTTCCTCTTGTTTGCCGGTGAACCTCTGCGAATGAGAGACGATCCCTGAATCCTGAAGCTGCAAGAGCGCTGATAGCATGGACAGCCAGTAATGCTAAAATAGACTATGTTTTGGGATTGTATCTGAGCCCGAGAGGATGCTAAGATGTTCCAAGGCAATGTCTATTGGGTGTACCACACCAAGGCTTTAGTCAATGTTACCAGAGCAATAGAGGGTCACTGATCACCCAGAGTCAGCCCTTAAAATGTTAAAAGAAGTATTTTTTCCCTCAAATAAGTGTGATTATGGAACAGAGATATCTACGAGAGGAAGCAACATCCTCTGATGAACAGTGTGATGCTGTGTGCGACTGAGCACTTTGTCGATCGGATGTGTGAGGCTAACTAAATGAGGCATGCCCATAGAGCAGTATGGAGAGTCTGAAGATCAAGCCATGGACCAATCACCAGAGACCCTGGAGGCGCTGGCATCAGAGGACAGCCAATGTTCTGGCAATGCCATTAGTACAACAAAGTAACTTCAAGACAAAAGATTCAACGTCTGCAAATTAAACACTACAGAAGCCAGGGCGACATGAATCATCATCATCATCATCATCATCATCATGGGAGAACACTGGAGAGAACGTAAGCACATGGGTCACTTCACTAGTAAGAAAAGCTGATGTCCAGAGTAGGGGGAATCATGGCTTGGAGACTCAACTGGAGAAGGAACCCGACATGGGACTGGGGATAGATGGGCTTCCAGGAGGTTTTCACACCCCATGTGGTGTCCTTTAAAGCTGCATAAGGTAACTCTCAGGGTTATGTCAGTTTGTCTAATGTCTTAAGTGCACAGGTGTGTGCTAGCACTACACACATGCAGTAAAGGCGTTCTTAATCTGGAGACCTGTTCAGAATCCACCTGGCACATGTGAGGGCTACACACATGCAGTAAAGGCGTTCTTAATCAGTAGAGCTGTCTAGATTCCATCTTGCACACGTGCTGGCAGTACACGCATGCAGTAAAGACATTCTTAATCAGTAGAGCTGTCTAGATTCCATCTTGCACACGTGCTGGCAGTACACGCATGCAGTAAAGACATTCTTAATCAGTAGAGCTGTCTAGATTCCATCTTGCACACGTGCTGGCAGTACACACATGCAGTAAAGGCGTTCTTAATCTGGAGACCTGTTCAGAATCCACCTGGCACATGTGAGGGCTACACACATGCAGTAAAGACATTCTTAATCAGTAGAGCTGTCTAGATTCCATCTTGCACACGTGCTGGCAGTACACGCATGCAGTAAAGACATTCTTAATCAGTAGAGCTGTCTAGATTCCATCTTGCACCCGTGCTAGCAGTACACACATGCTGTAAAGACATTCTTGATCTGGAAAGCTGTCCAGATTCCACCCTGCACACGTGAGGGCAATACACATATGCAGTAAATTCGTTTTTAATGTGGAGAGTTGTCCAGATTCCACCTTATACATGTGAGGGCGTTCAGCTACAAATAATCTTTCAAGATTCTCCAATGCGCTCTTCATGATTGTGAGAGATGACCATTTACAATAATCCATGTACATATGGTGAATTACACTTAGTTCATTTTTTCCAAAGGCATTCGTTTAATTAATTGCTTCATTCATGCAATTCATTGCTTCATTCATGTAATTTTTTGCTGAATGCATTTCGTGCCACTTCACTTCATACGGAGCTTTATAAAACTGTGACGCCCTGCCGGGGCACCAGTGGCAGTAATACAGTTGCATTGCCAAATCATAGGTGTAGGAAGCTGGCCCTCTATATAGTGCACTAAAACGAAGTACACTGTGTTGACAGTCCAGTGGGCCCCAACTGGTTTACAGAGGCTAAATTAGCTAATACTAACACTCTTTTGTGGTAGTGAGGGCGAGCAGTTAGGCTTATCAGAGGTTAGTGCTAAGCATTTGTTTTACTCACAGAGGCAATAAATGAGACACACACAAAGAATAAATCTGAGACCAAATTTGAAAAATAACACTTTTTACATATGTTTTAAAACCAAGAACTTCATTCAAAGGTAAGCACTTTCTTCGTTGTCAATTTTTACATTTAAGTAAATACTTTACAGTTGTGCACCTTTACGCATAATGCAGTCCTATGGAACAAAAAGTCATCAATGCAATAAATGTAAGTACAGTCCGTTTCAGGGGTTCAACTTCTGTGTTTAGATTTGTAATAGGCCAAGGTCCAAAGTACTACCAACAGTTCTTCGGGCTTCACCGGGGAGCAGAGTGCTGGTGAGGTTGTAGCTGGGCGCATTACGGTGAAGGAGGGTCACCTGGCAACAGGCTGCACAGGGAGGGGACAAGTCCGAGAGCTCCCAAACAGAGGCTTAGGTCGCAAGGGGTCTTGGAGCAAGGGGGCCCAGCCAGTTCTTCGGTACCATGTGCAGAGTGGTTAGGGTGACTGGGCTGGTGCACGAAGAGGCTCCTTGCAGTTAGGAACAAAGAAGCTGGCGGGGCAAAATCAGGACAGCTGGGCAACTCACAAAGTGGGTCTCAGTGATGCTGATGTCTCTCAACAGGTGCTCGGTCGTGGTGCAGTGAGAATCCGGACTGGACTCTCACTGTTTGGTGCAGGGCGTCCGGTACCCCTGGGATTGGTGCTGCACAGCTCTATTTGGTCCTGGTATCTTCACACTTGGTGGAGAGACAGATCTGACCTTCCAGAGCAAGAGTACTTTCTCCTGGTCGTCTGCGGCAGGGGTCGGGCCGGGGGGCTGCGAGGCTGTGGACCAGACTCTGCTTGTCAGTGCCTGCGGACTGCCTTGCAGTAGCTGCTCTACCCCAAGGGAGACTGTAAGCGATTTTTGAAGTGCTGGCAGGCTACCGAATTGCTTTGGTAGTTCTCCAGCATCTAAGACGAGTCACTCGGTCGCGACTATTGAAAGAGGTGTGAGCAGGAAGATTTTGTGCCAAAAGTTCTCAGCTCTTCTGCTGTTTATTCGTCCTTCTTCTCTTGATCCATCGAATCTGAGGTCTTGGGTTCAGGGGTGCCAACTAAATACTGAATTTAGGGGCATTTAAATGGGAGTGACAGGTAGTAGACAATGGGCTACGGCCCTTGAGGGTGTCTACACCCTCTATATGACCACTTCCTGTGGGAAGTAGGCACAACCCTACCATAGAATGCTAATCCCTCCAAAATCAAGATGGGGAGGAGGGGGGGGGAAGGAGTCTGAAAATTGGGGTCCCCATCAGCTGGTCCACCTTAGGTGTGGTGCCGGCTGAAGGTGGGCCCACCTCCTAATCTTACTAATTTTCCCACCAGTCTTGCTGCCAAAAAGTGGGGTTAGGCATCTCCACTCTTTGGAGAGGCCTGGGTCGCTTAAAGGCAGCAGAGCCTTTGAAGCTTACCATCCTGGAAAGGCTCATTCTGTAGAGAGGAGGTGTTAACACTCCTCCCAGAACAGGCTTTGTTCCTGACATCCAAGACCAAAGGCTCTCACCTCAGGGGGTTAGAAACGTGTCTAGGGTTGCTGGCTGGCCGAGAACAGTCAGTGAACATACTAGTGGTCGACAGCTTTTCAGGGGGCACCCTGGGTGAATTTCTTAATAAATCCAACACTGGCATCAGTGTGGGTTTATTAAGACAAGATGTTTGGTACCAAACATCTGGGGGTACAGTGAAGCCATCATGTAGCTAGGAAACTCTTAATCACGAGTGCCCAGCCCATGTACTTGGTACGGATTTCCTGTGCACTTGAAGTATCTAAGAGTGAACTTGGATTATCACAGGGACACATACCTCATGCAGATATGACCACACACTGGTATAGTGCATCCTGCCTTAGGGTTGTAAGGCCTGCTGTAGGGGGTGACCAAGCTATACCACATACAGTGCTGTGTAGGCATGGCGCACAAATGCTGGCAGCCAAAGAGGAGACTCTGTGGCAAAAACCGAAAACTCTATTCCAACCACATTATAAATCACGTAGTAGCAACGACATCCTGAATAGACCTAACATTCTGAAACTACTGGCTTCACAGGAGGACACCTAACTTTCACATGTATAGATGCAATAGAATTTAAGCCTGGAAACTCTTATGAGGCCACATTAATAACTTGGCATCACATGAACTTGCTACATTGATTACATCAAAGCACAGTGTCTTTGCAGACTGGGGAATAATGGTATCAGGTGTGACTGAGGTGAAATATCCGACGGTGCTATTGTCTAATAACTATAAATCACACTGATCAGCAAAGGGACTTCAATAAGCCTGGATGGGCCAGACTAATCCCTTCTCTTTTTTGAGGAATGCGACAGGCGTAGGTGGCGCCAGCTATCTCTCGCCAACAGATTCAGTAATAGTGTCACTAAACAGGTTACAGGGACGTACCTGCCAACTCTCTAATCCTGCACAACTCGAAACAGCAGACTGGAACTGGCTTGGTCCCATCCTTAATCAAAACAAAACTGATTGACATGGCCAGAAGCTCTCCGCTGCAACCAACCAAGAGTCTCAACTTCATTACATCCGTAATTTCATGGAATACTGCAGGCACTAAAAAAACTTCACTCAGATCCTGAACTTGAAAACTACTTGAGGGCCTTTGACATCATATGTCTGCAAGAGACGTGGAATGAGGTGGAATTGCCATTAGGAGGCTACGTGGAAATTATTACCCCAGCACAAAAAGCCAAGAAAAATGGACACCCAAAAGGGGGATTATCAATCTATGTGCCGCTTGATATAACATTCACTTGAACCCGCCCGTCAATCAATGCACCATTCACACTAGGCATCTCGATAAACAATTGGAACTTTGGAAGCACCACGGGACCAATCATAATCCTAAACAAATACATTAACAACAGCTCTCTACAAAGACGACGAAACATAAAAGTGTTAGAAAATCTTCTTATGGAATTGGAAATCTCGCATGGTGGAATCCCACGTATAGTCACCGGCGATTTTAATTTGAATCTGGCAAATTCATTTGGGGAGAAGTAGCAACCTAAAAAGAACAGATATGCGCTGGGGAATTCCAATCTAAATCTTCAAGTTTAGTTTTTTCAATAAACCAGACCATGAATTACTCCGAATCTTGGAGGCCCTCGGTCTCTGGGCACTAAATGGTCGCTTCCAAGGAGACATCCCAATGGCCATTACAAGAAAATTTCGTAAAACTGAATTCTGCCCTAGACTACATGTTTGTATCCCTTAAATTATTTCACAAGATCCTGTCATAGAATATAACCGCAAGGTGCGAGAGTGACCACTCTTCACAGTCCATCAGGATCACATATTATAATATACGGGTGCAGGTTTACAAATCGATCAGCACACAAGATCCTGGAACCCACTGGAAAAAAAGTCAGATGGAATAAACTCTCGTGAGCCCACTATGAGGCCTGGAAACGGTCCAGTGTATCAACCAATTGGGATACGCAAGACCCAATTACTGCATGGCGCAAAGCCACCCTTATAAACATCAAACACTCGACCCCTACTCTTGTTACGACCAAAGAAACAAATCTGGTACTCGAGTATTCTTAAACAACAATGAAGGGGCACTGGACAAGAAATGAAATCCATCAATCTTCATCCTGATCCCCAGGCACAAATACAATTTCGAGAACTTTGAAATGCTTATAAAAAAGCAGTCTGGGAAGCGAAAAATAACCAAGCTGACCAGGACTGGATCGATGTAGTGCAAGCTGATAAAAACAGCTCAAATCGCTCTGGTCCCTAATAGTCTAGTCTAGACAGATACTCTTCGGTCTCAGCAGGCAACAACGTAACACAAGAAGCACAGATGACTCATATAAGCTCCCTATATGACAATCAAGATGTGAATGTACCCAACATCACTAAAAATCAAGGCGAACTCAAAAAGAAGATCGGGAAAAGCAGAGGCAATGGTGCCCCCGGCCCAAATGGCCTCCCTGGGGCCATATTTAAAGAAGACCGAGAGTTTTGGTGCGTCCGCTTCCACACCTTGTTTAATTTCTGTCGTCTAGCAGCAGAAGCAAACCCAGCATCATGGCGTGGCTCTATTTTTCAGCCAATATACAAGAAAGGCTCCTACGTCTCCCCGGATATCTACCGCATGATCACTCTTATGGACACAGACTCCAAATTTTTGCAGGCATCTTACTGGCTGAAAGTGGAAACCTAATTCAATTTAATCAAACAGGTTTTAGACCAAAATCCAGCACTACAGACAATCTGGTTGCCCTTACTAGGATTGTGAAGAAATGCTTTTGTAAAATACAACTCTTATACACCTGCTTTGTGGATTTCTCCAAAGCCTTCAATCATGTTAACCAAAATTTATTATGGAAGAAGCAGATCGATTGGAACATTCCTGCAAACCTTTTACAAGCGATTCAGATCCGATACCCCAATAACTGGGCTCAGGTCAAACGGCTTGACTGACAAAATTCAAGTAAGGAGAGGCTTGAAGCAAGGCTGCATCCTGGCGCCAATTCTTTTAAATCTCTTCTTGGCGGACCAAAGCATATAACTAGACGCAGACAATTCCAACCCTCCAAGCTTGGGTTCTTGAAAAGTGTCCTCACCAGAATAGGACGACGACCTAGTCCTGATGAATCTGACAGGGACTGGGCTACAGAGGTTACTCAATTATCTTAATTTCTACTACATCAAAAACAAAATGACCATTAACCTCACAAAAACTCAGGTTGTGGTGTTTGGCTGGAAGATCATCAAGAAGGGGAGTTGGCTGTTGGGCGGGCACTCTATTCTTCGAAGCTCATCATATAAATATCTTGGGGTCTGGCTACAAGATCGGCTGTCATACCAACTTCATCTTAATTCACTGAAACCAAGAATTGCTTCCTTCATTTCAAGCATTTCAACTGATACATCGCAAACTAAAAAAAACCAACATTCCTGCCACGGCTTACAGCAATAAAAGCCAAGTTCATCCCAACACTCCGCTATGGGACAGAAGCCTTTCCAGGATAGTTTGGGGCTTTCCTTAACTCTGCACAAAGTAAGATATTCCGTCTTCTGTTCCATCTCCCCCAGAACGCGTCTCCTCAGATTCAACTCAGATCTTGGCTGTTCAGACCAAATTCAACACAATAAGGTTCTCTACTCAAATATATGTCGCTATTAAGGTCCTCAGACGAAGCCACATTACACGCTCTAATGTGGAAAGAAATTCAAACCGGTCTATAGACAAATTCAAATAGCTGGGCTCGGGCCCTTGAGCTGGCACAGAAGGACCTGAAAGCAAAAGAGCTATGAGATCTGTCACTACCCCACAACTCCTTTAAAAGCGCATTAAATAAACAAATAAGAAGGATGTCAAGGCACAGAGACCAGGAGGAAAAGAAGTCACGCATGGACCATCATGGACTCCTATAAGCAGTCTCGTCCACAGCCACATCTAACCACTCTACTCAGATCTTTCGATAAAAATAAGTTACTTCATCTGCGCTTTGATCTATGTCAAAACACTTGATTACTCCCATTAGGCTGCGAGCCCTTCAGCTTTTTGAGGACGCTCTGCTGCCATATACTCAAGAGACTCCTTGATCGCGCTCTTCGCCCCACGGATCCGACACGGGACCCCTCTACCCCTAGACACCACACATGACTTAATCGATACTGCTCTGGACTCGTTCCTCCCCCTCCTGCCCCACACTGATATCTCTTCTCCCCTTGTTTTATCTTGTCCCCCCAAGTTGCGTTGTTTGGTCATCACTGATTATCCACTGTCACCTGCTGCTGAAAATACGCTTATGCAACTGGTGTAATGTTGAGCTCTCTACTCAAATGTGTTTTATGATGAATGATATTTGTACACTGTTCATGTCGCAGCTACTGTATGAAACCTTATAACCTCGCTATGCTATTCCAATGTCTTATGCTTTTTATGGGGATGACTGTTCCCCCCATGATCTTTAAGAAACAGATTTAACGATAAAAAAATTGATTACATCCCCAAATGGCTGCCAGAACTACTGATTTTTAAGTGCAGACCTTGCCATTTACACGAAGAAAGTTTGGCCCATATTTTATCGATCTGTCCCATTCTGTTAACTGAACGTAAGACATTTATGAAAAAAATCTTCAATCAGAACGGTATTAGAACATGTCGACATGCATTACTTTTTTGTATGAAAGGGGAATCTCCTCAAATAATAGCAGCCTTATCAAATTAATCCTCAAAGCTGACCAGCTTTTGATAGCAAAAGGCCCGACGACCGCCATGTAGTACTATAAACAATTAACCTGAATTAATAGTCTGCAGCTCTGGTCCTATTTCAGAAATGGAAGGGCACAGCGACACTTCGAATAAATTTGTAACAACACGGACTACATCTGGCCGCTGGCTAAGGCAATCATAACACATGGATGTTGAGACTGATTACATCTGGCCGCTGGCTAAAGGAATCATAACACACGGATGTTTAGACTGGCTACATCTGGCCGCTGGCTAAAGGAATCATAGCACACGGATGTTGAGACTGACTACATCTGGCCGCTGGCTAAGGGAATCATAGCACACGGATGTTGAGACTGGCTACATCTGGCCGCTGGCTAAAGGAATCATAACACACGGATGTTGAGACTGACTACATCTGGCCGCTGGCTAAGGGAATCATAACACACGGATGCTGAGACCGGCTACATCTGGCCACTGGCTAAGGGAATCAGAACACACGGATGTTGAGACTGACTACATCTGGCCGCTGGCTACGGGAATCATAGCACATGGATGTTGAGACATACTTGACCAAGTCAACCTTATTGTATTGTATTGTTCTCTTGATGATTCTTGTTCAAACACCTCATGCACTTTAGGCGAGTGTGAAAATACACGTTTGCACTTTAACCAAGAAATAAGGCGGGAATGGAAGGGCACAGCGTTACTTTGATCAAACGTGTAACTCCATTGACTGCTTCTGGTATACTGTTTTCTGACCAAGGGAATCACAATATATAATAGTGGAGACATTATCTGTACCTAGTCAGCTTTATCATTCGGTTCTTTTGAGGACTCTTGTACAAACCCCTCCTGCATTGTAAGTGAGGATGCACATGCAGCACTGCACCTTAACTTGGAATAAGGGTGCACAAAACGAGACACTGAGAGAATCTATGATAACATTCGAAATAGACTATAATGATATCATCTTTGTTCTCCCTAATAAAATATGTACTAACATCTTATTTCCACTGTTGTCATTTAAGTAAATAACTAGTACTAATTGAAGATATTTTGAGTGCAATGATCTTAGTTTACACTCCCATTTCTACCGTATTCCCCTACGAATTCTGTAACAACTTCTCATTCATTCTGTGGTAACGTCTTCTATACTAGTTTACATTTTTAAAGGTAAGGAAATAAGAAAAGCTTAGCAGTTATGGTGTTACTTGCATTAGTATACAATTTTTAATCTATTTTATTTAGCATCTTAAAACAGAAATTTGCTGAAATAATACCATTTACTGTCAGTAATTACGAAGATTTTTTTATTATTCTGTTTGTTTGCAATTTTAACATTTCAACGGCTTTCCTGTAGAATATATTATGATTTTTATTAACTGAAATAAACTTACTTTGACTCACAGGAATGTGTGCCATGTCAGCTCTTTGTTTTTCTCTGCACCAAGACATACAGGCTGCAATGGCAGTTTGAATGATTCTGGTGAGGGGTCCCTTAGGGTGGCACAAATTCGTGCTCCAGCCCTTAGGAACCATCTTTAGTTGCAATGCCCTAGGTACCAGGGGCACCCTTTACTAGGGACTTACATGGAGCCTAAAGTGGTTCCAATTGTGGAACAATGGTACAGTTTAGGGATGGAAAAACTGGTACTGGGGGCCTTTTTAGAAGGAACCCAGCATACTTTCAAAGTTGCATCAGATACCAGGCAAAAAGTGGGGGGTAACCATGTCAAAAAGAGCACGTTCCTACAACAGGCTAATCATTAAATAGCAGAACAAACTAAAGCTCTGGAGCAGGAAAAGTAAATGAGAATCAGACACTCGAAACAACAGTGTTGCTGTGATTTGAGCGTACAGAACCACAGGAGAGCAAAACATACAAGGATCATTGGACGGTGCTGAAGATCATCAAAACTAAAGCACTGCTTCAATTTAAGAAAGCCAGTTACAGGACCACAGGAAATAAAGTTCAAGGGTCTGAAGAATATGGTAGACATTGGTAGTAAAATTAGGTAGAGCACAGAAATAACGGTGAGTAGGGTGCAAGGGCTCAAAACTTGCAAAGCCAGAAGGGTGGTTTAACATCAGATCGCTCCGATCAGACAGCACCAGAGGTTAGCTAAGCAGAGCACCACTAAACACAGCAAAGAGTCAATATCCAAAAACAGCTTATAATGAAACAAGGTACCATGCAGGGCAACAGACCCACCCGGCGCATAGAAAGCAGGACTGACACACACCCACTGACCAGATCCAATTAAGGAAAGGTGCAGGTGTGTCAAACAAATGAGAAGCAGTAACTTACATAGAGGATACAACAAGAGCATCCAGAGAGAAGGTGATAGTTCAGGAAACACCAAGATGTCAGGGAACCAGGTGGGGCAAAATCAAAGTGAGCAAAAAAGAAGAGTTAGAAAAGACAGCTTCTAAAAGAACCAGGAACCAAACACAGCAATTGTCTTGCAAGCCAAGTATGAAGCAGGGCCACGAGATGCAGCTGCTGGTTGTGCTTGCCACTTAGATCACATTAAGGAAGGGTGAAACATAGTCAAAGTGCTACTATATACAGAGGACACAGTGACAATCGACGGTATGGGTGGGAAAAACAATTAGAGTTTGGTCACCTGTACTACAAAGTGATGCACAGACATACAGTGTGGATTTGAACAAACCAATGTGTCATGTTCAGGTCCTACAAACCCAGAGAGTTCGGTTTACTTGTCTTAAGAAAAACAAAAAGTACGGTGAAAGACAAAAGGGCCTTCCCCACACCCAAATCACTTCTATGCAAACACAGGGGAGGTTAAATGTGTGCAAGGGCATACTAGGATTCATAATGCAGAACTGTACAAAAAAGAATGAACAAGTTAGCGCTTGAATGGGATGGAATCCGGCCAGAGAACACCAATGTAGGGAACCTGGTGTACTTGTACCAATTGCTGGGTTTAAAGGAAATCCAGAAAAAGGATTTTTAGTGCTTGAAGGTTGTGCCCATATGAGACGGGAAGAACAGAAGTCACTTCTAATGCTGCTGAATCTGTGCACTGCTGAGAAGTTCTTGACACTGGACATTAAAACATACACTTATGAAGCAACGAGCGACAGGCAAGCTTGTGGCAGGGTTTTACAGGAGTTTTGAAGACCAAAGATTTTAGCCATAAAATTTGACTGAGCAAGAGCTTTGACCATGAAACATACGTTGAAGTGAATTCACATTATAATCACATAGTACAAGCAGACATGGGAAACAATATGCAAGCAGAAAGCCATTGCGCCCATGGAATCTTTGGTCTGGTTTTAACCATTAGTGTGGGCTAATCAATAAAGGGATAATCAAAGTGTGCCTGTGAGGCCATTGAAAGAAAATATGTGAGTGGATAAGCATTCTCCACCAAACATCAATGAAATGAAGTCTTTCCAGAGCAATGACACGGACCAAATGGTTAGCTTCCTAGTCCAAACTGACTCCTTGCATCCTGGCCTGCACATTGAACTGCATTTTACAATGCGAGCTATTTTGTAGCACATGTAATGCATTTGTTCAGACGTTATACAAGCACTCCATTTAAATAAAGAGGTACCTGTTATTTGGAAGATATATGGAGACTCATGTGAGGGTGCTTGAGCGGGATTTGAACATCCCTCTAGAATACGGTCTTCAGTTAATGGAACAGAAACATGCGTTTGGAAGGACGAGGATCTTAGAGCACTCAATGCTCAATGGAATTCAAGAGATTTCACTTGGCCATTCATGGTCCGTACTCAGCAGAAAGCAGCCACTCTCCTTCATGCAACTATGCAAATATCATTCTAAGTGGGTTCTCAGTTTCCTTGGTATAATGTCAGTGTGATCTTTAAAAATGCAGATCTGAACTGGGCTAGTGAACAGCTAAGAGCTCTCAAAGGCATATAACAGGAAATGTGTGATAAGCTCACTCAGCCTCGAACAGGCGGAGAGAGCGTGTGCGTATAATGACTGAGCTCACATAGCTGATGCAGTGTGTGGCATGCAGAGCATGTGTGGCAGGAGCATTAGAACCGGCCATACAAAAATGATACTGTTATTGAGACAGAGGTGGTTGCCCCGCACAGGTTATTCACCATTTCTATACACACATTCGGGGTACTAAGTCTGTTGTAAGAAGAGATCATTAGCCTTTTGTACCACTTTTATTAACTGGCGGTGCACGCAAGATGCAACCCACTGCGAAGTTACAAAACAATGGACATGTAACTCTGTTTGTGTCATGCTGTCAAAATGAACTGTGCATTTCTTACACATTGCTGCAGAGCCTGACTCCGGGGAGGACACGAAGACTCTCAAAGGGGGTATGGTGCACGATATACCAGCTGTATAAGTGGCATTCACCGATTAATGCGATCTGCACATAGAAAATTCAGTAATGCCATTGTTTTAATAGGATATTTGTGTTCATCTCCCTCAACTACACATCTGCATTGGTGATTCAACTGCTTGTATTGTCTATGTTTTCTTGTATAAAACTATTGCATTTGGCCACATAGCTGTATCAGTAAATGTTCTTCGATGCACTTAAACCTGCATGTTCTACCACTATTTCAAAGCAAGTATTACAGCACGCCCTATGCATATATAATAGGGCACTCTTAATATGATTCAGTATTAACAACTAGCATGTAGTTATTGAAAGGTTTACTGAATGCACCGTAGTCCAAGTCTATTCTCACCATTACATTACTCTTGAGTTAGAGATTGCATTGTTAATCACGTGCTGCCTGACAGTATCCTGTGGAATGAATATTATTACAAATGGTTCACGATCTCCAAATGCATAGATGACTATGCCTATTGTGCAAAATGTCATAGACTGTTGAATCAATAGACACTGTTTTTTCATTCCGTCTCAATACCTTGCTTGGGTCTCCTCAATAACTAGTAACAATACTCAAAGACCTCCCAAGTACACACTTCAGAATAAACATACCAGCCGGCTCCCCTGAAGGACAAACGAGCAAGAAACCGTATCACACTAAAACATCCCAACAGTAACACATGTAAAGTGATCTCTCCCTAGGGATTTCAAACAATACAATAAAAACCATCAAACACTGAATACAACCAAAACTGCCAGACCTCATGCCTCCACAGAAACCCTCATCGCTAACAAGAATTTTAGCCAAATAAATGGTACAAAGAAAGAAAACAAAAAATACCTTCACTTCTACCCACGGAATACTGCAACCTAGGAAGCCTCATCTATGACTTCATCAAAGGATAATCCACCTTCCAATGTTTAACTACAACAGGTATTCAATGCAGAAGAGTTGCGTATTGCTGAACAAGTGTAACAAAAAATCTCCAGAAAAAGTATAGTAGTTGACTGAATGATAAAGGTTTTATGAGGTTCTTATTTTTATCGATTTGTAATTATTTGTACAAATAATTAACTATAGTAATTGATTTTAACTAACTTACAGAATACATTATTTACCTATCTACCTTCTTATGCTTTCCGCATGAACAGAAACTTCAAATCTGTTGATATGAAGATAAAAATGTGAATTCCACATTTTCGTTTACAATAAAAAGATTATGATTAAATCTACAAAGATTAATCGTCACATCTTAACTAATAAAATACCCACTACATCCCAAGCGTAACCAACCATACAACTGTAACCATAACCAAGAATACTGACACCAAGCAACTAACTCATCGAGGCAGCAGAAACTCCTACAAACTAAATAGTGCACATCCTCAGAACAAAACCATCTCTGAATGAATGAGGAGTACTTCTACAGCGCACGGATACTCACAAAGAGTGTCCCGGCGCTATTTAAGTGACTCGAAGCGGAAAGGAAGTGTGGACCACTGATCTCTTGTTATCCAACGGTCTGAACAGGAGAGTTTTCAACTCCTTTTTAAATTTTACTTCGTGCGGGATAGCCCTCATCTGTTCAGGCAGTTGATTCCACCCTAACTTTGGAGGAGGAACCTCCCCTCCGTTGACTTTTATAGCGAGGAACCACAATTAGACTGGCATTGCCAGAGCGCAGGGGTCTCCTGGGGCTGTAGTTCTTCATTCTTTTGTTCAGGTACGCAGGACCTTCATTGTAGAGGGCATGGTGCATCAGGGTCAGTGCTTTGTACATTATACAGCAGACCTCATTTTATTTAATCAAATGGTCCCAAAAAGGATATAGAACAATATCAAAAGAGAAAAAAACAAAAAAAGGAGGGGAGGTGGACTGCCTACAATACACAAAGAGCACATCACAGGCACACCAGGTGCTTACTGCATCACCAAATCCTTTGAGTGCCTAAAATTAACCATTCTGGTCTTCGAGACATTCCTAATAAATACCACCCTACCTTATCATCCACTATGGGACAATAACTTCTTCACTAAATGGACTGGCCCTACAACCAGCTCGTTATCGATGCTTCATCACTTAATGCTCGGAGGTGTTAATGTTCACTGGAAGGACAAAAAAGGCGTTCTGGTAAAGACACTATCATCTTTCATTATTGAAAATAAATGAAATAAATTATCACTTAAACTCACTCTTTGCAACAGAACAACCTTAGGCCTTATGCCAAACAAACATGGATAACGATGAATAATCACCTAAGGTACTGGACTAAGCACTTTGTTATCTGTCTCTCAAGTACAACCCCACCCCCAGAATCACTCCAAGTCCTACAATCGAAACAAAACAATTGAACATTACAACTCCAACAATATGATAATTATGAATACTCTCGCTCCACTAGCCCAACTACAGGCGAAAAATAGAGCCAATAAAGTGCGGTTTATGCGTTCCTTAAACTTTTATAAAACAAATGTTTTGTTTTTCCAAATGCAACTTGTTGCCCATTTTCCTCCCCCACATTGAACCTAAAACAAACATGAAGGAGATAAAAAAAAACAACCTACCCAAAACTAAGGCTGTCTCCCTCCAAAACCGAATTTACCTAGTGAATAATCAATCAACCATCTATCTGACACAGTAAAATCACAACCTGCTGACTGCGTAAGATCTATCCATATCTCCGATGAAAAAGAAAGAACTGGCAAATTTCTTCACAAACATTTGCAATAAGTTTGCCTCGAAGAGATCTACACCTTGCCACAGTTTTCCAAACCGATCCCTAAAGTGGGCGCGAACAGCTGGAAGTCTTTCAGACACGTCACACCCGATAACGTGGAGGAAATAAACTCCACTAAACCTTCCAGCTATCAACTTGTCCCTTCAACACATTATGTAGCAAAATCAGGGCAAGTGTCCTGCCCATAAAGAAGATATCACGGCCTCCCTTGAACAAGGTGTTCTCCACTCCTCTCGGAGGAAAGGCATTATCATACCCACTGTAAACAAAATTCAGAGGCGGATCGAAGCTGCAAAGAAAACTAATGATCAGCCACAGTCTACTCTTCTGATCCAAAATCATGGGCAAACATGTTGCCCATCAGTTAAACTAATCCATAAGACAACTACTGAACATCTACCAATCGGGTGAATACCTGGACACAGCACTCAGGCTGGGATGCTCCAAATCTGTGACAATATCTAGCAGACGGGGGACCAGGAGAAAGCATGCTTTCTGATTTTACCAGACTTTCCAGCATACTTTGACGGAGTCAAGCATTATCTACAAAAAAAACACTATCCACACGATTTAGTGTTGGTGGAGCAGTCTTGCAGAGGTGACAGCTGCCAAAGGTTTAGGATTCCCCATGCCTCTTCAAACCCCATAATCACTCCCTGAATAATCTATTCCAGCTCCTCTCCTAGGAGAGTTACTACAAGCATTGGGCCTCTCGGGCCACCAATTGTGTATGAAGATCCATAACAATCTCTCGACTGGTCGAATCAAAGACTGCCTAACTAAAATACAAGATGGGGTGAGTAAACGGCAATTAAAACTCAACCAAAACACAAGTCATCATGATTACAACAATCCTGATAATAATACTACTAAACAAGCATTGGCAAAGTTCTAAATGACTTGCCTTTAAAGGATCTGCTAGTCTTTGCCAACACTGTTGCTGATGCCGAACGGCATCAGCCAAAATAAATAAACGCTTGTTGCTAAAGCTGAAGAGCACTGGCACAAAAAATATAAAATGCCCACCACTGCATGGTGACTTATGTGCGCACACGTATGCTATGCACAAGAATAACTTACAATACTGCTACTACCATTTGACTGTTTTTTTTAAATTTACCGGTCCAAGATGGTGGACGCCCATACTTGGAGTGCTAAATTAGCAAAACCTCAAGAAAAGGAGCTCCATAGCACATTATAAAGAAAGGATCAGCCTGGTAGCAAATTGAAGCGGCCAGGCCCTCCAACAAAGACAAAACTAAATAAAAAAATAAATGGGGCGGGTTGGGGGAGCCACATACAAGTGTGGGGGGGGGAAGAAGGCGGACTCTAGGCGAGCAACTGAATTTGAAACCTCTCAGCCACCTGGAGCATACTATTCAGTTTTTACTATCTGATAACTACGCCACCGCAAGTAAACAATGTAATACATTAATCATCAGCATCTGGGTAAAAATATAACTTTGCCTCGAAACCAATGGTTCCCAAACTGTGCGCCGTGGCTCCCTGGGGAGCCGTCAAACCTAGCCAGGGGAGCCACGCACCAAGCACTTTAATGCATTTAATGTTGAAGGGTCTGTTGGCTTCAGTTAAACTAATTAGACTTAAACGCATGATGTCGATGATTTGTTAGTGACATGCCTAAAGCTGTAAATGTAGTGCTTAATTGATGGCATGTCGAGGGAGATGACCTCCATATTTCACTGAATCCCCACATTCCAACACTCCCAAAGTAAGCAAAAGATGCCCGATTTATTTTGTTAGACTCGTTAATAGTTTCTTTTTTTCCAAATGCATTTTACACCAATGCAAGTTATCAGGAAAGTACAGTTGTCCTGTCTATGAAACACACTAAGGGGCTGATTACGATGTCGGTCGGAATTGGTTCCGGATTCATTTCTGACAGTATTGGGTTCTGCGAGTCCAACCGACCGATTACGATGCTTCTGAACATCGTTTGTTCGGACTCTCATGGACTTCAATGGGAGCCTGTGTTACGAACGAGAACACAGACTCCCATTGAAAAAAGGGGTGGTTGGGGAAAACCTTGCACCCTGTGGCGGGCACCTCATGGTGCCTGCCACACTGTGCATGGTTGGAAAGAAGGGGCCCTTGGGTACCCCCACGGGCTACCAACCGGAGGCCTATGGGTGAAGGGGGGCCTGCTACAGGCTCCCAAAGTCAGATTCCGACCGCCATTTCGTGTCGGGCAGACCGATTCGGAACCGAATCGGACAACGTAATCGCTTGGTCGGAAACCGTATCCATAGAGCTGTACGATTCGGCTCCAAACGACTCAGGCTATCCGAATGCTGATCGGAACCGAATCGGACAGCCCGAAAGGTTTCCTTGCATCGTAATCGGTCGGAAATGTATGCGATTCGGTCGGAAACATAGGTTCCAAATCGGATTTGGAGAATCTGAATCCCGTTCAGAGCCTTTCCGACCAACATCGTAATCGGCCCCTAAGTGTTATTAAGTATTGACATTTGTACTTGAATCATAGATACTTCCAGTACACATTTCTTTCAGTACACACACATTTCCAGACAGGCCTGCTCTCTCCTTGAGCACAGGGAAGTAAAACACCATTTATGGCACAATGCCAACATTTGGAAGCAAGAAAGAGGGACGTTTAAAAATAAATAAATAAATAAAAGGAATTTATTTTACTTGCATTGATTTGGAGGCAATTTTAGGGAGGAGACATCAAAAATAAAGCTGTATGTGGTTTAAAAATTGTGAGTCACCCTGCTGAGACAGGTGTGTTGGCACGTATGACCTGGGTAGAAATGGAAGTGCATGCAAATATTCTTCAAGCGCAGAAACACTTTGGCAATGGGGCCTAAATGCATAGGGGTGCTATCTAGCACTGTAAGTAGGATAAAAAAGTTTGAGAGGGTACTCTAAAAAAGGCAAGGGCAAAGAAGTGAAACTAGGAATATTTTATTAGAGGCGCTGCCTTAGTACGAAACACCCTGCGTATATGATTATAATACCTTCATGAGCTTCATCCCAATTATTTTCAGGGAGAAAAATGCAAGTAATCCTGAGGCAGGGCTTACATCCACCCAGCCCTCCAAAAAAAGTAACAGTGGGAGCCACGGGCAATGGGTCAAGGGAGCCCCGGGTGGAAAAAGTTTGGGAACCACTGCTCTATGCGTATGTCACTGCAACAAGAAATTATTTGTACATAGGATTGTTTTACATATAGTTCTAGGACAAAGCAAGAAACATTGCATCTCCCAATTTCTCAAACCATGGAAAACACTGTATCATCCTTTGCGATAATGTCTGCACTAGAAACTAAACTATAAATAAAATAAATAAGCCATGCTCAATGCCCATCACTGCAACAATGCAAATGTTCACATTTTGTAGTGCTTGGCCTAGATTCTAGTGGCGTGGGTGACTGTCACATGACCTCCTCGAGTGAGCATCTGGCATTTACTGTGGATATGTGGTGGCTTTCTCAGCTTTCAAGATAGGACTGACTAATTCGTAAAGCACTACATTTTATTTTGAAGGATACACTATTAGAGACGCCACGTAAAAGCAAGATCTCTTTTCCGAGGAAGAGATATTGAAATCGATATCTAGTATATATTAAACACTTCAACGTAGTGTCTCATTGGAGTGGTTACCATACACGTCTAAATGGTCAGCAGGCTTAGGATTCGAAATTTCTAAAACCTCTTGGATAATTATTAGGCAAAGGGCAGTGAGCTCATCTATATGTCTGCGCTATAAGGTAAGTGTGTATAAAGTAATGCTAAGGTGGTACTTAACACCTGTAAGGATAAAAGCAACAATGGGAAATTCAGACAGGGGCTTGAGGGCCTGAGCAGATTCAAGCAAATAAATTAATATGTGGTTGCAACGTGCGGTGATCAAGAATTTTGAGAGGGATGTCCAGATTCATATAGGTGAGATTCTGAATATCAAATTACTTTTATACCCAATGATTGTTTTGCTAGGAGTCATACGAAGAGGGTTGTACCCATTCTCATCAAACACTGGAAAACATCTCTCCCATTGGCAGCTATGGCAGCTAGATGGACGGTGGCCCACAAATGAAAAGCACCTGATCCAGGTTACATCAACGTGTGGTGGACTAGGGTTTGGAACCAATATGCCGTAGAAAAATTGACAGCAATATAGGATAAGCTGGCAAGATTTGAAATAATCTGGAAGCCTTTTTAGACATTTTTTAGGAAGCAGTGGCAATGGAATGTTCACACCTCCTCTGACTCGCGCCTTACAGCAGGAGAAATACCTTCCCCAGAAGACTCATCGGATTAATACAACATGGTAAAGGACAATGTAAATGCAAGATGGCGGGGTTTGGATTGTTCAGTACAATAGAAATAATAAGATGGATCAAGATGTGAGATCAAGTGAGAGGATTATGTGTTGTTCCAGCAATAACTGAACTGCGGAAATAGGCAAACAGCAACTGTTTAGCAGTAGAATATATTTATGCAATGTGAGTTCATCTCCGAGATGTGTAATCGTCTGTGATTGGTTTCTCCTCCTTTCTCTTTTGAGTCCACTTTTTCAAGAGGTACGGTCCCAAATGTAACATTTAAATAAAGTTGTTTAATAATAACAAGCATTGAAAATGCAATAGGTCTTGCATTTGGTTGAGTTGGAGCTATTGGCGTTGTAAATGACAATGTCTTTTACCTATGTGTTATGGGTTGTATGTATGTGGTCTTTAGTGGAATTATGTGGGTTTTATTGGAAGTGTTAGTTGTGGAATTGTGTGGCGTGGAATTCTGTGGATTTGTGTAGTGGAATTATGTGGCATGGTGTGCAGTGGAAATATGTGTATAGTAATTCTGTGGTATTGAGTACTGGAGTTATGTGGAGTGGGATTGTGTGTTATGGAGTGTAACATTGTGGAATGTTTTTTGTGTTGTGGAGTTTAATTATGGGGATGTGCTGTTGAATTATGTGGCGTGGAACTGTGTAGATAGTTTTGCTTTTTTGGTGAGGAAAGAAAACAAATAGGTAAGAGCAAAGCTCCAAATCAGTGTTTTTAGGTGTTAAAAAAAGACAAGTGCAACAAACATTTAACTCTTTCCCCAACAATGACATAATTGGGTTGCCTCTGTATAGTAGTTCTTTCAGTACTTCTCGCTCTAGCCAACTCCTGCATTTTCCAAGTGTCCACTGTCCCCTAATGAAAACAGCAAAGTTGCTTTTAATAACAAGATCTGGAAGTTGCAGGCGCAATTAAAAGGATTCATATATTTAAAAAATAATCATGCGTACTTGCACACATGTGGAACAGGTAAGCCCGCTAGTCTCCGCTGAATTCAAATACAGAAGTAGCTCTATGCCTCTTTGAGAGACAGAGGCAGCGCCGTACTGCAGGGGTTAAACCAGAGGTGCCTGTCTAAGTAGCTAGAATCATGCAAAACACCTCCTACGAGTGCGCGCACCTAACGACACTCCGCTGCACTGTGACGGCGCGAGACATACGGCGGCTGGTGCCATACTGTGCCTTTAGCTTCTCACACCTGTATCTGGCACCGTCCCTCAGACAGCATACCCGGGGGAGAGCCGGGGGGGGATAATAGAGAGCGAGAGGGGAAAAAAAGGCCATAATTCATTTGCATTCCAGTGTGGATCACATGGCAGGAGGAACCAATCAGGGCCTTGGCTGGGTGGGCTCGGATCCGCCTCCCCCTTACAGTAGTGAAACAGTATTGGCAGGTCAGTGGTGCTACGGGCCTCTACCATTTCCCATAGCAACGCAGGGGGATTAGGAGGGGGGGTGGGGATAAAGGCTCCTCTTTCATATTAAGCAATTTAGTTCCTGGTGTCCCCTAGAATAATACGGGAGAAGCGCCGATGTCCAATTTACTAAAGGGAAGGGACATTTAATATTAAACTGGATTATTGCATCGCACGGTGCAACTGTCCATTCAAACAAACAATAATATTGCGTGTGTAGCAGGGATCCCTCTCAGCCAAACTATGTGGAAAAATCGCATTCGAAGCTGTGCATGCCGGGGATGATTTAATATTGACTTACCAGGTTTTAACTTCACGGAATACAATATTTTAAAACAGGCAGAAATAATGGCTTCATAATTATATGGTAATGTTCGGCTGCAAATTTAACAAGCTGTCGCCATTGCACAAAGGCAGCTGCTTGTTTATATTTGCATCGCGCTTTCACTTTACAATAGCTGCCGCCCCACAAAGCACTCGCGGGGTGGGGCGGTAGCTATTGTTAAAGTGAAAGCGCGATGCAGAAATAAACACGCGGCCGCCATTGCCAAAGCCGGCTGAAAAAAAATAGTGCTTACCGACTAATGAAGGAGACCGTCTAATGCCGCAAGTAAAAGATCCAGTCGTTATGGGCGATCACAAAAGGAGACAGGGCGGTAACAAGGAGGGACTAAGAAGCCTCATATTGAAATCGGAAGCCAGCGTTTACCAAAGACAATGACACCAGCCAAGGAAAAATATGGGCGGGGCTTCCACAGCACTTCCACAACATACCCTACTACAGCATGCCTCGCAGAGCGAGTAGCGCAAGCGCTGCAACGCTAGGCTCGACCTAAAAAAAGAAAAGAAGTGTACACAAACCCACCAGTGATGTGGTTTAGCCGTAAAAACATTAACTGAACTCAAGAGGGTAAGTGCTGTGGCATCTTGCTATTCCTCCACAATGACTTTCTCAGAAAGTTTTCTATGTCTCCCCTCAACAGATTTGGTGCCTTGAAAAACTGCTACTTGGAGGCAATCACCAACTTCAAATCTCGCTCAAAAGAACAGCCCACTAGGGACACAGGAGAGTCATTCACAACTAAAGGCCGAGGAACATGCTACGATGGGGAGACCAACGCAACACACAGTAAAGTAAAGAGGAGTGCGTCACTTTGGGAAAGCAGCGTACTGCTGAAGGGCAGCACTGCACTGCCATTTGAAGAGTACTGCCTCGCTGTGCAGGATGACGGCAGTAATGCAGTGCAATACCATGTGAAGAGTACTGCTTTGCTGTGCTGGAGGACGGCAGTAATGCACTGCACTGCCAAGTGAAGAGTACTGCCTTGCTGTGCCGCAAGACGGCAGTAATGCACTGCCATGTGAAGAGTATGGTCTCACTGTGCCGGATGACGGAAGTAATGGACCGCACTGTCATGTGAAGAGTACTGCCTCGCTGCGCCTGAGGACGGCAGTAGTGCACCGCACTGTCATGTGAACAGTACTGCCTCGCTGTGCCGGATGATAGCAGTAATGCAATGCACTGTCATGTGAAGAGCACTGCCTCGCTGTGCTGGAGGACGGCAGTAATGCACTACACTGCCATGTGAAGAGTAGTGCCTCACTGTGCAGGATGACAGAAGTAATGCACTGCACTGTCATGTGAAGAGTACTGCTTCACTGTGCCGGATGACAGAAGTAATGCACCGCACTGTCATGTGAAGAGTACTGCCTCGCTGCGCCTGAGGACGGCAGTAGTGCACCGCACTGTCATGTGAAGAGTACTGCCTCACTGTGCCGGATGATAGCAGTAATGCACTACACTGCCATGTGAAGAGTACTGCTTCGCTGTGTCGCAGGATGGCAGTCATGCACTGCCATGTGCAGAGTATGGTCTCACTGTGTCGGAGGACGCAGTAATGCACTGCAATGTGAAGAATACTGCCTAGCTGTGCCCGATAACAGCAGTAATGCACTGCACTGCCATGTGACGAGTACTGCCTCACTGTGTCGGATGATGATGGCGGTAATGCACTGCACTTCCATAGGGAGACCAGCGTCTCACTGAGGGGTGGGGTGGACAGCTGTGTACTGTAGGAAGACAGTAATGCAATACCTTTACATGGGGAAAGTACTGCCTCACTGGGGGAGCAAGAGTAGTGTGCTGGAGGAAGACAGCAATGCACCGCATTTACATGGGAGAGCAGTGCCTCATTGGTGGAACAATGGCGCAAGAGTGGTGCACTAGAGGAAGACATAATGCACTGCATTTACATGGGGAGAGGGGTACCTCGCTGGGGGAGAGTGGTGCACCGGAGGAAGACAGCAATGCACTGCATTTACATGGGGAGAGTAGTACCTCACTGGGGGAAGAGTGGTGCACTGGAGGAAGACAGCAATGCACTGCATTCACATGGGGAGAGTAGTACCTCACTGAGGGTGAAGAGTGGTGCACTGGAGGAAGACAGGAATGCACTGCATTCACATGGGTAGAGTACTACCTCGCTGGGGGAGAGTGGTGCACCGGAGGAAGACAGCAATGCACTGCATTTACATGGGGAGAGTAGTACCTCACTGAGGGTGAAGAGTGGTGCACTGGAGGAAGACAGGAATGCACTGCATTCACATGGGTAGAGTAGTACCTCACTGAGGGGGAAGAGTGGTGCACTAGAGGAAAACAGCAATGCACTGCATTTACATGAGAAGAGTAGTACCTCACTGAGGGGGAAGAGTGGTGCACTAGAGGAAGACAGTAATGTACTGCATTTACTGGGGAAGAGTAGTACCTCACAGAGAAGAGTGGTGCACTGGAGGAAGACAGCAATGCACTGCATTTACATGGGAGAGTAGTACCTCACAGAGAAGAGTGGTGCACTAGAGGAAAACAGTAATGCACTGCATTTACATGGGGAAAGTAGTACTTCACAGAGAAGGTTGGTGCCCTGGAAGAAGACAGCAATGCACCACATTTACATGGGAGAGCAGTGCCTTGGTGCTGGAACAATGGTGCACTGGAGGAAGACAGTAATAAACTGCATTTACAGAAGAGTAGTGTCTCACTGGGAGAACAATGGTGTACTGCAGAAAGAGTAATGCACTGCAGTGACATGGTGAGAGTAGTGGCTCACTGGGGAAAGGGTGGCATACTGAAGGAACATAGTAAAGCACACCATTTATATGGGGAGCGTAGTGCCTCACTGTGGGAAGAGTGTTGCAGTGCACCGGAGGAAGACAGTAATGCACTGCATTTACTGGGGAAGAGTAGTACCTCACAGAGAAGAGGGGTGCACTGGAGGAAGACAGCAATGCACTGCATTTACTGGGGAAGAGTAGTACCTCACAGAGAAGAGTGGTGCACTGGAGGAAGACAGCAATGCACTGCATTTACATGGGGAGAGTGGTACCTCACAGAGAAGAGTGGTGCACTGGAGGAAGACAGCAATGCACTGCATTTACATGGGGAGAGTAGTACCTCACAGAGAAGAGTGGTGCACTAGAGGAAAACAGTAATGCACTGCATTTACATGGGGAGAGTAGTACCTCACAGAGAAGAGTGGTGCACTGGAGGAAGACAGTAATGCACTGCATTTACATGGGGAGAGTAGTACCTCACAGAGAAGAGTGGTGCACTGGAAGAAGACAGCAATGCACTGCATTTACATGAGGAGAGTAGTACCTCACTGAGGGGGAAGAGTGGTGCACTGGAGGAAGACAGCAATGCACTGCATTTACATGGGGAGAGTAGTACCTCACAGAGAAGAGTGGTGCACTGGAAGAAGACAGCAATGTACTGCATTTAGATGGGGAGAGTAGTACCTCACAGAGAAGAGTGGTGCACTGGAGGAAGACAGTAATGCACTGCATTTACATGGGGAGAGTAGTACCTCACAGAGAAGAGTGGTGCACTGGAGGAAGACAGCAATGCACTGCATTTAGATGGGGAGAGTAGTACCTCACAGAGAAGAGTGGTGCACTGGAAGAAGACAGCAATCCACTGCATTTAGATGGGGAGAGTAGTACCTCACAGAGAAGAGTGGTGCACTGGAGGAAGACAGCAATGCACTGCATTTACATGGGGAGAGTGGTACCTCACAGAGAAGAGTGGTGCACTGGAGAAAGACAGCAATGCACTGCATTTACTGGGGAAGAGTAGTACCTCACAGAGAAGAGTGGTGCACTGGAGAAAGACAGCAATCACTGCATTTACATGGGGAGAGTGGTACCTCACAGAGAAGAGTGGTGCACTGGAGAAAGACAGTAATGCACTGCATTTACTGGGGAAGAGTAGTACCTCACAGAGAAGAGTGGTGCACTGGAGGAAGACAGCAATGCACTGCATTTACCGGGGAAGAATAGTACCTCACAGAGAAGAGTGGTGCACTGGAGGAAGACAGCAATGCACTGCATTTACATGGGGAGAGTGGTACCTCACAGAGAAGAGTGGTGCACTGGAGAAAGACAGCAATGCACTGCATTTACATGGGGAGAGTGGTACCTCAGAGAAGAGTGGTGCACTGGAGAAAGACAGTAATGCACTGCATTTACTGGGGAAGAGTAGTACCTCACAAAGAAGAGTGGTGCAATGAAGGAAGACAGCAATGCACTGCATTTACATGGGGAGAGTGGTACCTCACTGAGAAGAGTGGTGCACTGGAGAAAGCCAGCAATGCACTGCATTTACATGGGGAGAGTGGTACCTCACAGAGAAGAGTGGTGCACTGGAAGAAGACAGCAATGCACTGCATTTACATGGAGAGAGTAGTACCTCACAGAGAAGAGTGGTGCACTAGAGGAAGACAGCAATGCACTGCATTTACATGGGGAAAGTAGTGCCTCACTGTGGGAAGAGTGTTGCACTAGAGGAAGACAGCAATGCACTGCATTTACATGGGGAGAGTGGTACCTCACAGAGAACAGAGGTGCACTGGAGGAAGACAGCAATGCACTGCATTTACATGGGGAGAGTGGTACCTCACAGAGAAGAGTGGTGCACTGGAGAAAGACAGTAATGCACTGCATTTACTGGGGAAGAGTAGTACCTCACAGAGAAGAGTGGTGCACTGGAGGAAGACAGCAATGCACTGCATTTACAGGAGGAGAGTAGTACCTCACTGAGGGGGAAGAGTGGTGCACTAGAGGAAGACAGCAATACACTGCATTTACTGGGGAAGAGTAGTGCCTCACAGAGAAGAGTGGTGCACTGGAGGAAGACAGCAATGCACTGCATTTACATGGGGAGAGTGGTACCTCACAGAGAAGAGTGGTGCACTGGAGGAAGACAGCAATGTACTGCATTTACATGGGGAGAGTGGTACATCACAGAGAAGAGTGGTGCACTGGAAGAAGACAGCAATGCACTGCATTTACATGGGGAGAGTAGTACCTCAGAGAGAAGAGTGGTGCACTAGAGGAAAACAGCAATGCACTGCATTTACATGAGGAGAGTAGTACCTCACTGAGGGGGAAGAGTGGTGCACTAGAGGAAGACAGTAATGTTCTGCATTTACTGGGGAAGAGTAGTACCTCACAGAGAAGAGTGGTGCACTGGAGGAAGACAGCAATGCACTGCATTTACATGGGGAGAGTAGTACCTCACAGAGAAGAGTGGTGCACTAGAGGAAAACAGTAATGCACTGCATTTACATGGGGAGAGTAGTACCTCACAGAGAAGAGTGGTGCACTAGAGGAAAACAGTAATGCACTGCATTTACATGGGGAGAGTAGTACCTCACAGAGAAGAGTGGTGCACTGGAGGAAGACAGCAATGCACTGCATTTACATGAGGAGAGTAGTACCTCACTGAGGGGGAAGAGTGGTGCACTAGAGGAAGACAGTAATGCACTGCATTTACTGGGGAAGAGTAGTACCTCACAGAGAAGAGGGGTGCACTAGAGGAAGACAGCAATGCACTGCATTTACATGGGGAGAGTAGTACCTCACAGAGAAGAGTGGTGCACTGGAACAAGACAGCAATGCACTGCATTTACTGGGGAAGAGTAGTACCTCACAGAGAAGAGTGGTGCACTGGAAGAAGACAGCAATGCACTGCATTTACATGGGGAGAGTAGTACCTCACAGAGAAGAGTGGTGCACTGGAAGAAGACAGCAATGCACTGCATTTACATGGGGAGAGTAGTACCTCACAGAGAAGAGTGGTGCACTGGAAGAAGACAGCAATGCACTGCATTTACATGGGGAGAGTAGTACCTCACAGAGAAGAGTGGTGCACTGGAAGAAGACAGCAATGCACTGCATTTACATGGGGAGAGTAGTACCTCACAGAGAAGAGTGGTGCACTGGAGGAAGACAGCAATGCACTGCATTTACATGAGGAGAGTAGTACCTCACTGAGGGGGAAGAGTGGTGCACTAGAGGAAAACAGCAATGCACTGCATTTACATGAGAAGAGTAGTACCTCACTGAGGGGGAAGAGTGGTGCACTAGAGGAAGACAGTAATGTACTGCATTTACTGGGGAAGAGTAGTACCTCAGAGAAGAGTGGTGCACTGGAGGAAGACAGTAATGCACTGCATTTACATGGGGAGAGTAGTACCTCACAGAGAAGAGTGGTGCACTGGAGGAAGACAGCAATGCACTGCATTTACATGAGGAGAGTAGTACCTCACTGAGGGGGAAGAGTGGTGCAGTAGAGGAAAACAGTAATGCACTGCATTTACTGGGGAAGAGTAGTACCTCACAGAGAAGAGAGGTGCACTAGAGGAAGACAGCAATGCACTGCATTTACATGGGGAGAGTAGTACCTCACAGAGAAGAGTGGTGCACTGGAACAAGACAGCAATGCACTGCATTTACATGAGGAGAGTAGTACCTCACTGAGGGGGAAGAGTGGTGCACTGGAGGAAGACAGCAATGCACTGCATTTACATGAGGAGAGTAGTACCTCACAGAGAAGAGTGGTGCACTGGAACAAGACAGCAATGCACTGCATTTACTGGGGAAGAGTAGTACCTCACAGAGAAGAGTGGTGCACTGGAACAAGACAGCAATGCACTGCCTTTACATGGGGAGAGTAGTACCTCACAGAGAAGAGTGGTGCACTGGAAGAAGACAGCAATGCACTGCATTTACATGGGGAGAGTAGTACCTCACAGAGAAGAGTGGTGCACTGGAGGAAGACAGCAATGCACTGGATTTACATGAGGAGAGTAGTACCTCACTGAGGGGGAAGAGTGGTGCACTAGAGGAAGACAGTAATGGACTGCATTTACTGGGGAAGAGTAGTACCTCACAGAGAAGAGTGGTGCACTAGAGGAAGACAGCAATGCACTGCATTTACATGGGGAGAGTAGTACCTCACAGGGAAGAGTGGTGCACTGGAGGAAGACAGCAATGCACTGCATTTACATGGGGAGAGTAGTACCTCACAGAGAAGAGTGGTGCACTGGAAGAAGACAGCAATGCACTGCATTTACTGGGGGAGAGTAGTACCTCACAGAGAAGAGTGGTGCACTGGAAGAAGACAGCAATGCACTGCATTTACTGGGGGAGAGTAGTACCTCACAGAGAAGAGTGGTGCACTGGAGGAAGACAGCAATGCACTGCATTTACATGGGGAGAGTAGTACCTCACAGAGAAGAGTGGTGCACTGGAGAAAGGCAGTAATGCACTGCATTTACTGGGGAAGAGTAGTACCTCACAGAGAAGAGTGGCGCACTGGAGGAAGACAGCAATGCACTGCATTTACATGGGGAGAGTAGTACCTCACAGAGAAGAGTGGTGTACTGGAAGAAGACAGCAATGCACTGCATTTACATGGGGAGAGTAGTACCTCACAGAGAAGAGTGGTGCACTAGAGGAAAACAGTAATGCACTGCATTTACTGGGGAAGAGTAGTACCTCACAGAGAAGTGTGGTGCACTGGAGGAAGACAGCAATGCACTGCATTTACATGGGGAGAGTAGTACCTCACAGAGAAGAGTGGTGCACTGGAGGAAGACAGCAATGCACTGCATTTACATGGGGAGAGTAGTACCTCACAGAGAAGAGGGGTGCACTGGAAGAAGACAGCAATGCACTGCATTTACATGGGGAGAGTAGTACCTCACAGAGAAGAGTGGTGCACTGGAAGACGACAGCAATGCACTGCATTTACATGGGGAGAGTAGTACCTCACAGAGAAGAGTGGTGCACTAGAGGAAAACAGTAATGCACTGCATTTACTGGGGAAGAGTAGTACCTCACAGAGAAGAGGGGTGCACTGGAGGAAGACAGCAATGCACTGCATTTACATGGGGAGAGTAGTACCTCACAGAGAAGAGTGGTGCACTGGAGGAAGACAGCAATGCACTGCATTTACATGGGGAGAGTAGTACCTCACAGAGAAGAGTGGTGCACTGGAGGAAGACAGCAATGCACTGCATTTACATGGGGAGAGTAGTACCTCACAGAGAAGAGTGGTGCACTGGAGGAAGACAGCAATGCACTGCATTTACATGGGGAGAGTGGTACCTCACTGGGGGAAGAGTGGTGCACTAGATGCAGACAGCGATGCACCACATTTACATGGGAGAGCAGTGCCTTGGTGCTGGAACAATGGCGCACTGGAGGAAGACAGTAATAAACTGCATTTACAGAAGAGTAGTGTCTCACTGGGAGAACAATGGTGTACTGCAGAAAGAGTAATGCACTGCGGTGACATGGTGAGAGTAGTGGCTCACTGGGGGAAGGGTGGCATACTGAAGGAACATAGTAAAGCACACCATTTATATGGGGAGAGTAGTGCCTCACTGTGGGAAGAGTGTTGCAGTGGTGCACTGGAGGAAGACTGCAATGCACTGCATTTACATGAGAAGAGTAGTACCTCACAGAGAAGAGTGGTGTACTAGATGAAGACAATAATACACTGCATTTACTGGGAGAAGAAGTATATCTCACTGGGGAAGAGTGGTGCACTGGAGGAAGACAGTAATGCACTGCATTTACATGGGGAGAGTAATGACTCACTGGGGGAAGGGGAAATAGTGCACTGCAGGAAGAAAGTAATGCAAAGCATTCACTGGAGCAAGTAGTGCCTCACTGAGGGAAGAGTTGTGCACCGGAGGAAGACAGTAACACACTGCATTTACTGGGGTAAATAATACCTCACTGTGGGAAGAATGGTGCACTGGAGGAAGACAGTAATACAGTGCACTGCTATAGGAAGAGTAGTGCCTCACTAAGGAAAGAGACTAACACACTGTTATGGGAATACTGCTACACCACAGGGTAGCCTACTGGAGGAGGACAGTAATGAACTACTGGAGGGGGTATTGTGCCACTATGGTTAGAGTAGAGCCCAACTGGAGGTGGGAGAGAGATGCTGGTACTCTGTTGGGGCAGAACAATGATTCACCTTCGACGAGCCTGTCCAATAGCGTTGTCAGATGTTTGCCAACACCAGCTTGCAATGTTCCTTGGCTTTCTCTCAGAGGATGCGAGCCACAGGCCGAGGGGGTGGCTTATTATGTGCCAAGAACTTTATGAATATTTTAATCAACATGTGCTTGAAGAGAGGGAGCCAAAGCGAGGGCGGGAAATGGGATAATTGAGGACTGAGGTTACAGCTGAGTGAATACGAAGACCCTCAAACAGCCCTGGAGTGCTGCCTCAGCCTGGCATGATGACCAGCAATGAGTGCGGATGCCTCACTGTTCTTTACTGCTACCAGCTGAAGCTCGGTCACAAGCCCAGCTCGCACCACAGGCACTTTATTTACTTCATATGTTTAAAAAAACTGGACAGTCCTACAGTATAGAGACTGACGAAAATAAACAAAACAATAGAGTTTTTACACCCAAATGCACATTTACTAACTGTTGAGCACCAAGGGCACTGGGAGTGAATGAACTGCACACCTGAGTGGCCAGACAGTAGAAGAGCGGGTAAAGGTGTTCACTTTTCCAAATTCCCAGCATTTGTAGTCATAGAAGGGCGCATTTGTGCCTATGATCTGAAGTGGGAAGATACTGTAGTTTGTAAATACAGCAGGAGCATTGCACCTAGCCTTAAGAACATGTGAGTAGGTCCTAAACATGGATCGCCCTGATAAAATCTGACTCGCCATAGCAAGTGGGCGAGTACATTTCTCAAGGCCTGAAGGATTGGTTCCCCCAAAACTTTTGGGCAGACTTAAAATTAAACACTTAGAAATGCAAACTATTCCCAGCCCTGGCTATACGAGAGTCCCTTTTGCCTAACTAGTGTTCACTTTTTAACCTGCTGAATCTCTGTACACCCTTGCAGAGAAAGGACCAGACTAGATACAGAATCCGGGATGGTCTTCCTTTAAGAGGTTAGAACCAAAGCCATAGAACTGAGAAGATTCATGCTGCTTTATTTTCCAAAAAGCTAGACTGCCTTGTACATTGCTCCACTAGAGCCTGTGACCCTGCGCGGCAGGAAGCCATGAGCTGGCTACTACCACTAAGTCCAACTGAGGTCAAAGAGAGCACTTGACAGCTCAGACCAACCCAATGCTTAAATCCTAAGAGTTTCCTACTCTCCAAATACTGCATGCACAAGGCAGGCATGTTTACTTGCTCAAGGTGCCCGATAGGTGATGTTCCAGATGTGAGCCTCTGCACTCCTCACCGAGTGGCCACAAAAGTGGTACCACGTAATGGCCCATCACCGGATAAGCTCTCTAAGACCCAATACAAAGCTGTACCTGAGAGCTAGCAGCCTCCAAGTGAAAAGCCACAAAAAAGTCAGCAACTGCAACCCTCTGGCACCACATTTTTAGCACTAGTGTAAATGCTTGTACAACCCGAGGACAAGTTACATTGTCCATTCTACCAATGCTTAATTTGTGAAACAATAAGTGTGTTGGAATGGGTAAATAAAATGTCAATGAATACCAGGATATGTGCAGGCTCGACAACTGTAATATCAATACATGCAATGTCAATGTATGCCATAACCTATGCCCTTACAACCGTGTCGATACCTGTAGCAATGATGTCAATGTATGCCATAATCTATGCCCGTACAACCGTGTCAATACCTGTAGCAATGATGTCAATGTATGCCGTAATCTATGCCCTTACAACCGTGTCGATACCGGCAGCAATGATGTCAATGTATAGCATAATCCATGCACGAGCGACAATGCTGTTACTAGTAAAAACAATGTCGTCGTACGCTATGATCTAGGCTTGCATAACTATGTAAATGTCAGTAAAGACAATATCAACGTACACTATGACAACTGTACACATGTTGAGAATGTCAATAAAAATGATACATGGACAGAGTATCATTGCCGTTGGATTTATCCAAGGTGACCTCCTCATCAACCCCGAGTCAGGGATACATGGTCAGGCAGGTCCTGTGACCCACACCTATCGAATGACAGGTCACAGGTGGGGTCTCTCTTAACCCAAGACAAATGCTCGCTCAGGGAAAACCCCGATTAATTCCACAGATAGATAGTTGCACCACGAACCGGTCCGAGGAAATTGGCCCCAATAAAATGCGTTTGGCCAAAGGATCGAGTTCCCCAAAAATACTGCAAAGCTAGATACCACATGTAGATAGGAACACTCAGCCAATCAGGACACAACATGCACACCACACGAGGTGATCACGCGCTCCTCATGCCGAACATATGGACACATACACACAGGCCCACACTAGCTCTCCCCAAGGTCGAGAGCCATCAGTGTCCTTATCAGATGCTCCAACTTGTTCATTTATGACTGAGATACTTTTTCAGGAATGCCAAAATTGCTTTATTGTACCTCACGAGATGCATATAATGTCAGCCAAAACTTTGTACACTGAAAGACTTTCCTCAGACGGATTCTGTCGAGACTCTCCCAGCCGCTGCATTTCATTAAACCAACTTGTTCCTGTTTTGTCAAACGCCTCTTGCCTTTTCATTTCTTAAAGGTTAATTCATATCCGGGCAACATTTTGGCAAGCAAGATAGGAGAGATTGGTTTATTGAGCCCGACTGCTGACAACGAACCCCTGCCTGAATGGATTCATATCTGCACAAATAAGATCGGTGAGCAGATGCCATAATTGACGAGACGTTCTGCTAAATCCACAGGGCGGAGGTCCGTCCTGAGGCCGCCGTCACAAGGGTAAGAGACTACATCTGATCCTTAGTCCTAGCATGTGGCGTATGGCAAACAAGGACAAGCGTGCAGATAATTTTTTCCCCTAGTCAGCACGCTAGAGAAAGGTGAAAATAGCTAGTTACTTTTTAGCTTGAACAGTTTGGCGTGACACAACAGTACACCGCTGACAGATGGTATGTTATATAGGCTTACTTTTTAGCTTGAACAGTTGGGCATGGCACAACAGTACACCCCCAATCATTGGTGTGTTATATAGGATCACCACCTTGATCTTATTTTTTAGTCAAATTGGTTTTCTTAGAGACTTCAGGGGTTTCTCAACACTGGGAGTATCTAAAAGAAGTGAAAGATGGATTTTTGCGCTTGGAGCGCTGGGGGTCAGGCAGTCGGTACGCACTACCCCTGGGTGTGATACAGGGTGTAATTCTGAACGTTAGGGAAAGTCGGACTTTGGTGAAATAAGGCGTAGCCTGTGTCTGGCCACAGAGAGCCGATAGTTGGCAGGTTATTCCTTTTTCCACACAAAGCGCAGCTATCACTGTCCGCCCAGTCGACAGTAAGACTGTCAGGCTTACTTAGCTCTGCGTAAGACATGGAGCATCCCCTCTCCTCGGGCCGTAGGCGCCTGGAGGGGGTAACGATTTTTTGGACAAAGTAATCATTTTTTTTGTCAACCTTTTATTTTTAGTCTCTTAGATTTTTCCATTTTTATGCATTTATTGATGCGCTGCTGTTATATTTTGCAATAGGTTGCATGTTTAAATGTTATGTCATGTAAACTAAGTCTATGCTTTGTGAAATAACCATTTTTTCCAGATCAGCATTTAGCATTTGCAAGTTTACTGCTACAACTCAACTCGTACTTCTCTGAACTAACAATTGCATTCAGTTAAAGGTTGCAACTATATCATTGCATTTGTCTGTTTACTGTTAAATGTCCTTTTTCTGATGCATCGATTTTTATAGAGCTCATAACCAGTAGATTGTTTTCAGTACCACTCCGTGTACACTGTTACCCAAAAATTAGAGTAGAATTTGTAACTATTTAAAGGATCTCGAGACAATCCAAATTTGCTAAATCCTTAAATCAAGTCCCTCAATCCATTAAGGAGACTCCACTAAGCCTCATGCAAGCGAAGTTCCCCAACCAGGCTTGGAGACTAGAGAGGCTGCCACGAGTCACACGTCCATACCAAAGCCCAAGCATTTCCCTGGCCTGAGGGTTGGCACATTCGATACAAACATCATAGAAAACACCAAAACTTACATTCAGGCCAGACGTGGGGGCCAAGAAAGTGACATCAAAATAGCCCTGTCAAAACTATAGGCCGACCACAGGGTGGACTTATCACACAATACATACGACCCCAGAGCTAGCACCATCAGGAAGGAAGGTTCCGATTCCTCCGAATCAGACAGCGAGGGCAAAAGCATAGGGTGGGCTCGCCAATACAGGGGAAAGGCAGGGAGCGCACACCAAGGGCCGCCCAAATACTTAAAAATGCACTCACCCCACTGACAGTCCAGGACTACCCTGAGGATGGTCCCTTGGTCATAATGCTAGTAAGTGAGACACCATACCACTTTCTGGTGTATACAGGGGGCAGCAAGGTCATGTTTATGGGAAGGGGCAGCCCCTATATCAAAGACCACCATCAAAGTGCAGGGAATCTCAGGTTCCGTGGCCAAAGTCCCCATTATGTAACCCCTCATGCTGGAAGTTGGAGGGAACAGGATTAGGGAACAGCTGTTGTACTATCCGTCCTCCCCGACTAATATATTGGGACAGGCCCTATTGTCCAAACTGAGGATGTCCACCCAGTTTACCGAAGATGGAGCTGTAACCCGCTCCTCCCCTGGAGCCACCCCTCCAGGGCACAAACCAGCAACATCCTCCCACGTCAGGGGTACGCCAGCTAGGGTGATCTCGAACTGTCGAGCCCCTGTCAAGAGGGTAGTCCTGGAATATACTGGAAACCTCAGAGTTGTATGAACTAGAGCGGCAGTGGACCAGCCACGCCCCCCACCTCTTGGTGGAAACGGCCAAAAGAATAGCAGGTAGGGTGCGTGGGAAAAGTAAGTGGTACAAGTCAGGCGGCACCATGACAAGGGGTACGTTGCCCGCACTGGGAGTTCTTCCCCTTGACCAAGCGCAGCGTACAGGCGAGTGACAGCAGTAAGAAATACGGCATGCCCAACTGGCGCAATAACATCCCAAGGAGATGTCCCCACCTACCACATGGGAAAAATCCCTGGGCTTAAGATGGACAGGCCACTGACCTCATCTCCTACGCCTGGGCCACCCTGGAGTGATCTAGAAACGGGTAAAAGCGCCCCCAAAGGGGCAAAGTGATCACCAACCGCGCCCCCACTGGTTGATTGATATTCACAGGGCCTCACAGATCATCATCCATGGAGGCGAGAGGCCCCTTCCCAGTTATGGTCGCACCCAGGAGCCAAAGAACGGCTTACAAGCAATCAAATGACCCCAATCCATATGAAAACCCATTGAGTTCATTAGCATCACCTCCATCAGGCCGAGCACATAAAGTCCCAACGAGACCCCCTGACTCTGGCCGGAAAAACACTGTGAACAAACACAGTTCCAGCCATTTCCCTGCAGGGTCCTACGGGGGTCTACACACACAACCTTCCAACCACCTCCAGTAAAATTAGCAACTTCCAAAAACACACGTAACCGCCAACCGGGACCCGCACAAACCAGCCTTAAAACAGCCTAATGATTCTTGATCCTTCCAGAAGAAGGATGTAACCCAGTAGCTCAGCCCAATTAGAGAAAAGCCTTGTTTCACGCCAACTGCAGAGACCCGAGGGATGCGCATGCGTCAAAGGAAATATTAGCCTAAACTTCAAGATTCCATATCCCCTCACAATAGCACGCAAAAGGACACCCCTTTTCCGATCAAAACGTCACACCTTCAAATGAAGTAGCCCACAGGAAAAGAGCACTGTCCCCACTGTAGCTAGGAGAGGAGTGAACCCAAAATAAAACAGTTTAAAAACTCACCATCCTGCTAAATTTTTTTAGCACTTCCCCTTCAGTACCTAATTAGGGAATATTTGCACACAGTTAAACCATCAAGCGCATCGGCAAAATGTAAATGCAAGTATGTCTCAGACTACTGCCCAACAATGTGCTTTTTCCAAGCTAACCTACTACTAACCAGCTCTTATCCTACAGGTCTGTGATCGAGCCGAAAGTGCACCAACACTGCTGCGACCCGCCATTCCATCGACCAAAGCTTTCAAAAGGACTTTATTTCACAAGGCAAATTGCTCAAGTAACACAAAGAACCACTTGACTTTTTGCAACATCCCTTTGAGAGACATTTTTAGCACTGTACTAAGACAAGACACCTCTGGGTGCCCAGATGACAGACATCTCACCCGAAGACGACTCTACAGCCTGCAAATGTTTTTTTAAGTTACGTATTTTTGTATTTCTGTACACGCTCTATTTAGCCGGGGTGCTCTCGAGCTCCCCAGAGTTAGATGTATGCCTTAGCTCATAAATTCTACTTCTACATTCTTGCAACACATGCGCAGACACCTCTCTCACCTCACATACAGCTACACTGAACCAGACAAAAGTATTCCTCACGCACTACACAGCGCACTCCTACACAACACTTGGTACCAACACATGACCGCCGTAGGCACTCAAATTACGAACAGGTCATATTATATATATTCCCCGATACCCCACGCCGTAGGTGCAGACAGGCTTTCCCTATCCCAGGAGATAGCCCCTGAAAGAGCAAAATACCTCGTCAATCTGTACCTATGTAGGATCAGGGCTAAGATCCAGCCCCACAGAGTAGAACCCCACAGGACAATAGTAAACATCACCCTGTATGAGACCAACCCCACAGCACTGTATCTCTTCACCGAGCCTAGTGCCATTCAATCCGAGGCAGACAGGATACACAGAAGGGGCACCATCGGGGAAGACACTGTTTGGCCCAGGGACTTTGCAGAAAAGAAGTTCCTGGAAGTAGCAAGACCACCGCACCAGTGCACAACAGGGATCGAACAATTCACTTGCAATGTCGACCAAGATTTAATCAGGACTAACTATTTTTAGGGACCACTCGCCTATTCTGGCGAGCTGACAACAGGTGTTCTGTTTGCTCACAAAGTGAAAGAGCAATAAAGATGCCTTTAAATCTTGTTATCTTGTCACATTTGCTGGCTGTCAGAGACAGAGGTCAAAATTCAGTTTGTCTTCCTACATTTATTTTTCTTACTGTGACTGAAGTTAGAGGATTTTGTAGAGTGGACTGTGTGACAATTGAACTGTGCAAAGCATGTGAAATGAAAGGTTGCAAGATGTCAGGCTTTTTTATAGCACAACAGTGAAGTAGCTAATAAGTGAACTGTTCAAATATTTCAAATATATTTCAGTAGTTATGAAAACTCAATTTGTAATTTTGTGGTGAAAAAAATAGTTTTATAGGATCAAAACAAATTAGAACACTTTACTTGGTGATGTGCACATTTTAATTTTTTTTGCTGAAACCCAATTTCCAAAAATTGTATATGTGCCATTATCAGTAAAACTACATGTTAGTGGGAAGGCTTTGTGGCCATTTCAATGGAAAATATGCTATCTGTAAATGACAGTACACTACCACATCATGCTTTAGTAATATATTTATGAAAAGGGAGTTTTTACACAAACTGAGAATTATTACTGCTCCTGCCCAGATGACAATGCTATTAGTGAACTAAGAGGCAAGCCAGGGATCATGTGCACCCTATATATGGGCTTGATTCTTGTTATACATGGAGCAAACATTCAGTCCAGTAAATAAAAAGAGTTTTTTGCACAGCAGAAATAGTGAACTTGCATATTTGAAGGCGCTCTCTTATGTGATAATAAAGAAAAAGGTGGCTCCATAAGACAAAATATTTGCCTAGGATCACACAATTTGAGACCAGTTCACAGGTCAAGTATATTACAGTTAAGTCGAGTAGATTATTCAAGTTACTAGAGCTGCAGGCCTAGTATAAGTTTTCTGATTTTGAGAGCCCTGCACAAATATGTCTGCTCCCGCCTCGGTCCCCAGGATGGCCCTTAACATATTTGGGGCCACCTTCTTTAATGAAAAGTGGACCCCGGACATGGAATTCAAGTACAAGGTCGCTTCACCTCTATCACTCTGGGGGAAATGAGTCCCATGGGAGGGGGTACAATGCTAGCATAGAGACCCCGTGCCAGGAAATCTTGGATAGCGAGATCAATAGGTACACATGGTTGGAGGGGAAGGGGAAACCGGAATTGTACGGAAACTTACACTGTACTCTTTATGTTTCAGAGGCAAAGGAACCATACCGTTGGGCAATAATGAAAACGGTAGCGTGATATTGCACATACCGGACCTGCAATGGGGCACCTCCACGTTGATAAGTATTTACTAGCAATGCGGTGACCTTGCCTACACCTAGCTCGTCCCTGGATGGCAGGGCCTTTGCACCATTGTGACCATACACACCCCAACCCTGGAGAAGATCTGTCTGAGTTGTCTCAACATCCGTTACAGAAGAAAACCTCTCTGTTGCTTCAGGTTTGAAGGAGAAGAACTGATGATTATTTTGGCTGGGCTCAGTACAAGGACATTTCAGAAGAATTTAGACTGTTCACAGAGACTCAAGTAAACACCGGAGGGTCAATACCTTTCTTCACCATGTAAACAAAGGCAAATGCCCGATGATTGCAAATAACCAGGTGGGAATTGATGAAGATGATAAATAATATGGAACTCGGCCTAAACGCTATAAAGGAAGAACTGAGAGCCATCCACCTTATGGTGATGCAACATCGGTCGTGTTGGACTTGATGACCGCGATGGAGGGTGGGCCGTGTGCCAAAATTGGTGCTTCCTGTTGTAATTTTATTCCCGGAAATATGGACAATGGGACACTAGCTTGTGCCATCCAAGAACTGCATCGCCTGCAAGCTGACATGAAGAAGGAGGGAGGTGCCCCAGTGCAGGACTGGCTGCAAAGTATCTTTTCACAAATCCCGCTATGGGTGTCCAAACTATTCACGTCACTGATGCAAGTTTTCATTGTTGTACTACTGTTATGTGGTTTCCTACAAGTGGGGGTTTCCTGTTGTAAGAACGCAGTCCTCAAGACACACAAACACTTTTGAATAATATAACTGTCATGACATATGAGGGGGATAGAGTAGTTGAAGAATCAACGGGGGGAAAGAGTGTTGGAATGGGTAAATACAATGTCAATGAATACCATTATATGTGCAGGCCCGACAACAGCAATATCAATAAATGCGATGTCAAAATGTGCCATAATCTATGCCTGTACAACCGGGTTGATACCGGCAGCAATGATGTCAATGTATGCCATAATCCATGCACGAGTGACAGTACTGTTACCAGTAAAAACAATGTCAATGTACGCGATGATCTAGGCTTGCAAAACTATGTACATATCAGTAAAGACAATATCAATGTACGCTATAACTGTACACACAAATTTGAAAATGTCAATAAAAATAATACCAGTGACTGCCATATTACTTTCAGGAGTTCCAATGAACTCGTATCATTGCTGTCGGATTTACCCAAGGTGACCTTCTCATCAACCCAGACTCAGAAATACATGGTCAGGCAGGCCCTGCGACCCACACCCACGCCTATCGAATGACAGGTCAACAGGTGGGGTCTCTCTTATCCTAAGGCAAACACAAGCCGAGGGAAAACCCTGATCAATCCCACAGATAGTTGCACCACAAACCGGTCCAAGGAAATTGGTCCCAATAAAACACGTTTGGCCAAAGGCTTGCATTCCCCAAAAATACAGCAAAGCTAGATACCACATGTAGATAGTATCACTCAGCCAATCAGGACATGACATGCACACCACACGTAGTGATCACGAGCACCTCCTGCCGGACATCTGGACACACACACACTGGCCCGCACCAGCTCTCCCCGAGGTCGAGAGCCATCTGTGTCCTTATTAGATGCCCAAAGTTGTAAATTTATGACTGAGATACTTTTTCAGGAATGTTGAAACTGCTTAATTGTACCTCACAAGGTGTATAAATTGTCAGCCAAAACTTTGTTCACCAAGAGACTTTCCTCAGAGGCATTCTGTCAAGACTCTCCCGGCCGCTGCATTTAATTAAACCAACATGTTCCTGTTTTGTCATACGCCTCTTGTCTTTTCATTTCTTTAAGGTAAATTCATATTCGAGCAACAAGTGTCGGATCAAACGTTTTGGTCAGAGCCCCCCCTGCTGGCACTACTGAATGTCAGGGGTGCCAAATACCAAGGCTGCGTAGTCTTGAATCCAATTCAAACCTCTTTCATTCATTACCAGATACCCCTTGGCCTTTGACCTCACACTACTGTACGTCTTTCTTCATCACTGCTTTCTCACTTTTTTTCCTTTCTCTTCCTCCCGCTTTCCCTTTGTGTGCTTTTCTCTCTATTTCTTTCTTACAGGTGATTAGGCGTGCTCTACAAGTACTGATTTATTGATTTCTCTGGGTCAAAGGATAATGAGGAAAAATAAGTGGCGGGCCCTAAAAATGAGTGCTGGTCGTCCCCCGCTTTAACCACAGGCTCAATTTAAGCACTGCATTCTACCCTCCAACATTGAAGGATTGTGCGACACTATGCTGCTCTCCCTCCTCTACCAGGCAGGCCCTGGACACTGCTCTGGGATACATCTGGTCATAAACTACAAGCGGTAAGATGCACACAATAGTGTGATTTGAGAAAGCATATTGTGCTCTTGATTAAAGCCTACCTTACATTAAAATGACTGTAGTTCGGATACACCACTGCTTAGCAAAGAAAGTGGTATAACTGAATTTACTGTAATGCCATGTAACTCGGTGCCATACAACTTTGTACATTTGTTGTACGTTTGCTGAATAAAATAAAAGCCAATTTCCCTTTTTATTTAAAGAGTAAGACTTCTTGGACAATCTGTTGTGAGCAGCACATGTTCTAACCCCACACAAACTTGGTTTGACTCCTCCATCTCCTGTAATTCAAAGTCTAAAAGGAAGGGCCTTAGCATTTCAGTGAGTTTGTAGTAGCATTTGGTTTCCATTTAGAAGGACAATAGGACTTGTTCAAACCATAGGCTAACTGCCCTTGACCTACACAAAACTAAGTTAACTGGCCTAGCACATGGACAATGAAGGGAAGTTGAGCATGACTTTCTTCATTGATCATCCCAATTTACTCGTTCAAAGAGTGCCCTTTCAGGCTTAAACTGTTGAATAAATTTAGCAAATGAGAAATCAGACACCCTAGGGAGCTCCCATTTTAGAGGGAGAACATATTTTAGATGGCAAACTCTACAACACTACTGGCACTTTCAATCTGCTCACCTCAAATGTCTATTGTTCTAGTAGAACTTTTAAAACAGAAGAGAAGCCCAGTTATGCTTAAAAACGTGCCTATAAATGCCAAAAGGCTTGGTTACTTTTCTAGCTCAGTATGGATGGCATTGAGTTTCTAATAGGCTTGCAATTCTGCTAGAAAAAAAAAATTTGAGGTGAATGGATTTAGAGTGTCAGTGATGATGTAGTGTGCTCCATATAAAAGTGGAAACTCGCATGGTTTCCAACTTCTCAACTGTACAATTTAATGGTTGTCTCATACTGTTTCACTTGCCAAAATCTCTGACCTCCAGGCAAGAATCGCTGGTTGACAAATTGTGATTGTCATAAATATTAGACACCGGATATCCTAAAAGTTCATAGAATGGGGAAGAAAAAATGTTGTTTCCTTTTTTATTTGATCACTTAATATGGTTGTGGAATTCATCCAGGGTTTGTCCTGATGCATAAACTGATAAGCTGATTCCGGAAATTATTTTGGTGCTCTCTTAAAAAAAAAAAGTCTGGGAGCCACATAAATTACAGAAGGTGTCTGAAAGGCCTCCAGGCTCTTGGTGAGACAAGATGGGCTCTGTAGGGTGACCAAATGAGAGAGGATCTGGTGGCCACCTGTGATCCTGGAATAAAACTGGTTGTACTCTGCAGGCCTTGAGGTTTTGGGGGCCACAACCAAGATATCTTGGTGTGGGACGGCTAGGGGTGAGGCGGGTGCAGACCTACAGCCCTTTAAGACTTGTGAGCCTTTAGTGACACAGGATGCCCTTGCACGTCTAGGAGCCCTAGCAGCCAATGAAGAGAAAGGATGGGCCATAAAAGTCATTGAGTCTGCGGGCATGAAGCAAAATAAAGCCTATGAGCATCCAATGCCATATGAGACGTGTCCCGATAGTGTAAAATTGTGAGAGGACGTTAAGGAGCCAGGACTAGTCATCGAGGTCAAAATGGTGCCCTTGATAAGGCAGGAAGGATTATGCAAGTCTGACAGACTTGAGTTCCCAGTGACACAGAAAAACCATGTAAGCCTACAATCAAGGGTTAGGCAGGACAGCTCTTTTATCATAAAAGCCAGTGACCACGGTTGCAACTGGACAAGGTCTACTAATTCTGAGGCACTATGGGAGATATAGCAGCTGTTTACGCCTATGACAGGAATATACCCAGTTGAGAAAAGCTAGCTCAACTGAGTCGTTTCACCTAAATTTGATTTTACTTGTTAAAGAGGGCATACCCAGTGACACAGAAGAGTTTAATGGAGAGCATAATTGGTTACAGGGACAGGACTGAGGTGGATGAAGAGAGGAGAGGACAGGCGGGTGAAAGGGCCAGTGGACGCAGGGATGAAGGGACAAGCGGACGCACAGGTGAAGGGGACCACAGACAGAGGACAGGTAAAGGGGCTTAGTATAGGATGGATAGAGGGGCATAGGGCTAGATTGATGAGGGGCACAACGATGGATGAGGGGCACGGGTACAGATAGGTTAGTGAAGGGATAGATGATGGAGAGGAGTGGGATAGAAAACGAGGGCAGTGGAAGGATGAGTGTGATAGAGTAAGGGGCAGGAGATGATGTGAGGGGCAGGGGTGGATGACTGTAAAGGCATAGGTGGCTGGAAGTAAGGGGCATAGGTGGCTGGAAGTAAGGGGCAGAGGTGGATGGAAGTAAGGGGCAGAGGTGGATGGAAGTAAGGGGCAGATGGTGAGTGGATTTAGAAGAACATTCAAAGAAAAGGTGAAGGCTCTATGGTTTAAAGGACAGATGGAGTTGGGAATGATGGATTGGCAGGAGAGGGATGCATGAGGTAGAAGTGGATGCAAGACGGATATGGCATGGATGTAAGTGGTAGAGGATGGGTGGAAGACAAGGGGAGGATTGAAGGAATACATAGGAGATAGATGGATGGGTGGATGAAGGAAACAGGAGGCACGAGATGGACTTAAGTAAAGAGCAGGGGCGGTGGAGGGAGTAAGGGGCGATGAGAGGGGCTGTAGGCTGGTGTAAAAAGGAGGGGGTGGGCAGAGGTAGGAAGGGGTGATGAGAGGGGCAGTGAGCCGGTGTAAAGAGCAGGGGGTGGGTGGAAGTAGGAAGGGGAGGTGAGGTGAGAGGAGCAGTGAACCGGTGTAAAGAGCAGGGATGGTGGAGGGAGGAAGGGGTGATGAGAAGACCAGGGAGCAGGTGTAAAGAGCAGGCAGGGGGTTTGGAGAGGTTTGGTGAGGGGGCAGTGAGCTGGTGTAAAGAGCAGGGGTGGTGGGGGAGGAAGAGGTGATGAAGGGGCAGTGAGCTGGTGTAAAAAGCAGGGGTGGGTGGAGGGAGGAAGGGGTGGCGAGGGGGCAGTGAGCTGGTGTAAAGAGCAGGGGTGGGTGGAGGTAGGAGGGGGTGACGAGAGGCAATAGGCTGACGTAAAGAGCAGGCAGGGGGTTTGGGAAGGTTCAGTGAGGGGGCAGTGAGCTGGTGTAAAGAGCAGGGGGTGGGTAGAGGTAGGAAGGGGCGATGAGAAGACCAGGGAGATGGTGTAAAGAGCAGGGGTGGGTGGAGGGAGGAAGGGGTGGTGAGGGGCAGTGAGCTGGTGTAAAGAGCAGCTGGGGTGGAGGGTGAAGGGGTGATGAGAGAGGCAATGAGCTGGTGTAAAGAGTAGGGGATGAGTGTGTGTAGGAAGGGGTGATGAGGGCAGTTAGCTGGTGTAAAAGACATGGGGGTGGGTACAGGTAGGTAGGGGTGATGAGAGGGGCAGTGAGCTGGTGTGAAGAGCAGGGCTGGTGGAGGGAGGAAGGGGTGTGGAGGGCTGTAGGTTGGTGTAAATAGCAGGGGTGGGTGGAGTGAGGAAGGGGTAATGAGACAGCAGTAGGCTGGTGTAAAGAGCAGGACTGGGTGGAGGGTGGCAGGGGTGATGAGAGGGCAGTAGGCTGGTGTAAAGAGCAGGGGTGGGTGGTGGGAGGAAGGGGTGATGAGAGGGCAGGAGGCTGGGGTAAAGAGCAGATGTGGGTGGAGGGAGCCATGGGTGATGAGAGGGCAGTAGGTTGGTGTAAAGAGCAGGGGTGGGTGGAGGGAGGCAGGGGTGATGAGAGGGCAGTAGGTTGGTGTGAAGAAGAGGGCTGGGTGGAGGGAGGAAGGGGTGATGAGAGGGCAGTAGGTTGGTGTAAATAGAGAGTGGGTGGAGGGGCACTAGGTAATGAGAGGGGCAGTGAGCTGGTGTAAATAGCAGGTGTGGGTGTAGGTAGGAAGGGGTGATGAGGGCAGTTAGCTGGTGTTAACGACATAGGGGGAGGTACAGTTAGGAAGGGGTGATGAGAGGGGCAGTGAGCTGGTGTAAAGAGCAGGACTGGTGGAGGGAGGAAGGGGTGTTGAGGGCTGTATGTTGGTGTAAATAGCAGGGGTGGGTGGAGTTATGAAGGGGTAGTGAGAGGGCAGTAGGCTGGTGTAAAGAGCAGGACTGGGTGGAGGGTGGCAGGGGTGATGAGAGAGCAGTAGGCTGGTGTAAAGAAGTGGGCTGGGTGAGGGAGCAAGGGGTGATGAGAGGGCAGGAGGCTGGTGTAAAGATCAGGGGTGGGTGGAGGGAGGCAGGGGTGATGAGAGAGCAGTAGACTGGTGTAAAGAAGTGGGCTGGGTGAGGGAGCAAGGGGTGATGAGAGGGCAGGAGGCTGGTGTAAAGAGCAGGGGTGGGTGGAAGAAGGCAGGGGTGATGAGAGGGCAGTAGGTTGGTGTAAACAGCAGGGGTGGAGGGAGGCAGGCAGGGGTGAGGAGAGGGCAGTAGGTTGGTGTAAAGAAGTGGGCTGGGTGGGTGGAGGAAGGGGTGATGAAAGGGCAGTAGGTTGGTGTAAAGAAGTGGGCTGGGTGGGTGGAGGAATTATTTTATTTGTTTAATTTATAAGGCGCAACAGTACCCAAGAAGGGTTTCCCGGCGCCACGCAGAAACAAAGACCAGATAGTGAGACTAAGTAGCCGAATCATTTGTTAAAGAGCCAGGTCTGTAAAGCCTTGCGAAATTGAACATAGACTGTTTCGTTCCGGATGGCAATGGGAAGGGTATTCCAGAGTGAAGGACCAAGGAAGGAAAAGAGCGCCCACCCATTCGAGAACGCCTAAATCTGGGAACAGAGAACCTTCCCTGAGAAGATGAACGCAGGCAGCGGGAAGGAACATACAGTTTGGCTAGGGAACATAAGTAGTGTGGTGCAGTTCCGGTTTTGATCTTGAACATATATGTTAGAGCTTTGAATCGAATACGATTTTCCACCATAAGCCAGTGCAAGTCTCGCAAATGGCTGGAAACAGAGGCGGACCTAGGTAATTGGAGAAGCCGGGCTGCGGAATTTTGGACCATCTGCAGCTTGCGAGTCACATCTTTGTTAGCGCCAAAATAAAGAACGTTACCATAGTCCAGTCTTGATGTAATTAGAGCTTGGACTACCGTTCTTTGGTGGACTCTGGTAGCATCCAAATGATCTTTTAAGCCACTTGAGGATGGAGAAACAGGTGGCAGCTACCTTTACCGCCTGGGCGCGCATTGATAGCGAGTCATCGATAGTGAAGCCCAGGTTACGGACTTGGCAAGCTGGCTGAGGCAAGACACCCATCTCACAAGGCCAATGTTGTGGGCTCCAAAGATCCTTGTCTTTGCCAAAGATAAGCAACTCCGTTTTCCCCCCATTTAATTTGAGACAATTCGACTGCATCCATAGTGCAATTTTTCTCAGGCCAGATTGAAGAGGGGACTGCCCATTTGTTCCCACTGCAGAAAGAGAGAAGATGATTTGAGAATCGTCTGCGTAGGATAGCAAAGTCAGACCTGCCTCTTCAGCTACTGCTGCTAGAGGCCTCATATACAGATTGAAGAGCAAAGGACTAAGAACGGAGCCCTGAGGGACTCCATACGGTGATGCACAGATTTCAGAGCTGGCCTCCTCAGAAAAGACTTGGAAGGTACGGTTGGCCAAAAATGAAGTTAGCCATTTAAGAGCCGGACCGCAAATACCTAATGATATCAAGGTGGGGTGATGATAGGGCAGTAGGTTGGTGTAAAGAAGTGGGCTGGATGGAGGAAGGAAGGGGTGATGAGAGGGCAGTAGGTTAGTGTAAAGAGCAGGGTGTGGGTGGAGGGAGGCAGGGGTGATGAGAGGGCAGTAGGTTGGTGTAAAGAGCAGGGTGTGGGTGGAGGGAGGCAGGGGTGATGAGAGGGCAGTAGGCTGGTGTAAACAGCAGGGGGTGGGTGGAGGGAGGCAGGGGTGATGAGAGGGCAGTAGGCTGGTGTAAACAGCAGGGGGTGGGTGGAGGGAGGCAGGGGTGATGAGAGGGCAGTCGGCTGGTGTAAAGAGCAGGGGGTGGGTGGAGGGAGGCAGGGGTGATGAGAGGGCAGTAGGTTAGTGTAAAGAGCAGGGGGTGGGTGGGGGAGGAAGGGGTAATCAGAGAGTAGTAGGTTGGTGTAAAGAGCAGGGTGTGGGTGGAGGGAGGCAGGGGTGATGAGAGGGCAGTAGGCTGGTGTAAACAGCAGGGGTGGGTGGAGGGAGGCAGGAGTGATGAGAGGGCGCTGTAGGTTGGTGTAAAGAGCAGGAGTGGGTTGGGTGGAGGAGGCAGGAGTGATGAGAGGGCAGTCGGCTGGTGTAAAGAGCAGGGGGTGGGTGGAGGGAGGCAGGGGTGATGAGAGGGCAGTAGGTTAGTGTAAAGAGCAGGGGGTGGGTGGGGGAGGAAGGGGTAATCAGAGAGTAGTAGGTTGGTGTAAAGAGCAGGGTGTGGGTGGAGGGAGGCAGGGGTGATGAGAGGGCAGTAGGCTGGTGTAAACAGCAGGGGCGATGTACAGGGAGCAGATGGATGGAGAGAGGACAAGAGCAGAGAAGGAGGGGTGGGCTGGACTGGAGAAGAGGACAGGCCCCTGCGCCCCTCACCTGCACGGCGCGGGAGAAGAAGACCCCGGCATCCGATGCCAGCTTCTTGACGTTGAAGTCCATGGCTGCTGGGGCACCGCAGCTGCTGACAGGCGCTAGTGCCTGATGCTCCAGTCTCCTCCCCCTCTATGCTTCTCCTACTCCGCCTCCTGGCTGCCTGTCCTCCTGCCTCCTCCCTCGCGGCTGCTGGTCCTCCTGCCTCCTCCCTCCTGGCTGCTGGTCCTCCTGCCTCCTCCTCTTTCACCGCCCCAACCCAGACGTAACTCTGCACCAACCTCCACTTCCGGGTGGAGACAAACTATGGGGAGACGCTGAATTTCGGACCACAGACTTTCCTTGTGAAAACCAATTAGAGTTATCGTTAGTGTCAGTGTATACAAATTGGTCCAATCGGAGAGGAGGACACAGCGTACTAACCTTCGCGTTGACAGACAAGTGAATGAACTTCTTTCGCGACAGCGGCAGTTGGGGGAAGCTGTCGCGTGCAGCCAATGACGAGGCTTCCACGGGGCAAGCTCGGCCATAGCGCTGCTTAGTCCAGCCAATGAGAAGGCGGCTAGTAGCAGACTCCGCCCCTACTGTAAGAAGGTGGAAATGGCGGTGGCTCTGGCGCAGCATCAGGCCGCCCGTGAGACAAGATGGTCGCCTCGGGGGTCGCGGGCCAGAGCTGGCAGGAGGGCGGCCTTATCACCGGAGGCCCGTCCCCAGCAGGAGGAGTGCGCACGGGCCGGCACTTTCTTTGTACATTTCAAGCTCGTCGCATGGGTTACTTGGGCCTCGGAGTCTCCTGTGGAGGGCTCAGGGCAGTCACCCGGGGCCCGCTTCACGCAGCAGCAGCTGTGCCCCCAGCTCCATCCGCACGCTGTGCTGCTGGCTGACCCTAAGGACGACACGACCACTTGCAAGGAAAGAAGGGCTGGTGGTCACAGCCCAGGACTGCTGGAGGACACACATGACCGGTCAGAAGCAATAAGAGCGCCCCCCCTCAGAACCTAGGGGGCAGGGTCACGGGGACAGGCCAACATTAAAAATACCCCAGGTGCAAAGCAGTAGAAACCCGTGGGAGCTGTGCATAAACTTTACACCATAAACACAAATACAAAAATACAGATCCTTTATTAAGTATGAGGATTACCAACACATACCAAAACATATATCAATTTACATAAAATACATATGATTGCCAACGAATTTATTGGCAATCATATGTCAATTATTTAAATTGAGATATATATAATAATGTTTCAACTCCGATGTACCCTATTTGGGTAATGTTTAACATTTCTCAAAATGTTGCAGAACTTAACTGTAGTCCTACATTTGTAAATTCACCTCCTGGTTTGGGGAAAGTTGCATTTTTCCTGAATAGCCTTAAGAATATTGTTAAATAGTAAATTAGCCTTCTTTGCTCATATTAAACATCTGCATCCCTGAGTTCATACCCAAAGGCAAGAAATTCAAGGCAGTTGCTGTGCTTGTTAAAGAGTCTAGTGAACAGTGTAACCCATTTCTGTGTGAGAGCTTGGGCTACAGATTAGAATTATTAGGCGGTTGTAAAGATTTTGTGTGTCCCCCCCCCACTCCCCCCGAGACAACAGATTGTTAAACTTGATGTATACAGTAAGCATCTGGCTTGAATGGTGGCTGGCAGGTTGTAAACGCTAATATCGTTGCCTTGATCTTTTAAGAAACTGAGGTTTTATTGGGGTGGTGTTAGAAATGGGATTTTTGGTAGGCTAGGGCATGCGCCAAAGCCAGGCAGAAACCACCACTCTAGTCAGGATAAGGGAGTTACACTCCTAAAATAACCCCTGCTCACCCCCTTGGTAGCTTGGCACGAGCAGCCAGGCCTATCTTAGAGGCAGTGTGTAAAGCATTTGCACATAACCAACAGTAATACAGTGTACGCACTACAAAAGGACACCACACCAGTTTAGAAAAATATCCAATATTTTTATATAATTAAAACAAGACCAAAAATGATAAAGAACCACAATACTATACTTAAAAGTTCACAATTCAAAAATACGCTGATTAAAAAGAGTTCCTTGGGTGGATAGCGCCGTCCGGGCTACCACGGTGTCGTGAACACACAAATCCAAAACAGTTCTGGCTGACCGCGGGGTTGCAGGCCAGCTACGGTGTCGGGAAGACCCGCAAACAGTACCTTTCAGAGATGGAGGGCGATGGGGCCCTCGAAGTCACGCGTTGCAGGTCGATCTCCTCTCTGATGGAGTCAGGAGCGCTGGCGTCTGGTGCGGCGTGCGGTGCCCTCAGGTCGCGGTGCGAGCAGCGGCTCGGTGGCGGCGTCAGATGGCGTCGTCGGTGAGACCAGGGTCGCGGTGCGAGATGAAGGCGGTGCTCGTCACGGTGCTGGCAGATCGCGGTGCAAGCAGCGGCGGCGTCGTTGCTGACGCGCTGTCGTCGGCTGACGAACTGGAGTCGATGGCGTCGGTAGGCCAAGGCTGCGGTGTGGGATGAGGGCGGTGCGTCGTGTAACTTACGAGCGGTGCCCCCGAACCACGGTGCAAGCAGCGGCGTCGATCTCGGCGGGAAGTGGCGGCGTCAGGCAGGCCAAGGCGTCCTCGTGAAGCCAGGCGGTGCCCACAGGTCGCGGTGCGAGCAGCGGCTCGGTGGCGGCGTCAACAGGTGTAGTCGGTGAGACCAGGGTTGCGGTGCCCTCTGCGTTGCCTTCAGGACACGGAGTCGGCAGTGGCGTCGTAGACGTCGTCGAGTTGGTGTTCTTCGGGTTGCAGCACAAAACACACAGTCCCAGTGCTGCGGGTCGAAGAACTTGAAGTCTTTGCTGTTCCTGAGATTTCGTGAACAGGGGGCAAGCTCTACCTCAAGCCCTTGGAGAGACTCACAAATTTAGGTTGCAGAAAGTCCAGTCCAGGCCTTTCACTACCCAAGACAAAAGCAGGCACTGCAGGTCAGCCCAGCAAAGCAGTTGTTCCTTTTTGCAGCTTCTTCTTGTCCAGATGAGTTCTAAAGTTCAGGGGTCTGGGACCCAGCATTTATGTCCAAAAATCCTTTGATCTCTTAGGCAGAGAGGGCCTGTGCCCGGTCAGGACAAGTTCTGCCTTCTCTGGTGTGAATTCCTGGCAGGAGGTGGAGACGGCATTTGTCAGAGGCAGAGCAGGCCCTTTGAGGTGCAAGGAAATCTCCTCCCTCTTCGCCCATCGTAACCCAGGTCTCTTCAGCCCTTTCCTGACCTACCTAGACCATCTGGCGCCCCTCCTGCTCCCCCAGCCTTCTGTCATCCAAAACCCAGACAGGCAATCCACATTCCAACAGAGGCACACAGGATGACTGAGCAAGAAAATACCTACTTTCTAAAAGTGGTATTTTCAAACACAGAATGTAACAAGCATTGGAAATGCAATAGGTCTCGCCTTTAATTAAGTTTAAGCCATTTGCTTTGCTAATGGCCTTGTATTTTAGGTTTGTATTATTTAGTGTATATTTGTGATATGTTGTATGTTGTTAGAATTGTGTCTGTTAGCTGTGTAGTAGTTGAAAGCATAGCGTTAGTAGGAGAAGAGCAGTGTTTAAGATTTGGAAGGTGAATGAATAGAAGAATAGCATGCGTGTTAATGAAGTATAGTGAGGAGTAGAATAGCATGAAGCAGACGAAAGGGGCGACGGGAGAGCAAATAGGGAGAAGGAAGAAAGTGTTAGTTGTATATGAAAGTACATCAAGGAAGGATAAAACGTGTGAAATGCATCCCCACAAAACTAAAATCTTTCTTGCAAGCTGAGGGAGTGTTGAGTTTATGCTCTCAAGTGTCTTGGCGGGACATTTGTTTCCTTGTGTGCTCTATACGAAGAAAATCCACTAACTCCTGCATAAATATATACACATACACACAACGTGGTGCATTCCACAACAGCAAGTGTACCACAGGAAGAAAGACTGCACGTCTTAAGATAAAGCTGATCTATCTACCTGCATGCACGATTGCACGTGAACTTTATTGCTACCATGCCATTGCCTGGCAGGCGTCACCAACCTCCAACAGCGCGACTCTTATACAAAATGGGAATGAACATGCTAATCGCTGCCACACGTGTTGAGCGGTTATCAGAATAAAGCAGCTACTCGCAGATGCTACTTTCCAAGGGGCGCACGCATACCTGCCACGACCCGTATGAATGCATTTGTATAAGGGTTGAGGCGTAATAGTCAGAAAGCTGCCAGGGGAACTGTACTCTGGCGAGAAACATGCAAATGTGCCACGCATCAACACATAAATATAAAGCAGATCACATTGCAACCGAATATGTGAATCGCGCAGTATGTGTAAGTTCTAGCCTTTATGTCAAATTAGCTCGATCTTTGCATGTGCGGTTATTTCAATGGGGCTCTGTCGGAAGATATAGCCTTGTACTCTATAAAATGAGATGCACACGCATTACCCAAAACGTCTTCCTCCTCGCATCAACGAGATGGCATTTTTCCACTGTAACCAATGGTAACTTAGGCGGACCGAGCACTAGAGAACATGAATGATGCAGCTTCCACTACACATTCACAACACCAAGATGCACAAAACGCCTGCAAACTGCTGTGATCTTCCAAGCTAAACAGCAGAGGCACGACAGGCAGTATCCGGCAGAGAATAGATTGAAATCTGACTTACCAGGGTGCAGCACGCGATGCCGAATGGGAACAAGTTGGTGGTGGCTGCTTACGTCAGGAAGCCCATTAACAATGAACAGCGCAACTCTGGGGAGTTTGCTTTTGGATGGGGGGAAGGGGAGGGAGGAGCCGGTAGAATTCCCAATGAGGAGCCAGCGTTTCCGCTACCAGCACACCTTCCTACGTCACGCCAAACAAAGATGGCGTCGGCCTGTCCACATGGGCCGTCCTAAAAGTGGACAAGGAGGTAACCAAGAAGCCAGATTTCCAATGACGTGCCACCGTTTAACATAAACGATGACGCGAGCCAATGGGAAACGGGCGGGGCTTCAAGTCCCTTCTGAATCCGTATCGATTGCAAAAAGCTCTCGCAGAGCGAGCAGTGCTGTGCGCTGCAACGCCAGGCGAGACCTAAAAACTTGCAAAGCGGTGGCAAGTAAAACCAGTGACATGCCAGAGGGGGTTGGAAGGGATGGAGGCAAGCAACACCAACTTAATGTGGGAGATGATGGATGGTACAGTGGCAAGGAACAACAATTGCTGCAGGAGGCTGCAAGCAACAACGCAGAATGGGAAGTAGGGGAGAGATGGCTTGCAAACACATGCACTCTTATGGAGAGCTGCAATGAAAATAAGAAAATATATATATTTTTTTTAAAAGTACCTCTGCGACAGCCGCGGAACGACAGTAATAAAGAAATAAATTAGTACTTGATCCATGCTCCATCAAAGGGAGAAACACAGGAAGAGGAACTGAAGTAGATACCCCATGACCAATAAGAAGCAAGCGAATGAGAGGGATCTAGAAGCCAAACAATGTTAGGCAATGGGTGGGCTCTAAGCCCCCGTATGTAAACGGGATGTCTCAGAAGCGACAGACCTAAACAAGCATTGGCATAGCCAAGAGGACTCGCTTTTGGGGCCTTATAAGTATTTCGTTATGCAGCACAATATCCTTGGTGCCACAACATCAACTGTTGCATGGCTAAACACTTATAAGGTCCCAAAGGCGAGACCTATTGGCTATGCCAATGACAGCTCCACCAAGGCAATATAGCACCTTTCGGATACTCCATTGATCTGACTTATATGAAAAAGATATTTGATGTTCTTATTCTCGGGTGGAAATGGACTATTGGAACATTTGCATTCCACAGCCAGCGCCTTGCCACGAGCGCTCCTCTTCCAGTGGCTGGATGCGAGCCTTGATTCCGCTAGACCGCAAATTTACAAGTCGAGGTACAAATTCGAGGACCATAAAATAACGCGGCGTCCTCCTCCTTGAAGCGCCGCGCGTGGCACAGGCAGTCCACCGATAGAATCAATCGTGAACCAGCATGTGTTCAACTAAATTGGATTCAGCTGGTTCTGCTTCGGGTCGTGAAACCCGCACACAAGAGCAGGCAGCATTAGAAGAAAATTAACTACAGGCAACACGAATAATCGCATCTCGTCTGTTCTTTGTTCTTCGCGGCAGTGCTCATTGCTAGTCAAGCGGATGTGCCCTGTTTCTCGTCTGGAGCGGCTGCGCATTGTAACACCTTAATTAAAAAATAAATAAATGCGGGACTGTCATTGCTGCTCGCGCTGGAGCTTTTTGAACTCAAGTCTTCCGTTTCCTTGCGTTTTTTAAAAAATTATTTGTATTGAGGGGAAAAACACTCTTTTGACATTCAGAAAAAAAGCATAAGTGCTAATTAAACTGTTGTGGAACAATATTATCGTCTTTAGCTTTACACTGACAGTTTTAATGCGGATTCATTTTCACAGGCGTTCTAATCAAAATTCACCGAGTCCCTCATTATTTCGATTAATTCACTGAACAAGTCCAATCCTCTGGATGTGGAAAATGCAAAACAAGGCCGTTCAGAAGTAACATTTATTGCATGAAAGTTTCATTAGCGCTGTTCCAAGACGCAGACCTGAAATAACACAAGTGGGGGGGGGGGGTGGAGTGCTATTCCCTTGCGGGAGCGAGCGGTGCCAGGAGCGATAATTGCTACCATATGGCGCCAGCTGCTCGCTCCCGCAAGTGAATCGCCAAACGTGCACGCGTTGCCATTGAAGGCAATGGAACGCGTGCACGTTTTTGGCTGAAAAGCCGAATCGATTGGAAAAGGTCTTTTTGCCTACGCAGCGCATGCGCGCTGCGTAGGCGAGACCTAAAAATGTTTTCTAGGAATAGGGTACTCCGGGCTTAAGTGGCTTTCACTCATGAATTTCTAAAACTAAAACAAGTTTATTCTAAGATTCTGAGTAAACCCCTTTTTACGCCGGAAAATACTCAGTTTAGACGGAAGCCACGAACGACCAGTCCTTAATCTCGGACATCAGACAACACTGGACACTCGAAGCAGCAACCCTGATAATGGAGGTATTGAATTCTCGTAGTGCTAAGACTTAAGGGACAACAGAGCACATTTCCCTCCACGACTTCAGCCTTCCACTGAAGTACCAGAAAATGTTCCCATCTCTCCACTGAATGATTGGAGAAAGGCCATTTTCACTAGGAGATAATATCAGTTCTGCAGACTGCTCATTTCTAAGCGGTTTCAATGCAGGCAGAAAAGGGAAGGGCAGGGCAACAAAGCGTGGGTTTCGCAAGGATCTCGCAATGGAGTAGAAGGGATTATAATCAGGGCCACTGGAATTATGCGACAGGGATGACCAAATTATGGGACAGGGTTGACTCAATTACACGGCAAGGAAAGGCAAATTATGTGCTGTAAAGTGGAACAGTTTGTCACAGTATTACTGCAATATGTTGGCTTGTTCACACATCATAACAGTCTGGACAAAGATTCCACATCATTAGTAACAGTTTCACACTCAAAAATAGTAAGAAGCAATTACAAGGTGACCAGCTGACTTTTGTCAAGGGCCTATCACTTTGGGGCAACACGTGTTGCAGCGTTTTTAGTAACTTTTGATACGTTTGAGCTGTATCAATTTTTTGGGTAAAATCTGCAAATTATGCAGATAGATGATGGATTATGTGGCAAACGCACTAAATACACAATTATCCAGAAAACGGCGCAAAATCGAGTAATACTAGTGGCCCGATTATAATGCGGGTCTCCCGTTTTGAAAAGACAGCCAACAGACCACATTTTCTCAAAAAGCGTGAGTATTCTAAGGTGAATGACACGGCAGTTATGCAAATGAAGGCTTTCAATTTCATCTGCTTACACTTTAGTATCTCAAAAAGGAGGGAAACTAGTTGCGGGCTGTTTCTCACAGTAGTTGGCCATCTTCCATTTGACCTGCAGATTTTAGGATTGCAGCGAGCAAATGAGAACTGAACCCGTGGCACCAGCCCCGCAGAAACAGCAGCACTATGACCGCAAGTATTGAGTGTGGGTGTCAAACCCCAGGGGAAAGAGTTCAAAGTCTTCTCACGTCTCAATGTGCATTTGAAGGTGGCAGAAGGGATTAGCTTCTCGTGTGTCAATATAGTTACCAATTACTTGATATTGACCAAAAGACAAAATAAATATGCTATAGCACTTTAAAAAAAGTTACACAAACATCTCTGAAGTTTCATAATACAATTGCCGTAAAACAAGAGTAGCTTACCTCAAATCAGGAAGGCTCGGTTTAGCCCTGCTACTTGGCAGGTATTGTTATATTGTACAGGAAGAGACACGGCGTGACCAATGCAAAGCACAGAACCGGTTTCTTCGATGTTTATCAAAACAACGTACTAATGCCGCATTGTTCATGAGCACTCTGTGTGGTTCACGTTTTAAGCTTCGTTTAAAGGCCTGTCAAGGACATGTGAAAAACTTACCTTTTACTCTGAGCGTCTAAAAATACAAGCGTGTTTTTGATCGACCAACCACAGCAATTTTTGAAGCAGCAGTTACCTCCACACTATGAAAACAAAACATTTATTTTTGGTATAGCAGTGTTTCATTTTAATGTGCCAGGATGTGGCGTTAGGGGCAGAGCTACCGACTTTGGAGCTGGGGAACCAGGTTCGATTCTCGGTGTCGGCTCAACAACCTGTGATTCTGGGCAAATCACTCAATCTCTGGGGAGAGAAAAAATTAACCCGTCTTTCTGTAATGTAGCTGGTGCTCATGTAAAGCGCTCCAATTACCCTCGGGTCAGTTTCACGCTATATAAAGGTGCACACAAAAAAAAAAAAGTCACATTCTCATCGTTCCTCAATCTGTTCTTTTCATCAAGCATCCTAAAGTCAAAAACTGCTTTTACGCAGACAACAATACACCATTTTCACTGACACTTCGAGTGCTCTTTACGGCGCTATTACAGATTTCGTTAAAACAAGCGGGCAGCTATGGGAATAGAAAACTACAGGCGACTAGAGCAGTCTCAAGCATTTGGAGCAGGAGGCTTTTAAAGTCAGCGGAGTTCACTTTTGCGTCTCTATGTACTTGCTCTGAAAAGATCAGGGGCTAGGCAAAAATAAAATTACGCCAGTGTAATAAGCAAAAATTCCGATAACTACACCATGCACGCTTGCAGCAGAGAAAAGACGGAGGAGGGAGGCAGCGTCAGCACAAGTGAAGCGCTGGACAGCAGAGACGTCGGCAGCGCGAGAGAGGAGGGGGGCGAGCGCGGCAGCCTGCTGAGCTGACCACACGCTCGTGCACAATGGCCATGTGTTTTCAATTATCGTGCCCGCGTCTGGGCACGATAATTGCAAACAGATGGCGGCCCTGCGGGTAACCGCAGGGAAAAGGCCATTGTGCACGAGCTTGTGGTCCGCTTTCAAAAGCCCCTCACATAAAGTCTCGCACAGCAGCGCTTGCGCGCTACTCGAGGCTCGACCTAAAAATCACCTTCACTAAAAGATGCATCTTTAGATTCTGAGTTCAGGCATACTAAATTCTATTTTCTTACCGAATTCCCTGGGCCAGTTATGTTTATAAGATGTTATAAACAAACCTCCCATTCTATCCTATGGGGAACTGGTAGCCTTGCAATAGTCAAAAACGAAATTGGCTGTAATTCACTATCAGGACATGCCACACACACCAGGGCATGTGACCCCCTTTCACTTACACTGCACCCTGCCCACAGGGGTACCTTGGGCCTACCTGAGGGGTGTCTGACATGCAAGAAAAGGGAAGGTTAGGGACCGGCCAGTGTGTGCACTGGCCAAGTCGACATGGCAGTTACAAACTGCCAGGGCAGCTGACTTCGGAGCACAGGGCTCACGGTTCGATCCCCGGCTCCGGCGGCAGCTCAGCACCATGTGACTCTGGGCAATAGCTCACTTAATTTCCACGACGGCCCCCAGCGCCTTGAGACCCGTAAGGGTGAGTAGCTCGCGCTTTACAAATACGGATTTACATTTTTACATTTATTTACATTTTATTTTTAGACTCTGCAATGGCAGGTCTGAGGTACCTTTTCAGGGCTACTCACGTGGGTGGCACAATCAGTGCTGCAGGCCCACTAGTAGCATTCGATTTACAGGCCCTGGCACACTCAGTGCACTTTACTGGGGACTAACAAGTAAATCAAAGATCCAATCATGGAAACACCAATCCATAACACATTTTACCACAGGAGCACTTGCAATTTAGCACTGATCAGCAGTGAGAAAAGTGCGCAGAAACACAAAGCCAGCACATACAGAGTCAAAAACCGAGAGGTCAGAAAGCAAAAAACTCAGGGGAAACACGCCAAAAGATGCCAAGTCTAACAGGTGGTGAATGAATTGTCTATATTATTGACATTGGCCAGCACATTTAGTAATGTCTTTGTATTAAATGTGTGTGATAAGGTGCTTTAATCAGTTTATATAACACAATTTTATGGAAAAATATATTTTCCATGATTGTTTGTTGCCCCAAGACCAGTCTAATCTCATATTATATTTTTACCAATCCCGTCTATGCAAATGACATGTAACAAACATTAAGATATTTGTTCTGTATTTGTCTGTGGGCTGACCCAGTGGCTACCAGAGAGCTGAGCAGAATCTCACACTCCAATATATACAGTTACAAAGTGCATATTTCCCGCAGTCAGCCTATGGGCTCTCCCACCCACAATGAGTCTCAAAAAGGCATCACTCCTGACTGCCTATGAAATAGCACAAAATGTATAGCTACAATGTCTAGTTACCATGCAACTAAACAAAAACTGTTTCAATCGCAACCACTCCAGCCCATGAACCAATTTTTTCTGCTTACAATAGAAACAGAAAACACAAGTAACCTGTCTGATTACATGTAGAGGGCATAGATTCTGCTCAGCCCTCTGGTTGCCACTGACTCAGACAAATACAGAACAAACCTCTTAATGTTTGTTACATGGACGGGGATTGGTAAAAAATATAATACGAGATTAGTGAGGTCTTGGGGCAACAGACAGTCATGGAGAATATATGTTTCCATAATGTTATATAAACTGATTAAAGAACCCTCCCACACCCATTTAATACAAAGACATTACTAAATGTGCTGGCCAATGGACAATTCACTCACCACCCCAATAAAACCTTAAACTTTCTTAAAAGATCAAGGCAATGTTATTAGCGTTTACAACCTGCCAGACACCATTCAAGCCAGGTGCTTACTGTATACATCAAGTTTAACAATCTCTGCCGTATCGGGGGCAAAAACCAAAATCTTTACAACCACCTAATAATTCCCAATCCGTAGCCCAAGCTCTCACAGAAATGGGTTACACTGTTCACTAGTCTCTTTAACAAGCACAGCAACTATCTTGAATTTCTTACCTTCAGGTGTGCACTCAGGGATGCAGATGTTTAATATGTGCAAAGAAGGCTAATACACTATTTAACAATATTGTTAAGACTATTCAGGAAAAATTCAATTTACCCCAAACATGGAGGCTAATTTACATATGTAGGACTATAGTTAAGTTCTGCAACATTTTGAGAAATGTTAAACATTACCCAAATACTGTAAATCGGAGGTGAAACATTGTCATTTAGCATCTCAGCATACTCCTCGCAATCGCCGCTGCAACAAACTACTACCATTACCTTCATGCAATGAATCAAATGATACAACGAGCCCCTTATAAAGGCATTTCCGTATTAACTGCTCGGGAAGATGCACTTGGATCTGTCCATTCAATGTATACTTATTTATTTTGCTTTTTTGTCGGCTAGTATGCATGTTCCCTCCCAGAAATCGTGGCTCCGTGTGTATTCTCATTCACGCCGTTTTATTGATGTATTCTAAATGGCTTTATATTAAGGAAATCTGAATCCACCCAGGGCATGCCCGACTGACGTGGACACCATAGAGCACAAAGCTGCAAGGAGAAATTTACGGGGGCACGTGAACTGGACCTTCAGAGCGGTCTGACCTGCCTTGAGCATGATTTTTCAGTTTCATATTTTTATTGAAGAATTAAAAACACAAAGATTGTCAACAGTCAAATACGTCAGTATTAGATAATACATATTGAAATTTAACAATAATAAAATTGTTCAAATTGAGAAAAATATCAATATAAGACAATAAATACATAACAGGTATGTTTTCTATAAGGAAAAGCAAAAAGAAGAAAGAAAAAGGAAGAAAATAAATAAATGGTGGTTAAGATATAGGTGAGTAAGAAGAGAGATATGTAGTAAAAGGTAACCAGAGTAGACTGGATTTGATTTTCTGAGATAGCGAGTGAGCAGAAATAGCAATGATCCTATGTTCATCTCAAATAAAATTCCACCAAGTTAATAAGGACAATTTATAAGTGTCTTTCCAACAAGAAAGTATCACCTTAAACGCAATAGTATAATGAGATCAAACAACAGAGGTTTAGGAGAGAAACAATCAAAATTTGATGAAATAGTTCCAAGAAAAACATTTTGAATTGATAATTGAATATTACAGTGAAAATTGTTTAGACATTTTGACCAAATTGTTTCCCAAAAGGTAAACACACTGGGACAGTAGTATAGTGAATGAATTAAAGTCCCTATGGAGGAAGAACAAGACCAACAAATTAAGGAGGAGAATTTAGAAATACATTCAGGGGTAATGAGAACTCTGTTATAAATAAAAAATAAGGATTGCATAATACGAGAAGCTTTAGATGTTTTATATATTTTAAGCCATAATTTATCCCAAGTAGGAGAAGGGAATGAAAGAGGTAAGTCAGCATCCCACAATACTTCAATAGACGTTTTGGGTCTAATGGGAATAAGTGATAATAACATATTATATAAAGAAGGACCCTTGGGTATAGAATCATGAGAAATGGTATACAACGGTGTATGAGGAATGAGTGGTACAACATCTGGAGGAAAATTATTGGCTGTTAAATAGGATTGAGGGGAAGATGATATTAAAATATATTCCTGTAGAAACGAACTCGGTAACTTATATGTTGCTTGCAATTGGGAAAAAGGAATGACAGAGTTATGTTGTATAAGTTGGTGAATAAACATAATACCTTTCTCTTGCCAGTGTTTGTAAAAGAATGATTTTGACTGAAATTTGATAAATTTGTTATACCAAATAGAGGAAGCAAGAAAACAGTGATGCGAATCAAAACCTGAAGAAAATATTGTTTCAATTGTTGTGAGTATTTTAGTATAGGATTAGTTGATATAAAAGTACATTTAGACATATAAATGACATCATCAAATGAAAAATCCTTCAGTACAGAATGTTCAAATATAATCCATCGAGGTATGGGAGTATCACAAAAATCATGGGTTAAGGCAAAAAACTGTTGAATTACAAAGGCAGATTGATTGAGCTTAAAATCAGGGAGGCATACACCACCCTCATTCTTGGGATGTTTGAGTTTAGCCAAAGCAATACTGGAATCTTTATTATTCCTAAGAAATTTGGTACAAAGTGAATTAATTTGAGAAAAATAGGAAATAGGTATTTTAAAAGGTAACATAGATAATGTATAAAGGACATGCAGTACAATCATCATCTTAATGGTATCCAGTCTGTCCCACCATGATAGATGGAGAGGAGATCATGATGAAAGATATTTCTGCAGTGTGAGTTTTAAAACATTAAAAGTATAACTGATTGTGTTCGAAATAGTAGAAGAGAACTAAATACCAAGATATTTTATTTTGGTAGGGCACCAAGTAAAATTAGTGCTAGCAAACATATTTATTACATGAAGAATTTAATGGTAATATTTCAGTTTTAGAAAAATGTAATTTATAACCAGAGACACTAGAGTACAATTGAATTTCGTGTAAAAAAGGAGTTAAAGAAGAAAGGGATTTGGACATATAAACCAAAATATCATCCGCATAAGCTGATAGTTTTATTTCAGTGGAATTATGTTTGAAACCTGATATAAAGGTATTGCAACGAATACGTTCAATGAACGGTTCTAAACAAAGAATAATAAAGGCGGGAGAGGACAGCCTTGACGTGTACCTCTATGTAACTGAAAAAAGGGGAAAAGCTACCATTAATAAAAACACTGGCACAGGGAGCAGAGTATAACAATTTTATAAAGGAAATGAAGTTAAGGCCAAAACCATACCCTCGAAGAGTAGTAAACAGAAATTGCCAGTTAATACAGTCTCAAACTTTTCGACATCAAGAGATAGTGTGATTAGGGGAGAATGATATTTTTTCCATATGTGATCATGTTTGATTACATTCTAGCATTATCAGCAGCCAGTCTGCCTTTAACAAAACCAGACTGATCAGTTTTCACCAATAAAGGAACAATAGTCTCAAGGTGAAAAGCTAGAAGTTTAGCAAATATTTTACAATCATAATTAATGAATGAGATAGGACGATAATTTTTACAGAGGACGTGATCTTTATCAGGTTTAGGAATAAGGAAAATCAAGGCTTCTAGAAAGGAACCAGGAGCCTTGGAATCTAATAAAATAGAATTACAGAGTTCAAGGAGTTTAGGGGCAAAAATAGAAGAAAAAGAAAGAAAAAAATTCAACAGAGAAGCCTCAGGGCCCGGGGCCTTGGCTTTTTTAAGGATTTGATGGCATCTGTTATTTCCTGGAGAGTTATTTCAGCTTCTAATATATTAAACTTATCAGGCATATGAGGAGGATTAGGGAGGGTATTAAAAGAAGTATGCAGATTATGTTCTAAAGGGTTGGTGTCATCTGAGTAGAGTAATTGATAATATTCTTGTAAAGTGGTAGAAATATCTGTATCAGAGGATACAAGTTTTTTGGTATATTCATTTCGAATTGGGTCAATGTTTTTACGTTCAGATTTAATTTTAAAAAAATTAGACAACAATTTACCCTCTTTGTTTTGGCCACCGTGATCTTTAGATTTAATTTTGAGGATGTTACAAGCATCAATGGTAGCAAATTTATTAAGAGCAGACTTGACTTTAATCAACTCATGTAAAGTAGAGGATGATTTAGAGGAAAAATAAGTATGCTCTAGGGTTTTGAGTTGTTGTAATAGTGCAGCATATTTGGCATGAGCTAGTTTTTTCCGTTTAGCTGTGTAGGCTATAGTGAAAGCACGGAAAGAGGCCTTAAAGCATCCCGGTTGTTAGGAGTAGGAGTGTCTAATGGGTTGATAAATTAAAAAAAACTCATTAGTAAAGGTAGTGGTCTCTGAAAGAAACGTATCTTCAGATAAAAGATTATTATTAAATTTCCAACTACCAGTTTTGGAATTATTTAGAGATAAATCAAAGGAAAAGAAAACGGGGGCATGGTCGGAGATAAAAATAGAGTCAATCTTTGAGGATTGGCTGGAAGGCAGTAGGGGTTTAGTAACCAAAATAGAATCAATTCTAGAGCAAGTATGATGCATATTGGAGAAAAATGTAAATTCAGAGGTTATCAGGTTTACATGTTTTCCAAACAATGGACGAGTAGCAACGGTGGATTGAAATGCGTTATGAGATTTCTCAGGATTAAATTTACATTTAAATTTCCTATCAGTAAAGGGATCTAGCCATTGATTGAAATCACCTGCAACAATGATGTTAGGATTATCAATAGATGCTAAATTATCTTAATATTGTTCAAGAAACCTGGATCTGGCTTGACGGGACCATAAATATTACATAAATAAATTTGTCTATTGTGATTTACAACCGTAGCCAATACCCATCATCCATCATTATCACATTGAGTTGATATAATCTGTAAATGTAACGATTTATGAAAAAGAATAGCAACACCCGCTTTGCGATTAATAGCAGGAGAGTATACAACTTGGCCTACCCATTGCCGTTTCAATTTAAGCGATTCAACATCGTTACAGTAAGTTTCCTGCAAAAAAAGTAACGTGAGGCAAATCTAGACAAATGAGATAGTACCTTCTGTCTTTTAACAGGCTGTCCCAGACCATGACCATTCCACGAGACAACATTAAACATAGTGGGGATTGGGAGGAAAGATACAGGAACACGGGTGACATGCTGCAAAGACACTGACGAAACAAAGGATACCAGTTGTTAATGAATACATAACATGTACACAATTCAAAAATAAAGGCAGAAAACACGAAAGTACTCACCAAACACAAAAAATACAGACAATAAAGGAAAACAAAAAAGAAGGAATGAGAAAGTGTTATTAGGATAAAGAGATAGATCAGGGAGAAAAATCCAGATCTAAAATGATCAGATGAAATGAGCATGGAACATACCAGCACCTAGAGCAAGATGAGCAGCAGGGAGATAGGCAAGGATAAAAAAGAAAGAACAGCCGTATATAAGAATTATATAGTGAGAAAGATGAAAATAAAGGATATGCAAGAGTAAGGAGAGTTATTTATGAGTGCTGGGCAGAGGTTGTCATAGCATGAAGTGGAATGCTTTGGAGAAAAGATTTCAGCTTGACATGGTCATCAAAAGATCATGTAGAGCCTTCATAAGTAATTCTATATAGGCAGGGATGTAAAATGCCATAACAAATGTGTAGTCTAATTTGTGAACGCAGAGCAAGAAATTCTTTCTGGCATTAGTAGCGTTAGAGAGATCTTGAGATATATAAATATTATGGCCAGACCACCTAAGACGATGTTTTTCTTTTGCTGCCTTCAACACACGAAGCAAGTTAGTAAATTCCAAGAATAACATTATAATTTCTCTAGGTCTGGTAGAGTGAGGTTGGAAGCGACCAAGGCGATGTGCGCTTTAAATGTTCATTGGTGGTTCTTGTTGAAGGCCTAAAAGCTCATGGAGGAACTTTTTCAAGAAACCAAGGAGGTCAGGACCCTCCAAATTTTCTGGAAGGCCGTATAAACGTAGGTTATTACGTCTAATTCTGTTTTCGAGGTCCTCTGTATGTAGTTTGAGCTTTTGGATTTCCTTTTCCAGAAGAGGAATCCTGGTAGTGGTGTCATGTAGATCACTGATGCGTTGCTCCATGTCAAACAACGTAGCCTCCATAGTCATCCATCTAGCCTCAATTTGTTGGAGCTTTTCATTAGTGGCAGTCATGAAGGGCTTTAGACCCCTCATTTCATCAAGTATAGCGTCAAGAACAGGATTGTGAGATGACAAAATGGGTGAGGGGGGGATCATTTTTCACCCGTTTTGGTTTAGTGCCAGAAGAAGAGGGCTTGGCAGTAGTTAAAATATCACTAGCCATTTGGGCGTAATGAAGAGGGCGGTGCGCTGACTTTTGTAGAGATTTAAGTCTGCCCATATAATGTAATAACAGCACGCACAGGTATGCACATAGCTTTAAGAAATAAAAATGCAAAGGAAGTGCAACAATTCCCAAAATGGGCAAAAATATGCTGTTTTAAAGCAAAAAGGTCACAATAGTTAAGCAAAAAAAAAATGCAGTAAAATTCAAACAGCATGAAGACGCCTCAAGTCATATTTGTTGAAGGAGAAAATAGAATGTCAGAAGAACTATATTAATTTATAGTTACATGTCATTTGTAAAAAATCCACTTAGAGATTGGGGAATGAAAAAAGAAAGAAAATAAGTAACCATAAAGAAACGTTGCCGAGCGTTTTCTTGAGTAACATGCCGGTTACCTCAGCAGGGAGCCATGGAAGGCGAGCGAATGAACACCCATGAGATGGCGGCCGCTCGCAGCTGCAGATAGTGCCTGTTAAAGGAGGCGTTCCGGTGCCAAAATATGCGCTCCAAACGTGCAGGAAATGGCCAAAGAAAAGTAAACAGCTCCACACTTGAGTGGAGCTCAACGAAACACCGCCTTCTTGCTTGGCGCGCAGACCAAGCCCCACCCTGAGCATGTTGCTGAACAGCACATTTGGAGGGAAGGATACAGCGGAGCAGTATTCTATTCCAGGACATCCCTGTCATGCTGGACTATAAACTCCGCCTTCTTGCTTGGCGCGCAGACCAAGCCCCACCTTGAGCATGTTGCTGAACAGCACATTTGGAGGGAAGGATACAGCGGAGCAGTATTCTATTCCAGGACATCCCTGTCATGCTGGACTATAAACTCATCAGATGGATGACACGACAGAGGGGGCTTGCAGATAATCAGCATATCATTCCCACCCTCTCTGTGATACCTATTTTATGAACAAAAACGCACCTATATATGTACAAAATTTAAGAACGACTCCGCACTTTTGGTCACCTCAAACTATGAGCACATGAGAACTACATCAACTGACCCCACTTTAGGGGTCAGAAGGCGATACAAAAATGCCCCAACTGTCTAATTGTTTAATTTCCAATGAGGCTGTGCATTTTACTGTGGGGTATGGTGAAAAGTGTTACATGGCGAGATACCGCGCAAAAGCGTGAGGAGAAATGGTTGCCATGTTATCGGCATAGCTGAAAACAACTCAAACGCGGGCGCCCCCTTCCAATAAAGAGTTGGTATATCTGGAGAACATCACCATGAGACTGACGTAGTGTGGCAATAATAAGACTGTAAAGTACAAGACACCCGTTCCCAGCCAGGGCTGAACCCTCCTGAATATATGACACGTTACAGTACTTGCAGGTCACACCAGTACATACTATAGTGAGTATATCGGCTACGAGTATGCTGGGTGGGGGCACTTTGCTGCCTTCGCTATTCACCTTTCGGACACATGAAAATACAGCCATGCTGTCCGTCGAGAGGGGAGGAGCAGCGTTTCACACCAACATACACAATCAATGACTAACCTCTACGGTACTCACTCTCTCTGGCCCCTCCACTCTTATCGCCATCGGTTTTAGAGCATTTAAAGCACTCACTCAGTTTCCCATAGGTGGGGTCTTTCTCTACCAAGTGAATGTTCTATGGGTTTGTGTGTGATATGCATGACGATTAGAGCAGTATGAAGAGTGACCCCTTCCTGGACTCAATAGACTGTCCAAAATGGGTTGTATTGCTTGGCGGAAATATCTGCTGACTGTCCACTCAGGTTTTGTAATTTAAACAAAGCCCACTGCACATCTTGCAAAAATCAAATAACGATAAAGGCTTCAGGAACAGGAGAGTGATGGATATGGACATTCACATAAGGGTCCAAGTGTTTGACATCCTGTAGCTAGAGCTGGATGCCCTACGAATGGATGCCGTGGACAGTGTACGACAAAAGGAGGGTTGTGGTTGATGCAAAACAGGGAGGCGAGACTGAAACATATCCATGTTTGAAAAGATCCCACAAAGAGAATGTGACAACGTGCCTGAGACATAGGAGCTGGGGAAGGAACGTCCTGGGAACTGCAACAATGGAGAGCCCTGACCCAGCCCAAGAAGAGTTGAGGAGATTCCAAGAATGCCAGACAAAGTGAAGCATGACCACCCTGAGTCACTCACAAGTCATAGCAAAAGGACGCCGTATGCCCTTTGAGAGCACCTAAAACCATCACCAGGGAAAAGAGACTTTCAAAGTAATTGAAAGGACCTTTTAGTATGAGTTTATATTTGTTTGTTATTAACATTCAATAATGATGCAGTGTGCTGCTTCGCTCAATGTGAAACATAAGCACGCACAGTGATGCTCAGGTGTGAGGTTACCAACACAATAAAAGGGAGCTCAGCATGCTCGGGCGTCAGTCCAGAGTAGAAATGATCTTGTGTCGTACCCATCGTTCGCGCCAATCATCTGGGATCCATATGAACCATATAGGGCTGCACAGGTTGGCAGCTTCCACTATGCGTCCCAACAAGGCTCCAGTTCTTTCAGCTAAACATTCTAAAGATCATGCAGGTGACCTGTGCACATTCCACTTGGTAGAGCCCCTGAGAGCCAATCCACAACACACCTCCCACCCCAACAAAAATAGGTTAATGCTAAGTTTACATTGAAAGACAGAAGACATCAACTGCAATTAGAATAAGTAAAATGGAACAATAACAAAAGTAACAATAGTATAACCTTAAAGCTCTGAGAATGCACAGTCCCCTATACACACAGGGACACAGGATCGAAACATATGGATGTTACAAGACAATCAATCACATACATAACCATTCAGCCAGCCCAGAAATTTCCCATCCTGCTTTGGAAGAACTCTCCTTTGAGTCCATTTCCTTGCAGGAAATTATTGGGTTGTCCCAACCACTGTCCTCCATCAACAACTCATTGCTAGAGGACTGCACTCAAATGGACATAATCTAAACATCTCCTGTGTCCATCACTATGACATTTCTCTTGAATTCTTGACTTTGCTTCCTATTATATTGAATAATCCAAGAAACCCTACAGTTCCTTTTTTCATGAGCTTGTTGTGTTGTTCTTTGAGTATATCTTTGAACCCACACTAACACCAAGCTGCAGTTGCATTCTATTTCAGGGCTTTGATGTTGGGTAGTTCTCTGGCAGGGCAGTTGCTGAGGGAGCTGTGGTGGAGCAGCAGCACACTGCCAGGATTGTTTATTAAAAACATCTTAATCTTCAATTCTTGTGCTATAGTGTCCCAAAACAGCCTCTCTCTGTTTTTTCACCAAAATGTCATCAACAAAATCCCTCTCTATCTCTTCTTTACTTTGTGTGTCCGATCGTACCAAAATGTATACCTCTGCTGCTTCACCATGTCCCTTCGCCTCACACCGAAATCCTCAAGCACACCTTTCCTTTCACACAACCTCAACCATACGTGACCCCGTCATGCTTTTCAAAGGACGACACCCCCTTCACACTATTTGGTATAGTCCTATGAACCAATAAAATCTCTCTGACCACATCCTTCAGCAACGCTATCAATTGTACTGCCCGTTACACACAACCTTTACTCCATACTCTCTGTACTCTCTGCCAATCTGTTTGCTCGAGGTAAGTACAAAGCCATCCTGTGATGTGTAATCACTAGGCCACAGAGAAATCCTTGAATTTCCCCAAACACAAACTGCACTCTGCTGCCAGTCACAATAACCCTCAGAATGCCTTCCATGGCAAACTCTTCTTTTATAAATTCTATTGCGGTGCGAGTTACCAAAACCAGACCTTTGCCTGTAATTCTTTTAGTTACATAATCTACTACATGATGTGCTTCCCCGATTGCTATAACAAGGCAAAAGGCCCCACAATGTCCATACCTAAGACGTGTCAGTGCTCCTCTGGTACCTCCATTAGTGACAAAGGAGCCTTCCTAATAGCCTTGCTGTTATCACATCATGCATATTGAATACAATCCTTCAAAACCGCCTCATCCGTTCTGTCCCGCTTGAGCCACCAATATTACCCCCAACTTTGCCTTTAGTCAAATTTCTGTCCATATGACCCTCATGGGCTAATTTCACCACCTTTTGAATGTCTCCTTCAGGTGAAATCCACCAGTCTCCTTTGTGCAACGTACCTTCCTACAACTAAAACTAACCACAACTACCCAATACAACTTCTCTGAGAATACTCAGATGTTGGGCCAATACTGAACCATAGTACTCCTTTACTGTGCTTAGGACCCTATTCTTTTCCTTAACCTCCTCCCAAACTTCTCTCAGTACAGTAGTCTCTCACACCCACATGACAGGTAAAGGTTCAACACTACCTTCACCCTTGATTATAGGCGCACAGGAAAGGCATTCAGGAGTACCATTTCTAGAACTGCTAAGCACTGCATCTGGAAATTAAACTTTCTCATGCCCTCCATCCATCTACTGATATGTGGCATCACTCCTGCTCCTTTGCATGAAAACAAATTCATTAATGGTCTATGATCAACTTAAAATGTTGCATTGCCCATAAGCACACTACAGCTTGAGGTGTAAGCACCACACTCGTTGGCTCAGCACCTGTTAGGGATTGAGATGCAAAAACCACTACTTTTGGTTCCTGTGGGAAATCTTCCTTTTCTGCATTGTCACCCTGATTCTTCACTTTTGGTGGACCCTATTTTATTGCTGGTTTTTAGACTCTGGATACTAGGGCACTGCTGGCCAGCGTTTTTTATACAAGGGGAACCAGGAGCTATATTTAAGGAGGTCCTGCACACTTGCTCCAAGGCAATAGTAAGAAATACAAGTAGTGTACAGTTCCTAGGGGAAGAAATATCTTATCTAAAAAGTGCCCTCACACACCCCGAAGGATGTCATGCTTCATCATTGGGCCTTGCTCCTCGTCGGGCCGGCGCTGCAATGCCCGACGGGCACCCGCCAAAGGGCTCTTTGGCGGAGATCTTTTGGATGAAGCCGTAGGGTGAGTGCGGGTGTGTGGACTTGGTAGTGCGGTGAGTAAGTGAGTGAGTCTAAAATAGGTCTAGGGCCGTCCTAACTAAATGTATTTATTCTCAAGGGGCACTACCCTAATTAAAAGTAATGTGCCTTAATTGGATATAATGTTCCTATAGGGCTAGTGTGGTGCGTAGGGTCGACATGTTTCATGCCAAAGTAGCCCCTAACGGGTCTGGTGGCACTTCATCAGGACCATAGAAAAATTGGAAAATGGGTAATTCTGGCACTACTGCTTATCTGGTTCAGTGTTTTCAGGCTAGTAACCAGAAGCAGTTAGCAGCCCCGGGTTGGGTGATCACGAGGTAGAAGACCTAGGGGAAATGGGGAGGGAGATAAAGGAAAGGAAACAAAACAAAGAGAACCAAGGTTTTTGTTAAAATTACATGACACGGCTTGTAGTCATTTGTGCTACGAGTGATTGAAATTACAAACAAAAGTTGCACTGCCTCCCTGCGTGAGTATGGAAGTCCTTTCGTGTGTGTGGTAACGCCGCTACCAACCTTGCTAAGAGAAGCTCCTTTCGTTTACTGATATTGTATTTCCCCTCTAGAACAGAGCAACGAGGTGCTCTGACAAACCTGTCAGCAGAAGCCCCGATCCCCAGGGATGAGTGCTCACTTAACCTTTGGTCATTGACTCAGTGTACCACGGTCATCGCGGTAGCACCTTAACTTAGACCACTTCATTGTGCAGTCCAAACACTCCCCTAAGGGATCGGTATGATGTAAAGGGTTTTTAACCACGGAGGGCGAACCCTTCGTCTAGCCACACTCGCCTGTGCCCTAAAATAAGCCACGCTCACAATGGATGTGCCTGTTACTTGCCTGAGGTATTGTACTTGCAATTTTATACGTATACCTTACCTATATATTGCATGGTTGTCTGAATCAGTGTGCCTGCTACAAGTTTTCGAAAATGCGTGTGTTACATAACGTTTTGATGCATGGGACATGACTTTACAATGTCACCGTGTATACCCACACGCCGATAATGAATTGGCTCACAATTCTTGATAGTTCCGTCCACGCTAGTTTGGAACCTACACAACCATTGTTTCTAGGATTTCCCTTCAGCTCCGGTTATTTCACTGAATCATAGTAACCAACACTGGCGGTGTTACTTCATTTTTTGTAATTTCAATCACTCGTAGCACAAATGACTACACGCCGTGTCGTGTAATTTTAACAAAAACCTTGTTTCTCTTTGTTTTGTTTCCTTTCCTTTATCTCCCTCCCCATTTCCCCTAGGTCTTCTACCTCAGGATCACCCAACCCGGGGCCGATAACTGCTTCTGGTTACTAGCCTGAAAACACTGAACCAGATAAGCGGTAGTGCCAGAATTACCCATTTTCCAATTTTTCTATGGTCCTGATGAAGTGCCACCAGACCCGTTAGGGGCTACTTTGGCATGAAACATGTCGACCCTACGCACCACACTAGCCCTATAGGAACATTATATCCAATTAGGGCAGATTACTTTTAATTAGGCTAGTGCCCCTTGAGAATAAATACATTTAGTTAGGACGGTCCTAGACCTATTTTAGACTCACTCACTTACTCACCGCACTACCAAGTCCACACATCCGCACTCACCCTACGGCTTCATCCAAAAGATCTCCGCCAAAGAGCCCCTTCGCGGGTGCCCATCGGGCATTGCAGCGCTGGCCCGACGAGGAGCAAGGCCCAATGATAAAGCATGACATCCTTCGGGGTGTGTGAGGGCACTTTTTAGATAAGACCTTTCTTCCCCTAGGAACTGTACACTACTTGTATTTCTTACTGCTGGCCAGCGCCCAGTGTACGCACTCTGATCCCTTTAACCATGGTTAAATTGGCTTACTCTTGATTGACCAACTGGCCTCTTTGCCATGAAAAAAGCCGGAGCAGCAGAGTTCTGCTTTAAAGCCAAAAGATTCAGTTGCTTCTTATTCTTGAGTGAGGGCCTGAAGGAGCTTGAAGGAGAAATTACTTAAAGTCTTCTCAGTCAAAGTGACGCAAATGTTGCATGCATTATGATCATGGCTTTGATGCAGACATGAAAGGCACAGAGTGTGCTTATCCTCAACTGTACGAAATCCTCCTTTTCTGTGTGGTCACTTCGGATTTTTCGCCCTTTACTGTACCCTATATTTTTGCTGCTTTTAGAACTGTGTGCACTTTATCCCTGCTAACCAGCAGTACAGTGCCTGTGCTCCTCCTCTAGTGATCAGTGGAACCCATTTTTATACTAAAAAGGAGCCACCTTCTGCTCTTTCAGAACCAGTTTCAGGTAGTTTCCTTCACAGGGTGCTCTCCAGATTTTATGTTGAGCGATGTTTGCAAAGCAGGGTTGTCTCCAATCTTAAGCACCCACAATAGAGGCACAAAGGGGTGTGAGGTTCCCGCACTTGGCTGTCATCAGCCAACCTACCTGAAGAGTGTGATCAGGGAAAGACAAACAGCTGGGACTCACCCATGGTGTCCCCTACAGCTTGCACAACAAGAGTACGCAGTTCCACCTTTCACCCCCACCATCTAGCAAATGGCAGCACTTCAGGAAGAATAATCAGCTACTCATTGCTTGGCAAGAGGCGTAACTGAATTTCTAAAAGAGCTTTGTCTCCTCTGCTCTCACGTCAGTGTATAGGACGCCTCTCTTCAGTTTCAGGAATGTGAGCAATGCACTTACACTGTCTGGGAAAACAACCTTACCTCCATCTTATACAGCAAGTCAGGCCTGGAACATCCATAATGGATCCCCCAGGCCTCTATTACTTTGGCTCACTTACACACACCATGCAAGTACCATGCATGCCACATACACAAAGGACGCACACATACACTTGAAATATTAGCACTAGGATCTGGATAAGCACATAGAAGTGGAACTCTGCAAAAGTGGGCCAGTAGATCTCCACATCAGTGACACAGATGAAGACCTTTGGTCACAACAAACGGAGGCAAAAACACGGTACGTTGCCACCACTGCTCTTTCTGCTAAGCCCATAACAGGGACAGTAGTACACTGTTGGTTCAATAAGGGCACCCTTGACAGATTAAGAACCTCACCCATGTCAAGGGACAGGACAAGGCCTCTGGTCTCACACTAGTTTAGTGTGAGGCTAGGGTCTAAATCAAAAATCTGGATACCGTATAGGTGCAGTCGGGCTTCAGGGCAGGGGAACACAACTGTACACCATGCAGGGAACATTCCTATTCATGCAGTGCATGATACTGAAATCCACTCATCTAGCACAGGGTTTACCATTGACAGTGACGGCCTTCCTCGAGTCGAGAATTGACGTTGTCACCCTTTACCACACTGTACCAGTCGTTGATGACATGTAATCACTAACCCCGGGCGGAGCTGGCGTAGTGCCACTTTCACGGAGTTGGGAAAAAACTCAGTTCTCCCCGTACATCTTGCGAGAACTGCGCATAGTTCTCGCTCGTACATCGGAAGTAGGGCTTTGCGGGAGAGAGAACACGGCGAGGAGGAGGAGGGCAGCCCGGAGACGCCACAATACAGGTAAGTGCCTTTTTTCTTTTTAAATGTTTGTTTTAATTTTTTTATTAGTGGGGGTGGAGGCAGAGAGCCTTTTTATGTCAGGGGAGGGTCTGGCTAACTCTTCTCCACTGCGGAGTCAGAGTTTTGTCTAAACCCCGCGTTCTCAGCGGAGCGCGGAATAGGCAAAACTCCACACACTCCGCTGGCGGAGCGGAGTTCTCTGCCCGCCCTTAGTAATCAACCCCGCTTCCCTTTTTTTGTTCCCTCCTTTGTCCTTGCACTTGTACTAGTGAGACTAATAAAGCTCCAGGCGCAGACTCTGATAGAAAGGTGGAATATACATTGAAGCTTGCTGACGATTGCCTTGCACCTTATCGCTAGTCTTAACACCATCATTATGTGACCTTGTGTCAGGGTCATGTTGATTTATATGTCACTCCACAAGGAGGGTGTGTACCCTTAATATCAAAGTCACAATATTGATGGTCCTAAATATCAAAGAAAGGTTATCTATAGTAATATTGCAGTACGTAATATATTGCTAAGTATTTCTTTTTCTGTTAGCATATTAATATTGTAATTTAAAATATCCTAGTTTGAAATGTTATTTTTAATATCTTTTTTATATGTTTTGCTATTTAATTTTTTTAGTTGTCATTTTTTTTAGATTTTACGTTTGTGAATTAATTAAATGACTGTAATATTTAATTGTTTTTTATTTAGTAGTTTTGAATTTTAATTTTCTGAGTCTTTTATATTATCAGGGTGTGTGGAATTATTAAAGTTTAGGGTGAATAGCATTTTAATAGAAAATTATTTTAGAAATACAAATTGTAAATTTCAACATTAATGTTATTATAAGTAGGTTCAAATAAATACAAATATATATCTTATTGTAATTGATGTCTACAATTTTTTGTTTTGAGTTGTATAGGGGTTTAGAATGGGTAGCATTTTAATATTTATAAAAATTACAATAATAATAATTTTGTATTTGTAAATATTTAAAATGTATTTTATATGTATAAATACACTTTACAATAATTTTTTATTATAAAAGTTATTACACTGTGGATTTTTTAAACAATTTTAAATTGGCCGTAAATACAGCTGTTTTGTGTAGGTAGTGTTATATAAATTGTTTTTTTTAAAGTTGTTTTTATTAATTCAAGGATTACACAATTAAAATTAATTGTTTTCGTTTTGAGAAAAGTGTAAAAATAAATTAATGTGTGATATCATATTTGTTTTATGAAAAATATTCAAAAACATGAAATGTAAGTTTTTTGTTTTAAAAATGTAAACCATTTATGATTAATGTATGTTATTAAAAAATTTAAAAAATCTTTTGTTTCTAAAATTATATTGATTATAAAATGAAATGTATTTATATATATACTCTTTAGTGTATTTATTATTTATATAAAGATTGAATATGTTTTACATATTATTTGCATTGTTATATATTTAAAAACAATTATAAAAAAATGTTGCTCAGGTTTTTAGAACAGAAGTGTATTTTTATTTTTGAATGGTTAGACTATTGTATTGTACTTTATTATATTGGACTTGTTTTGGTGTTATATTTATATTTGGTTGTTTATGCTTATTTTTTTATTTTTTTTTGGTTGGAGTCAAAATAGTAAATGATAACCTCTTAATATTCATAATATTCCCTAAATGTAATTTAGGTTGAAGTGGGAATAGTAAGTGTAAACCCCTCAATGTCCAATAGTTTCCCTAATGTAGATTAGATTGAGGTGGGAATAGTAAATCTTAACTCTTCGATGTCCAATACTTTCCCCACCTTTGTTTAGATTAGAGTGGGAGTAGTAAATCTAAACACCTCTGTGTCTAAAACTTTCCCCAATGTAGCTTAGGTTGGATTGGGAATAGTAAATGTAAAAACCTCACAATCTTCAACACTTTCCCCAACGTAGTTTAGATTGGAGTGGAAATAGTAAACCTAAACCCCTCAGTGTCCAACACTTTTCCGAGTGTAGATTAGGTTGGAGTGGAAATAGTAAATCTGAACCCTTCAATGTTCAATACATTCTACAACATACCTTACATTGGAGTGGGTAAAGTAAAGCTCAATCCTTCAATGTCCAAGACTCTACCCAATGTAGCTTAGATTGGAATGTGAATAGTAAATTACAACTCTTTAATGCTCAACCCGTTTGTCAATGTAGGCTAAATTGGAGTGGGAATAGTAAATCTAATACCATCAGTGTCCAACACTTTCCCCAGTGGAGCTTACGTTGGAGCGGGTATAATAAATGTAAACCTGTTACTGTCCAACGCTGTCCCAAATGTAGCTTAGATTGAAGTGAGAGCAGTAAATCATTACCCTTCAATGTCCAATATTTTCCCCAACTTTGCTTAGATCTGAATGGGAATTGTAAATTTAAACCCCTCAGTGTTCACCACTTTCCCAAGTGTAGTGCAGGTTAGAGTAGGAATAGTAAATCTGAACCCTTCAATGTCCAACACTTTCCCCAACATAACCTAGACTGGAGTGGTAATGGTAAAGCTTAACACTTCTATGTCCAACACATTTCTCAATGTAACTTAGATTGGAGTGGGAATAATACATCTTAACCCTTCAGTGTCCAACACTTTCCCCAATGTATTTCAGATTATAGGGTGATAGTAAATCTCAAACCTTTACTTTCCAACGCTTTTGTCAACGGAGCTTTGATTGGAGTAGAAATAATACATCTAAACCCATTCAATGTCCAACACTTTCCCCCAATGTAACTTTAGTTGGAGTAAATGTAAGCCCCTTAATGTCCAACACTTTGCCCAGTATAGTTTAGTTTGGAGTGGGAATAGCAAATCGGAACCCTTCTGTATTCCATAAGTTCGCCAACATAGCTTAGCTTGGAGTGGGAACAATAAATCTAAACCCATCAATGTCCAACACTTTGCCCTATGTAGCTTGGATTGGAATGGGAATAGTAAATTTCAACCCTTCAATGTCCAACTGTAAATACATTTATAACATTTATATTTTTAAGTAATATTTACAGAACACATAATTATTGTTAATAAATTTTTGGCTTTGTTTATACGTCGATTTTTCATATGTAGAACATTTTTTTACATTTTATGGGCCTGATTACGAGTTTGGCGGTCTCACTGCCGTACCACGGCGGTCCCAAGAAGACCACCGGCTCAGCGGGTGACGTTGTTCCTGATGGGTTGACAGAGTGAATGAGTCAGCAGTCTTGTGGCGGCGGTGTCCCGGCAGAATGACATTTCGCTACTGGAGAGATAGGTAAGTACAACATATGTATATCTGAAATACATATATATGTTGTGTATGTGTCGTGATGTATATGTATGTCATGTATAATGTATGTTTTGTTGCATATTAAATATAACAAACTGTTACAATGCACTATATAGAAGTAACAGGGAAGCCTGTTTTTGCATCCGGAGATAACGGGGTTGCAGATCGTCGTGATCTGGTGGCAGCAGCATGGTTGTGTCCCCGCCAGGAAAAGCTTGAAGGAAGGGCAGATCGTAATTTGGACGGCGGGAACCTTGGCAGGACTGCCTCCAAGTCCTGCCTCTGGCTTTCCCGCCATCGACGTGGTAGCAGGAGTCTCAGCAGTGGTGGAGGTCCAGCAGTGGTCTTGTAGCCCAGTTCTCACCAGGATCATAATCGAGCAGTCGGACTGTCAAGGTAGCGGGCGGTAAAACCGCCGAAAAAGCGATGGCGGTGCCTTTCCACCAAATGCATAATCAGGTCCTAAGTTTTCAACACTGTTCATTTACACACAATTTTTCTAATTCTTTTTACACATTTGTTTTACATTGGCAATATTATGGTACACATAAAATAGTCATATTTTCATAGCTATAACTCATATATATTTTGTTGTGAAAACATAATACCTTGTTCTTTATTTTAATCAGTTCTTTAAATTTTTGTATTGAAGTTGATTTTAAACAAATATAACTATATAGTTACATTTTATTTCCATGGATATCTGTGGATGTTTTGTCGTGCCTGGTGCGCTCCTGGTTTTGAATGCGACAGGGGCGGAGCATGTCAAGCTTAAAAGCCCTCTTCTTACTGTGGAAGATTGTTAGCGTTCTAGCTTTCGCATCTACAATCTTCTCCGTCGGATCACTTTCTTCCGCTTCCAGGTCACTTGCATGTCGTGTCCAACGCCTTCGGCGGTGTGGATGTCAGTCGGATTTCTCATCGGTTCTAGGCGTTCTCTGGTTGGTTAGTTACTATGGGCCTGATTCACAGCTGCAATACACTTTTGTGTTTTGGAATTCACAAAACGACATTTTAATAGTACGTTTACTAGTGTGGAGGGTCCGCGCTCGGGGCAGAGAACTCCAAACATTAAAAGATATGACATGCCTATCTTTTTATGTGCGGAGTTCTCCGCCCTAACTGTGAAATCTCCGCACTTATAAACTTACTATTAAAATGCAGTTTGTGGATTCCTAAAGAAATGTAAACTTACACAAAAGTGTATGTTTACCTTTGTGAATCAGTCCCCAAATCCCTATGCTTTTGAGAATTAATGTGCACACTGTGTCAATAGAACCGAACTATACCCGGCTGATGAGCTCTAACTAGGGCGAAACCGGTCCTGGTTTGCTTGTGTTCTGGTTCAGGGAGTACCTAGCATGGCAGTTAGGGATGAGCTGTTCCCATTGAGCAGGTCAAGACTGATTTACATATGGCTGGGTCCAAGCTGACGTGGCATGGTGTGCAAAATAACAATGGACTAGGATGCGACCCGAGAAATTACCAGTGGCTGAGATTAATTCAAGCATTGCATCCATCACTTTTTTGTATACTTTAATGTGTTATGTCCTGTCATAATAAATAGAGCCATGCAGTTTAAGATTCCCAGAACATGCTCCAATAGCACAGGAGTGCATCACGGAGGGACAAAACATCTGGGCAGCTTCCACTACCTGCCCTTGCAGGGTTCCAGCACATTCATCCCAACATTCTGGAGATAATACAAGTGACCTATACAAAGTCCACTCTGTCCTGTGCTCAGAACCAATCCACAACAGTATGCCTGTGCTCTGTATATGTGCCCTGTACAGCGGGGCTGCCCATACTCTGTGTATGAGCCATGTACAGTTGGGCTTCCTGTGCCCTGTATCTATATGCCCTATTCCCATAGTGCTGCCTGTGCCCTGTATAGGTGTCATGTAGAGATGGGCTACATACGCCCTGTATATATGTGCCCTATACATGTCGGGATACCTGAGCTCTACATATATGTGCCCTGCTCAGCAGGGGCTGCCTGTACCATATATATGTTTTATATACAGCTGGGCTGCCTTTGCCCTGTATGTGTGTCATGTACAGCCTGGGCATCCTCTGCCCTGTGTATGTTCCATGTACAGCTGGACTGCCTTTGCCCTGTATATGTGCCCTGTATGTTTGGCCTGCTAAAACTCCATGGTCATTCCAATATTATTTGCTTCCCTGTAAAAAGAATGTTTTCTAAACCATCTTGGCCATTTGTGCGTACACTTTCTCTCCACATCTACTGTCTTTACCAGCCACATGTCCCAAGAGTGCAAGATTTACAGAACCTGGTGTATTCTACTCTTCCCTGCTCTGCTCAGTGATACACACCACACAACAGAAAATTATTCCTTCTTTTCATGGGTAAACTGGGTGAAAGCAAGCAGGCACCAGGGTGTACAATCACTCTAGAGCTGTGCACAGAGGCTCAGGGCAGCAGTGGCAGAGGTGAGGAGGGTAAAGCCTCCCTGTGCTCAGTGGCCTGGGTGCATCACAGAGCCATGTGATGAGGCTCCAGTGTTTGCACCGGTGGTGCTGACATGAGGATTGGCTGCACTGGTGGCTTTGGACATAGATGTCTCAGCACCGCACAGAGTGCTGTAGAGCTGCACAGTATACTGTCCATCTGTCATATATACAGATTGATGGCTGGGAGTGAAGACGGTGGAGCCAGGTGGGTATCAGTTGAGTGATGTGCTGACAGAGGGTCCTGCAGGCCATGGATGGAGCCCAGTGAGAACTTGTCGTGTGGGATGCTGGTGCCTCAGTGGCAGGTTGGCGAGAAGAGAAGTGGCATGAATGCCCAGTTTGTCTTTCTGCCCAGCCAGTCACAAAACACAACCCATTCAGTATACTAAAGACCAACCAGCCACAGAGGGTCAGGGTAGAAGGAAAGTGAAAACCTCCAACCCCTGCACCTCACAGTCATGAAGCAGCAGCAGCAAAAAGGAAGCAATTCAGCACATATCAGGGAGCAAGATCCTCACAAGGAGAAACTGCGTTATGGCCTATTGCATTATAAAATGACATCATTCCAGAAAGGAATGTTGTTCCACATACATCAGGGCGTCACTCAGCTTGCAAAAAGTGTTGCGCCTAGTTTTACAAATGAAACATGGGAATGTCATGAATGTCATGCATCAGCACACTGAACATGTGTAAATGTCACACGTAAGCAAACGGAAAACTAGGCCGTCATGTGTGAGCCCACAGGCAAGAGTGCTGGCCCATCTTCCCCTTGCACTGTTAATCTTCTCAGCCGGGATTGTCACTGTAGTCATGCCTATGAAGCCCAGTTCCAGTCTCATGTGCCCCCCTACAGAATTCCAGGCCCTGCTCCCTTCTTGTCACCCACAGTCCATGGCTTTCTCCGCATTTTGATGTTTCCTTGCTCTAGGGCTTATTTCCGCTGCCTAAAACCTACTCATTCTCACTTCCCAGGTAAGTGAGTTTGGTCGCCCCATAGTGGAACAAGTTTTCTTGTGAAAACGAAATGTAGTTAAATTTGCTTTGGCGTGCTACAGCTTATGGCCTTCTCTTTTGGATGCAGACCTCCTATCCTCTCACTTTGGGTTCCCACCCAACCACAGAGGCCCCTGTCTGACCCTTCCCCCTCCTCAGCTTGGATCTGGGGGTATCCCCCCTAGCAGAACCTGTTGAAGGGCCACTGAGACTCCCATATCTCACACAAATTCATAGGTTTTTAATTGAGTGAGAGCCACCTGAAGGGAGCCCCCCGCACCACAAAGACCGCAGGAGCCTGCGTTATGCCTGTGGCCCAGGGAGCCCTAGTTAAGAGTCACTCCTCCCATTCCCAGAAACAGGAATAGGCACAGAAGTCATGGAACATGCAGTGTGCACCAGAGCCGGCTGCCTGATCCCTGTGCCCACCACCCCTTAGAGCCCTCGGCCCGTGCCTCTTCCTCAACAGACCCTGCAAGAAGAATGCTCACCTACTTTCCAGCAAAGTAAACGAATAAGTGATGGGTGGAATGCTTGAATTAATCTCAGCCACTGGTAATTACTCGGCCGCCTTCCAGTTCATGGCTGATTTCCAAATGGCTGGTGGCCCCAATCAATGTGAAAGTGGCCCTGGGTTGCTTGTCTTCCAGTTCAGGGAGGACCTGGCCTGGCAGTTTGGGCTGGACTGTTCCTATTGGAGCAGGGTCAAGACTGATTTGCATATGGCTGGGTCTAATCAGAGGTGGCACAGTTAGCAAAATAACAAAGGATTGGGATGCGGGCCTGAGTGATTACCAGTGACTGAGAATAAATTCAAGCATTCTGTCCATCACTGTTCTGTATACTTATTTTGTCACCCTAAGTGGGATGAATATGCCCAGATATGGGTCTCGTGCTCACTGTGTCACTGGAACCAAGCTGTACCCGGCTGATGAGCCCGGGACAAGGGTGAAACCGGTCCTGGGATGCTTGTGTTCTGGTTCAGGGAGGGCCTGGCAGTTCGGGCAGGACTGTTCCCACTGGAGCAGGGCCACTGATTTTCATATGGCTGGGTATAAACTGAGGTGGCATGGTAGGCTAGAAAAAAACGATGGACTGTGATGTGGGCCTGAGTAATTACCAGTGGCTGAGATTAAGTCAAGCATTCCATCCATCACTGTTTTGTTTACCTATTTTCCAGGTGCGGTTCCTCATTCTTCGGCTACACTATCTCTCAGTCGCCTGTCCGCCGGCTCTACTGCACCCCCAGACACCAAGAGACAGACTGGTGTTCTCAAGGCCATCTTTTTAAACAAGCGGCTAGTGAAGCCTCTGCCTTGGTGCCTGGGACGGAGTGCACACTCCTGGGGACGCCTGTGTGCTGGAGTAAGATAGAGTGCCCACAGGGAACATAGCTCACCACCCCTTCCATGCAGTGACCACAAATGGCACTTCAGGTTCATTTGAATCTTGGCTACAATCAGAGGTTTCCCATGCATGGCGGCCTTCTTTTAACTTTATATCTGTATTTGTGTCTGGATAATAGAGAGCAGCACAGGTCCGAGGGCTTCTCAATCTGAGACAAAGAGGGCAGTAAAGAGGATAGAGCCTCAAGAAGGTTTCAGTGGGAAAGCGCCTAGAGAAGGTTTCAGTGTGCTGAGCTCACGGTACGACCTTCACATGTCCTTCTCTGTGCACTACTGCAGGCGCCCGCCGCCCTCTCATTCTAGTGACACATTGGCACCGTGGCACACTTTCAAAGTGTTACTGGGGCTTGGCGAGCTGCCACCCTGCAGACTGGCACATTCCAGGACCTGCTGTTGTTCTGTAAACTCTCATCCGGGTTTCACATCTTCTTCGCCCAAGGCAGCCCCAGAGAGAGCGGAGACGCTGTGATTTGAGAGGCAGAGAATAAATCGTACACAATTACAACTCAGGTGGCTATTTCAAAATCACGTGAAAAGCATTTCTTCAGGAAAACACATTTGCTACCTTTTTTATCTTTTCAAAATCTGACTTCGGGGGAAACTACCATGGACGTCCATTCACCAAAATGCCAGGGGTAGGAAGTGACTTCACATGCCCCTTGACATTTACTTTTGCTGACACATACATACGCACACATTCACACGTACACACGCACTCTGCCTACACGTGCTCACACATACATACACTCACACACGCACTCTGCCTACACGTGCTCACACATTCACACACACACTGCCTACACTTGCACACACATTCACACATACACAAACTCACATACACACACTCTGCCTACACACATACACATACATTCACACATACACACACACACACACTCTGCCTACACATGGACACACATTCGCACATACACACACTCACACACACACTCTGCCTACACAGACACACACATTCACACATACACACACACACTGCCTATACATACACACACATTCACACACACACTGCCTACACATGCACACACATTCACACATACACACACTCACATACACACACTCTGCCTACACATACACACATACACATACATTCACACATACACACACACACACTCTGCCTACACATGGACACACATTCGCACATACACACACTCACACACACACTCTGCCTACACAGACATACACATTCACACGTACACACGCACTCTGCCTACACGTGCTCACACATTCACACATACACACACACACTCTGCCTATACATACACACACATTCACACACACACTGCCTACACATGCACACACATTCGCATATACACACACTCGCACACACACTCTGCCTACACATACACACACATTCACACATACACACACACACACACACTCTGCCTATACATACACACACACACTCTGCCTACACATACACACACATTCACACATACACACACTCTGCCTACACATGCACACACATTCACACATACACACACACATTCTGCCTAGACATGCACACACATTCACACACACTCTCTTACATAAACACACTCAAAACTGCAAGCATGCACACAACATACATACATTTAATAGAATTATTTTTTTAACTTACCTCAGCTGCCAGGGAAAGTCATTTTCCAGCTATTTGTACTCCCATTTTTTTAATAAACTAATAGCGAATAATGTAATATTCACTATTAGTATAATAAAAAATAGACAAAAACGAGGTAAGTGAAGCCCCCACCCACGTCCATAAGAAGGAGCTGCTTCTGTTCCTGTCACTGATTTTGCCACTGCTGACACTAGGGGTCGCAAAGCCAGTGCCAGCGGTCACAAGGGACATGCTAGGGGTCGCAGCAGCGACCCCTGGGTACCCCTGAATGACGTCCATGACACCAGGATGCACTAGACTTGAAACACAGAAGATTCCCAGTATGAGTGAGTGAGAGTACAAGTACAAATGAGGGAGAATGAGTGTGTGAATGTGAGTCAGCTTGAGTGAGTGAGAGTACAAGTACAAATGAGTGAGAATGAGTGTGTGAATGTAAGTCAGCTTGAGTGAGTGAGAGTGTCTGTGTTAGTTTGTTACTTTTGCAAGTCTGGCATATTAGCGGTAATTCCTGGCAACATGCTAATGCTGGCACATAAGAGGTATCCTTTATTATTATTAAGTGCACAGTTAATAAAAACCTTTGCACAAAGTGCCAATATTTACAAAGAAAGTACCATAAAACAATAGTTATAAGAGGCGACGTATGAAAGTGCTGAGGTGCTAGAAGCCTGTATGACCTTTTAATAGGTCTCAGCTACTGTCCCATGTGTCGCTGCGGGCTGCTGCTGTTCACTGCTGCACTGCCATTACAAACATTTTGTACGTGTTTGGTTAATAAAATCATTACATGTTGGGAGAGCTTGGATTGTCCTCCCCGAAGTAGCCCTCATGTAACCTTTAGCAAAATTCCTGGAACTGAGCTGTGTGCAGGGCGGTTAAAATGATGTTAGTGAAGTTCCCTGCCCTCGCTAGGGTTTGAGCAGTGTTGTTGGTTAAGCACTGGTCTGATGCTTCCCTACAGCGTCTGAGGAAATTGCCCCGGCAAAGTGGGACCAGAAGGCGACGTCGGTCGTTGGCAAGGTGGGGGCAGCAGCACAGCAGATGTAGCAGGGACTCGTGCTGGTAATTACAAAGCCTGCACGTTAGCAGCCCATCCCTCCGTGTCCAGAGCGGGTAAAAGTCGAGAATTGGAAGTGCTAGCAGCCTCATATCAGTGATCCTATTGCGAGACTGAGGTTGAAGAAGATATTTGAAGTATGGCTGGGCTTTCCCCTTGATGTACGTCCAGAGCTGTAAAGAGGGGCTTTTATTGCAGCCTTGTGATGGCTCTCTTATGCTGCTTGAATAATTTGCTTTTTTACTGTTCTTTTCCACATTGGCACACAAGAGATAACTCTTAACATATGGGAGCTCCATCCATGACAAAAAGCTGGTGTAAGCATAGTGGATGTGATGCTTGGCATAAAGAGCACCTGCGGCACAATGCTGGTCCTGACGTTGTGGAGTTCATTCTTGCCGTATGGAGCACCTGCGGCACAATGCTGGTAGTGACGTTGTGGAGTTCATTCTTGGCGTATGGAGCACCTGCGGCACAATGCTGGTAGTGACGTTGTGGAGTTCATTCTTGGCGTATGGAGCACCTGCGGCACAATGCTGGTAGTGACGTTGTGGAGTTCATTCTTGCCGTATGGAGCACCTGCGGCAAAATGCTGGTCCTGACGTTGTGGAGTTCATTCTTGCCGTATGGAGCACCTGTGGCACAATGCTGGTAGTGACGTTGTGGAGTTCATTCTTGGCGTATGGAGCACCTGCGGCACAATGCTGGTAGTGACGTTGTGGAGTTCATTCTTGCCGTATGGAGCACCTGCGGCAAAATGCTGGTCCTGACGTTGTGGAGTTCATTCTTGGCGTATGGAGCACCTGTGGCAAAATGCTGGTACTGACGTTGTGGAGTTCATTCTTGGCGTATGGAGCACCTGCGGCACAATGCTGGTAGTGACGTTGTGGAGTTCATTCTTGGCGTATGGAGCACCTGTGGCAAAATGCTGTTACTGATGTTGTGGAGTTCATTCTTGGCGTATGGAGCACCTGCGGCACAATGCTGGTCCTGACGTTGTGGAGTTCATTCTTGGCGTATGGAGCACCTGCGGCACAATGCTGGTAGTGACGTTGTGGAGTTCATTCTTGGCGTATGGAGCACCTGTGGCAAAATGCTGTTACTGACGTTGTGGAGTTCATTCTTGGCGTATGGAGCACCTGCGGCACAATGCTGATAGTGACGTTGTGGAGTTAATTCTTGGCGTATGGAGCACCTGTGGCAAAATGCTGTTACTGACGTTGTGGAGTTCATTCATGGCGTATGGAGCACCTGCGGCACAATGCTTGTAGTGACGTTGTGGAGTTCATTCTTGGCGTATGGAGCACCTGTGGCAAAATGCTGTTACTGACGTTGTGGAGTTCATTCTTGGCGTATGGAGCACCTGCGGCACAATGCTGGTAGTCGTTGTGGAGTTCATTCTTGGCGTATGGAGCACCTGCGGCACAATGCTGGTCCTGACGTTGTGGAGTTCATTCTTGGCGTATGGAGCACCTGCGGCACAATGCTGGTCCTGACGTTGTGGAATTCATTCTTGGCGTATGGAGCACCTACGGCACAATGCTGGTAGTGACGTTGTGGAGTTCATTCTTGGCGTATGGAGCACCTGTGGCAAAATGCTGTTACTGACGTTGTGGAGTTCATTCTTGGCGTATGGAGCACCTGCGGCACAATGCTGGTCCTGACGTTGTGGAGTTCATTCTTGGCGTATGGAGCACCTGCGGCACAATGCTGGTAGTGACGTTGTGGAGTTCATTCTTGGCGTATGGAGCACCTGTGGCAAAATGCTGTTACTGACGTTGTGGAGTTCATTCTTGGCGTATGGAGCACCTGCGGCACAATGCTGGTAGTGACGTTGTGGAGTTCATTCTTGCCGTATGGAGCACCTGCGGCACAATGCTGGTAGTGACGTTGTGGAGTTCATTCTTGGCGTATGGAGCACCTGCGGCACAATGCTGTTACTGACGTTGTGGAGTTCATTCTTGCCGTATGGAGCACCTGTGGCAAAATGCTGTTACTGACGTTGTGGAGTTCATTCTTGGCGTATGGAGCACCTGCGGCACAATGCTGGTCCTGACATTGTGGAGTTCATTCTTGGCGTATGGAGCACCTGCGGCACAATGCTGGTAGTGACGTTGTGGAGTTCATTCTTGGCGTATGGAGCACATGCGGCACAATGCTGTTACTAACGTTGTGGAGTTCATTCTTGCCGTATGGAGCACCTGCGGCAAAATGCTGTTACTGACGTTGTGGAGTTCATTCTTGGCGTATGGAGCACCTGCGGCACAATGCTGGTAGTGACGTTGTGTGGTTCATTCTTGCCGTATGGAGCACCTGCGGCACAATGCTGGTAGTGACGTTGTGGAGTTCATTCTTGCCGTATGGAGCACCTGCGGCAAAATGCTGGTCCTGACGTTGTGGAGTTCATTCTTGGCGTATGGAGCACCTGTGGCAAAATGCTGTTACTGACGTTGTGGAGTTCATTCTTGGCGTATGGAGCACCTGCGGCACAATGCTGGTAGTGACGTTGTGGAGTTCATTCTTGGCGTATGGAGCACCTGTGGCAAAATGCTGTTACTGATGTTGTGGAGTTCATTCTTGGCGTATGGAGCACCTGCGGCACAATGCTGGTCCTGACGTTGTGGAGTTCATTCTTGGCGTATGGAGCACCTGCGGCACAATGCTGGTAGTGACGTTGTGGAGTTCATTCTTGGCGTATGGAGCACATGCGGCACAATGCTGTTACTAACGTTGTGGAGTTCATTCTTGCCGTATGGAGCACCTGCGGCAAAATGCTGTTACTGACGTTGTGGAGTTCATTCTTGGCGTATGGAGCACCTGCGGCACAATGCTGGTAGTGACGTTGTGTGGTTCATTCTTGCCGTATGGAGCACCTGCGTGCACAATGCTGGTAGTGACGTTGTGGAGTTCATTCTTGCCGTATGGAGCACCTGCGGCAAAATGCTGGTCCTGACGTTGTGGAGTTCATTCTTGGCGTATGGAGCACCTGTGGCAAAATGCTGTTACTGACGTTGTGGAGTTCATTCTTGGCGTATGGAGCACCTGCGGCACAATGCTGGTAGTGACGTTGTGGAGTTCATTCTTGGCGTATGGAGCACCTGTGGCAAAATGCTGTTACTGATGTTGTGGAGTTCATTCTTGGCGTATGGAGCACCTGCGGCACAATGCTGGTCCTGACGTTGTGGAGTTCATTCTTGGCGTATGGAGCACCTGCGGCACAATGCTGGTAGTGACGTTGTGGAGTTCATTCTTGGCGTATGGAGCACCTGTGGCAAAATGCTCTTACTGACGTTGTGGAGTTCATTCTTGGCGTATGGAGCACCTGCGGCACAATGCTGGTAGTGACGTTGTGGAGTTCATTCTTGGCGTATGGAGCACCTGTGGCAAAATGCTGTTACTGACGTTGTGGAGTTCATTCTTGGCGTATGGAGCACCTGCGGCACAATGCTTGTAGTGACGTTGTGGAGTTCATTCTTGGCGTATGGAGCACCTGTGGCAAAATGCTGTTACTGACGTTGTGGAGTTCATTCTTGGCGTATGGAGCACCTGCGGCACAATGCTGGTAGTCGTTGTGGAGTTCATTCTTGGCGTATGGAGCACCTGCGGCACAATGCTGGTCCTGACGTTGTGGAGTTCATTCTTGGCGTATGGAGCACCTGCGGCACAATGCTGGTTCTGACGTTGTGGAGTTCATTCTTCGTGTCGTATGGAGCACCTGCGGCACAATGCTGGTAGTGACGTTGTGGAGTTCATTCTTGGCGTATGGAGCACCTGTGGCAAAATGCTGTTACTGACGTTGTGGAGTTCATTCTTGGCGTATGGAGCACCTGCGGCACAATGCTGGTCCTGACGTAGTGGAGTTCATTCTTGGCGTATGGAGCACCTGCGGCACAATGCTGGTAGTGACGTTGTGGAGTTCATTCTTGGCGTATGGAGCACCTGTGGCAAAATGCTGTTACTGACGTTGTGGAGTTCATTCTTGGCGTATGGAGCACCTGCGGCACAATGCTGGTAGTGACGTTGTGGAGTTCATTCTTGCCGTATGGAGCACCTGCGGCACAATGCTGGTAGTGACGTTGTGGAGTTCATTCTTGGCGTATGGAGCACCTGCGGCACAATGCTGTTACTGACGTTGTGGAGTTCATTCTTGCCGTATGGAGCACCTGTGGCAAAATGCTGTTACTGACGTTGTGGAGTTCATTCTTGGCGTATGGAGCACCTGCGGCACAATGCTGGTCCTGACGTTGTGGAGTTCATTCTTGGCGTATGGAGCACCTGCGGCACAATGCTGGTAGTGACGTTGTGGAGTTCATTCTTGGCGTATGGAGCACCTGCGGCACAATGCTGTTACTAACGTTGTGGAGTTCATTCTTGCCGTATGGAGCACCTGCGGCAAAATGCTGTTACTGACGTTGTGGAGTTCATTCTTGGCGTATGGAGCACCTGCAGCACAATGCTGGTCCTGACGTTGTGGAGATCATTCTTGGCATATGGAGCACCTGCGGCACAATGCTGGTAGTGACGGTGTAGAGTTCATTCTTGGCGTATGGAGCACCTGTGGCAAAATGCTGGTCCTGACGTTGTGGAGTTCATTCTTGGCGTATGGAGCACCTGTGGCAAAATGCTGTTACTGACGTTGTGGAGTTCATTCTTGGCGTATGGAGCACCTGCGGCACAATGCTGGTAGTGACGTTGTGGAGTTCATTCTTGGCGTATGGAGCACCTGCGGCAAAATGCTGTTACTGACGTTGTGGAGTTCATTCTTGGCGTATGGAGCACCTGCGGCAAAATGCTGGTCCTGACGTTGTGGAGTTCATTCTTGGCGTATGGAGCACCTGCGGCACAATGCTGGTAGTGACGTTGTGGAGTTCATTTTTGGCGTATGGAGCACCTGCGGCACAATGCTGTTACTAACGTTGTGGAGTTCATTCTTGCCGTATGGAGCACCTGCGGCAAAATGCTGTTACTGACGTTGTGGAGTTCATTCTTGGCGTATGGAGCACCTGCGGCACAATGCTGGTCCTGACGTTGTGGAGTTCATTCTTGGCGTATGGAGCACCTGCGGCACAATGCTGGTAGTGACGTTGTGGAGTTCATTCTTGGCGTATGGAGAACCTGTGGCAAAATGCTGTTACTGACGTTGTGGAGTTCATTCTTGGCGTATGGAGCACCTGCGGCACAATGCTGGTCCTGACGTTGTGGAGTTCATTCTTGGCGTATGGAGCACCTGTGGCAAAATGCTGTTACTGACGTTGTGGAGTTCATTCTTGGCGTATGGAGCACCTGCGGCACAATGCTGGTAGTCGTTGTGGAGTTCATTCTTGGCGTATGGAGCACCTGCGGCACAATGCTGGTCCTGACGTTGTGGAGTTCATTCTTGGCGTATGGAGCACCTGCGGCACAATGCTGGTCCTGACGTTGTGGAGTTCATTCTTGGCGTATGGAGCACCTGCGGCACAATGCTGGTAGTGACGTTGTGGAGTTCATTCTTGGCGTATGGAGCACCTGTGGCAAAATGCTGTTACTGACGTTGTGGAGTTCATTCTTGGCGTATGGAGCAGCTGTGGCACAATGCTGGTCCTGACGTTGTGGAGTTCATTCTTGGCGTATGGAGCACCTGCGGCACAATGCTGGTAGTGACGTTGTGGAGTTCATTCTTGGCGTATGGAGCACCTGTGGCAAAATGCTGTTACTGACGTTGTGGAGTTCATTCTTGGCGTATGGAGCACCTGCGGCACAATGCTGGTAGTGACGTTGTGGAGTTCATTCTTGCCGTATGGAGCACCTGCGGCACAATGCTGGTAGTGACGTTGTGGAGTTCATTCTTGGCGTATGGAGCACCTGCGGCAATGCTGTTACTGACGTTGTGGAGTTCATTCTTGCCGTATGGAGCACCTGCGGCACAATGCTGGTAGTGACGTTGTGGAGTTCATTCTTGGCGTATGGAGCACCTGCGGCACAATGCTGGTCCTGACGTTGTGGAGTTCATTCTTGGCGTATGGAGCACCTGCGGCACAATGCTGTTACTGACGTTGTGGAGTTCATTCTTGCCGTATGGAGCACCTGTGGCAAAATGCTGTTACTGACGTTGTGGAGTTCATTCTTGGCGTATGGAGCACCTGCGGCACTATGCTGGTCCTGACGTTGTGGAGTTCATTCTTGGCGTATGGAGCACCTGCGGCACAATGCTGGTAGTGACGTTGTGGAGTTCATTCTTGGCGTATGGAGCACCTGCGGCACAATGCTGTTACTAACGTTGTGGAGTTCATTCTTGCCGTATGGAGCACCTGCGGCAAAATGCTGTTACTGACGTTGTGGAGTTCATTCTTGGCGTATGGAGCACCTGCGGCACAATGCTGGTCCTGACGTTGTGGAGTTCATTCTTGGCGTATGGAGCACCTGCGGCACAATGCTGGTAGTGACGTTGTGGAGTTCAATCTTGGCGTATGGAGCACCTGTGGCAAAATGCTGTTACTGACGTTGTGGAGTTCATTCTTGGCGTATGGAGCACCTGCGGCACAATGCTGGTCCTGACGTTGTGGAGTTCATTCTTGGCGTATGGAGCACCTGCGGCACAATGCTGGTAGTGACGTTGTGGAGTTCATTCTTGCCGTATGGAGCACCTGCGGCACAATGCTGGTAGTGACGTTGTGGAGTTCATTCTTGCCGTATGGAGCACCTGCGGCAAAATGCTGGTCCTGACGTTGTGGAGTTCATTCTTGGCGTATGGAGCACCTGCGGCACAATGCTGGTCCTGACGTTGTGGAGTTCATTCTTGGCGTATGGAGCACCTGTGGCAAAATGCTGTTACTGACGTTGTGGAGTTCATTCTTGGCATATGGAGCACCTGCGGCACAATGCTGGTAGTGACGTTGTGGAGTTCATTCTTGGCGTATGGAGCACCTGTGGCAAAATGCTGTTACTGACGTTGTGGAGTTCATTCTTGGCATATGGAGCACCTGCGGCACAATGCTGGTAGTGACGTTGTGGAGTTCATTCTTGGCGTATGGAGCACCTGCGGCACAATGCTGGTCCTGACGTTGTGGAGTTCATTCTTGGCGTATGGAGCACCTGCGGCACAATGCTGGTAGTGACGTTGTGGAGTTCATTCTTGGCGTATGGAGCACCTGTGGCAAAATGCTGTTACTGACGTTGTGGAGTTCATTCTTGGCGTATGGAGCACCTGCGGCACAATGCTGGTAGTGACGTTGTGGAGTTCATTCTTGGCGTATGGAGCACCTGTGGCAAAATGCTGTTACTGACATTGTGGAGTTCATTCTTGGCGTATGGAGCACCTGCGGCACAATGCTTGTAGTGACGTTGTGGAGTTCATTCTTGGCGTATGGAGCACCTGTGGCAAAATGCTGTTACTGACGTTGTGGAGTTCATTCTTGGCGTATGGAGCACCTGCGGCACAATGCTGGTAGTGACGTTGTGGAGTTCATTCTTGGCGTATGGAGCACCTGCCGCACAATGCTGGTCCTGACGTTGTGGAGTTCATTCTTGGCGTATGGAGCACCTGCGGCACAATGCTGGTCCTGACGTTGTGGAGTTCATTCTTGGCGTATGGAGCACCTGCGGCACAATGCTGGTAGTGACGTTGTGGAGTTCATTCTTGGCGTATGGAGCACCTGTGGCAAATTGCTGTTACTGACGTTGTGGAGTTCATTCTTGGCGTATGGAGCACCTGCGGCACAATGCTGGTCCTGACGTTGTGGAGTTCATTCTTGGCGTATGGAGCACCTGCGGCACAATGCTGGTAGTGACGTTGTGGAGTTCATTCTTGGCGTATGGAGCACCTGTGGCAAAATGCTGTTACTGACGTTGTGGAGTTCATTCTTGGCGTATGGAGCACCTGCGGCACAATGCTGGTAGTGACGTTGTGGAGTTCATTCTTGCCGTATGGAGCACCTGCGGCACAATGCTGGTAGTGACGTTGTGGAGTTCATTCTTGCCGGGAGCACCTGTGGCAAAATGATGTTACTGACGTTGTGGAGTTCATTCTTGGCGTATGGAGCACCTGCGGCACAATGCTGGTCCTGACGTTGTGGAGTTCATTCTTGGCGTATGGAGCACCTGCGGCACAATGCTGGTAGTGACGTTGTGGAGTTCATTCTTGGCGTATGGAGCACCTGCGGCACAATGCTGTTACTAACGTTGTGGAGTTCATTCTTGCCGTATGGAGCACCTGCGGCAAAATGCTGTTACTGACGTTGTGGAGTTCATTCTTGGCGTATGGAGCACCTGCGGCACAATGCTGGTCCTGACGTTGTGGAGTTCATTCTTGGCGTATGGAGCACCTGCGGCACAATGCTGGTAGTGACGTTGTGGAGTTCATTCTTGGCGTATGGAGCACCTGTGGCAAAATGCTGTTACTGACGTTGTGGAGTTAATTCTTGGCGTATGGAGCACCTGCGGCACAATGCTGGTCCTGACGTTGTGGAGTTCATTCTTGGCGTATGGAGCACCGGCGGCAAAATGCTGGTCCTGACGTTGTGGAGTTCATTCTTGGCGTATGGAGCACCTGCGGCACAATGCTGGTAGTGACGTTGTGGAGTTCATTCTTGGCGTATGGAGCACCTGCGGCACAATGCTGGTAGTGACGTTGTGGAGTTCATTCTTGGCGTATGGAGCACCTGCGGCAAAATGCTGGTCCTGACGTTGTGGAGTTCATTCTTGCCGTATGGAGCACCTGCGGCACAATGCTGGTAGTGACGTTGTGGAGTTCATTCTTGCCGTATGGAGCACCTGCGGCAGAATGCTGGTAGTGACGTTGTGGAGTTCATTCTTGGCGTATGGAGCACCTGCGGCACAATGCTGGTCCTGACGTTGTGGAGTTCATTCTTGGCGTATGGAGCACCTGCGGCACAATGCTGGTAGTGACGTTGTGGAGTTCATTCTTGGCGTATGGAGCACCTGCGGCACAATGCTGGTCCTGACGTTGTGGAGTTCATTCTTGGCGTATGGAGCACCTGCGGCACAATGCTGGTAGTGACGTTGTGGAGTTCATTCTTGGCGTATGGAGCACCTGTGGAAAAATGCTGTTACTGACGTTGTGGAGTTAATTCTTGGCGTATGGAGCACCTGCGGCACAATGCTGGTCCTGACGTTGTGGAGTTCATTCTTGGCGTATGGAGCACCTGCGGCAAAATGCTGGTCCTGACGTTGTGGAGTTCATTCTTGGCGTATGGAGCACCTGCGGCACAATGCTGGTAGTGACGTTGTGGAGTTCATTCTTGGCGTATGGAGCACCTGCGGCACAATGCTGGTAGTGACGTTGTGGAGTTCATTCTTGGCGTATGGAGCACCTGCGGCAAAATGCTGGTCCTGACGTTGTGGAGTTCATTCTTGCCGCATGGAGCACCTGCGGCACAATGCTGGTAGTGACGTTGTGGAGTTCATTCTTGCCGTATGGAGCACCTGCGGCACAATGCTGGTAGTGACGTTGTGGAGTTCATTCTTGGCGTATGGAGCACCTGCGGCACAATGCTGGTAGTGACGTTGTGGAGTTCATTCTTGCCGTATGGAGCACCTGCGGCAGAATGCTGGTAGTGACGTTGTGGAGTTCATTCTTGGCGTATGGAGCACCTGCGGCACAATGCTGGTCCTGAAGTTGTGGAGTTCATTCTTGGCGTATGGAGCACCTGCGGCACAATGCTGGTAGTGACGTTGTGGAGTTCATTCTTGGCGTATGGAGCACCTGCGGCAAAATGCTGGTACTGGAACACTACAGCTACTTCTTGGCATATGGAACGCCCATGGCAAAATGATGGTGCCTATATACTGGACATAATTTGTGGCATAAAAGGAGACCCCGGCAAAATGTAGGTACTAGAATTTTGGAGGTAAATTTCGGCATATCCATTACCCATGGTAAAATTCAGCAGCTCCCATATAAGAAGCAATTCTTGACAGAAGGTGAAAATGCTGGAGCGGGCATTCTGGAGGTAATTCTTGGCATAAGGGAGGACAACCATGGTATATTGGGGGAGGCAACCATAAGAAAATGATGGCCCTAACATACTAGAAATAATTGTTGACATATGGGTCACCCATGTTTCTTGGCATATGTGGGGCACCAATGAGAAAATGCTGCCCCGGGTACAATGGATACAGTTTGTGACATACAGGAAGCACCTACTGAAAATGTTGAAAAAAATGGGGTTAACTCCTGTGGATTATCAGAGTACTTTGGCTTGGCAGACCAGTGCCTTTTGAGCAAATCTATGTGAAAATTGTCCTTTTGAAATGCATCATTTTACCCAATTATTTTCAAAATATTCTCAATGGGAAAACCTCTGTGAATCCCCCTACAAAAAGCCACTTTAAAAGATCACCAGCCGCCCCTGCTCTCAGCCCTTGGTATTGAGGTCCAGGAAGGCTGGCTTGAGTGTCACACTTGGCGTCTGGGGTTAAGGGGTTCTAGGCTTGAACCTGTGGTTCATTGTGAAGAGGAATTACATATGAAACAGAGCCCTACACCCTACAATTCTGACTCTTGTGCAAATTTATCTCAGAGTGGTATCAGCACTACTGAGGAGAAAGTCTTATTTAACAATTCCTTCCTATGAGGAGCATGTCTCACCAAGGTAGAGGCCTGTCATCTTCAGATAAGATTTTATTGTATACTGTGGATAAGACGACCAAAAGATCAACTTAATGGCGCATTGTTGATCACCCTCGATCTGTATACCAGTCTCGTAAATGTGGTCCGGAGAATGCAATGAACCTTCTGGGGTTTTAATGGGAAGGGGTTCATCATTCGATTTTGTTGCCAGAATGTGCTGCACGCTCATCCGGACTATTGTGACATCAGCTGAGCTGTCTAGAAGGACCACTGCCCAAGTCGTGGTCAGTCACTGCACGCTCCTTTTCTGGGGAATGATGTTTTTAGTGGTTAATCTTGCAACTTCTTTTTAAGTAACCTTTCTATCCAGAGTTTCCCCGTGACTTGTAGCACCCTGAGGCAGTCCAGTCCTAGGACAGTCCTGTTCTAGTAGCCTTTTCTTTTGAGTAATCTTCTGTTTTCCATTCTCATTACTTCTAAATATCTCTCTGAGTTTTTGCTGTGTGTCTGTCGACACCAGGGATAGTGCTCACGATAATACTGAAACCCATCAGGTGGTTCCTCACGTGATATTACCTGAACCACAGCCCCCCCAAAACAAACACCTGGGTCTCTGAGTGGGGGATCCAGCCGGGATTTGGATTTTTACTTTTGTTCTTTTTTGTCTTCAGTCCCTTTCCTCTTAGCGCCTCCTCAAATTCTGCCTTTGGTTCGAGCTGGCCGAGCACCTATGATATACCTACCCTTCGAGGTATAGATATTGATGCGACTTTGGGAAACTTTATTTTTTTCTGGTCTCGATCAACTGTAGAAAGCCTCTGGCATAAGGCCTAATGAGCAGCAGCACTCTATCTAATCCTCAGAATTATAAGGGAAAACATTTAAAAATTATCAATTGATTTTAGTTGAATTTGCTTCAAAACGTCTGGAAAAAGCACTACAGAGGGATCCCATGTGTGGTAGAATAAATGTGTGCGCTCACATTTCCCCAAGTGTTGCACTCCTCCCAGGTTGGCACCGTCCCTAAGAGTGACACGTAGTCCATGTTCTATGCTTCTCTTCTGGTGTAGTCTGAAGGTATCTTGCACCTAGCTGGTGAGCTCTACAGGTGACTCAAAAGGGAATTTTGTCCTATTTATTTGGGCTTTTTCCCATCACTGTATTTATAGTATGGGGATTAACTGTGGTTGTTGATGTGCTTGGGGAGTAGCAACGTGCCCTCTGTTCCCACAGTTTGCAGCTTGTGTTGCCTAATCTGTCTATATGTGTCCATCAGTTCTTGCAACATAACCATATTTATATGACTCCCAGATGTCTGATCCGGGCTCGCTGTGCCACAGGACTCCGTCTGCAACACACTTCTAAGGCCCAACAAGGCAGAAACCGCTGTGGGGCTGCTTGTGTTCCCGTTCAGGGTGGACTCTCCTTGGCAGTTTGTGCTGGCGTGTTCATAAGGGAGAAGACCAAGCTCCTGATTTAGATCTTGGCGGATGGGTTACTCCTTCACAACGGTGATGGATATCCCATCCGCCAAAATATAAATCCCATAGGATATAATTAGATTTATATTTCGACGGACGGCCAAAATCTAAATCAGGCCCCAAGTCTAATTTCCATAAGGCTAGTCTACGTCGGAAATGAGCAAAGGAATGATGGACTGGGATGCAGCCACAGGAATTACGAGTGGTTGAAATGAGTTCAAGCACTGCAGCCAGCAGTTTTTGTTTTTCAAAGTGAGACACCCTTTGTGCAATGCACATGACCAGTCATCAGCCCTGTTTCTGCTGTGCAACAGGACTCAAGCTGCACCTCACCGATGAGGCTAAACAAGACCAAAACCAGTCAGGGGATGCTTGGTTTCCCATTCCAAGGGGACTAAGCCTGGCAGTTTGGGCTGGACTGTTGCCACTGGAGCAGAACCAAGACTAATTTGTATGTTTGTTCCAGTCCAGAAAGGCACGGAAAGCCCATGTCATTTTAAAGATCAATCAAGCGGGCAACTCAACCAGGGAACTTTACAAAATTCTCAACACTTTCACCAACCCTACCGCCTGTAATGTACAAATTCCCCCCTCCCAAGTACTATGTGACAACATAGCCAACTACTTTGATGAAAAAATAAACTTAGTCTATGATCAATTCCCTCAGGTCTCTAATTCCTTGGATTCCTCAAATTTGCTGTCTTCTACCTCGAGTCTGTCGGTGACTGGCCTTCAACATTTCAATGCGATACAGATTTCCCAGGCAGAAGCCATGCTGAGAACGGCGGAATTTGGTTCTCCCCTTGATGTTATGCCAGCGTATGTGTTTGCCCTACTTGCCCCTCTCCTGGCTCCCGCTATCTGTGACATCCTTAACACTTCTTTGAGTGAGGGGGTACTCCCACTTGAATGGAAGGCTGCTCAGGTGCTACCCATTAAGAAAAAAGCCCAGATACCCGCTGAGGTGATTGCTAACTATCGCCCTATTTCGCTCTTGCCGCTTATGAGCAAAATGGTGGAAGGGTACGTCAACACCCAGCTGATGGGTTACCTTGAATCTAAAAGAACCCTTGACCCCTCTCAGTCTGGTTTCAGACCCCACCACTCTACAGAAACCACTCTCATTGGTGTCACAGATTATATTAGAATGGCTCTGGATAATAACAAGGCAGTGCTGCTGGTGCTATTAGATCTGACAGCAGCCTTTGATACTGTCTCTCACCAGAAACTGATTAATCAATTGGGAGAATCTAGTCTGCAGGGACAGGCACTTAAGTGGCTTGCTAGTTTTCTGGATCAGCGCACTCAGACGATTAATTTAGGTCCATTTCGTTCCCAGACCCTGAAGCTTACTAAGGGGGTGCCGCAGGGCTCTTGTTTGAGCCCTACATTGTTTAATGTTTATGTAGCCCCCCTTGCCAAGATCATCAGGGAATAGGGTTTCACTCCCTATTCGTATGCTGATGACACTCAACTACTTCTGTCCTTTGATAAGGATACAGAGTCAGTTGATCAACGCTTCGCGGAGGGCATGCTGGCCATATCTGGCTGGATGATGGAAAATTTCCTTCAGCTTAATGCATCTAAGACTGAGATCCTTTTGTTTGGCTCAGCTCAATCCATTTGGTCCCCAAATTGGTGGCCCACTGTATTAGGCCCCGCTCATACTCCATCTATTGCGGCAAAAAAATTAGGGGTCCGTTTGGATAACTTTCTGACCATGAAAGATCAAGTCATGGCCACATCAGCGACCTGCTATCACACTCTGAGTCTCTTGCGCAGAGTGTTTCAGTGGCTGCCTTTATCAGTCCGACGAACCCTGATTCAAGCTTTGGTTATCGGCCAACTTGATTATTGCAATGCTCTTTTAGCATCTGCAAACGAATCTCTCTTAAGTATATTGCAGATAGTTCAGAATGTTGCCGCACGTCTGGCTCTCAAAATGCCCCCGCGTACCCTCTCTAGGCCTCTGCTGAGACAGCTTCACTGGCTTTCTATTCGCCAGAGAATTAAATTTAAACTCTGCTGCCTTGCACATAAATCACTCTATGGTAGGTGTCCCAGCTATTTGGCAGACAACATTAAATCTTACCGTCCGAGCAGGCTTCTCAGATCCGAAGGAAAAGTGCTGCTTGTGGTCCCCCACTACAGGAAATTACGAGCAGGAGGCAGAACTTTTGCACACCTTCCTCCAAAATATTGGAACACTCTGCCCGAGGACCTGCGCAAATGCCCCAGTCTTTGGTTCAGGAAACTCCTGAAGACTGAATTATTCCGGGAGTAATTTGTGCCTGACCTGTACTTTATCTTCTCTATAGCGCGGAGATACCCCTTCGGGGGTGATTCCGGCGCTTTATAAATTCCCTTACAAATTACAAATGACAAATTACAGTCCTTAGGGGCATAGGGCCCCATGCATCAAACTAAATACCTGTCACAAATGGGCAGATTCTCAGAATCTGCCCCTTTGCGACCGGTATTTTAGCATTTGGAATGCATCATCCCAAATGCAAAAACTCGCAAATTGCGATTGCATTTAAGGAATCGCAAATTGCGATTCCTTAAATGCAATGCTAGAAGCAATTTAAAATAGCGATTTCGCTATTAGGGCTCGCAAATTACCGAAAAATAAAACTGGTCGGTAATTTGCAAAAACTCTGAAAAAAGCACTAAAGTGCATTTTTCAAAGTTACCTTACACACACACACATGCCCTTGGGGCATGTGTGTGCGCAACATGGGTGCACATTACAATTTATGGGGTGCAACATGGTGTCCTTTTGGCACCTTTGAAATTGCATGCGCAATTTGCGAGTACCTATTTGGTAATGGAAAGGCATTCCTTATTTGTGACTCGCAATTTGCGAGTCGCAATTAAGGAATGTTTAGGAATCGCTATTTCTTTAGCGATTCCTACATGCATAGGCTTTTGCGATTCCTTAATTGCGATTCCTTAATAATAGCTATTAAGGAATCGCAAAAGCCCTCCTTGATGCATGTGCCAGCTAGTGAGCAAAAAAATGATGGACTAGAATGGAGTCAAGAATTACCAGTGGTTGGGATTAATTCAAGCATTCTATCAATCACTTTTTTTTAAGTATGCCTGTATTTCCTGCCTTAGTGATGCATGGGTGCTGCTGAGAACTCATGTATGGATTGTGTCAATTAACCCAGCGGCTGAGCTTTATCAACATCTCTGCTCCTTATTGGGTAATTCTTATCTTTAACTTAAATGGAATAAAGCACCCACTGTGCAACCTAACCTGATCCTACATACTCTGCCAGGGCATGCATTGTACATGGACAAGCACCGAAAAGTCCACCGACAGAGGCAGAACAGACTCCTTGAAAAGCACCGCTTCAATTTCCAAATGATTTTTACTTCCTCTGGCCATTCTTGTCGTCAATATCGTGATGATGCCATCCTGGAGCAGTCGGTATGATGTCTTGGGGAAGTCTCCCAAATAGCACTGGTGCTGGCAGACAGTTTGTTGTCTTATGTGAGGTAGTTCTGAATGCCCGCAGGAAGTGGTGTAATGTTGGCTCCTCTTTCAATGGCTATTCTCAGAGTCTTCGTCAGTGTGCCCATAAAGCGGACAACCTCACTAGTAGCTTGTGCCAGCTGGGTGTAATTGTTTGGTGGTGGATTGTTAGTTCACTCATGTGCTCTTGAAAGTCAGAGCCACAGAAAGGCCATTGTCAGTCTTGATGGAAATTGGGAGTCCATAGGCTGCAAACACATTTACCAGATTGGGTATGATCCAATCAAAGATTGTGGACTCTACTATTTTAACTATGGGATATTTCAGCACTGACTTTGGTCCACGGTTCGGGGCAGGCACATTCCGTGATGACTGGGGCAGTGGTGGTCTGAGTGAAGGTGGCGTGGCAATGTAGGCAGTTCGTTATGAGAATTTCTGCACGTTTATTCATCTTGGAAAGCCACACCTTTTCCTTTAGAAGGGCTTTTGTTTTGGCCATGGCTTGATGAGCTAGCATGAATGTGCAGCCTTGTAGTGCTTTGGTATCGCTATTTTGCTCCTGCAAAGTAATGTAGCTTTTCCCACGAGGCTTAATTCTTGTCTGACCTTTCACAGGTCTGTGAGGGCGTGTCATGTAGCTAAATCTCTTGCAGTTTGGCCCGAGAGGAAGGTTTTCCAGTTTTTTCTTTCTAGAGAGGCCTTCACCATCATCATGCAGGGACTAGGTTTGGCAGTTCTGCCAGTCTCCTCAAAGAGACAGGGCTTTGGGGCAAGATGCTTGAGGGATAAAGTGGACATAGGGCCTTATTACGACTACGGCGGTCCATAGGACCACCATAGTCCCCGGCAGACTGGCAGTCCACCCGCCCTATTCTGACTTGGGCGGTTGGACCGCTACAAGACCGCTGCAACCGCTGGGAATTCCGTGATCCTGCGCGGTCTTGCAGCAGTCTGAGGCCGCAATATGCTGGCGGTGCCGCATGTCTCAAGCACTTTTTGCGTTCTCAAATGAGCCAATTCTCAGAATCGGCCTGTTTGCAAACGCAAAAATTGCTTTTCACATGTATCAAACCCTATTTTGTGATTCGGTAACCTGTTACCGAATCGCAATATGGGTTTGCGATTCGGTATTTGGAAGGGGCGTGTTTAGGGCGTCCTTTCCAAATACCAAATTATAACGGTATGTATGAATGTTTTGTGACCGTGAATGCAGTCGCAAAACATTCCCATTTTACCACCAACTTCAAGTTAGTGGTAACCCGTTCCCAAACGGGAAGGCGTCCCTAAGGGACCCCTTCCCCTTTGTGAATGCATGCAAAAACTTTTTTTAAGAGCAGGCAGTGGTCCCACGGACCACTGCCTACTCTTAAAACAAGCATTGGCATAGCCAATAGGTCTCACCTTTGGGACTTTATCAGTGTCAAGTCATGCAGTCACGGCATCCCGTTTATAGATTGGCACACATGCAGTAATGGTGCCCTGTTGCATAGATTGGCACAATTTGTGTGATGATGCCCACTGTATAGATTGACACACATGCAGTGATGGTACACCATTGTTATGCGCGAGTGGTGGATGGAGGCCCACATGCACATTAGTCTACACACAAAAAAACTACAAAGATGCCAGAAACTGTAGAGCTTTCCCCCACCCGGAAAGCGTCCATCGGTATGGTGTGATCCCTGGCCACGAGTGAAGCATAACCCATGCGTGCCGCACCTGCCGGAAGGGACGCCACACCCGACACCTACCACAGAGGGTGGACAGCATGAAAAAGTATTTCTAGCTGCACAGTAATTAGTGTGTGCAGAGGTAGAACACGCGGAAATTATGCTGTAGAGTGCTCTGCAATGAGGACGGGATAGGCAACTGGTGCGGGTGGGTGCAGCTAGAGTGAGCCGGAGACAGCAAGAGGGGAGTAGGTGTTTTTAGCAAGATGGAGATGGCAGGAAAGTGTATAGCTTAGTGGCGTAATGAAAATTGAGGGCCCCCCCCCCAGCAAGGTACATGGAGGGGCTCTCTGGCCAAGGTATTGTGCTGAGGGGGGCCCCTTGCAGCTTGGGGTGCCCCCCGCATTGTGGGGGCTGCGGGGCCTGTGTTACGCCACTGGGATAGCTGTGAATGCAAATAAATATGTAGTGGTGGTGAGAAAAGGAAGAATGTAAAAGGGGAAGGGATTTTAGCGAGTTGGTGATATCACGGAAAAGGCCAGGTAGAACGTATAAGGGGAGAGCAGAATAAAAGAGGTGAAGCTGGCGAAGAGAAGGCGGGAGAGGGATGGTGAAGGAGAATCGGGGGTGCGAATGAAATGAGAGACTTCAGAGCGGGAGTGTACAGAAAAGAAGTGATGTTGGAGTGAAAGGGGGTTAAAAGTAAACCAAACTAACTAAACAAGCAGCAACCAGAGGGAGGCGGTGGGGGGGAGGGGGCAGGGATGGCACGGGGGAGATTAACTGAATTAACACTTACCGAAGACCTGTGCAGCTGGGAGAAGCGACATGCGAAGCTGAACAAATGCCACGCAGTGTACTCTTGCAGAGTCTGATTAGCTGGCTGGCTGTTTCCGTCCTCGGCTGCCCCCACGGCTGGCCCAGCGCTGCTGATTCACCCATTGCAGAGGGAAGATGGTGGGCACGCGTAAACTGTAAGTGTTGCGGCCGCCAGGGAAATGCAGGCTGCAGAGTTGATGGCCTGACGTGGGCTGAAAAGTACTGAAACAACCGCTGATGCCCGCGCGGACGCAGGGCAGACGCAGCTCCGGGTCCTTGGGGAAAGTGTAGAAGTGCAACTCCCTGTCGCGGTGCGAGTTGCTATAGCATCCAGGCACACAGCACGTGAAACCAGGCAACGCAGGAGGGGCATGGGCCCTCAGAGCTGCTATTGCGGGGCCCAAAAGCTGAAAGCAACAAGCGAACCGGAACTACAAGTCCCTCAATGCTAACTGGTTCCGGGGACAGAGGCGAGCTCGACGGCCGAAGTTTGCATTTAAAGATCTAGATATCCCAGAATGCAAACGGCTTCTGGCGTAAAAAACAAAATAATGCAGTGATAAATTAGACAAGCATTGGCCACGCGGCCGTGAAAGCGAAAGTTATGGCAGGGACGCGCTCTGTGGTGGGGGAGGGGCAGAGCGAGGCGCTTGGGAGAGCAAGGCTTAATGAGCCATGAAAGCCACATGGCGGCTGCGCGCGTGCACGCGCTCGTGAACGCAAGCTTGAGGCCAGGAAAAGATTGTGGTAGCACTTTGAAAAGCCACTAACTAAATGTCTCGCAGAGCAGCGCATGCGCTGGCTCAGCGAGACCTAAAAATTAAAAGTGAACTATTCATTTTTTTTTAGGGAAATGGGCTGCATTTAAAAAAAAAAAGAATTGCTTTATTTAAAAGCAATCACGGACATGGTGGTCTGCTGACCCCAGCAGGCCACCATCCCTGTGATTTTAGCGATTCCTAGGGGGTCGCAAATTGTGACCTACCTCATTAATATTAATGAGGTAGGTCGATTTGCGACCCCCTACTAATCGCTATATGAAACTCTTGGAGTTTCATACATTTGTAATAGCGATTACCTAATTGAAATTAGCAGAAAATCGCAATTAGGTAATCGCTATTACAAATATTGATACCTGTGGCCCCATATAGTACCTGAAACAAGAAAAGGCTGCAAGTGGGGACTTGGGGAAAAGTCCGGCAAAACCCAAAGGGAGGCTCGGCTCGTGAGGGTCTCTGGGGCAGGGGGACGCAGTCGGTTTCCGTGAACTCAGGTTGTGGGGCTCTGGTACGGAGGTGTTTTGGCAGGCTTGCGTTGGAGGCACTCATGGTTCTTCAGTTGACCATTAGAGGGGACGAAAACAAGCCAGCAGGGCCACTCTTGGTGTGGGCCTCGTCGGCTCGGATCTTTTCGGCAGGGGTGTCCAGACTGGACACTCAACAAGCCTTGGTTGCGGCAAATGCTATGGTACCCAGGGTATTGATGCAGGCTTCTGGAGGGTATGGCATCTCGAAACTCACTGGAGAGATGGGGACCTGTTTGAACCACGGTGTCCTCATCCTGACGAGATGATCCCTCGGTGGGACCGATGGCCAGCAAAACGAAGTACCAGACAAGTGCGGTCAGTGTCTACAGATGCAGGGGAGTGGCTCCTCCACCCAAGGGAGATGCTAAGTTGTTGTTGAAACGCTGGAGAGTCCTCCAAGTGTTTGGGAGGATGCACAGCTTTTGGACTAGTCAGGTCTTTGCAATGGTTGAGGTACCAGCAGCCAGGCAGGGTTTAGTGCCAATTTCGGAACAAGTTCTTTGCTCTCGCGGTGATGGCTATTCTTTGTCCTTCTTCTGTTCCCAGGTAGTCGAATCTGTCAGTCTGGTGTCGGGGGGACCCCTAAATGCTGAATTTAGGGGCATTTAGGGGAGTGGAGGGTTTTAGCTAATGGGCTACCTACCCCTGGGATGTCTATACCCTCTATCTGACCACTTCCTGCAAGGAGCGGGCATAATTCTGACCCAGAGTTCCTAGTTTCACCAAAAAAAAGATGGTGAAGCCCTTCCTCTGTAGTCCACTTCAGGTGGCCCACCTTAGGGGCGTGCCTAGCCTATAAGTGTGACACGCCTTCTGACTAGAAGGTGCCAAATGCCCGCCCCAAGGGGGGGGGAGCATTTGGCACCAGAGCAGGTGGGAAATTAGCTAATCAGAAGGCGTGTCACACTTTATTACTATTATTTTCAGTGAAGCCATTATGTAGCTGGGTAACTCATTTTGAACAGTGCCCAGTGCATATCTCTTGGCTCTCTCGGCTGCCTTTGACACGGTTGACCATGACACACTGAAACAAAGACTCTACGAAGCCGGCATAGAGGGGACCGCTCTAGGCTGGATCATATCCTACCTTCGCAACAGAACTAATGTCATCCATACCCCTCCTTTCTTGTCCAAACCGCACTTCACTAAAGCAGGGGTCCCTCAAGGCTCTATCATCTCGCTCATGCTTTTCAACATCTACATTAAGTCATTACCGGCCATGATCAATCAATTTCACTTCACGTGCTATAACTATGCAGATGACACACAAATACTCCTTTAACTGGAATGCTCCAAAGACATTAGAAACTCGCCAATTTTCCAGTTGTCGCAGAGCCGTGGATCACATGGAGCCATCTCAAATGTAATGCTTCCAAAACGGAAATACTCACATGTGGTGATTGGAAAAATTATGACCCGCTCGCCGCCTGGGCTGATGATCTGGGAACACCACCTAAAGTATCAAAGGAAGTAAGAAACCTCGGAATCCATGGACTCCAAGCTATCAATGAATGCCCAAGTGGACAAACTAGCAAGATCAACCTTTGTTATTCTAAAAAGTCTGCGGCGAATCTTCCCCCATCTGGGATTTCCACACAAGGTCCAGGCTACCATCTCTCTTGTTCTGTCCAAACTCGATTACGCCAATAGCCTCTACGACGGATCACCATTAACGACTATGAAAAGACTACAACGGATTCAGAACTCGGCTGCCAGACTACTCTTACATTTAAAGCCGCAAGACCACATCTTCCCTGCCTTGAAAGCCCTGCATTGGTTACCGGTTGCGAGAAGATCCACGTTCAGGCTGCTTTGATTCACCCACGAAATGATACATGGAAAGGGACCGCTCTAAAGAGGAATAAAATCACCAAACACATTCAACAAAGGAACCTCTAGAGTGGCACCTCGCCTCAAAATCCCAACGTACAAAAAAAAACTATGAGTGGCACATCCTTCTCTGTTCAAGCAGCCAAACTATGGAACTCTTTACCCCCAACATAAGATCCACGGATAACCACCTTTTCTTCAGAAAACTACTCAAGAATTGGCTCTTCCCCACATAAGCACCATACGCAAACAGAAATATACAGCATATCCCTCTGTATTTAAGCATTTATTTGGACTATAGATATGTACCTATATATGTGTATTGCTTTGTATAAACGTGTATAATAATTATGTTTTTAGAAATATAAATATTCGTTAGTTCTGCTTAACAAACGTACATATTACTGATAGTTACATTATTGTATGTTTTTAACATGTATGTAAGTCACTACATAAATAAGTAAATCTTTTAATATAACTATTTAACTACAATTGCTTCACTATTGAATGACAATTTAAAAAAAAAAAAAATACTACCTTCCTTATGTATATATATACCTTCCATGTACTTATGTATCTATATATTTATTACTTTTCTTCTAATTCAGCATATCCAATGCACTACCCTATTTCTCACCCTGTACCTCCATCAATATCTTTAATCTACATCTACTTACCTCCTTTATGCATCTATAAACTTTCCATGTACTTATGGATCTATATATTTATTACTTTCTTCTGATTCAGCATATCCAATGCACTACCCTATACCTCTCTCAAAACATCTTCTACCTCAACTATCTGACTCATCTCAGACCTCATTCTACTACTCTTTCCAATGCATTACCCTATTTCTCACCCTATACCTCTCTCAATATAGCCTCTACCTCAACTCTCTAATTCATCCCAAACCCCATACCACTACTAAAATAACCTAAATAACCCTTTCTGGACTCCCCTCCTCCACCCCTCCTTGCATCATCTTATACCTCTTTTATGATTCGGACCCTTTCTAAACCCTTACCTCTGACTCCTCTACCTCCCTTTTACTCATCCCAAACACCCTCCTACTGCTATGAACTAAAAAAAAAAAAAAAATTCTAGACCCTTCCCTCTTCTATCCCTCCTTCCCTCTTCTATCCCTCCACTATTCCTTTTCAATCCAAAAAAACAGAATAACATGTCCACCACTCAAATTAATTGCATATTTCCCTATACTAATTACTACTAATCCTGTTTGGGTTCTGGAGTAGCGTGCTACTCATCGAGAAGCGCTTCAACACCTCATCAGGGGTAGCAAGCGCTATATAAATGCAAACCTTTTTCTCTCTTCTATGCCTCCACTATCCTTCTCAATCTAAATAACTGACTAACCTATCCACCACTCAAATTACTTTCATATTTCACTATACTAATTCACCACTAATGCTTTATCGGTTCTGGAGTAGCGTGCTACTCGCCAAAAAAGCACTTTGATGCCTCGTCTCGGTACTAAGCACTATATAAATGCAATTACAATACAATACAATACAATATGTGTAATATGTGCGATTTCGTATTGGAAAATCGCAATTTAGCGATTTCCTAATTTGCGATTTCCTAAAAGCAATTGTGATTCCGTAGGAATTGTATCAGGAAATCGCAAACTACATACATTCCGTTTTGCGATTCCCAAATAGCAATTTCTACGGATTCGCTATTTGGGAATCGCAAAATATAAATTTCGTACATATGGGCCCAAATCTCCTCCTCTTTCTTTGCTGTTCACAGCAACTGAGATAATAACACTCTTTTGCTTACTGATTATGAAGTTGCCATAGAATATTTTATTGTGCTTAGATTTTATCAAGCTCTATTTGTTTAATTGTTTTAAAGTTATTTACTTCACCGTCTGCTTACTGATTCTTTCTGAGGCAATCAGCCGGTGCCTTCAGCGGCGTCTGGCACAAGGCGGGTCTCGCGCATCTTTCACTTTTTCTTTTCTCACAGGCCTCCTGCCAGCCCTTGCACTACAGTGGTTGCGCCCTTCTCCTTTCCACAGGAAGGCATGTAGAGTGTAGCCGACTTGCTCCCTCACTGTGCGGGTCCCAAAGAGCAGATTCCTCCCGGTTGCAAGGCAGAGGAGTGAGCACAGCTCATGGGACCAGTCCCTTTCCTGTGTTTATGGAGAGCGAGGCGGCCATCTTGTGAATCTGAATCAGCCAGCGCAATCTTTCAACCTTGACAGCCTCCCCGAACGCCCTGCAGCTCCTTAGGTTTATGAAACCCTGAAATTACCGTTATTCCCAAATAGCTCAACTGTAGTTTTTATCGTTTCTATCCCTACATGTCCTGAGATAGTTAGCTGATGATAGCAAACACCAGTGGGCTTTTCCCCAAGTTGCCCTCCTTGAAATTCTCAGACCAGACCCAGGGAGACACTGATTCTGCTTCCTCGGATGACTCAGATAGAGAGTCAGACCATATGAGGGATTGGCATCCCTCTGGAGGGGACAAGCAAGAAATACAAGAGTGACCGTCAAAACCCTCCAAAGACTGAGATCGACATCATGCCCTTTCTAATATTAGCCACCCCTGCTCCTCGGAGTGGGAACGCACTCCTAAGGTAGCATATCACCTAAAACAGAGGCTTCACCAACCAATGGATAAAGAGGTCAGAAAACGACTGTGGGCAGAGTGTCTGAGCCCTTCAATAAATGGTAAAGTAGCTGCCACTCCAAGAGTTGGACACCACAATGAAGACTTTTTTGGGTAAGCTAATTAAAGACCACAACAGGGTAATTGACAGGTCCTGGCGAGCCTGCCTGGACTAGCCTTTGGACCTGGCAGGCTCCCTGACAAAGATGATGGAACTGTCCAAAGCGGCAAAAGAATCAGAGACCCCTATCAACCTAGAGGTCCTCTCAGGGTGGGCACAGAGTATGGTCTCCAAGTTGACCAGTCTGAATGCGAATTGTGCCCTTTCACAGGAGCATAGACGATCCATCATACATTTTTTGTATCCCACATTAGGGGAGCTGGCCTCTTCGGAGGTGGGACCAGATGCCAAAGGCAATTTATTTGGGGAAGCCTTTGTCAAAGATCTTTCAACGTTTGTCCACGCCTTCACAGTGCTGGACAAGGCCCAATCTTTCCTCAAGAGACTTTTCTACCCTGGAGTTTTTGGCTGGAGCAGTCATGGAAGGGGACATTCACCGGGCTGCCAATTCTCACATAGTTCTTGAGGAGCCCAAGAGAAAAAGGATACGACTGGTCAGACCAAAGTGGATACATTCCCTTCTTCTTATCCAGAAATAAATTACAGAGAGAGCGTGCCGGACGAGGTTTCGGCAGAGGAGCCCAAACTCCCACAGGTAAGAGTATGATATTCTTCCCTCATAAATCTAGGAGGCAGGATGTCCAAGTGTCTTCCCAAATGGTGGATAATCCCTCAGCTGCCTGTGTCCTTCAGGCAGTCCAGAGTATTCATATAGAATTCTGGGCTCTCTGGTCCAGGATCATACACTGACCCCCAAAACCTTCTCAGACGAGGCCCCTTCAACAGATAGAACAGGAAACTCTCTGGTCCAGGATCATACACCGACCCCCAAAACCTTCTCAGACGAGGCCCCTTCAACAGATAGAACAGGAAATCCAACTCATAAAGGCCAAGAGAGCAATAGAAGAATCCTTCTTACACCCAATGTGGTTCTTAAGCAGCATCTTAGTAGCAAAGAAAAGAGAAAAGGGAGTAAGGCAGGTCATAAACCTGAGAGAATTCAATGGATGGCTGGTCTACAGGCATTTCAATATGGAGGGAAAACATCTTTCAAGGGACATTCTAAGGCAGGGAGATTGGATGATGCATCTAGAATTAAGGGATTCTTTTCTATTTGTTCGAATATACACTACTCACAGACATTTTCTGCAGTTTCTGTGGAAACAACAAGTATGGTAATTCAAGGTTCTCCCATTCAGCCTGTCGTCAGCTCCTTGGTGCTTTTCAAAACGTCTCACATCAGTGGTAGATGAGGGGCTGCCAATTGATCATTTATCTAGACTACATCATCTTGATGTCTCAAGAACAGATCACACTTTTCCATCTGGCACAGCTGACCATATCCTATTGGAGCACCTAGGTCTAGGTTTCCTGATGAACAAGGACAATTCAGACTTGACTCCCAAGAAGAGAATAGACTTTCTGGTATTCACGAATGACTCGCTCTGTGTGACCTAGGAACTCCCAGGCCGCAAGATTTCCTCCATCAAGAGGGTGCTGCAGAATCTCACTGCAATACAATCAGTGGCTCTACAGTCCATTGCCAGGGTAGTGGGCCTGCCATCCTCTTCCATCTAGATGATTATCCTATGAGTATCCACTACAAGGTCCTTCAACGATTGAAAATAAAGTACGTACAGAAGGGAGTATCTTACTCGGAAAAGATCCCTCTATCACAAGAAACCAGAATGGAGATGGTCTGGTGGCTGAAACATATAAAGGCATGGAACGGCCCGGAAATCTTCAGATTGGAACAGGATGTGATCATAGAGTCAGATGCCAGCTGATAGGCTGGGGCACTTGTTGTGGAGATACTTCCATGGGGGTGAGGGTCTCCAGAAGAATGGTCCTTACACATCAATTGTTTGGAACTTCTGGCGGGCTTGTTGGCCATTCGGAGTCTATTGAAGGGCAAAGTCATGTGTTGAATCCTTCTCAAAATGGGCCGACGATCCAGTACGTCAACAAACTGGAAGGCACCCAATTGAGAACTCTGACAGAGATTGCAAAGCAAACACAAGGAGATGATAGACGGAGCACTGAAACTTTTCAGACACTCACCCCCAGTCGCAGATCTGAGTTGAAACCATCATCGTTCTTTAGCTCACTTCGCCACCCCAGTTCAGCCCCAGCCATATGCAAATCAGTCTTGACCCTGTGCCTCCTGGGAACAGTCCAGACTGAACTGCCAAGTCAGGTCTTCCCTGGACCAGAAACAAGCATCCTGGGACCAGTTTTGGGGTAACACCCCTCATCAGCCAGGCTAGCTTGAATCCAGTGGCAAAGTGAGCAAGGGACCCACGTCTGGGCATACCCTGCCAACTTAGGGCAAACAAAGCAAACACAAGGAGATGCTGGACGGAGCACTGAAACTTTTCAGACACTCACCCCCAGTCGCAGATCTGGGTTGAATCCATCATCGTTCTTTAGCTCACTTCGCCACCCCAGTTCAGACCCAGCCATATGCAAATCAGTCTTGACGCTGTGCCTCAAGGGAACAGTCCAGACCGAACTGCCAAGCCAGGTCTTCCCTGGACCAGAAACAAGCATCCTGGGACCGGTTTCGGGGTAACACTCCTCATCAGCCAGCCTAGCTTGAATCCAGTGGCAAAGTGAGCAAGGGACCCACGTCTGGGCATATCCTGCAAACTTAGGGCGAACAAAGCAAACACAAGGAGATGATGGACGGAGCACTGAAACTTTTCAGACACTCACCCCCAGTCGCAGATCTGGGTTGAATCCATCATCGTTCTTTAGCTAACTTCGCCACCCCAGTTCAGACCCAGCCATATGCAAATCAGTCTTGACCCTGTGCCTCATGGGAACAGTCCAGACCGAACTGCCAAGCCAGGTCTTCCCTGGACTGGAAACAAGCATCCAGGGACCGGTTTCGGGGTAAGAGATTGTAAAGGACATCTGGAACAACTGCCTGGAGAACAAAGTAAGTGTGATAGTGTTCCACTACAGTAGCAGACTGGAACTCCAGATTTCTGCAGTATTCCAGCAACCTGCAGCTTCATCCTCAAGTCTTTCATCATTTGTGCCACAGGTGGGGCACCCAAATCAGGGATTTGTTGGCATCAAGGCTGAATGCCCAAGGTCCACTTTTCTGCAACTGGAGGTCGGACTTGGAGGCTGCGCAAGTTGATGCATTTCTACAGGATTGGAAAGAAGGTCTAAACTATGCCTATCCCCAATTAATGCCAGAGTGGTGAATCGGATGAGGTATCAACAGACGGGGATGACTGTAGTGACACCGGTACGGAAATTTTCTTCTGGAATTGTCATGCGACCGACTAGTCGTGAGTCCCTCACACCCACATATTCTCAAAGGTACAGGAGGGGAATCACACCCCATATTGATAGACAACCTTCTGAATCTGTTGGCTTGGCACATTTCCGGAAACCATGGCATTTGCCGGGCCTTTCGCAAGACGCGTCCTTCTTCATGGACCAATCTCGGGCATCAGGAACACATGAAAGATATAGATCAGCCTGGTCAGCATGGCACAGTTGGTGTGTGGAGAGACAGGGGATCCCGTGGTGGGTGGGTATTATTTTGGTACTGATTTTCTTAGCATAACTGTCAGAAGGGGGCAGAGCGTACTTTGCCATTAACTCTTTAAGATCAGCAATATCAGCGGGTCAAACCCATATCGCAAACAACCCAATCGGGTCTCATCCAATCGTATGCAATGCAAGATGATGAAGGGTATCAGGCTATCCCACCCGCCCACTCCCAAGTACACTAGAGCATCGGACGTTAATGTGCTACTGGAACTCTTTAGTGATTGGCCAGACAATCCAGACTTATCCAGAAAGCAACAGATTGCTATGCTTACCATGTTGTTATGCCTAATCTGATGTAAAAGGGTCTCTTATGTGTGAGCGTTGGATCTTCCAGAACAATTTTTTCCCCCCGGAGTAGGTTGTTTTTACCATCGCCAGGTGTACCAAATCCATTACCCGTTTAGTGATGTATCCATCATTCTAAACAAACATAGACTGTGTGTGGTATGTTGCCTTCAAGAATATAAGAGTGTCTCCAGGGACCTTAGATCCTATTGAAGTTAAGCAGTTATTGATCTCTATAACCGAAACCCACAAAGTGCTGTCATTCCCCACTTTAGCCAGAAGGGTGATGCAGGAGGCTGGTATTGATGCTTCAGTTTTTGGTGCCCACTCTACCAGAACAGCTATGTCATCTCAATCCCTTTCTCTAGGGGCTCGGTTGGAGGATTTCGTAAGGTCTGCTGACTGGTCTTTGGATTCAACCTTCAAGAAATGTTACTTTAAACCTATTTCAGAGATGGCTACGTTGATAGTAAGTTTTATAAATGCATAATCAGAGCCGCCGATCCTGACACTGAACGAAGAACTTCCTAGTGAGTGTGAAGGAACGTTTCTATACTATTAAGGACACAGAGGTGAAGATTATCCCACCCAAAAGTGGACTTTCTTCAACCCACCAGTATAATGCCTCTAATGAATAAATGTTTTTTAATCTGATTTTATGCTATCTCATTTCGATGATTGTTATTCTTGATAATAAATAGAATGTTTTGTGCAAAATTTTGCGTATCGTTATCCATGTTTACTTCTTGATGCTTATCAATGGCATGCTCAATTTAGAAATTAACTATTTGTTCATATTTCATCTGCATGGTAGGAATTTGCTTTAACTTTGTTTACATTTTCACAATATCAAAAGAGAAACATATATCTGCCAACCTTAAAACAAATTCACAGTGTGAGGAAGGAGCGGGTCCTTGTGCCCAGAACTACCTAGGAGGCACTTCTGCGTCCTCCCCCACCAACCCCCCTTCTCCTAAAAACAAGCCTTCTGAGGCTGGTGCCAATGTCCTGGGGTGTTTTCACACCCCATAATGGATATAAACTTTTAAAAGCCTCCAAAACAGAAAAACAAGCTGGAAATCCACTCTTTGCAGAGGTTTCCAGATTGTTTTTCTTCCCACCGTGTGATATCGGCTCCTCACCAGGTGACCGTGTGAAGGGAGCTGATATGGTGTGGCACACAGTGGTAACATGTGAGTTGGCAGGTCTGGAAACAGTAAACCACTGGTGTGAAGATGCAGTTCAAATGAGGCAGGGAAGACGTCTGGTATGCGTACTCCTTGTTCACGAGCAAAGAGAGAGGAGCAGATTCGGTTGCAAGAGTATTTGATACGTCTGATTGAGTTCTGATTCGTTATTTGGACACCATGTGGTTTGTAGTTTTGCCAAACATGCCTGTTGGGTAATATTGTTTGTTTTGTATTGGCTACTGTAAATTGACAGTACATAAAGACAAGTATAGTCTTCACCTTTGTATCCTTAAAAGAATTGAAACTTTCCGTCACGCTCGCTAGGACATTTTTCAGTCTTGTGGCGGGAGCTGTGTGCTCGCGAGAATGCCGATTAGGACACACTGGTGGGGATGACAGTTAGTTGTGTGCAGGCAGGCGAAGTCTGGGGATTGGTGAGTGCTAGGCGTGATCTGACAATTCTGGGTGTGTGTTGTAAAAATGAATACAGGTTGCAGCATTTTTTGGTCTGTTGTTTCTTTTTCACTAATTCAGGGGTTTCTGTACCACTTTGTTGCCATTCTGGGGTCCCAGGCTATTGGCACAAATAAGAGGTACGCTGGGGCCGTGACCAAGCAAGATGGCTGACCAGTGTTGCCAGATTGGGCTGTTTTCCACACAAATGGGTGAAATTTTTCCCATTTGTGCGGGGGAAAAACTACCCTGGCGGGTAGCGAAAAAGTTGGGTGACATTTGCACTTGTGTGCGCAAAATTAGTGGTTCCTGCGGCGCCCACAGAGAATCTGTAATAATCAAGGCCGTCAATCATTCATAGTGCGAACACGCTACTTATGACGGCCCTGCTTCTTGTTCATGGCCTGCCCCCGGAGAGAATGGACCAATGATCTTGCGAGGGGCAGGCCTGTCATCATTTTTTTTAAACTTTTCCATTTGCCTCTCTTGGCGCGGGTGCGCAGCGTACTCGGAGTGCTGTGGTCTGGAGTTCGAGAGAGGAGGAGTCACAAGTGTCAAGGCAGGGCTGGTTGGCTTATCCTGCAGCCTGCTTCTGTCGCGTGTGGGAGTCCCTTAGTGCCCAGCAGGTGTATTAAGGTGAGATTAGTGTACGAAGTGTCCACTTTTCCTGCGCTGCCGCTGTCAGCTGCCCCCTCTTCCTTTTATTCCCTCTCTTTCTGTCTCTCTCAGCTCCTCACTTGCTGAAACCCGTGCTTCAATAAACGTCTCTTACCCTCTGTTTCATTCTACTTTCCTTCATTCATCCCCATGTGAAATGGATCCAAAAAAGAAAGAAACACTTTTGTTGGAAATGTCGTCTTTTGCTTACATCTTTCTGTTCCAAAGTGCAGCCTCAGGACCAAGAGAAAAAACAGGTGCAAAATAGAAAAAATAAATAACTGAATAAAGCATTACACAGCAGTTGCAAAGTGGACAGATTGGTTTTTGTAGTAACCAGGTAGGCAGAAATGGTTTAAAGCTGGTTATTTATTGGCTACATGGACAGCAGAGTCAGCAGGACCAACTCTACCAACAGCTCCAACAGGAATAGCATAGAATCACACAGTTGCTAGGTGACCACATATTCTAGAGCACTACAATATTTACAGCATTAAAGGGAAACACCATATATTAAGCATTAACATGAAAAGTGGAATACCACAAGATACAACATATCTTCTCTTCTTCCCAAAATAACCACACAAAAAACTAATAACAAAAAGAAAAAACAAGAAAATAAACATAGATAAAACAAATTACGATCTATACCTTGCAGGTCTAACAATATTTCTATAACTTTTCCTCAATATGGTTTGATTGATACAAGGAGGAACCAAGTTCTCCGAACATGAGGTGGCCTCTTTTACACGAACCTTTACCACCCTGTTGAGGTTCCACCAATGACCTCGCTCAACTTTTACTGCATTTCCAACAATTTTGATAACTTTGACTGGTTCACTGAACTTACTGTCACCCTTCTTAGTATGAACAGCAGTTTTAATCTTAATCATGTCGCCCACTTCAAGCCGAGCTAGTTTGACACCCCTTCTGGATTCGAACCATTCCTTTTGTTTAGTTTGTGTATCAGTCATATTCTCATTGGCAATAGACATTAGCTGTGCAACATCAGACTCAGACCCGATCCACTTACCCATCCATCCAGGCCTGAAACTTGTGTTAGGCTTCCGTCCCCTCAAAAGTTCGAAAGGAGAAACCTTGGTGGAGGAATGAGGCGTTGTTCTGTAAAACCATACCATAGCATCTAATGCTCTGCAAACATCATGACCCCTTGCTCTGGCCCACTTGACACACGCCCCCACCAACCGATTCATTCTTTCAACCAAACCATTTGTCTGGGGGTGGTATAAGGAGCTTTTATTGTGTTTAACACCAGACTCGAGAAGAAATGACTCAAACTCAGAACTGATTAATTGTTTACCATTGTCCAAGATCAAAATTTCAGGAAAACCCTCTCTGAGCCACACACTTTTCAGAAATTCCACAATGGTTTTAGTATTGGCTTCCCTTACCATCTTGACCTCTGGCCATTTTGATGCATAATCCATAAGGACCAAAATGAAACGGAATCCACCTGGAAGAACCTCATACGGCCCCATGACATCAATACCAAGTTTCAACCAAGGACCTTTTGGAAACTCAATAGGCATCAAAGGGGGAACAGACACTTTCAAACTTTTGTCAGCTGCACTGCAGACACAACAACTGGAGACTATAAAATCAACCTCAGCATCCTTCCTGTCCACCAGTAACTGTCCCGGATCCGACGCTTGGTAAGTGTGTAACCGAGGTGACCCTCATGGGCTCTCTCAATAATAGTTTTGCGGAAAACATCAGGAGGTATAAACTTGTCCGCCCTGAGCAGCATACCGTCTTCAATGGAGAGCTCACTTTCAACCTTCCAGAAAGCCTGAAGGGGAGATAAAAGCACTTTTTCTCTGGGCCATCCATTTTGAATAAAAGCACAGACTTCTTGGAGCACACAATCAGATTCTAACGCCTGTACCCAATCAGTCTCAGAGCCCAGATTCAAGATAGGTAAGTCCAGAGCCGCAACTAAACAGTCATCACAATCCTCACTAGAAAACTCATCCAAATTAACATCATCATGTTCGCTCGACCTGATGGGAAAACGGGATAAAAAATCCGCACTTCCATTCTTTCCACCAGACACATGTTTCACTTCGAATTGATATTGAAGGAGTCTAGTTACCATACGCATTATCCTGGGCGAACAACACTTACTCATGCTCCCTCCCAGAATACTGACTAAGGGCTTGTGATCAGTTAAAAGCAGGAACCGCTTACCCCAGATATAAGGTCGGAATTTCTCAATGGCCCAGGTACAGGCCAATAGCTCCTTTTCAATAACAGAGTACTGGAGCTCGGGAGTTCTCAATACCCTGGAAGCAAAACACACCGTGTTCTCACAATTGCTGTCTGACTGAGTTAAAGTGGCTCCAAGACCTACTTGGCTGGCATCAACAGTGACGCAGCACGGTAAACTGGGGTCAAAAGGTTTCACAGCAGCACCATCTTTTAAAGCAGATTTGACAAATTTAAGAGCCATAACACATTCATTGCACCATTCAAACTTGACCCCTTTCTTTAGGAGATTACTTATGGGATGTACAATAGATGCAAAATTCGGAATAAACCGTGAGTAGTACTCACATAGCCCCAGTAACGACTTCACACCAGCTTTGTCCACTGGTTCAGGGGCATCAACGATAGCTTGAAGTAATCCTGGTCTAGGACTGACCCCATCATGAGAAATAACATGTCCCAAATATTCAACTTTAGAACCCAGAAATTGACACTTCTCTTTTTTTAACACACCACGTTTTTTGAATAATGTTAAAACTTTGTCGAGGACATCATCATGAGAAGCAACATCTTTACCAAAAATTAGAACATCATCTTGAAATACTAGGACGCCATGAACATCTCTAAGAATATTGCTCATTATCCTCTGAAAAACAGACGCTGCTGACGCAAGCCCAAAAGGCATCCGACAGTAGCAAAATGTTCCCAGAGGTGATACAAAGGCGGTAAGATGGCGAGTTTCAGGATCCAGTTTTACCTGGTGGTATGCACTGGCTAAATCAAGTTTTGTAAAAAAAAACATGCTCCCTTGGTGGAAGAAAACAAGTCATTAATCTTGGGTAGGGGATGGGAATACACCCATATTTCTTTGTTTAAAGACCTCAAGTTGACACAGACTCGAAGATCTCCACCCCTTTTCCTGGCTACCACCAAGGGAGAAAGCCATAACGAAGAGTCTGTGGACTCAATAATCCCCTTAGTACAGAGACTCTTTAATTCTTTTTCCAGATCTTCTCTCACACTGAATGGCACTCCTCTAGGTTTGTGCTTGATGGGAAGAGCACCATCCTTAACAATAATCTTATGTTTGAATCCTTTGATTTTTCCCAAATCATTACTAAAAACTTCCGGATATCTTTTTTTCCAAACATGACCTTCATCTTCACAACCAACCACTAACACTTGTTCCTTCGCTCCAGGTTTAAGTATCATGCCGAACAGGCCTTGGTGAAACCACCCCAAAATGTTGAGTCCTTTTACTGTGACATATACCTTTCCTCTAATTCTCCTACCTTTAAATTACATTTCTTCTTCAAAAAAACCCATTAGATCAATTTTTCTCCCTTCATATGAGACAGGGGAGCGATCCGGAGGAGAAAGAGGTTGAAAACCTTTCCAAGTTTCTTCAAACAATTTTTGAGTGATTATTGTGATCTTTGCCCCAGAATCAACTAACAATTTCACAGTGTGATCCCCAATATCAATGTCTACAATAGGATCAATGCATGAAGATGGATCTCATTCAACCACATTTTGACTGGGAACAAGTTTAAAATTGCAAAGATCCACATCATCAGAACTTCTGACAACAGAGATCACTTCAGGGTCTGAATCATCCTCAGATTCAACTACACAGACTGTTGGTTTTCTGACATTTCTTTTCTTTAAACAAACTTTAGCAAAGTAGCCCATCCTCCTACAGTAGTTACACATGACATTACTAGCTGGACAACGGGAACCCTTGATATGTGGAGAATTGCCACACCTGATACATATGTTGTTACCATTAACCTTGTTAGAATTGGCAAGATCAGATTTAGGTTTTGAAGATTGATTGACTACACTTTGATTAGATTTAACACGATGCTTGACAAAGCTGTTCACATTAACAACATTAACAGAATCTAAAGGTTTGACATCCAGTTCCTTCAGTGAGACTATAGATATCTCTATGCTTGTAGCGATTTTGATGGTCTCGTCCTAGGATGGGTCACCTAAGCTCAATAGTTTTTGCCGTATGTTCTTATCTTTGCACTGGCAAACAAACTGGTCTCTAATGAGCTGATCTGTAAAATTCTCAAATTTGCAATCTGCAGCCAGCTTGCGTAATGCTGAGATATAAGAGTCCACGTCTTCTCCTTCTGCTTGTTTCCTTTTGAAAAATTTGTGCCTTAGAACCATAAGGCTAGGTTGTTTATCAAACCTGGATTTAAGTTTAATGACAGATTCAGCATATTCGTCAATACCATTCAGTTGTTCTTGAGATAGAGCTGGTAAATGTTTGTAAATAGACCTTCCTTCAAAACCTAAAGAGTGGAGAAGAAGACATTTTTTCCTTTCTGCACCGAAACGTAAAGCGCCAATGGCACCCAAGTAAGTTTTGAAAGCGTCATGCCAGATTTCCCATCTGGTGGAGGTTCACCGGGAGAATCCAGAAAGGAAGGTGGAGGATTAACCGATTGCATTGTACACATTGCTATTAACGTAAGTATTTGATAATGAGTAAATAAAGGAAAATAGCAATTACAATTGTAAATAAATAATACACAACCTGTAAGTGAATGACCAACTAACAAAATAGAATGATAGTTGATTGATTGTTGCAGCGAATAAAACAAACGCTGTTAATGGAAATGTCACTCTGTTAAGATAAATGAGCATCCAGTGACATAAGGAGGTATGTGCATCACTGTGAATAAACACACTGTAGAGATAGTTGCCAAACAAAAATGACACGCTAAAAATAAGAACTTAATGTTGATAATGTTGAGGATAGGTATGTGTATCACCGTGAATACACTCAAAGATAAGATTGTTGCAGCGCAGTGAAACACTGTTAAAATTTTCAAGCTTGAAAAAAAATGTGAACAGGTGTGTGCATCACCTTGAATATTGCATTAGATGCACTTAAAATACCCCTGGTTGGCAATCTTTAAATGTAGAACAACCGCTGTGAACAGGTGTGTGCATCACCGTTAATATCGCAAAGATGCACCGACTATATACTTGATTGTCGATGGTGAAGAGCAGTACAGATGCGAGGAATTACTCGTTAACCTGAAGAAGTAATTGAAAGGTTTCCCAACCTTTCAAAATGGCCGCGACGTTTACGTGCAGCGTGACGTGGCGTGACTTGAAAATGAAAAACAAAGTTGAAAGGCTTCCCAACCTTCCAAAATGGCCACGGCGTCGCAGCGTGACGTGACGTGGTGAAGTCACAGTTGAAAGCGCAAGAGTCAATGAAGAGGAGCGTAAAATCGAGGAAGCTGAAAGTGAGGCTGGAGCAAGACAATGGGTGCACGAGCAGGCTGCGCGGGGCAATTAACGGCAAACGGAGGATCAAAGGTAAACACTTTTCCTCCTTGGCAATGTTTGAAGTAAATTAATAGTTCCGATAGCGCAGGGCGGCACCAATTAATTTTAAAGCAAATACCTTGAATGTAGAGGTCCAGCGTAGATTACTGGCGATAATTCCAGTAGAACAGCTCACCAATATGGTTGAGAAAGATCATCATTTCAGCTTACAATTTTGCCTAGGTTCTTCCATGTAGCCAAAGATCGTCGCCATAATTTTGTAGTAACCAGGTAGGCAGAAATGGTTTAAAGCTGGTTATTTATTGGCTACATGGACAGCAGAGTCAGCAGGACCAACTCTACCAACAGCTCCAACAGGAACAGCATAGAATCACACTGTTGCTAGGTGACCACATATTCAAGAGCACTACAATATTTACAGCATTAAAGGGAAACACCATATAATAAACATTAACATGAAAAGTGGAATACCACAAGATACAACAGTTTTATTCTCACACAAACACATTAGCGCCACTTTACAGAGTTTGCCATTGAAGCGCTACTCTAATTTTCTCGTCATTCTTTAAACAACATTGTTTTCCCTGGGTGTGGTAGTGCACCATTCCAGGAGGTTCTGCAATACCTGGTTGACGACTGGATTGGAAAATGTTTATTGTGATCCTTATCAGCTCTTTTCCTTTAAATTTTAGTTTATAAAATGTGTACTGCTGCTCAGTGTTCAGGGATGTGGTCTTTTTAAACCATACTACTTATTTGTAAGGATTTAAGCAATGGACATTGAAACGGGTCCCTTCTGGGCCCTGTAGTCAAGTGCTTAACGTTTCAGGCAAAAACACTCATTGATTTCTGAATAATGAGTATAAAAGTGTTAAGGTAATAACCATGTTGTTCTGCTTACATTTCACATGCTTTACTTAATCTTGCATTCCCTATGAGGGTTTGCTTTCTCCAGGATGTTGGTACTTTTTTTTCAGGCAGCATATTAATCTTGTGCATAATTTTAATTGAGTCACATCCAGGTGTTTATACCGGGGCACAATTGGGATGTAGCTGAAGGCAGTGCTAGTTTGTCTCAGTGGGACAGTATGGTGTTCAGTGGGGGGAAAGGATGTGACACTATGGCCAGAGCTGCCGAATTTGATACTGGGGAACCAGGTTCAGCCTTCATGACCAGTCCACCAGACCACTCTCCCGAGGAAGCACATTCCCATGCTAGACCTTAGAAACCCTAGCTAGACCTTAGAAGCCCTGGTGTCATAGCACCTTGAAGGTCTGCCCACCACAATCCATACTGAAGTTCACCTCCAGTCTTGCAGGTAGGCCTACGAAGCAGCATACCCTAGAGCAGTGGTTCCCAAACTTTTTCGACCTGCGGCTCCCTTGACCTGTTGGGCATTGGCCGCGGCTCCCCATTCTGTTACTTTTTTTTGGGACGGGTGGGGGATGTAAGCCCAACCTCCGGAGTATTTCCATTTTTCTCCCTGAAAATAATTGGGATGAAGCCGATAAAGGTATTAGAATCATAGATGCAATCCTATCCACTCCACTACTGAGCCCCATTCAGTATCAACAACTGATTGGAGGGACACTGGGTTGTTGGAGAAGTGAACTGTCACTGCATTGTTATGTAGTGCTCTTTGAAGAGGTGTGTCTTTAGGACAGGTCATTCCTGAGCAGGGTTTGTGAGGCCCTGATAGATACAGGAATGTTATTTCAGACCCTCGGTGCATTGATAGAGAAGACTGCATCTGCTGTCTAGTTTTTTCTGTTTTTGCTCATTATTGCCTCCAGTCTGATGACCCCAGGTAAACCCTTGTCTGGCTTGCTCCCTTTTCACTCTGTCCTCTTTAGGAGTGTGTTTTGTGGACATCTCCTGTCTGCTCCTTCCTAACTCCAGACTTTGCGTTCTCATGCATGCTGTCTGTCTCATGTCTTCTGTCTGTGTGTTCTTGCATCTTATCTCTGTCATCATGCCCTCAGTCTGTTTTTGCCTACTGCCTGTGTGTCCTTGCCTCCTGACTATGTGTTCTGGCCTCCTGTGTGTGTCAACATGCCTTCTGACTGTGTGTGCATGCCCCCTGGGGAGGGCCTGGTACCTGCCAGGAGAGATCAGGGCTCAGAGCTGAGGGCTCCCATTGATGCACCGCAGGCTGCTCCTAGTTCCCAATAATGCACTCTCAGCATCTTTCTGGGCTCTGAGATGACGGGAGCATGCTGCCTGAGCCTCTCTCTCAGCTCCAAGATGACGATGACATCAGTGCTGTGCCAGCTCCTCCCTGGGCTCCCAGATGCGTCCCTCCCAGGTCTCTCCCACCACACACTGTCTTTACCACTGTTTTTCCTGTCACCTTGGTTTGGCCACATTTTTGGAATTCGATTCTTTTGGTTTAGGACTCCACGTTCTGTTTCATCAGTGACATTAGTTTATTTATGGGCATTTGTTCTGACCTTTGTCCTATGTTTTTTGCACTTCAGTTTTTGACCTTTGAGTTTGAACTTCTGCTTCTAACCAATTCCATTTGCTTTCGGTCGCTTATGGAAATGTTAATTTATTTTTAGAGAAATAAGCATCAAAATATTCACTTCTTCTGCAATCTCAATGAACTCATCAACCTTCATTGAATACTGCAGATGTCATGCCTCCCTTTTATGAATTTTTAACACTTCAGATAGCCTGTGTATATAACTTAGCATGAAACTTGTATTTGTGCATTAATTCATTTTTTTCAGGGATAACTGGAGGCAATTACGGCCTGAGCATCGTAAATAACTTGGCTTTGACATTTTAACTGCAAACTATGGATTGAAATGTTTTTCAGCTGAGGGAGTGAAACCAGAGCTCTGTGCTTTAGAAAGACATGATTAACAGCCAAATTCATGTACATTCCCAAACTGTGTGCTTGGTGTGCGGCTCCCCAGACTAGCTTTGACGGCGCACTGGGGTGCCGCGGCGCACAGATTGGGAACCACTGCCCTAGAGCAATAGTGACTCTGTCACTGAAGTCACAGGTGCCTTGAGGCCAGTCCACCTCACCCATTGGTACCTCCATTGGCCTTGTTTCAGCAGGAGTAGTGCAACTCACCAGGGATCGGCAATGCAGGATTTGCACGCACACCAAACTAAGGGGCATATTTACAAGGGAATGGTGAAGCGTGGCATTAATTAAACATTGCTAATGCCACGCTCCGCCATTCTGAAAACGCAGGGATGCGCCGTATTTACAATGGTGCAGCATATCCCTGCATTTTCCCTAGCGCTGGCTCTAAACTCAGCTGCGTAGCGCCAACGTAGGCACCCTTGCACCATTGTGCAAGGGTGCCAGCATTAAGGGAATGATTGTTTATGTGCAGGAAGGTGTCCCTTCCTGCACATAAAGAATCCAGAATGGCGAATTGTAACTTTTGGGTGCTGCACTGTGCAGCACATATAGAAGTTGCAGATCATCATTTGTTAAATGATTGTTTATGTGCAGGAAGGGACACCTTCCTGCACATGAGCAATCATTCATGGCGATTTGCTGTAATTTAAAGTTAAGAGCAAGAATAATTAAAGCCCTGGCTGGGTAATAGGAGTAAAGGAGCCTCATGAGAGGGCCGAGACCAATGGTGGTTTGGGAGTGAGACAGTGCTAATGATGAAGGGGAATGGAGTGGGATGGAACACGAACAGTATGACAGTATCAGTAGAGTTGAGGGAGTGTTGGTGTTTCCAAAAGTTCTGGGAAATTGGGTCATTTTCCTTTCTGCTCCAACAGCCTTGCATTCATCTGTACCCCAAACAAATCCATCTGCTGCTTGCCAAGACTAGGCGCTTTAGTCGAGCGCTTGCTGCAACACAATGGAAACAACAATGTCCTCTATACTTTTCAGTGCCAGAGTAAGTGGTCACGGAGAAGGACTTTGGATCAGAGGGCAGGGAATCTGTCAGAGTAGGTGACTGTCTCTTTTCTGGCCTCTCCTTACATTTTAACTGGAAAAGTGAGGGACTCTTGTCTTACTGTAGCAACCCTCAGTTTTCACACTGTTGCTTCACATTTACGTACACTTGTTTTGCACGAAAACTGTTTCAGATTTGTCTGCTGCGATGTTTATTTTTGCTGTTGTCCCATACTGTCATTGTGAAGGAGTTTTTTGTTGTTGAATATCTTCAGACAAGTACATAGAATGTTAAGCAGTGCCAAAAAGTTGTGTTGCAATTACTTTTATACAAGGGGATGTTTCTTAATATGTAGATCATTGTGTGGTGTTAATTCTGCATAACCTTTCCAGTATTCTTTTTTGGAGCCACATTCTTGAGATAGCATTGAAATTCCTATCCATAGACATAAAGTGGTTTATAATCTGCTTTTGTAGAGGTAATTCATGAATGCCAGGTTCAGGTTTGGTTGTGTGGTGACAGAACTACAAGATGTAAAGTCAAAGTGGTGACTGGTCTTGAAAATGAGTATTTATTAAAACAGGTGCCCAGTTAACCTCCTCCCACTATCTGTATATTGAACAGAATTTAGATACATCCTTAAAATGTTTTCTGAAGACTACTTTTGCAAAATTTGAGAGTTTCGACTTTGGGCTGGTTTTTGGGCTGACACTGGTCTGCATTGGGCTGAATTTGGGCTTATACTTGAGCGTCTTTGGGCTTGGGATGGGTTTCAAAATCTGGCAACACTGTGGCTGACAGGAGCCGGACCTAGGGAGCTCCCGGCCAGTGCAGCTAATCCTGCAGTATCCTGCTGACTTTATAAGTTATCTGGTGGCAAGCTGCTGTGCTCTACCCCCCTAGATGCCAGCACAGTGCAGCTGATGGTCGACAGCACCAGAATTCCGACCCTGGCAGCTGCATATGTGAGGCAGGTCCGGCGGGCCCTGTGATGGGACCGCTGCATGTACACTGTAGCTGCCCTATCTGTATGCGGTGAGGCCGCTGGGGCCGGAGTGGGAGTGGGAGTGGGACTGCCCGTCTGCTGCGGGGCTGTGGAGTGAAGCCTACCTGGAGATTGCCGCACCATGCTCCGGTGCTGGCGAGTCTCTCTCCTCCCCGTTTGCGCATAAATGCTAGGGAGAGACTGGCATGTGGAATCCTGCAGTCCCCTGCTGAATTGTGCGCAGGGGACTGATAGCGGCACGTCATCTCTGCTCTTCAGCCTGTGTGGGGGGGGAGACTTGGTGTGTACGGCCTGGAAGAGGGCCCGGGCTCTCAGCAAGGGATCAGGCCTGAAACTGGGAGTGGACTGAGTGTGCTGCACAAGGGGTGAGCTGCTGTGGCTGCTGGGCGCTGACAGGGGGCCCCCTGAAAGGCAAAGGCTTGCTGGACTTGGCTCAACTTCCATCCAGGGTTTCTTTGTGAGCACAGCTGGCTCCTCTGTGGGCTTGTGTGGCCTTAGGAGCACAAGAGACTAACTTTGGGTCTTCTGGGAGGGGGCTTCAGATGTGCGATGTACACTTAGCCTCCTGTTTTACATGGTGAGTCATGAGGAGAGTGGGATACGGCAGTGCTGGACCTCTAAACTTTGGTTTTTCTTCCCTGTGGGCTGAGGGCAACCTCTTGGCCCCTAGTGTTCTTGGGTGCTGGGACCTGGATGTGATACTCCTGGGATACAGTCATTGTGAAGGAGTTTTTTGTTGTTGAATATCTTCAGACAAGTACATAGAATGTTAAGCAGTGCCAAAAAGTTGTGTTGCAATTACTTTTATACAAGGGGATGTTTCTTAATATGTAGATCATTGTGTGGTGTTAATTCTGCATAACCTTTCCAGTATTCTTTTTTGGAGCCACATTCTTGAGATAGCATTGAAATTCCTATCCATAGACATAAAGTGGTTTATAATCTGCTTTTGTAGAGGTAATTCATGAATGCCAGGTTCAGGTTTGGTTGTGTGGTGACAGAACTACAAGATGTAAAGTCAAAGTGGTGACTGGTCTTGAAAATGAGTATTTATTAAACCAGGTGCCCAGTTAACCTCCTCCCACTATCTGTATATTGAACAGAATTTAGATACATCCTTAAAATGTTTTCTGAAGACTACTTTTGCAAAATTTGAGAGTTTCGACTTTGGGCTGGTTTTTGGGCTGACACTGGTCTGCATTGGGCTGAATTTGGGCTTATACTTGAGCGTCTTTGGGCTTGGGATGGGTTTCAAAATCTGGCAACACTGTGGCTGACAGGAGCCGGACCTAGGGAGCTCCCGGCCAGTGCAGCTAATCCTGCAGTATCCTGCTGACTTTATAAGTTATCTGGTGGCAAGCTGCTGTGCTCTACCCCCTAGATGCCAGCACAGTGCAGCTGATGGTCGACAGCACCAGAATTCCGACCCTGGCAGCTGCATATGTGAGCACAGCTGGCTCCTCTGTGGGCTTGTGTGGCCTTAGGAGCACCTCTTGGCCCCTAGTGTTCTTGGGTGCTGGGACCTGGATGTGATACTCCTGGGATACAGTCGATAGAGTTCATCTGCCGGCATATGGGCCCTCTCTCTGCATCTGGGGGTGACTGAATGGCCTTGGTCTGGGAGGGGTGAGTGTCCGGTCTGTTCCGATATTTGGAGGCAGCCTTGCCTGGGGGTACTCTGTGCCTGTTCTTGACATTTATGGGATCCATTTCATCATCTGCCCCCGTGGGTAGGAATAAGCAGGCTGGTGCCCCGCAGTGTAACACCACTGAACAATATGCAGCCCTGGGGTTGGTGGTGCAGCGGAATTATTAAAAACGGAATTATTTTAAAGTTTTAGGCTCCTCGCCTTTCATTTTGATCCCGCTGCACCGAGATATCCCTTCAGGGATGATTCATGCGCATTACAAATAAATAAAATACATTTTTTTTAAATAAATAAATATGCGCCCTGCCTCTGGCTGGGCTGACAAGGCCCCTGATCAGCCTGCTGATTGGCCCTTGAGAGGTGAACTACTTGCAGCCATTCAGGGCTCGAGGCAGGCATTGGAAAACAAAATTAAGACAGTGGCCCTGGAAGTGAATCTGCTTCGTACAGACCTACGTAAGGTCTTGGAGAAAGTCCGAGTTGCAGAGGGCTCGATTGAGGGCTTGCAGACAGAGGCTGCCACCCTGAGGAGACAGCGTACTGAAGTCACTCCCCGGGCTGTGGTCCTGGAGGTGCGGGTGGAGGATGCAGAGGGGAGATCACGGCGCAATAATGTCCGCTTACTAGGGTTCCCGGAGTACGCTGAAAGTTCAGTGATGGAACATTTTGTGGAAATGTGGATTTGTTATACTCTGAAACCCTCTGGTCTGTCTTCCATGTTCATTATTGATCAGGCGTACTGGGTTTTGGTGCCTCCTCCCCATCCGGGAGCGCCGCCCATGGCAATCATTGCACAAATATTGAATTATAAGGATAGGGATTGTATCCTAAGGGCAGCCAGGGACACTAACACTGCCAGGTTTGAAAACCACAGAATATCTGTCTTTCTGGACTACACAAACAAGGTGCAGGGGGCTCGCAAAACCTTCCTGGGAGTAAAGGCCAAGCTGCGCTCCATTGGTTTGCGCTACATGCTGTTGTATCCAGCGAGGCTTGAAGTATTGGCAGGAGGTAAAGCACATTTCTTCAATAGCCCTGACGATGTGTGTGATGCTGGTTGGAGGTCTGGGACAGGGTTCCCAGGGAGCGCTCGGGCTCCTGGAGGCTTGTGCCTCGGCTGACCCCACTGGGGAGGGTCGCAGCTGGAGAGTTGGGGAGAGCTCGGCTCCCATACGTGGGCGGTCCCCAGAGAGAAATGCTTCACCACGGGTGGAGATCCAGATGGATGGCACCATGGTGTTGGCGAGCGAGAGCAGCGTCCAGATCCAGATGAGGCTTCATCGCTGATTGAAGAGTCGCTGTTGCCTACTGAGACTGAAAAGTGATGTGGCATCCCATGATCTGAGAGCCTCTGTTTTTCTACTGTTCTGAGATGCTTCACTGATTGCCCTTCGGATGGACACATGCAGGGTGTGAGACTAATTCATGTTTATTGCTTTTTGGGAGGTTGCTATGAGGTCTATGCCAGTGTCTAACCGTCATCTCTTCATTCAGGTTTGTTACCGAGGTTGGAAAGGGGGAAGCACATTGGAGTGGCCTTCCTTGGGAGGTTGTGGCTCTGGATAGGCTGATGTCTTTTTTTTTTTTTGATAATCAACTTTATTGATTTTGTAAAGACCAGGAAAATAAAAACAAACAACCCAAAGAGGGTAACAAACAAATGACACGAAATCAGACAGTGCAGCATGGGAGAGAATGTCAGTACATAAGGAATGCAATACACTTCATAAGTGGCGCCGGATGGCGAGCGTTGACCTACCCCCTTATTATTGTGGTAAGGAGAACCCCAAGGATCAAAGGTGATGTTCAATCTATGGCACCCAGCCATTTACCCCAAATCTTCCGGTGTCGGGCAGGGCAACCTCTGGCCTCGTAGAGCGCGCGTTCTTGTGTGGCGCACCAATCCACCCCTCGGCGCCACTTATTCACCGAGGGTGGGCTGGGGTTCTTCCAGGCGGCTGCTATATCGCGCTTGGCTACAACTAGAACTGTGCCTAAGAATGTCTTGTCTGCCCTGGACCCATCCAACCCGTCCGTAATGCCCAGCAGTATGTGTAGGGGATTGTGAGGGACGTTCCAACAGAGAATCTCAGTAAGTTCCGCCTCCAAGGCGCTCCAGAAGGGGACAATGCGGGGAGAGGATCATACCATGTGAAAGAAATCCGCGGGGTTCGCGCCACATCGCGTACACACCGGGAGCGGGATCAGACCGAACCTATGGAAGCGGCTGGGGGTGAGGTAGGAGTTGTGTAGATAATAAAGCTGGACTAGTCGCAACCTCGCCGAGGCAGTGACGGTTCTCGGAGCCATCAGGGCATCCCTCCAGTCCGCATCCCCAAGGGGGCCCACCCAGGCCTCCCATCTGCGTTTTAGGTAGCCGAGAGACGTCGGGCCATTGTTTGTTAGTGAGCGGTATATGCGGGAAACCCCACCCTTCCCAAGGTTGCCCATCATCACTTGGGCCTCAAGGGGGCTGTGTTCAGGCAGGGAAGTACCAGTCGTTATATGGGCTTCTAGCGCATGACGGACTTGCAGATAACGGTAAAACTGGGATGAATGGAGGGCAAAGCGAGATTGCAGGTCCTCAAAGGAGCGGCTATGGTCGCTGGCCAATAGGTCCCCCAGCTGTGAAATGCCGATAAGGTCCCATTGTCTAAAACCTGCCAGATTTGCCACCTCTCGCAGCCATGTGCCCTGCCAGAGCGGCGTCTGTTGGGACAACCGGTTCCGCCAGTGAGTATGACCTAAGGCAGTGCGCCATGCTAGCACAACCGCCCGAGTCACTGTGGGGAGCTCCCTAGGAATAGGGGATCCATATAGCATGGCCTGAAGGCGGGGAAAACCTAATTCACCGAGTTCGGCCCGGTAGGCCGGATCCGCCCAACCCCCCGCGAACCAGTCGTGCATCACTAAAAGACGGGTTGCCAGATAGTAAAGATAAAGATTCGTAAGTCCCATACCCCCGTCGTAAGGAGGGATCTGGCAGTATCGAAGAGCCATACGGGGCCTTCGGCCGGCCCAGATAAATTTAGGCTGTTGTCTCTTAAAGCCTATGTGGATACTACATGTGAACCAGCTGTGTGAGACATTGTTGTTTTCTGTTAACTATTGGGGTGGGCACAGTCATGGGGGTTGATTAAGACATTGCTTGTTTGCTGATGCTCCCCCTCTTGTGCATATAAGTCATTAGGAATTGGCTTCCATTACCCTTGATCGAAAGGGCGGCCATAGCAAAAATGTTTTTTCTCCCAAGGTGTTTATACTTTGTCCAGAATTCAATTTTTCCACTTTTCAAGCAGTTGTTTTCCAGGCTTGACAGTCTGTTGGGTTCCCTTCTCTGGGCAGGGAGATACAGTAGGGTAGCGCTTGCGACCCTCCAGCATGATATGGAGGAGGGTGGTCTAGCCCTCCCAGATCTGCGCTGTTATTACTATGCCGCTCATCTGCAGCATGCAGCCCACTGGTTTACAGATACATATAATTGGGAAAGGCGACTAGTGGGCGCAGAATGGGGACGTGACTCCTTACTGCAATTATTGATGCGGGGGAGGCAGGATTGATCATTCGATCCCTTACCTTGTCAGAGTGATGGCTGAAATCTGGGAGGGGGCTGTACAAAAGATAATTTGTAGGGCCCCCTTCAGTTGGGAGCTAAGGCTGTGGGACTTTGCACTTGTTAAATCACAGCGCAGGAGATAGGAGATTGATTGAAGAACTTTATTAAGTACATCCAAATACAGAAAACCCCATCCGCAGAGCAGGCAGGAAACACTCCAACCGCGCACACAGCCAGTCTTCAATGATCACCAAACCCTTGGTTACAGAACCTAACATCCCAAGGTACTGTAACCAAAGATGCCATATTACTAGGATACCACAGCACTCTTTAGAAATATAGATGCTGACATGTCCATGGAGTGGTGGCGGAGGGGTGGATGCCAGACTGTGGCGGATATATACCCTGGAGAAACGTTTATCACATTTCAGGAAGCCCAGGACATATTTGAGGTCGGGCCTGCTCACTTCCTGCAATATGCTAAATTGGAATGTGTTGCGCGGGAGGTTTGAACGGATTTCCCAGCTGCTCCGAGGCCTTCCAGGGTGTTTGACGGTCTTCTCCAATGGGGGGAGGGCAGACTCTTGATCACTCTCTTCTACAGAGCCCAAAGGGGTGACATGGCGCACAAACGGTGTACAGCTCCTGGGGCGTGGGACCGAGACCAGGGCTTACCCATTTTGGATCCGGACTGGGAGAAAACAATGTTATTGGTGCGCGCAGTGTTGTGCTATAACAGATTTAAATTGTTGCATTTTCACTTCTTACATCAAAATCATTTCACTCCCTATAAATTAAATAAAATGGATCCTGGTAAGGGAGCGAAATGTACTAGGTGTGGGTAAGTTGGTGCTACTTTTCTGCATCTGGCCTGGGAATGTGCCCGGGCTCAGGAGTACTGGGGACAGTTCCAACCATTTATATCGAAAGCCACTGGCCTGCTGATCCCTAGAACACCGCTTGCTTGTCTGCTGGGAGTGGTAACCAGCCAAAGGGTCAAAAAATCCCTTATAAATTGGCTCAATTGGCTTTATTGTTGGCGAAGTGCCGCGTGGCTATTAGGTGGTTGGGGTCAAGGGCCCGACTCTGGAACTTTGGTTGAAGGACCTAATGGAGTGGGGGGCTGTGGAGGAGCAGCACTTGAAAATGTCCCGTACAGATCAGGGAGCAGTTGATGAGATAATGCTAACTACAGCGCTCAGACGGGGACTGGGAGGCTTTGCATCTTCCTCACCAGACTCTGTAATGTAGCCTGATGGGGAACATGCAAAGTGCGCAGGACTGTCTGGCCGCCTGAGAGAGGGCTGGCCAAGCAGTCATGTGCATGTAAGGAGTACAAACCACTCCTCTCCCTGCTCTGGCTGCCCCGAGAGCCACTCACTTCAATAGGGAAAATACAATTATAATAACGATAATATCGTTATTATAATTTAATTTTTCCTATTTAAGTCAGTCGGGCGACGCTTAAAGCCCTGCATAGTACATATACGAGGCACAGGTATTCCCAGCAGAACACCTAAATACACAGCACAGGAAGCCAGACTCCAGAGTGTTCATGGCAGAGGTTAGACCCGTCTGCCAGGTGCACACCCCGGGGTTCAGTGAGTGGTGTCATCCATCAGGCCCTGCCTACCTCCCTACCCTGCCTTTGCACACCCCGGGGTTCAGTGAGTGGTGTCATCCATCAGGCCCTGCCTACCTCCCTACCCTGCCTTTGCACACCCCGGGGTTCAGTGAGTGGTGTCATCCATCAGTGAGTGGTGTCATCCATCAGGCCCTGCCTACCCCCCTACCCTGCCTTTGCACACCCCGGGGTTCAGTGAGTGGTGTCATCCATCAGGCCCTGCCTACACCCCTACCCTACCTTTGCACACTCCAGGGTTCAGTGAGTGGTGTCATCCATCAGTGAGTGGTGTCATCCATCAGGCCCTGCCTACCCCCCTACCCTGCCTTTGCACACCCCGGGGTTCAGTGAGTGGTGTCATCCATCAGGCCCTGCCTACTCCCCTACCCTGCCTTTGCACACCCCGGGGTTCAGTGAGTGGTGTCATCCATCAGTGAGTGGTGTCATCCATCAGGCCCTGCCTACCTCCCTACCCTGCTTTGCACACCCTGGGGTTCAGTGAGTGGTGTCATCCATCAGTGAGTGGTGTCATCCATCAGGCCCTGCATACCCCCCTACCCTGCCTTTGCACACCCCGGGGTTCAGTGAGTGGTGTCATCCATCAGTGAGTGGTGTCATCCATCAGGCCCTGCCTACCTCCCTACCCTGCCTTTGCACACCCCAGGGTTCAGTGAGTGGTGTCCTCCATCAGTGAGTGGTGTCATCCATCAGGCCCTGCCTACCTCCCTACCCTGCCTTTGCACACCCCGGGGTTCAGTGAGTGGTGTCATCCATCAGTGAGTGGTGTCATCCATCAGGCCCTGCCTACCCCCCTACCCTGCCTTAGCACACCCCGGGGTTCAGTGAGTGGTGTCATCCATCAGTGAGTGGTGTCATCCATCAGGGCCCTGCCTACCTCCCTACCCTGCCTTTGCACACCCCGGGGTTCAGTGAGTGGTGTCATCCATCAGGGCCCTGCCTACCTCCCTACCCTGCCTTTGCACACCCCGGGGTTCAGTGAGTGGTGTCATCCATCAGGGCCCTGCCTACCCTGCCTTTGCACACCCCGGGGTTCAGTGAGTGGTGTCATCCATCAGGCCCTGCCTACCCCCCCTACCCTGCCTTTGCACACCCTGGGGTTCAGTGAGTGGTGTCATCCATCAGTGAGTGGTGTCATCCATCAGGCCCTGCCTACCTCCCTACCCTGCCTTTCATACCCCGGGGTTCAGTGAGTGGTGTCATCCATCAGGGCCCTGCCTACCTCCCTACCCTGCCTAGGGATTCTGAGAGTTCTGCTGGACCGCGTCTGTCTCTTTAACAAAAGCCCCGCCCTCTGTCCTACAACCCGTCAGTCAGGATGCTGTAACCAATCAGAGCCCCCCGTTACCCGGAAGTGTTCGCTGGGCTTCGAAGGTGCGTTGCAGCACCGGGTCCTGTCAGTATTACCATTGGTTGGAAAATGCGTCTCAGAAATCGCTCTATTTTCCTGTTAGCTGAGATCGGCGTCCGTCTTCTGCAGGCTCCGCCTACGGGCGGCGGTGGGTTTGGTTGCGCAGCGCGGAGGAGACACTGCCCTTCGGGGGATGGAGGCGAGGACGGCCAGGGTAGGTGAGGGGCGTGACGACGGGGGAGAGGGGCAGCCAGGGGAGCAGGAGGCAGCAGAGGTTATGAGGGGAGCAGAAGAGCAGCCAGGAGGGCGGAGAGGCAGAGAAGAGGCAGGAGAGGGTATGAGGTGAGCAGGAGGGGGTATGAGGTGAGCAGGAGGGCTGAGAGGCAGAGAAGAGGGGACAGGAGAGGTTATGAGGTGAGCAGGAGGGCTGAGAGGCAGAGAAGAGGGGACAGGAGAGGTTATGAGGTGAGCAAGAGGGCTGAGAGGCGGAGAAGAGGGGGCAGGAGAGGGAATGAGGGGAGCAGGAGGGCTGAGAGGCAGAGAAGAGGCAGGAGAGGGTATGAGGTGAGCAGGAGGGCTGAGAGGCAGAGAAGAGGCAGGAGAGGGTATGAGGTGAGCAGGAGGGCTGAGAGGCAGAGAAGAGGCAGGAGAGGGTATGAGGTGAGCAGGAGGGCTGAGAGGCAGAGAAGAGGCAGGAGAGGTTATGAGGTGAGCAGGAGGGCTGAGAGGCAGAGAAGAGGCAGGAGAGGTTATGAGGTGAGCAGGATGGCCGAGGCAGAAAAGGAGGGGGCAGGAGAGGGTATGAGGTGAGCAGGAGGGCTGAGAGGCAGAGAAGAGGGGACAGGAGAGGTTATGAGGTGAGCAAGAGGGCTGAGAGGCAGAGAAGAGGGGGCAGGAGAGGGTCAGGGCACGAGTCGGGGGTCCACGCGGGTGGACGGCGTCCCCCCACTTCTTTCATAGGGTGGATGCCGCCCACCCTGCCAAGAAGTTGGGCCCCACTAAAAAAGATGCTGAATTCTTCCCGGTGTAACTTCCAAACACCGGGACACATCCTGCAGCGCCTGCACGTTGTTGTCTGCTTTCGATCACAACAACGTGCAGGCGCGGACGGGGCTCTCTTATTTCTGACTCCTGCTGGGATACTTGGCCATAACAAAGGCCGAGTCTCAGGGGTCATCAAGCCTCCTTTTGTTGGAGTTTCCTGGCTGGCAGCAGTCAGGAGCCTCACACCTGATGCAAATGCAGCAGAGGGGAAACAAAGGCTCACACTTTGTTAGCACTTCACACATACTTAGGAGAGGCAGCTTTTCACTTTGTTCAGGCTCTGTTTAGGAGACATGCATGCACTGTAAGAACGTCAGATGTGTTGATCTTTCCCAGTATTTGCACAAAATAAATTGCTTATTACCCTTGAGGAGGCGTTGTAATAATTTAAATATCACTATTTCTTTTAAAGCACTATGGCTATAGAAAGCTTAACGCTGACAAAAGGTAACATTGCTTTATATGTCGCGTACAAAAGTGAGAATCTTCTGCCTAAATCAGGAGGATTTGCAAGTATACTCGAAATGTGCTCAAATGTACTCATGATACACCTGCTAAACACATATGTGAGGGCTTAAGATCTGATATCACTTCTTGTGATGCCAGTTCCCATGACGTCACGCGCCGTGACGTCACACGCTGCGACGTCACACGCTGCGATGCCACGCGCTGTGATGCCACTTGCATACTGATTAACTAGGTTAGTCCCCCCACTTCTTTTTTTAGGACTTGTGCCCTGGAGAGGGTATGAGGTGAGCAGGAGGGCTGAGAGGCAGAGAAGAGGGGACAGGAGAGGTTATGAGGTGAGCAAGAGGGCTGAGAGGCGGAGAAGAGGGGGCAGGAGAGGGAATGAGGGGAGCAGGAGGGCTGAGAGGCAGAGAAGAGGGGGCAGGAGAGGGTATGAGGTGAGCAGGAGGGCTGAGAGGCAGAGAAGAGGGGGGGATGGAGAGGCGATGAGGGGAGCAGGAGGTCTGAGAGGCAGAGAAGAGGGGGGCAGGAGAGGTTATGAGGTGAGCAGGATGGCCGAGGCAGAAAAGGAGGGGGCAGGAGAGGTTATGAGGTGAGCAGGAGGGCTGAGAGGCAGAGAAGAGGGGACAGGAGAGGTTATGAGGTGAGCAGGAGGGCTGAGAGGCAGAGAAGAGGGGACAGGAGAGGTTATGAGGTGAGCAGGAGGGCTAAGAGGCAGAGAAGAGGGGGCAGGAGAGGGAATGAGGGGAGCAGGAGGGCTGAGAGGCAGATAAGAGGGGGCAGGAGAGGTTATGAGGGGAGCAGGAGGGCTGAGAGGCAGAGAAGAGGTGGCAGGAGAGGGAATGAGGGGAGCAGGAGGGCTGAGGCAGAGAAGAGGGGGCAGGAGAGGTTATGAGGGGAGCAGGAGGGCTGAGAGGCAGAGAAGAGGGGGCAGGAGAGGGAATGAGGGGAGCAGGAGGGCTCAGAGGCAGAGAAGATGGGGCAGGAGAGGGTATGAGGTGAGCAGGAGGGCTGAGGCAGAGAAGAGGGGGCAGGAGAGGTAATGAGGTGAGCAGGAGGGCTGAGGGCTGAGAGGCAGATAGGGGGCAGGAGAGGTTATGAGGTGAGCAGGAGGGCTGAGAGGCAGAGAGGAGGGGGGTGGAGAGGTTATGAGGTGAGCAGGAGGGCTGAGAGGCAGAGAATAGGGGGGCAGGAGAGGTGATGAGGTGAGCAGGAGGGCTGAGAGGCAGAGAAGAGGGGGTGGAGAGGTTATGAGGTGAGCAGGAGGGCTGAGAGGCAGAGAAGAGGGGGCAGGAGAGGTTATGATGTGAGCAGGAGGGCTGAGAGGCAGAGAATAGGGGGGCAGGAGAGGTCATGAGGTGAGCAGGAGGGCTGAGGGGCAGAGGAGAGGGTGGATGGAGAGGCGATGAGGTGAGCAGGAGGGCTGAGGCAGAGGAGAGGGTGGATGGAGAGGCGATGAGGTGAGCAGGAGGGCTGAGGCAGAGAAGAGGGGGCAGGAGAGGTTATGAGGTGAGCAGGAGGGCTGAGGGGCAGAGAAGAGGGGGCAGGAGAGGTTATGAGGTGAGCAGGAGGGCTGAGGGGCAGAGAAGAGGGGGCAGGAGAGGTTATGAGGAGAGCAGGAGGGCTGAGAGGCAGAGAGGAGGGGCAGGAGACGTTATGAGGTGAGCAGGAGGGCTGAGAGGCAGAGAAGGGGGGCAGGAGAGGTTATGAGGTGAGCAGGAGGGCTGAGGGGCAGAGAAGAGGGGGGATGGAGAGGGTTTGACAGGAGCAGGAGGGCTGAGAGGCAGCAAAGAGGGGGCAGGAGAGGTTATGAGGTGAGCAGGAGGGCTCTAGAGGCAGAGAAGAGGGAGCAGGAGAGGTCATGAGGGGAGCAGGAGGGCTAAGAGGCAGGAGAGGTTGTGAGGGGAGCAGGGGGGCTGAGAGGCAGAGAGGAGGGGGGTGGAGAGGTTATGAGGGGAGCAGGAGGGCTGTGAGGCAGAGAAGAGGGGGCAGGAGAGGTTATGAGGTGAGCAGAAGGGGTGAGAGGCAGAGAAGAGGGGGCAGGAGAGGTTATGAGAGGAGCAGGGGGGCTGAGAGGCGGAGAAGAGGGGCAGGAAAGGTTATGAGAGGAGCAGGAGGGCTGAGAGGCAGAGAGGGGGGATGTAGAGGGTATGAGGTGAGCAGGAGGGCTGAGAGGCAGAGAAGAGGGGGCAGGAGAGGTTATGAGGTGAGCAGGAGGGCTGAGAGGCAGAGAAGAGGGGGCAGGAGAGGTTATGAGGTGAGCAGGAGGGCAGAGAACGGGGAAGGAGAGGGTACGAGGGAAACAGGAGGGTTGAGAGGCAGAGAAGAGGGGGCAGGAGAGGTTATGGGGTGAGCAGGAGGGTTGAGAGGCAGAGAAGAGGGGGCAGGAGAGGTTATGGGGTGAGCAGGAGGGCTGAGAGGCAGAGAAGAGTGGGGATGGAGAGGCGATGAGGTGAGCATGAGGGCTGAGAGGCAGAGAAGAGGGGGGATGGAGAGGCGATGAGGTGAGCAGGAGGGCTGAGAGGCAGAGAAGAGGGGGCAGGAGAGGTTATGAGGTGAGCAGGAGGGCTGAGAGGCAGAGAAGGAGGCGGGATGGAGAGGTTATGAGTTGAGCAGGAGGGCTGAGAGGCAGAGAAGAGGGGGCAGGAGAGGTTATGAGGTAAGCAGGAGGGCTGAGAGGCAGAGAAGGAGGCGGGATGGAGAGGTTATGAGGTGAGTAGGAGGTCTGAGAGGCAGAGAAGGGGGCAGGAGAGGTTATGAGTTGAGCAGGAGGGCTGAGAGGCAGAGAAGTGGGGCAGGAGAAGTCATGAGGTAAGCAGGAGGGCTGAGAGGCAGAGAAGAGGGGGGATGGAGAGGTTATGAGGGGAGCAGGAAGGCTGAGAGGCAGAGAAGAGTTGGCAGGAGAGGTGAGCGGCTGTTTTGTGGTAAATGTTGGGTTTGTAGGTGGGTGTGTGTTCGCTCTTCCGGACTTGGCTTTTGGTATCCTGATGCTGTATTCATTTTTATGTGAGGTGCATGCTGAATCTGTGGCTCTACGTAGTCACAGCATGAACAGGGTTTTTTTTCTGTGTACCGTGACTGCAGGACGTTGTTGCTACAGGTCAGGTGATTTCTGGATTTAGGTGTGTAAGTTGCTATGTAGATGGCTTCCTGGGCTTGTGGCTGTGTGAATACACTTTGCTAGCGGTTGTGTGTGACAGGGTTCTGACTTGGACTTTTATGCGTGTGAGCAGTGTGTGCCTAGACTTTTACTTGTGAGAGGATTGCTATGGTTTGCATCTGTGTGCGAGATTACTGTATTGGGGTTTGTGAGTTTGTTGTTGTGTTTTGTAATTGTGTGTATGATAGTTTCTATGATTTGTGCCTTTGTGTGAAGGGAAGGTTTGTAGTTGTGAGCTCTATGGCTGTTTAAGAGGTGACTATTGGTTGTAGCAACCGAGGTTTTATGTCTGTTGGGTTTGTAGCTTTAATTGATTGTCTGGGGTTTGTTTGCACTTGTCCATGATGAGACGTCTGGGTCTGGTGGCTATTTTGGATTTGGCTATGTACAAAGTGTGTATGTGGAGGTCCTGCGGCTATATGAGACGTACTACTTTCACTGGTGTCTTGAGGCTGTGTGCTAGGTCCTAGTGGCTGTGCTATGGTCCTGTGGAGTTTGTAGTAGACTGTTTTGAGACACTGTAAGAAGATAACTTTTCCCTTTCAGAGTCTGTGCTGGTGGCTCTGTTTTCCTGAACCGTGCAATCTGGAATGAAGCTGTTCGTACCAGCAGTGTGCACAGGGCACAGATATTGCAGTCTTTCACAGCCTTCTTGCTGACCAACCTGTGCACACCCAGTGTGCCCGAGCTCCATCATGGCATTTAGGAGGACAGACGGTGTCTCTATAATCCAAGCACTTGCAATGACTGTGGCAGAAATCCCTGTCTTCCTGTACTCAACATTTGGACAGGTGAGAGAAATGTATAATGCTAATCTAAGCCTTCCTGCTCTCTCTGTTCAATTGCTTTTCTCTTTGCAGTGGTTGGGTAAGGCAACCTAGATTAACACATGAGTGTTTAGGTCTTTGATGGTGTCAGAGGCTTTGAGCTTGCTTTCTTTTCTAATTTCTCTGGTTCTTGTTCAAGTAGATTGAATTTATCATGATTACCCTTAAACTTTAAGTTACTGATCTACTGTCAGAATTAATGCCTCTAGAGTTTTCCCACATTTGGGGTCATGTTTGAAGAAATATGTCTGTGAAGCTTAGAATGTATTGATAACATGTTTTGTTGTGTTCTGCTTTCTTGGCCTATCTGTGTTTTCATTTTTCGATTTGTAGCATGGATGCGATTTCAGGACCTTTATTTGACAATGAGTTCACTCACAGTCTTGGCGAGGTTCTCATTCGTGTCATTCTTGCTACATGCTTTCTAATTTTTTCAGCTTGTTTGATTATTCCCCGTGTTCTTAATTCTTTGCCTGTTCTTTATCTTTCTGCTCTCTCTGTCTGCCTGTTCTGTGTTTGACTGTTCTTTGGTCATGCACACTTTCTGAGTCTGCCTGCCCACCTGTGCCTTGTCTTGTGCCTGTCTGCCCGCCTTCGCTTTCTGTGCCTACTTGCCTGTCTGCCTGCCCATGCTTGCTCTCTGTCTGTATGCCCATGCTCGCTCTCTGTCTAGCTACTTGCACTTGCTGTCTGTCTGCTTGTCCATGCTTGTTCTCTGTTTCTGCTTGCTAATGGGCAGACAGAGCGTGTTCTCTCACCGCTCATGTCCTCTCTGCGTCAGTCTCTGTCTTCATGTTCTTACTTTTGTACCCACTCCCTCCACTTCTCTGCCAACTCTCTCTACCTGTTCTAATGCTCTTCTGCTTTCTCTCATTTGCTTGCTTATTTGATGGCTTTCCTTGTCCGTCTCCATACTTTCTATTTGTTTTCTCTGTCTGGTAGCTGCTCACTCTTCATTTTCCCTTGTGTACTTCGTCCCCCAACCCGACATCACCCATGCTGCGTGTTGCTGTCTCCCTTGTGTTTCTTGCCCCTGTGTTGCTGTCTTCCTTGAGTGCTTTTCCCTGGATCTGTGTTGCTCTCTCCATCAGGCTCCCCACCCACTCCCCCACCTCTGTTGCCCCCAATCTCCACCGTTCTTTTTTGAAATGTTGCTGCTGGCCCTTCACAAAAGTACTTTTGCACACTTACAATAAGTGAGACCTGTCCTTTTTAGGTCTCGCCTGAGCCAGCGCATGCGATGCTCTGGTGAGAGTTTTAGTAAGCGGGTTTTGGAAGTGCAAACAGTGGCTTTTGCTGGCGACCAGCTTGCGTTCACGCGAGCGTGCATGCGCGATCAGGCGCCATATGACTTCCCTCGCCATCTGGACGCTCGCGTGAACGCAAGCTGGTCGCCAGCAAAAGCCACTGTTTGCACTTCCAAAACCCGCTTACTCACGATTACTTTCACTTTCACGGCCGCGCGGCCGTGTCAGTTTCACGGCCGCGCGGCCAATGCTTGTTATTACCATGCGCCATAAGCAGCCACGCACATACGTTTTGGTTACTGAACTATTCCAGCTGTATTCATTAGCAACACATCCTTTTTTCGAGGCCCTGACATTGCCCCCAAATGCACGCTACCCTGGTTGCCTAAAAACGCGTCTTCCACAGCTGCTGCTTTTATTCCTCTACGCAGCCAAATTACGTTGCTACGGCATTCATGTGGTGCCATTATTAATCCTCGTCTCCCGGGACCAGCACAGGGATTTCCTCTCGGTAAGGCTGACTTTGGCAGACAACCCTCAGACCAGGTGCAAAGATTAATGTGTTTCCCTTCATTTCATCGAGGGTAAGTCACGCACACAGCTTCACAAATCTGATGGTTCTTCCTTTAATTCTTTTAGTTACCGAACCATTCCAGTGGTATAGGTTTATCAGCAAGTTCTTTTTTCCAAGGCCCTGACATTGCCCCCACTCGCGCCCTACCCTGGATGCCTAACAACATGTTGCAATTCTGCCACAGATGCTGCTTTTGTTCCTCTACGCAGCAGAATGACGTTGCTTCGGCATGCATGCGATGACTTTATTAATCCTCATCTCCCGGGACGAGCACAGCATAGCTGCCAAGGTTTCAGATTGCTTATGTGTGACATTTTCATAATTTCAGTGCAATTATGAGTGACATTCAACAACTATGAGTGACATTTTCTCGCGAGCAAAATCAACCAATGAAGACGAGGGAAACACATAAATATCAGAAATTAAACCCATTTGAGCAACAAGAAACTCTACGAAGATCTTAAAACTACTGCAAAGCACCAGAAATGGAAGGGCAATTTAGTGGTCAGTAGTAGAGCCAAGGATTTATTTTTAAAATTCTTCAGACCATCCACAAGGCCTGCTGGAATGAAGGCTGCAGCTCCTTGTTGGGACTTTCCTTACGACATTCCTGTCCGATACTTATGCTCGGACAACTCACATATGATTTCCATTCAAGCCTTCAAACATCAGAAACAAAGAGATACATCAGTGGGCATGGGGGTCCCAGGCTGTAAAATGTTTTAAACACCCTGCCTTTAGAACAGAACTCAGGCTCCATTCCTTCAGGAAACTCTTGAACGTCAAACTCTTAAACACAACGTTCTGTTGAAGACACATGACTACAATGGCAGTGAATGAAAAATGCCAAGTTGCAGTACGTTTTCAGACTTGCTTTATCCTTAATTACACTTTGCATCGTTAGTATCGTGACATGTCTTACTTAATAGAAAGTACCAAATAAATAAAGAACTTTCAGGTTTAAAGAACATGGAGAGGTACACACAAACAGCCATTTGCTTTTTTGTTCTAAAGGTTGACTGCACCACTACCTCCTTTTTATTCTCTGTAAGCAACAACTATTCGAATTCAGATGGGTTGACATTTCACTTGCAGCCACTCCATTTTCCTCAAAGCTGTTTTGTCATGTATGCACCTTTAAAATATATAGCAATGTCACTGGATGACATCTCAGTATACAGTGTGGTTTTGCTTTTTTGCTCTGCTTGTTTACTTTTTCCTTTAGTGTTTAAGTTTTTAACATTTATAATGAATCTCTTGCAGGGTCTCAGAGTGTCCTTTATCTCTGCGACATTTACGTTGATTAAACGCATGTTCCCTTGCATTTGCTTTTATGTATTTATTTTATTTTTCTATAGCAGAGCCTCCGTCCTCTGAAGTTCTTCACATCCATACGCTAGACCTCCCCATTGTTCACGGTGGCTAGAGGGTTCCCAGCTCCAGTTCTTCCATCAGTGTTGTGCAGTTCTTGATAGGACACTAACCAGGCAAATAAAAGGAGGGCGGATATTACGTCACTGAAAACTACACTTCAGCTGTAACACACACAGGAGGGCAGGCAGCTGATGACCGCGCTAAATTATTATTATTATGATTTATAAACCATAATTGTATTAGCATCAGAGCGAGAGTCGGATAGATTATAAACACCAGGAAACTAACAGACACACTCACTTTGCTGCGAGCTGCGATTCTGTTTACGGGCCGCCTCGTGCCTGGCCGCAACGACTCCCGTGGTAAACGCGCCACCCGAGCACGAATATTCACTCTCAGCTGCAGCACAGTGTGTGCTCTCCTCTGAGATCCAGTGGCTGGAGCTGAAAACATGAGTCTGCTGTCCATCCAGTGACAGAAGTCTGTCCTGAGCGACCGCTGCAAACGCGGTCACTGGCTCCGTGACGTGATGCCCGGCAATGATTGAATGCCATGCGGGTGATTTTTGACGGCCCGGGACGAGCAGAACTTAACGCAGTTCTGCGAGCACCATGATTGCGGAGTCTGTGAGAGGACTGTGGGGCCTCTGAATGACGCGTGTGAGTCCCGCGTTGAGGTGACAATCAGATGGACTGTACTGCATACCCCCCCTCCACCCCCACAGATGAGATGAGAGAGAGAGCTCAGCCCTCCTGAGTCCTGGCAAAACGAAAACACCACCAATGACCACGCGCACCGTAATCACACCAAATCACACACAACACTGAGTCTCAGACACTGTCACACACCTGGCAGGCCGCAGTACTGAGCTGCGACGTGTACTTACTGTGAGAACTTGTGTGCTGGCTGCCTCGGCCTGCCTCTCGGGCCCGCGCCGCATGACATGATGCCTGCAGTGCTGCAGCAGGTGTGCAGCGCCAGTCTCCCCGCACACGCTGCGTAGCTGCGCGCCCGATGATGAATGCACTTCATCATCTCGACATGACTCACACAATGTGGTCAGCGCCGCGGCCGGGCGGGACTGCAGTTTTGCAACATAGTATTGATTATTTCCGGCAAGCACGGGCTCAGCAGCATGATCCCATGTGTCAATTACTGCCCCTGGAGTCTCGGAAGCGGAGATCAGTGTGCACTACGCAGAGCAGCCAGCCCAGCACCCACCCCCCCTCGCACGGCACACAGGTCAGAGGCACCACACCACAGCCAGGCAGAGCGCGCTAGCTGCAGGGTTAATTTAGCCAACTTTCAGCGCGTCAGCAGAGAGTGGGCAAATGCGTGACAATGCATTTCAGTGCGGTGATGCGGAACACCACACTGAAATGCGTTAGCATCACGCCTGCTGCGTGACACTTGGCAGGACTGGCACAGGGATTTCCTCTTGGCAATGTTGTCACCCAGGGCTTCTTTCTCTGCCCTGGTGAGAGCTGAGGAATGTCCTGATCAATCGTAGGGGGAATCTAGTCACTGCCCTGAATTGTACCCACTCGAGGCTTCATTTACTGCCTTAGTAGAATCACCCGGCCTCATACAGATCAATTAAAGCCAGAAACATTCACAAAACTCGCAAAAATACACACACGTATGCAAAAACAGACATCAAAATTCAATAAATTACAATACAACCTAATGTTTTCACTTTTTAATACCAAAAAGCACCGCCACTCCCTGTTTTAATTACTCACAAATTCACGTGATTGCACAGCTGCCTCTTCCAGTTTAATAAAATGTTTTCCTTTCCATTTGTTATGACTTTCAGGTTTTTTTTAAAATATAGAGCATAATCTTTTCATTTAAATAGAGCACTGACTCCATCCACAGGTGCACATTGTCAGAACACAAACTTCCATAAAACGGGAGAGAAACACGTGTAATAATCTAGCAACGCTCAGCGTTGTCTCTTGACGCACTTACACTCTGTGCACATTCCCAGGGCTTCCTTGCACATTAACATAAAGGTCCCTTTGTGCAACGTTATCCTCAAAGAATCTGTACAAACTTAGCAAGGTGCTTTCTACAAACATGAGTGGATACACTTATTTGACTTAAACCACCACACATTTAATTTATAGGTTTTAAAGCAGAGCTAATCACTCATAAAACTAAAAGACCTTCTACAAAAACTGTACAAAATGTGAGATAGTAGACTGATAAAAGGTGTTCTTCAAATGTCTCTGAAAAGGAAAAATTTCAGGAGCAAACAATTGCTAAACTGAACAAATAACGTGCCCTGCCTCTTTCTGCTCGCACTTTCAGACAGGCACAGGATGAACTAGTCTGAGGAAGGGGAGGGTCATAGGGGCAAAATAGCAAAAAGCTCCAGAAGCAATTCACATGTGCACACTCTTCGGAGCAGATTAGAACTGTCTCTGCTTGTAGTAACAGTATTTAAACAGCAGATTCATTGTCTTTAAAATGGAGGCCATCATAAAGACAGAAATGGAACCAGCAAAAACAGAAACCCTCCTCCAACCCAGAGGTATTCCCTACAGGGCTGAGCCCAATCCGGTTCTCTTGATATATACCCCCCCATCTATTGGCTAATTCTTTGTACTGCACCTTTACCATTGTTTTGTCTTTCTCATGATGTTGGCCTGTTTTTAGGTTTCGCCTACACGGCGGTTCCGCTTCCGAAATCTCATGTAATAAAAACAATTGTTTTAAAAACCTGCAAGCAGGGGGTCAACACCCACTTTGTACTTGTAGTCCTTGCTTACGAGAAGCAAGTATGGCAGTAAAATAGACGCAGTTGCTGCCACACTTGCTTCTGGTAAGCAGCAACTAAAAGTACAAAGTGCGTGTTTACGCACCACATGCAGGTTTTTAAAACACAAATAAAAGGCATTGTCATTTACAATGCCAATAGCTCAAGCTCTTTTAAATGCGAGACCTATTGCATTGCAAATGCTTGTTTCTTTTGACTATACTTAACTGCATTGCCTCAAGGCACTGACAAAGCCAGTAGGCCCTAAAGGTGAGATCTGCTTGAGTTTTGTTTTTTACACTTCTTAGTCGGCATACTGATGTTGTCCTGGCTGCGGGTGTGCCAAGCACAACTAGAGATGGTGAGCTTATCTGCAAGATAAGCAGTGGTGCTGATCATGATGGCGTTGTAAATTTTGCATCTGGTTTTGACGATGGTGTGGGCCATCAAGTGGACCAATGTAATTCCATCAGGACATGAGTAATGTGATCATATTTTCTCAGGTCCTGGATGTGACGTGCTGCAGTATGTTGGGTGCCCTTAGGAAGCGCCAGAAGGCTACCTAGCAGGGCTTTACCACCATCCAGATGCAAGAGTGTGAGGGCTTGAGCAGAAGTTCTGAAGAATAAACAGTTTCACTTTCTTTAAAATAGATACTTCACTCCAGTCTGTCTTTGTTTTTTTGGTACTGTGTTCCTTGTGGGTGAGGTTGGTGTCGAGAGTGGCATTCAGTGAAAGTTTGAGTTTGAAGCCGTCAAGGTTCATATCATGAGCCAAGTTTGTCAAATAACAGAAATTATGGCTTGGTTGGGCTGCGCTTTAGGTCTGTATGATGTACAGGCAGGTTTGAGGCATTGAATGTCTGAAGCAGAGGAGATGTTTAAGTTTAGTTGTGTATTGTAGAAAATGTTCCCTTTCTGCAGGGTCACCCTGGATTTTTCACCTTTTGCTGGACCCTATATTTTTGTTGGTTGCAGAATTCTATGCACTTTACACTGCTAACCAGTGATAAAGTGCTGGTGCTCCCCCATTCAACATGGTGAAATTGTTATACCCCTGACTGTCATGTCTAACTTAACCTAGTTATGGTACAAAGGGTACACAGTTAAATGTCAATAGTGGACTGCAGCACCCATTGTGCAACCCATTACAGTGACAGTGCAAACATGACTGCAGGCCTACCATTTGTAGCCTGGATGTTGTCGTTTTAAGCTGAGCTGCAAATTCAACCTGTCCAAATAACCCCTTTCACAAGTCGAAACCTTTATTTTAAATATTTATAAGTCACCCCTGCGTGGGCCTTATTGCCCATAAGGCAGAGAGCCTGATTTTTAAAAGTAGGACATACAGGCATTTAATGTTAAACATGCCCTTAGAGTGAAAAAACCCCAAAGCTATTTTCAATGTAGCAAGGCTGGCTGTTCCCTAGGAAAACACTGTTACATTATTACATTTAATCAATTTTGGTTAGGAAACCGCTAGAAAAATAATTAAGCTACTGTTTTTAATAGTTATTAAAAATCCAGTTCAATGGCTAGGTCGAATTATTGATAAATATTAAGGAATATATTTTTTAGAAGGTTATCTTTTCCCTGCCTAAAGCCTCTGGAGGCCCATTTGCATTTGTTCTTCCACTTCTGGCAGGCAGTATTTAGTGTTTAAATGGGTGTGAAGTGCCTCCCAAGGGCAAACAACCTGACCTGAATGGGCAGACAGAATATGCAGGGCGGGACTGTGAGCATCCTTTTTGACAATGCAGTGTCAAATCCTGCTTAATCAGTCTGCTAGTTTTAGATATAACACTTGGTGCACACTTCAAAGAAGTCTCCCTTATTACAGGCAAATGTTAGCTGATACCTGGGGGAGGGCCTTTCCTTTGTAAGGACCCATGCAGGCTCCAATCGTAATGTTTTGCGTTTAGACATTAGTGTCAAATTCTACTGGAGTGTCCGATCCTGTTTGATAGACCTTCTGGGGTTTTGCATATAACACTTATGCACTTTGAAAGGTGAGAACAGAATGCCAAAACAATTCTTTTGTATGTACTGTCTGGTTGCTGGAAAACCCAGATTTTTCTGCCAGACCTCTGACTCTGGGTTTATTGAGGGTACAGTGGCTACCTTGAAACTGTATTTTTGTTTTTGATGTGGGAGGAAACTAGGATTACCAAAGCACACTGCCCCCACACACCCACACCCAGCCCTCGAAGCCCAAGATTAGTGTGGCCAAAGACTCCTGCCATCTTGGAAATGCCCAAAGTGCGTGGGGTTGACCCTGGGAACCTGTACCCTGTTAGGACATGCCCAGGGTTCATTCCCACTTTCTAGCTTGTGCCGGCCATAAATGTGGCACCCACTTCAGAATACTTCTCGACTTGAGGAAGATCAAAAGAGGGCTGAACCTGCTGTCTGGAACCTGAGAAGAGTCCTGATAGGACTGAACCTGTTCGTGGATTCCAGACGTCATAAGACTGACCTCCTGTTCGTGTTACAGGGATACAACAAGCTGCAAGAGGCCTTTCCTGCAACTGCTCCGATGACCATTGGCAAGTGGACCCTGCAGTTTGGCCTCTACCTGACACCCCATGAGTGCTCAAGTGTCTCCCATGGAGCACTTTATTCTTCTTGATGCTATTCCTACTTAAAACTTTAAAAATGCCTGTTCCCTTATTGGATTTATGTCTGTTTGGTGTTATTTTGTTTATTAAATCTTATTCCTTTTTTCTTCAGTTTATAATGTTTATTGTTTAGCATTTTCGACTTTATTGCTGTTTTGATACTGCATAAATACTTTGTACGTTGCCCCAAGTTAAGCCTAAGCATGCTTTGTGCCATAGCTACCAGGGGGTTGAGCTCAGGTTAATTTAGTGACTTTAAGGGGTCATTCTGACAAGGGTTGTGATTACTTCTTTAGGTGGGTAGTCGCCCACCCCCAAAAATAATCCAGTTTCCTACATGTATAATCAGCCTATCGGTGAATCTTGATATTGTTATCTGTGAATAGAGCACTAAGCAACTTCATGTTAAGATTAAAATATGAGGGGACGGTATGGTACCTTGGGATACTCTGTAGGAATAGGGATCATTTGGGACTTGGAGGTGCCCATGTTAACAAACTGGTGTTGGTTGGAAAGACAGGATTCCTCTCTCTCAGACCTCTGTCTGTGCCTGCTCTCTCTTTGCTCATTCCATTAGTTCCCTGCCAACTTCCTTTTCCTGCTGTGCGTGTCACTCAACCTGCAGAGGGTGCGGTTTGCTGCTGTTCTGGGCACCATGATTTGCTCTCTCTGTTTCCTTGGCCCATCTCATAGCTTGTTTATGCTCTTCCCTTTTCTACTTACTAATATGGTCTCTCTTTGCAGTCTGTCTTCTCCCAGCTGAGGATGTCTCCAGGCCTTCGGAAAGTGCTGTTTGCCACAGCTCTGGGCACTATGGCGCTTGCTCTGGCTGCACACCAGCTGAAGCGTAGACGGCGTAAGAGGAAGCAGATCACCCAGGAAACCGAGGGGGTGAAGCCACTGGCCATCCCAGCACCTGTACTGCATGCACAACGGGGCTCCTCAGTGAGGAAAGGTGAGGAGACTTTCTTGAATGGAGGGATCAATACTTCGCCTCTGCAATTAGACTTCAAGTGATGGGGGTGAGTGGTGCATTGGTGGATGGTCCTTATTCCGAACACTGCTGGGATGGATGAGCCCATGTGATTCCTGTCACAACCCCTTTCAGAGGGCCACTGGGCAAGCAGGAGTTACTGGGCTCAGCTGTAGGGGCTCAGGCATTTTACTCCTGATGTCCGAGGGCCCGGCCAACTATGGATTCTGGCAACTGGGCCAAGTACCCCTTCAGCACTTGACTCTCAGGGTTAGTGTAGTCTGAGCAGTGCAAGGCTCCTTCAGGGGAATGGGATGGATCCAGGGACGTGGACATGGGCTCACAACTGAAAAGGCACGCAGTAGAAACAATAAATTATTGTCCAGCCAAATACTCACTTTTAGGATAAAAGGAGTATTTTATTTCTACCGCTAACAACGCAAAGGGAAATTCGACATCCAGAAACAATTACACAGTCCCCCTGAGGTTGGGCCTCTAGTGTTTCATAGGCAGTTCCCTGTGTCCCACTCTCTCCTTGCTCTAGCGGTAGTGGGTATTCCCTATTCACTGTAGGCACCAACCAGGGTAAGCCACACCAGTAGTCAGTCTCAAGAGTCCACTCCAACTCTCTTTTTAAGTCAAAAGTGTTCCAGTGTGGAAGCATTATCTAGCAGGCAAGTTCGCCTGGGGCCGAATTGGCTTTAATTCAGTCTCGCCTGCAGGATCGAAGTATCGGGAGTTCCTTTGGTTCAGGTGAGTTCACTGCATGCAGCGACGATCCTCGAGGTTCTCACACATGGTCACGCACCTGCAGTGACTGGAGGTTCCATGCAGCTCCTTCTTGCAGGCTAAGTCTTTAGTCCATCCCACGGTCGGGGGAAAGTGGTGCAAAGTTCCTGAAGCTGATCCCTCATCCCGGTGTAGGTGCGGAGAGGTTCCCATGACAGCCTCACTCCTCCGGCGACACTCCAGGTCAGGTCATAATTCTTGCTAGTCCTGGTGACCCCCTCTGGCATACGGGGTCACCATATCTGCACTGTACAGGGGCACCAACCCGATCGGCACAGCAGATTCCTGCACAGTGGCCCCTCATGGCATATGAGGTCACTGATCCTTCACTCTACACTGGCGCCAGCCCGATCGGCACAGCATTAGTTACAGCTCACTTTCCGGTGGCCCCTCCTGGCATGTGGGATCACCGACGTCTCGCTGCACGCGGGCTCCGGCCCAGTCGGCACAGCGATATCCACGGCTCACTTCATGGTGGCCCTCTCATGGCTTACGGAGGTTGTTGACTGTCCTGCACACGAGCAACAACTTGATTGGTGCAGCAGACGTTTTCTCGCACCTCACACAGGTAGTCCACTTGACAGGATTCCCCACTGGACCTCGCTCCCTCCAACGCTCTCCTCTTCCTCACGTGGCACACTGGTCTTAGCAGGCAGGCGTTGGTGCTCCAAGGCAGGTGGTCTTGGATTTCCTGGGCGATGTCCCCTTACGCAGCAGGGAGACTAGCAGGCCTTGGCCCCTAGTCCGGGTCACAGCCAGAAGTCTTGCAGAGGTTCTCCTCACACAGCCCTACTGGCTGCTTGACAGTTGACAGTTTTTGGGGTCTCAAGCTCCCCTTCTTACCGTCCATTTACAGACCCCAAATGTGATTAAGAGTCTGAGCCTTTGAGATTTATGTTCGGAGTCTGCTCCTTTTGAAGTGCCCACTCCTCTACCCTCTCTTCCTCTTGCAAGCAGTCTGTCACAGCATGAGCGACTTCAAAACTAGCAGCCCCACAACACAGGTCATGGGAGTGACGAGAGTTCTCACCTGGATGTCAGCCACAGTGATATGTGCATCAAAAGCTTACCACAGGGCCCCATCTCCTTCCTGAGATGTGCCCAGGCCCTTCCTTGTGACCTCGGTCTGAATCAAAGAGCACCCTTTTGGTGTACAGGGGAAGCCTTGCTCTCCCTTCTCCAGTGTGTCCTATCCAGCTTACAGGAATGCAGCAATACACATCTGTCTGGAGGGGTTCTTTTATCCCCTCATAACTCATCGTTCAGGCCTGGGTTGCCCAAAATGGGACCCAATATAATACACAGTGTTGGCATTGCTCAAAAGGCTAATATATGCTAGATCTCAGTTTGGCTTCATTGGCTCGTGGTCTACTGTGTATAGTTGTGGGCACTAGGGTGGGTATATACCATGCCATGGCTCTGGATGCTAAGACTGGTTTATGTTGGGTATCTGTTTGGCTCCCAATGCTGGTAGTGTACTGCTTGTAGATGAGGGGGCTAGGCCTGGTGTATACCGGGTGTTGTTTTTAGTGCCACAGCTGGTGTATTCCTCAAATCAGTTTGGCTCCAAAGGCTGGCATTGTACTCTGTATTTATCTGGGGACTGCGGCCGGATTCAAAATCTGGCATCTATCTAATGGTTGGTTTGCTTGCAACGACTGGAATGTGCTGAATATTGGATTGGGCACCAAGGGTTGTATATGCCAATCAGAAAGATGAGGACTGTATCATCTGGATTAGTAACTGTTTTTCAATTCCTTGAAGGTTATTCCAGCCGAAGGCAGCAGAGCCCGAGCAGCAATGACACACTGAGTGGTATTTCTTCCATCGATCCCAGCAAGCATTCCAGTTCATCTCACAGTCTGGCTTCGGTAAGATAGGGAGTTGATTGTCTGCAGAGTTCCCCAACCACCTCTCCTGGATGAGAGGCAGGCATTGTTGGACGGCCTAGTTTTGCACTAGGGTTGATGGGGGCAAGGGTTTGAGGGAGGTTAAAGTGAACAACCATGAGAGCCTCCAAAGGTATACTTTCCTATAACCATAGAACTGACTATCAGGATTTAACTGTTTATCAAGATTGCGTTTGAAACACAGGAGGGCTGATGGTCCACAAACCTGCACAGGACCTGAAGCTGCCTCATTTCCTGCAGTGTTATTTATGCATAGTCAAAGGTGAACATTTAGTTTATTTTTCTGCGATACTGGCGGTGTGCCTTGTGAGTGAGCACCTGAACATGTGGTCTGTTGTGGGAGTTTTCCCAGCATGCTTACTTAGGAAAATTAGCCTGCTGTTAAAATGTGATTATGTGATGGGCTACTCTAGAAGAATATTGATTATTTCTTGGCATTTGCATTTCCATTCATTTAAACCACCTACCAGCTGTGTACTAACGAGTGTCTGTAGTGGCGGCTTGTCATACCTAGCCAGGTGGATCTCAAGGCAATGTAGGCCCGTTTGATACTGTGGCTGACTGTGGCCTTTAATTTAACCTTACTTATGCCTGTCCCCATGATGATATTTGTCATATTTTATTAAACTGGTGCAAAAGTACCGCACATCGACAGTCTAGGTCCTGCTTGGATATATTTATTTTCATCAATGCCAGGGACTCTTCCTCATGTTCACCTCCATGCTTTACTCTCCAATTAAATCACTGTTGCTCTACTGAACCCCCACTGCCTCTTCCCAGCTTCACATAAGAGATACTTAAATGTTTAATGTGTATATCTTTTATTCTAACCCTAATGCCAGCCTCGAAGCCTCTCCTTCTCCGGAAAAGCATGTAAACTCTCTTGGTGCATTTTAGACTTTGAATCAATATTGTCAATTGCCTTTTCGCTCTCAATGAATCCTGGGACTGTCTCATCTTTTCCCTGGTGCCTCGTATTCACCGATGGCAGTCGTAGACATGTTCTCTTCAGTGCTAGTACCAGTCTTTCTTTGTACCGTTTCCTTGCACAGTTATCCACTGTCTTCTAGTGCATCTTTTTGAGCTTGTCTGTCCTAGATGATTTCATTTGTCCTGTTGGTTAGCAATATCTTGGTGGGTTAAGCGTTTGCCAACAGGAATGTTTTTACCAGTTCTGTTGCCAGCATTAATCCCAACGGTGTTGCTATCCTGATGAACATGATCTGTACCAGGGGCGTAACGGAGGCCCCCACAGCCCCTGTGGTGCAGGGGGTCAGGGTTTCTTGTTTTGGAGGGGGCCCCCCTCACCCTCTAAGCCCCTGGAAGAGAACAAATAGTTAAATGCTCGGGAAAGCCACTGTGCTTTCCCAAGCAGGCCCCTGCAATGTAGGGGGCCCCCATTGAGCCCATTCTGCAGAGGGTCCCCATCATTTTGCGTTACGCCACTGATCTGTACAGGTGATCCTGGGAAGCGGCTTCGAAATCTGGGAGCAGACCCTCTTTGTGTAGATTGGAAGAGGAGGTGCTCTAAAGTGCCCATTAGTCGTTGGATTATGTTTTTGGTACTTGCATAGTCTGCCGTGGAGAAGCAGATATGTAGTGTCTCATGTGAGGCTTTGTCCATCAGATGACCGGAGCCTCTTCAAACACAAAATATACAATCTGTGCAATTCCTTCAGAGGACAAGACCTCCCAAGCTGGGACTGTAGATTTCAAACCGATCACAACTCTCATTGACTTTTCACCAGTCCTCGCACTTGTACACTGCCCTCCTTTTTGGCGACACACCTCTGATATGTTTAAAGGTTTTGCAGCCCTCAGCTTTGACCTTAAGTACAGAAAGAGTAAGCTGGCTGGAGGCTGCATCGGCTCGGACTGTCTCATTAACGCTACCTGATGATACATCCAGGCTAATAAATGATGGACATGAAGGGGTAGAACCGCTCTTTAGAAATACACTGAAAGTACAAGTTAGGCCCAATGTTTGACAATTGTGCACTTTTTCCTCTTTTTCTATATCCATTCTCATTCTTTAAAAATCCCTTAAAACAATCCCAGTTTTAAAATGAAATTTACGTATTTTTTCCCTTGTCTCTGACCAACCAAAATCATTATTCTGGAGGAAGGTGATCTGTGACGTTGTGCACCATCTGGTAGGCAGTAATTCTACCCAGTCTGTGGATCGATGCACATGACTAAGGACGCATTTTGTATATGCTCATTGTAAATGTCCCTTTCAGTGGTAGGCTATATTTGGCAGACTGTTACTGTGCATGGCTTTCCTGCTTATGAGCTGTTGGCGAAACAACCTTTTCTCCATTCCTCTGTTAGATTTACTGTAAGAGGCAAGTAAAAGCCGTCAGTTCCTTTAACAGCAGCAGCAGCGCAAAGTCCCTGCCATCTTGGCTCACCTCATTGGACAGGTTAATAGTCTGAGCTTGTGGATCTGGATGTCCCTAGACGAACCCACATCACCCCCTACCTCGGGGAACTCCACTGGCTCCCTGTGTGGAAAAGATGCCCGTTCAAGCTTCTGACCATGCATACAAAGCCCTACACAACTGCGGACCTGCCTATTTGAACCACCTCCTGAACTTCCATCAGCCCACCAGACACCTCTGCTCGGCATTACTTTCTCTAACCCTCACCCCTCGCATCCGACATAGCACATGCGGAGGTCGCTCCTTCTCCTACCTAGCAACGAAGAAATGAGACGAGCTACCCTTTCATCTATTCACCTTCACATCTCTTACAGAGTTTTGAAACTCCCTGAAGACCTGGCTATTCGGCCAAGGGTTGCCGCCCTCAACTTTTACCTTTTAGTATATAAACAGTAAGCTGGCTGGAGGCTGCCTCGGTTCCGACTGGCTCATTAACACTACCTGATGCTCACCTCAGCCAGTTTCTGGGGCAACACCTTGCAGAGGACCAAAGAAGATTCCTGATGCACTCATTTGCAGATGCCCCAGAGTTTGTGAACCTGTAGCTTAGGCTCACATTTAGGGTTGTCCTCGGTTACCAGTGCACAGTCTTGCTGAAGTTAGTGCATCGGAAAACAACAAACATGACTCTTATCAAATTTAATTTACAAATCTTCGACCCATTGGTCATTTTCTTGGCTTAAAGACATAATTCAGCTGTTGAGTGAATGTAATCTCATTTAGTTTTGCCTGCTAAATGGTTCGTGTCTGTTGGCCCCATTGTTGCAGTGTTTCAGAAGGGACTGCTTACCCGAAAGTTGCCTTTAGATTGCACAGAAATAAATGTATTGTAACTAGGGTTGGCACCTTTCCCAGACACAAATACCTGCCATCTGCTCTCGCTTTGAGATTCTGCAAAGGCCAGGGCATGTTTCTTAAGTAGAACTTTATCTGAAATGTCTGTATTTGTTTTTAACCTGGCCTATCTGCCTTTGTTCATGTTAATTATCAGTCAGGGGTTGTTAGGGCAGCCATAGAACAAAATTGAAAGAGTTTTCTTATTAAAGTTACTTTTTAAAGTAAGTACTGATAAGGGGAAATAATACCGGCGTTAGGTGATTTTTCTAATGTTTGTACCGGCAGAACATTAAAATTCTGTTCATGCCGGTATAAAACCAGCCAGGTGCCAACCATAAAGAGTTGAGGGCATTTAAGGACGGAAGGGCTTGCTTCCCGTTTGGCCCTTGCTAGTATTATGAACATTCATATAAATACGTGACTGCTCCATATCAATGGGGTATAAACTGTGCCGTCGGTAACATTGATAATGCATCCCGTTTCTGACTTGATTGTCCAGATTATTATGATTTAGTATATAGAAATTTGCGTTTGCACCTTGAGCACAACGCTGGTACTAGAAGGATGATCCTGTCTTTCATTACCTTTTAAATTCAAAGCTGTGAACTATGTTGCTGCTCATTTCATTAACTGTGCCACTTACTCTTGTATTCTCTTTGAGTTTGTACTTGGGCCTCACTGATTTGATAAAGGGGACTTTGCACTTTTACTACCTAGGAGGGTAGTGTCAGCACTAGATATAGGGTCTGGGCCGTCCTATTATTGTCCCTGGATTCGGAGTCTATTCATTATGTGGGAACTTATTTTAGCAATTGTGTTCTAATAATATTATTATGACACATTTCGACCAATACATGGCCTTGTTTACGATCAAGGCAGTGCAAAAAGGTTGCATGTATATACACAAAGGAAGGACTAGCATACAAACCATGCCATTCACTGGTGTCGCCATCTTGGAGTTGTGTTACACATCTAAAGGACAACAAAGATCAAGTTTGTGCCCCAGCAACAGCATGGAGTAATTCAAATATGTTCAAAAATAACAAGCTCAAATTAGCTGGTGTCCTGTTATAAAACAATTGTACACAACTTGCCGTTACATCCTGCCTTGTTGTACCAGTACATATACTAGTTGGTCTAATGTAGATTCCCATCCGAGGCAGTATACAGACACGTATCAGGCCAATGGCATGTGAACAGCTCAGAAACTGTGACAGACAAGGAAAGGAAGACCAGAGGTGAGTAGCCCCCCCCAAACTACAATGTTGGGAGTCTTGCAAACATTACAAAGGTGTTGATGTTGAAATACATTCTAACCAAAGATCATAAAAAATGCCTTGTGTTGCAGAAAAGACATGCAGTCCTAGTGGGCCCACCTAAAGTCCAGAACCCATGTTGTAGATATAACGTCCTAATATATCGGACTCATCAGCTTCTTGCCCCAAACTCCTATATTTTGTTCAGATGTATATCATGGTACCTCACAGTACTTTACGATCCAGTCCTGGCATAGAAGTTCAAGGTTACACATGTGCCTCGTCTAATGAACAATAATCATGATCCATTGCTGTCATAGAAATCTAACTTTAGACCAGCATCATATATGCTTCCATAAGTGACTGTCCAGCCAATATAGGCCAAGTAGGCACATTTCGTTAATGACGCACGCAAAACGTCTTATCTGAATCTTTGGGCTGCTGGCATGCTGAGCACGAAGAAAATGGTAGGGGGGGTGTAGACTAGCCTTCTACATCTTCTCTCTCCTCCATTGACAAGAGCCCCTTCCTCCTCCTAGACATAAACATAGTGATACAAAACAAATTAAAATAGTCCTTTATCCTGGAATAACAAACAAACACAGCCATCATGCCTATTGTTCGCATGCTATATTCATGCCCCATCTCTGGACTGATTCCCTACATGGATTCTCAGCTCCTTTTCAGTGTTTAATTCCCCTGGGGTTTTTGTTTCCAGATCCAGGATATACCTTGATTCCTTTCTTCTCGGCAACAATGCCCTGTTTCTCCCCTCTAGGACCAGTTCTGTTCAACTAGATGGAATCTTAGTAAGTCCAGTTGCTAAAATGATACTCGGCACAATGGCTTACAACTGTATAGTGTTTATCCTTGTTGGCTATTGCTCTCATATGCCCTAAGATCTGTTTTTTTACAGGATGAATTGTACTATCAATGTAACACTTATTACAGGGGCATTCCAGGGCATGTACCACAAAGTTGGATTTGCATTTTAAAAATGTATCTTTTTTTTTTTTTTTTAGTACCCATTCCAGAATGAACTGAAAACTCCTTTTGTCACTATTTTTACAGGTCTTGCAATTCTTCCAGGGGTAGAAACCTAAGGGATGTACTTTTTCTGTACATAATCTTGGGTCTATCCCCCAATTTATTCTTCATGATGTTATCGTACTTCAATATGTCCCAATTTCTTTCAAAGATGCTTTTTCACTCTTTTGGATGCCCTATTGTACATGGTGATGAAGCTTACTTCCTTCTTAACTGTCTCATCCCTTTTGCTGTATTCGTTATATAGCAAGAAATCCCTTGCTTTCTCGTGCACCCTCTTGACTGCGCTTCTCAACACCCATTCGAGATATCCTCTTTCCCTGAATCTAGTTAGCATGCATTCCTGTTCTTTCTCGTATGCCCCTTTCATGCTACAGTTTCTCCGTTCACTTCAGAGGTTCAGGCTGACTACTAAGAGTATGAAGGATACTGTTGCCCGCAAATGGTTTTCACACTTCTAGCTACACATCCAAGAAAATAATTCTTTCTTTGCTAATCTCGTGTGAACCTCCGATTGTAGTCATTCTCATTTAGTCTCCCCACAAATCTGATCGCCATCTCATCAGTCCAGTGTCAGAAGGAAACAGTCATCAGTGTAGCGTATCTATCACACAGTAAGGTCCGAGGAGGTTTAGAGACTGGCAAGGGTTAACTCTCCTATTTCATGTGTGTCACAAAAAAGAAAGAAGAAACCCTTGGGTCTGCAAAATATTGCTATCATAGCAGGAGACCTAGCTGTGATGGAATATCCCTTTAAGAGGACATTTTCCCTCACCCACCTTAGGTGGGATGCTTTATCATTGTGAACCTCAACATACTGTGATGCCTAGTCACGGTACAGGCTACAACTCCCACACGGAGGAGCTCAGGGATGTTTTATTGTTAATAAAGGTGTACTAAATGCCAAAAGGATGAGCTAGGGGTAGTGAGGGCTGAAGAGCAAAGTGAAAGTGTGAATTAAAGCTAGCTAAAGAGTATGTGGCTTCCTTTATTCTTGCATCCCTGGGCCAGGATTCAAAACAGGGCACTACGGGAGGAAATTATACCCACTTTTAGTGTCAAAAAAAGGTCAACATGTTTCAGCCTATTAACCCTCAGCAGAGGTGTAGTGCCTTTCTTCAGGACCTACGCGTCAGTGCTGCTGCTCAATGTGCTCAATCCTAAAATATAAATGTGTATATACAAGTGTGTGTGGAAAAATTTAAGTATACAAAACCATCCAGTGATACTAAGAAACGTCATAAAGTGAAGGATTTACTGACGGTACCTGTAAAAACATATACACACAAAAAAGTTTTTGATAGTGATAAGGAAAATAACTAGGTCAACCGTTAAACAAATCTGATAGCTCTATATTTAGGGCTATTGACTCATGGGCATCAGACAAAATACCGCCGTGCGGGGGGCGTGGTTTGGCGCATGCCGCCTAGTAGGAAAGCTCTGTGGCGGCCTTCCCGTGCTCATTGAAATCCGGCAGTTATCCGACCGATCCTGACAGGCCGGAATCGACGGAGTCGTCAAGTGGACTGCGGCCAAGGTCTGAGGCCGGAGTCGAACCGCGGACGGCGCATCTGTGGGCCCTCTCATCAGGGCCTGCTAGAGGCGCGGAGTGGCCTGGCCTAGACGCCGCAGAGGGAGGCCCTCTATGTGGGGGACGGCGGACCTCTGCGCCAACTGCTGGATGCCGGGCTGCCGGTGTGGGAGCCCAAGTGCCTGCGCGGTAGTGTGGCTCTGAGGCAGCCCGGGGCTTTATTGCCGCACGCGCTACACCGCTCTGCCCCGAGAGGCAGTGTTTGCTGGACGGCCCAGACCTGTAGCGGGATGAGGCTGCGGGAAGGCCTTCGCGGCCCGACGGAGAGCTGTGCAGGGCAGGCCCGGCATGGAGGTGAGAACTGTGGGGGCAGCCCCGAATCGCCGCCTATCACCCCCTCCCAAAGTGGTGCGAGGAGACACCCGGTGGGGCTCGGTGGCGGGCCCTGTTGACGTGCGCAGATACACTGCCCTGCTTTGGGGGACTGTGGTCGCTGGGCTGCCTGGATCGTGGCTGCTCACGGTTTGAACGGAGACAGGGCTGCGACGGGGCCTCCAGTAGCCCGATACAACGAAGTACAACCTGAACCATGAGACCAGGACGACGGGCCCTGCGCGGCGACAGGTACTGCGGGACCTGCTCCCCCCTGCCCCCACACTCCGCGGAGGCCTGAAGGGACACCCGGTGGGGAGGACTGAACTCGGTGGACTGACACAAAGCTGCGAGCCTGCGGCAGGGCCTAGCTGAAGGGCCCTCTGGGAGTAAACCGAAGGCTATGCATAGCTGGTGGTGGGGCCTCGGGGTCAGGACGTGTAGGGGCCTAGTGGAATCGCTAGACACAGAAAGCTACTGGGCCGGTCCCCCAGCCTGGCATGGAGCCAGAGCCACTGACCCAGCGGACCACCGGCTGGTACAGTTTGGAGCGCGAGGGAGCCTAGACCACCCCCCTACTGAAGCAGGAAACACAATGCGACCCAAGGGCACCACAGACTAACAAACTGGACTAAAATGCGGTGCCCAGCGTGACATTGGCTGAGGGTGTGGCGGCACAAGGGGCCCCGGAGGCAGCAGAGCCCTCTCTGGGGGCAATTATGGCGGCCATTCAGGAGCTTGGATCGTCTCTAGAGTACAAAATGGACAAGGTCACCATCGAGGTGAATCTCCTAGGCGCAGATATGAACAAGGCCTCAGAGAGGGTCGCCGTGGCCGTAAAGAACATTAGCAAACTACAAACGGCCACCAAGCGAATGGAAGTAAAAATACAACTCACGCACCATCACAAGATAATGGCGGCAAAGCTGGAGGATCAAGAGGGATGGGCCGGCAGGAACAACATCAGGGTGGTGGGGGTGCCAGAGGGGGCGGAGGGCCCCAGCATGGACCTATTCCTAGAAGACCTCATACTGAAACACCTCCAACCCAAACGGTTGTCGATCTTTTTCTCAGTGGAAAGGGCACACCGAGCTCCCGGGCCATTGCGAAAACCGGGGGCCTCGCCGCAGACGACGATTGCACGGATCCTCAATTTTAGGGGCCGTGATGCTATCCTACAGGCAGCCCGAACCAAGGGCGATGTACCCTATGAAAATGCGACAATTCGCTTCTTGCCGGGCTTCACCCTCCTAGTCCAACAACAACAACGTAACTTCGAGGTCAAAAGAACACTGCGAAACGAAAACCTTAAATACATGATGCTGTACCCGGCCAAGTTGAGAGTGATAAATGGTGGCAAGTCATGGTACTTTACATCGCCCGACGAGGTTTTGGAATGGCTTGAGGGAGGGCGAAAGACCAAGCGGCAGCAGGGACACGGCTGGCGGCGCGGAGACCGGGGTGACGTCTCCCCGCGCAGACTCCATGCTGAACATGCAGAGGTGGGCCCCCGCCTGGAGGTGGACCCCCTGGACCAATCTGGATGAGCTGTGGGAGATGGGGGTGGGGTGGAGGGGGCGCTGGGTCACCCTTCACAACAAAGGTAAGAATCTGGTATTGTGCTTGCCCGGCGAGAAGACAGCATAACCACAGTTTGATGTAGGAAACGGAGACTCCCGCTATGGGTGAGGACAATAACTGATCGGGGAACATGTCAATAATGCTTAGAGAGTCAAATGTCTAGCTACAAGAGGATGGGAAGGTGGGAGGGCTGCTGCGGGCCCATGAGAGGCGGCGCCGGCCTACCCCAGGTTATAGTTTAATGATTCCACTTGGGCGACAGGCGCTCTGCAAATTGGGGATGTGGGTGGTTGTAGACCTACAGTGCAGGGTGGCAGGGAGGGGGGGTTACACAAGGGACACTTGTTCTAGCAGTTTAATGTTATGTTTATTATATGTTTTGCACAATCAACTCATTGAATTAGTACCACAGGCAGGGCATGTTGAGAAACAGCTAAGGGATGGAGGGACGGGGAGGAGGGCGGGGACAGGAGATATGGCTCCACAATCTGCAACCGCACTGAAAATATTACCTTGGAATGTCAATGGACTGGGGGACAAGATAAAGCAGACATTTAGTCCTACAATACCTACGTAGACATTCCCCAGACCTAGTCTTTCTCCAAGAGACACATTTACGAGGCAATCATTATTTGGCACTAAACAGGTTTGGGTACACCCTACTGGCTCACGCGGGCTTTACATCGGGGACCAGGGGAGTGGTGATACTCACTAAAAACTCTATACCCCTACTATCGAATCATATCTGGCGGGATCAACTGGGTAGGTTTGTGACCCTGATGGGGACATGGAAGAGCCGCAGCCTGAAACTCTGCTCAGTATACATTCCGCCAAAGCTACATGTGGGGACCTTTCCTGAGATAAGTATAATGATACTAGAAATGCCCCTCGGGGTGCTCATATTAGGTGGGGATATGAACGCGGTAATGTCACACGAATTGGATAGAACGGTGACGCCATCTCGGGAGGGAGGGAGGGAGGGAACCACAACGGGCATTCGTGGCGGCGATGGGCCTCTCCAACTTATGGAGACTTCTTAACCCGACCAGTGGACAATACACAGTAATCTCCGCAGCACATGGTAGTGGGTCACAGCTAGATTACTTCTTAACACAATGCACTCATGTGGGAAACGTTCGTGGGGCACAACATACGGCGAGAGGCATATCCGACCTTGCACCGGTCGAGATTCTGCTTCAGGGCCCAACTAGGGACCACACCCTCCTGCCAAGCATTTCCCCATGGCACTTTAAGGACAATGAGCTACAAGAAAAGTTCAGATAGCGAACCCAACAATACTTTGATGATAACGTGGGATCAGTTGCCTCAAACTGCACTTTGTGGGAAGCGTGTAAAGTGGTAACCAGGGGATACATACAGGCAGAAACGGGGGGAATGAGGAAAGTGCGACGCTCTAGATGTGATGAGATAGAAAAGGACATTGACACCCTGGAGCGAATAATACAGTACAACGAGTCTGACTACCCCGAGCTGAGACACAGGATACGCCTTAAGCAGACGGAGCTCAGGGATCTAGGGGAGGACGCAGCCCGTCAACACACTATAGCCACACAAAGACGATTGTATGATGTAGGGGATAAGGCCAACAAGCTTATTATGTGGTTGGAGAAAAGGGATAGAGAAAGAAACTGGGTAGCCGAAATTCAAACGAGCAACGGCACAGTACATAAGACTGGGGCAGACATAGCTGAGGCATTTGCATCATATTATGAATCAGTGTATCAATCTGCAACGGCCAGGACTGGGGATGAGAGCAAGGACTTGCTCAGAGATATCGCCCTGCCGAGGAAGATAAAGAAACCATTGACCAGGAACTGAGGAGATGGAGGGGGCCATCAGCGACTTAGTCCGGGAAGGTTGCTGGTCCCAAACGGACTACCTGCAGAACTTTTTAAGTGTGTAGCAACAGTGGTGGCCCAACCAATGCTGGATATGTTCCAGGCCACACTACAGGAAGGGTGCCTACCTATAGCCCTGAGACTAGCCACTATCGTGGACATTCCAAAAAAAAGGGAAACCCCTGGAGTTTTGCAGCTCCTACCGGCCCATTTCCTTACTTAAATTTGAGACCGGTGCTGGTAAAGGTACTGTCGAACCAGCTGGCCCCCCTTATCTCCACCATAGTCCATCCGGATCAATCGGGATTTATGCCGCAGAGAAGCACTAGATTGAACCTTAGGCGCCTGTATGGGGTAATGCATGCCACAGCAGCGAATCCAACTGAACCGACCGCATTACTGTCACTAGACACACAACAGCAAAGAGCTCTTCAACATCGTGAAGGAACTCTCCAACCCCAGCTCCAACACCAACGACATCCAGCCGTCGCGAGACCTGTGCGACTCACTGGCCACCTTCTTCCACCGCAAAATCGCCGACATCCACGACAGCTTCAACACCACGACCGCCCCGGCAACCACCGAGACCACTGCCCCCACAACCACCAACCGCCTGCTCTCCTGGACCAACATCAACGACGAGGACACCAGCGAGATCATGAACACCATCCACTCCGGTTCACCGCTAGACCAGTGCCCTCACCACATCTTCAACAAAGCCAGTACAGCCATCGCGCCCCATCTCCGGAAAATAATCAACATCTCCTTCGAGACAGCAACCTTCCCGGAAAGCTGGAAGCACGCCGAGATCACCGCCTTACTCAAGAAACCCAAGGCAGACCCCAAGGACCTCAAGAACTTCCGACCCATCTCTCTGCTCCCGTTCCCCGCGAAGGTCACCGAGAAAATCGTCAACAAACTGACCCGCTACCTCGAGGAGAACAACATCCTGGACCCTTCCCAGTCCGGCTTCCGCAGCAACCACAGCACCGAAACCGCCCTCATCGCCGCCACCGATGACATCAGGACCCTGCTAGACAACAGAGAAACAGCAGCCCTCATCCTCCTGGACCTATCAGCCGCCTTCGACACGGTCTGCCACCACACACTACGAACACGCCTTCACGACGCCGGGATCCAAGAGAAGGCCCTGGACTGGACCACATCCTTCTTTTCCGGCAGAACACAAAGCGTCCGCCTCGCCCCTTCCGATCCAAGGCCACCAAGATCATCTGCGGCGTACCCCAAGGCTCCTCCCTCAGCCCAACGCTGTTCAACATCTACATGGCACCCTCGCTCACGTCGCCCAACAGCACAACCTCAACATCATCTCCTACGCCGACGACACCCAGCTGATCCTCTCCCTCACCAAAGACCCTCACACCGCCAAAGCCCACCTCCACGAAGGAATGAAGGCCGTCGCCGAATGGATGAGGACCAGCCGCCTGAAGCTGAACTCGGACAAGACGGAGGTCCTCATCCTTGGTTCCAACCCTTCAGCCTGGGACGACTCCTGGTGGCCAACATCACTGGGAACAGCCCCGCCACCCACCGACCACGTACGCAACCTAGGGGTCATCCTCGACCCCACCCTCTCCATGACTAAGCAGGTCAACGCCGTTTCCTCATCCTGCTTCAACATCCTCCGAATGCTCCGCAGGATCTTCAAGTGGATCCCCACCGAAACAAGAAAAACAGTCACCCAGGCCCTTGTCACCAGCAGGCTGGACTACGGAAACGCCCTCTACGCAGGAACGACGGCTAAGCTCCTGAGACGGCTGCAACGCATCCAGAACACCTCTGCACGTCTTATCCTCGACATCCCCCGACGCAGCCACATCACACCCCACCTGAGAGACCTGCACTGGCTCCCTGTCAACAAGAGGATAACCTTCAAGCTCCTCACCCACGCACACAAAGCACTCCACAACTCCGGACCAGCCTACCTCAACAGACGACTCAGCTTCTACACCCCCACCCGCCAGCTCCGCTCGACCAGCCTCGCCCTCGCCACAGTCCCCCGCATCCGGAAAACGACCGCCGGCGGCAGATCCTTCTCCCACCTCGCCGCCAAGACCTGGAACACCCTCCCCACCAACCTCCGACAGACCCAAGACCTACTGGCCTTCAGAAGACTCCTCAAGACCTGGCTCTTCGATCAGTAGCAGCACCACCCCCTCTTCCCCCAGCGCCTTGAGACCCTCGCGGGTATGTAGTGCGCTTTATAAGTGACATGATTGATTGATTGACTAGACGCCCGCATGGCATTTGACAGTATTGAATGACCCCATCTACATGCAGTCTTGGCCAGGCTAGGTTTTGGGCCGAACTTCTGTGCGTGTGTGTGCCTTCTGTATTGCGATCCAAGAGCCTGAGTGCGGGTCAATGGAGCAGCGTCAAGCTCTTTTTCGCTACACAGAGGCATGCGGCAAGGGTGCCCACTCTCCCGAATAATCTTTGTGATGGCGCTTGAGCCACTCGCAGCATGGATCTGTGGGAACCCTATGGTCCCTGGCATAGACGTTGGGGGATGGGAAGAGCGTATTTCTCAAAACGCCAACGATGTACTACTATATGCATCCAGACCAAGACTAACGTTTCACAGGCTCATCAATATATTCCGACTCTTTGGCTCTTATTCTGGGTACCAGATAAACTGGGATAAATAATTAATTTACACCCTATCAGGGGAACTCCCACCGCTTACTACCGACTGCGTGGCCATCGTACAACATGACAAGTTCAAATACCTTGGCATATGGATCACGGGGTCGGCGGAGGAATTCCTACACCTAAACATAAACCCTCAACTGACGAGACTGCGTGAGGACGTGACACACTGGCGACGGCTGCCGGTGTCTTTCATGGATAGAGCAGTACTATTTAAGATGATGGCCCTCCCCGCGTCTGCTCTACGCCCTGCAGAATACTCCATACAAGATTCCGAACACCTTCTTCCGGACCATTTGAGGGGGAACAACGTATGGGAGGGAGGTAAACTTCAATGCGGGGTCTACGAGGGAGGACTGGCGGTCCCAGACATCCGAAACTACTACCTAGCGGCCCAACTTATTAACCTCCACGGATGGGCCTTTGCACCACACTCTGAGCCAGCATACCGAGTGGATCGATCCACTATGGGAAAAGGTCCCTATCCACACATACAAAAGCGGTTGTGCGGGCATGGCAAACGGCCACGAAACTGCTGGTATGGAAGTCCAGACTGACTCAACAAACGCCACTCTGGGAAAGCGACTTATTGGGTGATGTGTGGCACCTACAGGGATTCTGTAGATGGAGCCTTATTGGCATAGACTCCCTCTGGGACATATGGAGAAATGGGAATATGATTACCTTTACTGAGCTTCAGACTGAATATCAAATGGCCGGCGGCAAACAGTTTCGCTGCCTGCAGCTGAGACACGCCCTAATACGTCATGTGCCAGAGGGGGAACTGCTGCCCAAATATTCCCCTCTGGAGGACCGACTCCTTCTTGATTCCATGCTTGGCAAAGCGGTCTCCCTCACATACCGAAAGATAATGAACAACCTCCCTGACCCTCTGGGCCCGATGAGAAAGGCCTGGGAATCAGACCTGGGGTAGCTCGAAGATGACGACTGGCAGGAAGCGATCCAAAGGCCCCGAATGGTGTCTATACGAGCAATATACAGACTAATCCAACTTCGAGTCCTACATAGATCATACACCCCCTGAATGCTCCTTTACAGACTAGGGAGATCAGACACGGACTATTGTGCTAGAGGGTGCGGAATGGTAGGCACCTTCTTCCATATTATCTGGGAGTGTCCCAAAATCCAGCGCTACTGGTTGGAAGTGGCTGGGGTGATGTCTGAGGTGCTACAACATACAACTTGACGCACAATGGCACCTACTGGGAGTCACAGCTCCCCATGGCCCACACACACAAAAACCTGGCTTATGCTGGCCTCGGGGGTGGCGAAGCGAAACCTTGCAAGCCTGTGGGGGGCTCAGGAGCACCAAGGCCTACCAGTTGGAAGCGGGATATGGACTGGTGCCAACTTGCAGTGAAGGTGGTGTATGAGAGCAGAGGCTGCACCAAGAAATGGGAAAAATCTGGACTTCATGGGGGAAATATAGGAACCAGCTGAGTGGCAAGGACAAAAGCGAGGGAATAACGGATGAACAATACAAGAAGAGCCAAGGGCTATATTAGAGATGCCTCCCAAGTGTATGTCACACTGTACCTCACGTCTCGAATGCTGTCCAAGTAATGTTATTCAGCGATCATTGATTGTAATGGTGGATCGAATACATGTTTTCAATAAAAAGATTGTTTAAAAAAAAACAACAAAAACGCCATGCACCATCAATATATTATAAGCTCAACGCCCCTTATTCTTAATAGTGGTGGAGTACTGTTTATAGGAGCAGTTTTCATAACCTTAACATTTGTACAATTAGTAAGGCTTACCCGCTAGTGTCGGGTATCGTGCCTCAACTCACCCTGGCATGGGGCTGAGGGTCTGTCTGTCCTTTTTGGGGATCACAGAAAGGAGAACAGAGTAAGACGGAGTCCTATGAGTGACAGGAGGGGCTCTAGGCATATGTATCCATGCCTGATTGTACTGTGTAGACCAGTTGTCAGTAGCCAGTCTATTGCGAGCTCCCAGTAGATCCCAGACACCTTCGGAGTAGCTCACAGCTTGGAGTCCATTTTTAAATGAGCCCAGGGTCGCATTTTCCTTTTAAAGTTAAAGGAAGGCTGTGTTTATTTTACATTATCATCATCAGGTTGCAGATCGCAGGGCCTGATAACGAGCAGCGCTCAGTCAGGTGGGGCCCAAAGGTGAAGAACTGAAGCACTGAGATATTGAACTCTTAAAGTCCTTGTCAACTTACTATTGGAGCGTGAGAACAAAGTGATGTTTCTGAATGCTTTTAAATGGGATAAAATTAAAATGAAAAGTTACCAGGCGTGGGGGTGTCTGGTAACAATGCGCAAGTCGTTTAGCCTTCAGTAGCTCATAGTGATTTTCAATGATCAGAAGTAGCTCTCGCCACAGAATAGATTGGAGACCCCTGTGTAGACATTTATTTAAAATAAACAATTTAGAGGTACCAATCAGGTAACGGGAAAGTGCTTTTCACTGCGGTAATGCAGAGATGGGCCATCTGACATACCTCTTCAAATTGAATCTTTCCTAGTGTTGTGAACAACTGGGACAATGCATTGGCACTATCCCCACAAAGTATGCAAAATAGTGTGTCCCCTTTTTTGAAGTGTTAAGGGTTGCCTCTCCCATGTCAGGTATATAGAGAGGCAAAGTGCGACTTATTTTGTAAACAATATGTAACCACGACCAAGGTTTGTCAAGCACATACTCGGTGCGTGTTTTACCGCTAAACAGAGAAAAGTTTTGATGTGCATCTCCCATATCAGGCGTGTGGCAAAATAGCATTTCCCAGCGAAGGGATCACGCAGCGATCTTAGTTTCAAAAGTATGTAGTGAGTGCATAAAATATCGCTAACGGGTGAAGGTTTTGTAAGTCAGGACAAAAGTGAGGAACCTATACCTGATCACTGAGAACCTGCTGCTTCGCCACACCAGAAGAGAGGACAATGTCTGAACCAGTGGCAAGGGCTTAAATACAAATTTGAGGCTATATTGAGCCGGATCAGGTGGTGGCAGATTGGCGTGGTCATGTGATCCACCACCGCTGTTCCGATCACGTGACACAGGGTACCTGGGAATTGTAATCCCATATTGAAGTGTGGACATGCTCTGAGATATAAACATGCTTTGTTCATTTTTAATGTTTTAATGTTTATAAAGTTCTTCTCATATTGCACACTCTATGAGGTCATGGACACCATGGACTAGCACAGACCCACAGTTTAAATGTGGGTATACAGTGCCACAGGGTTTCTGGAAATCGTAATTCTATACACACTCTCGTTCTCTTACTAGGGGACTTGGCCCAGGTCTTGTCTGCCCTCACCCTTGGAGACTGGATCTGCTGGACACATATTCCATATACCCGTCCTGCAGGCCCAGCAGCGCTACTACCAGTTTGTAGCGGGACAGAAGCTTTTTCAGTTCTCTGTGCTCCCGTTTGGTCTCATCAGTGCCCCTCGGATGTTCACGAAAGTGATGGTGGTGGTGGCAGCACAACTTTGGAGATTAAGGGTCCTAGTCTTTCCCTACCTCGATGACTGATTGTTGACAACCTCTAGACTACAGCAAACCTCCTGTCCTCTTTGGGGTTCATTATCAACATGCCAAAGTCACACCTGACTCCTTCACAGATATGCCCCCTTCATCGGAGCCATTCTGGACACTGTTCGGTTTCATGCCTTTCCTCCAAGAAGTAGAGTCCAGGGCATTCAGGCTAGGATCCTGATCTTTCAGCCTCTGCCGTGGATCTCAGTGAGGTTGACTCTTAGGCTGCTTGGACTGATGGCTTCCTTCATCCTACTGGTCGAGTACGCCAGGTGGCATATGCAGGCTCTGCAGTGGAATCTGAAGACTCAGTGGGCCCAACATCAAGGAGACCTCTGACCATGTTCATATTTCGGAGGAGACTACAATAATATCGCAGTGGTTAATGGGTGCGGTGGGGTCACGGACCCTGTGCCTAGAGGCCCTGCGTCTATGGAAATGACTGAACTGCCAGAGAATTTTCCTGGTGGTGAACGAGCTCAGCCATCGGCAGCTAGGAAATCACGAGTGGCAGTCGCACTCTAAGGTGGTAATACTTCTGTGTGAGACATGCCTCCTCCATTTGAATTTATCCACAAGAAACGTGCTTCATGCTGATTGCTGATTTTCAATGTATATCTTTATTGATGTATTTTTTTGATATATTTTTTTCATAGATCCGTTTTTCAATTTTCATTTAAAATCAGGTTTTCAGAAAAGATCCTGCACAGCCGACACGTGTTTCGCCCTACAATGTCAATCAGACCAGGGCTTTTCCACTCTAAGGTGGTGCAAGGTCCCTTTTGGAATCGGGAAAACCTTGGCTGATCTGTTCATTACCGCAGAGAATGCGCAATGTCAGCACTTTTACACATTAGAATTTCCAGGGTGTCCCTGGCTCTGAGACGCTTTCCGCCTCGAGTGGAACTTAGGAATCCTGTATGCCTTTCCGCTGATACCACTCCTGCCCTGAGTTCTACAGAAGATCACTGCCAACTGGGCCCAAGCCATCCTATTGGCCCTGGATTGGGCACGGAGAGTATGGTATCCAGAACTCCTGAGCTTGAGCATCTGTCCTCAGATCAGGCTGCCCCTCCGGGAGGATCTGCAGCAGGGCAAGGTTCTGCACCATTGCCTTCATAATCTCCACCTTCATGCTTGGAGATTGAGTGGCCATAATTGAACACCTTCGGCCTTCCTCCAGAGGTGGTTGATGTTATCTTGGCAGTCAGATGTCCCTCGACAAAAACTGTATATGCCTGTCGGTGGGACAAAATTGTGGCTTGGTGCGGCACTCGGCAGATATACCCCCCTCCAGGCAAAGTTATCTGATGTTTTATGGGTTGTTTTGTCTCTAGCCCGGGAAGTCCTTGATGTGGGGACAGTTAAAGGGTGCCTTTCGGCTTTTTCTGCCTTCTTTCGGATGCCAGATTAGCCCTCATTATTTAAGTCCCCAGTTGATCTGCACTTCTTGAAAGGCTTACAACATTTGTTTCCTCCGTCCCCTTGCTTCCTGCTACAGTGCAATGTAGTGATGTGCACTCTCTTTGAGCCACTTCACAACTGTCCCTTGATGTTTCTCACCCTCAAGACAGTGTTCCTCGTCACCATAACATTGGCTTTTGTGAATGAGCTTCAAGCTCTGTGTGCAAGCCCGCCGTGCACCACCAACTACCCAGAGAAGCTGAATTTGTGAACACGGGCATCCGTCTTGCCTTCTATTGCGACGCCATGCCACGTCGGTCAAAACATCACCTTGCAGCGTTCTGTGCTCCGCCTCACCCCTCTATGGAGGATGAGGTGGACAAACTCCACCATTTGGACCCCAAGAGACATCTAAGCTTTTATATTGATCGTATTAAAAGAACACTGGGTAGGCGATCAGCTCTTTGTGGGGTTTTCTGGAGCAAATAAGGGCAAGGTTGTGAAGAAGAGAAGCATCTGTCGCTGGATTGTGCTTTGCATTAAGATCTGCTATGAATTTGCCTAAAAGCAGCCTCCAGAAGGACTGCATGCACATTCTACCAGAGCCAAATCTGCTACCACTGCGTTGGCACTCAGAGTTCCTGTCCTACGCATTTGCCTGTCGGTTAGGTGGATATCCCTCCATGCATTTACAAAGCACTATTGTCTGGACGATGAGGTTTGCTGGGATTTTGCCCGCTCAGTCCTGCAAAACTATCTGGTTTGAGTCTATTCACAGACCCATCTCCGAATAGGTATTTCTTTGGTAGCTATACAAAAGGTGAGGAATCTGTGGCTAGAAGTCTCTCTATCAAAAGATCATGTTACTTGCCAATGGTAATGCTGTTTCTGAAAAAGATTCTACCTAGCTTCAGATTTTTCATCGACCCTCCATTCCTCCCCGTTAAGTGTTTGGACTCTTTCCATTAATAAGAACCCAAGTCTAGGAGTCCGCACACTAGTCACAGCCAATTGCTACTGGGGCTGTGCTTCTGGGGTGCAGACCATTTCGAAAGCAACTGACGTCAGCGTGCAGGAGTGGCACCTATATGGGCGTCATTTCCAAAGCAGAGCATAGTCTGTGCAGAGCCACATGGCGCCAGCTACCGGTGTGCAGAGGTACTACTGAAAAGCTTCTGGGTCCAGATGATGCCTGGGGAATGTTCAAAACGTGAGGAATCTGCGGTAAAATGGAGTCTCTACCAGAAAGAGCATTACCGAAGGTTAAGTAACTTGTTCGCCTAGAATCAAAGGATGAGGAGTCAATGCTGGGACTCGAACCTGGTTCCCCAGATCCAAAGTTGGCAGCTGTGGCCATAATGCCACATCCATATTTTTCAATTTGTGTGAAAGTCATACACAAGTGGTATGGTTGTGTATGATCACGTATTGGAAGCACATTCTCTGTTGAAATGGCTCTGTGAAGTGTACAAACAGCAGCAACAAGCTCTGGAAGGTTCACCCGGAGTCTTGATTGTGAATATTTGCAAGGGTTTGTTTTAAAACTGGACTTGGGGACATAGTTTAACACGTTTGCACTGGTGCACAAACTGTGCCAATCATTTTATATATTAGTTCCAAATAGACCAGGCCTTTCATGACCCACCACAAATCGGCTTGTGACCCAAAGTTTGGGAAACGCTGCAGTAGATCCAACAGTACATTTATTTAGAAAGTTTTATATAGCGCGAACATGACCACCGAGGGTATCAGAGCGCTTTACAGATTATGCAGCAAGAAAGGTTCAGGCAAACAAACAAATTCAACATAGCGAAAAGTACACAGTCTTAAAATGTCCGACATTCTCGCGAGCCAAGCAGCTGGGCCACAAATCAGCGTCTATAGCCCCAGACTCAAGTGGGGAAGCCAGACTGAGGCAGAAATTTCTTCATCAAGAGCCCTTTGACTTCTATTTTGAAGAGGACAGTGGAAGGGATTACCCTGACTTCGGGGGAAGGGAGTTCCAGATCCTCGGCGCCATACCTGAGAAGGCTCGATTATAGGTCTTTATTTCTCGATTTTTTTTTGGTTTGAGTAAGAGGGTGCTGGCGCTTCTGGAGGCTCTTGAACCACATGAGAGCTCCAGTGTCTGTGCGAGGTACATCGGGGTCTTGAAGTGGATGGCTTTGTGTGCGATGCATGCAATTTTTAACTGTATCCGAGCTTCATATGGAAGCCAATTCAGGGCCAGCAAGTCTGGAGAGATGTGGTTGTATTTTTTAGTGCCAGTTAAGAGCCTAGCAGCAGAATTGAGGGCCACCCTAAGAGGAGCCGTTTTCACTCTGGGCAAGCCACAAAGCGTTGCGCTGCCATAGTCCAGCTTTGTAATCACTAATGCTTGCACTGCAACCTTTAGGTCATGAGCAGGGAGAAAGGGTTTGAGCTTCCTTAGGATGCTGAGTTGGAAGTTCGCTCCTTTGGTGAGGGAGCTGATGTGCTTTTGCATGTTCAGACTTTTGTCTAATATAATACCAAGCGAGGATGCCGAGTCCACGAGGTGAGGTCTACAGTTAAGAGCAGTAAGCTGATTCAACCATTGTTCAATGACCGGAGATTGCTTGTGAGGTGAGATTAGGAGGAATTCTGTTTTTAGAGCATTTAGTTTCAGGTGGTTACGTGTCAGCCAGCTTTGTGTTTCCATCAGGACTGAGTTGAGGGACTGAATGTCCTCAGGGGAGGTGATCTTCAGGTATAGTTGAGTATCGTCCGCATACATGTGATAGTGAATGCTGGATGATTTTAGAATTTCTGTTAGAGGCTCCATGAACAAGTTAAAGAGCGTGGGAGAGAGTGCTGACCCTTGGGGAACCCCCAGTGTAACCGGTGCAGGATGGGACAGGGATTGGTTCACCTTGAAGCTTTGGGATCTGTTGAGGAGGAACGAAGAGAACCAGTTAAGAACGGGCCCAGACAACCCCATCCTGTGTTCCAGGAGGTCAATTAGGTTATCGTGTTTGACAGTATCAAATGCTGACGAAAGGTCAAGAAGGATCAATAGGCAGGACTCATTATGGTCCAGCATTCTTAGCGCATCATTGACAATGTGCGTTAGCGCCGACTCTGTGCTATGGCCCGGGCGGAAACCAGATTGGCATTGGTCCAGGAGTTGGAAATGGTCGATGTGGTTACAGAGTTGGGCGAGCACACATTTCTCCAGGAGCTTTGCCAAGGTGGGGATGTTGGAGATTGGGCGAAAGTTATGAAGGTCTGTGGGATCAGCAGTTGGTTTCTTTAGAATCGGGGTAACTTGACCCGCTTTTAGGCAATCCGGAATATCACCTTGCCGAAGTGATGCATTGACGATCGTAGTCCACAATGTTAGTAAGGAGGATCTAACTTCCGGGAAAAGGTTCGATGGCAGAGGGTCGTTGTAGTGATTGGAAGGTTTCAGAGTCGACATCGTTTTGCGTATAGTGCATTCATCCAAGGTTTGGAACAGACTCCAGGATGCATTGTTTTTGGGGAGGTAGGGTTGCTCAGGGTCAGTGATATCCAAGCCTGGTGGACGGAGGGAGATCAGTGGACTGATCGACAGGTGGTCACGGGCAGAGCGTAATTCAGTTTCAATCTTACTAGTCTTATCTGTGAAGAAATTTGCGAATTCTTCACAATTAGGCAATGTCCCTTGACCCAGAGACGCGGAGTTCGGATGACTATTGGCTTGGGACTTGATGAGTTCGAACAGCTTTTTTGGACGTTTTTTTGCTTGGTCTAGTTGAGTTCTGAAAAAGTGGCCTTTGAGCATCTGATGCGTTTATTATATATGCTTCTCAGGGATCTCAAGTGTTAGAGATGCTCAAGGTAGGGATAGGACCGCCACAGCCTTTCTGCAAGTCTTAAATGTCTTCTTTCGGAATTAAGACTATCAGTAAACCATGGTTTGGAGAGTTTAGAGGACATTCTTTTAAGCTGTAGTGGTGCAACCGAGTCTAGTACGTTGAGCATTGCGTGGTTGTAGTGGGCCATAAGGTGGTGGACATCCGACATGTTCGTTGGGGGGGGGGGCAGGATGTTATCGCAGAGAGCAGTCAGATCTTGCGGGTTAATGTTCCGTAGGCATCTTTTCAACTGTTTTGGGTTCTTAGGCTGGGCTCTACTTGCTCTAGCCGACTAGCCGATTCCAGGATGAGGAAGGTGATGCAATAATGATCTGCCCAATCACACGGGAGGATCGAATCCAGGAGGATGGAGTTGGGCTTACCAATGACAAGATCTAAGGTAGCTCCTTTGATATGAGTGGGGCTGTCACAGATTTGGATTAGGTTGAGGTCCAGTATGAAGGATTTAAGGCTATTGACCACCACATCATGTACATCGTTCCAGTGGAGGATGAAATCTCCCAGGAAGATCTGAGTGCCATGGAAATCAGCATTGGCCGAGATAATGTCCATGATCTGTTCTGTGAAGGGAAGGTTGTCGCGAGGGGGGTGGTAAAACTTGTGCAGTTTGCATGAATGATTGTTGCCCCCATTCACTTCAATGCAAAGGTATTCACAGGATGGCAGGAGGTCAGTCTGTAGTACTTTCACTGTAAGATTGCTACGATGTATACAGGCAATGCCTCCACCTTGACCACTGGATCTGTCCAACCTAATGATATCATAGTTGGGAGGCATTAAAAAGTCCAGGATGGGGGCAGCTGAGTCATTTAGCCAGGTTTCCGTCAACATGACAAGGTCACGATCCTGCGCAAGGGTGAGGTCAGCAATATCCGCAGCGTGTTTAGCCGCCGATCTACAATTTAGGAGCACGCATTTGAGACTTATGTTGGTGTTTGTTGGTGCCGGTAGAGCGGTGGTCCTCTTGTTAGGTTGTTCTCATTTAAAGTTCTGGTGTTTGGCCAAGGTTCAATCACTAAGGGGTAACTGTTCCTAAAAAGCAGACGGCAACCTATTCCAGTTGCGCATAAGGAAAAGGAAGAAAAGGAGAGAATGAGGTGTAGTCTCTATGTATGCAGTTGGAACTAGATGAAGGTGGGGGAATTTCTCCTTTTGGAAATAGTGCCCTCACACACTCTTGCGAGTGTCATGCTTCATCATCGGGCGTTGTTTCTCGTGGGGGCGGCGCTGCTGTCCCCCACAGGCCCCGCAAGAGGGCTCTTTGTCGGAGATCTTTTAGGAGACGCCGCAGTTGTGCATGTGGGTGTGTGGGCCTAAAAGATGTGAGAGTGAGACGAATATGACCTGTTATTTCGCATGCCATTACTTAGCATGCCATTACTACGCGGTTATTACTTGGCAATAACAGTTACTACGCACGTTTTTAGTTCGCATACCATTGCATTGAAAGTGTTAATGTATACGAAGTAAAAACTTGCATAGTAATAAAAATGGTATGCGGAATAACGTGTCATATTAAAAAAAGACATTTAACCCCTTTTCTAAAATGTTTAAAACACAACACTACTTTAAATAATAAATAGTAATACACTACCCTACACATCTAAAAATGGAAAACACTACCAAAACACTCCAACACTACACTACCCTACACTACTGAAACACCACTACACTACCCTTAACCCTAAATCACTACCCCCTGCATGAACATACGCATTCCCCACTCTGGTCCCTACACTCATTCACTACCCATCACAACCCCCCCCGACACTACACTTAACACTAAAACTTGCATAGTAATAAAAACAGACATTTGCCACAACACTACACTAAATACTAAATACAAATACACTACCCTACCCAAACACTACACTACACTACCCTACACTACTCAAACACCACTACACTACCCTAAACCCTAAATCACTACCCCCAGCACGACCCTGCCCCTACCCCAGTCCTGTCCCTACTCCCAGACACTACCCTTCACGACCCCCAACACTACCCTAAACCACTACCCTACACTACACCACACCACAACCCAAAACACTACCCCCTGCACAACCCTCCCCCGACCCCCAGTCATGTCCCTACACCCAATCACTCCCCTACACGACCCCCCCGACACTACCCTAAACCCCAAAACACTACTCCTCAAACACACTACCTTAATCCTTGAAGACCTCCCCCTACCCTAAACCCTTAAAAATAGCCCCTCTTACCTCTCTCTCCTCGTGTCCTATGTTCTCCTTCCTGCGTCTTCAGAGAGGCGGTGATCGTTATACGTCGTTGTGAGGAAACATGCGTTGTAATAACATGCGTAGAAATGGCTACGCGTTCGCATGCGTAGTAAAGCTTGCATAGTAATGGTACGCAGTGTAATGACCGCATACAAAAGGATGTTTACCGTTAAAATTACCTCAGCGGTACCTAGAAGCTAAATTTTATTCAAGGGTCCGGGAGGTAAGAGTAAAAAATAAGGGATATGGAGGACCCCTAATAAACAAATATAATAGAGGGAGGAGTATTATTCTGCTGCTCTCATTATCCGTGAGTATGTGTAAAAGTGAGATCTGGTCAACATGTTTTGCGCTTGTTAAAGGTCCCTAATGGATCCTGGTGCACTTCTTCAGGACCGTTGTGTGAAAATAAAACAATAAAAATAGGAATCAGGGACGGCGACACCCTGTATTCCTATGGTACCTATATTAAGGTATAGATGCGTCAAGGCGTTCAAAGGAACGTCTCTATCGCATTCCTGTTTCCAACCTGGTGAAGAAAAACGAGAAAAGGAGACAAACACAGAGACATGCACACAAGTACATAGTGAATAGAGTCATACACTATCAAACTAGTGATAACAGCTGTGCATTTGCTTAGACATGTGTCTATAGTGGCATGCTGGATTAGGCACGCCCCTGTTCTCATTATCCTGCATGTACATGCGTAAAAGAGTTTTCTGTCTCTTTTGTGACAGGTGCAGGAAAACATGCACAAGCCAAATGTCACCTTTGACTGGCCATACATAGCCGATGGTGACTGGTATGCCGCATTTGTATGCATACTGGTGGACATCGTAGCGATTGATGCGGTGTCGTACAATTTGGTAAAAAAATCAAGGCATTGCTGCCATGGTGCAAGTGGCAGTCCGTTACCTTTACATGATAGTGCAACCACTCTCTCGATGCTCTCTGTTACGTGAGAAATTGCGTGTGCAAATGGACGCGTTCTTTCATTCACAACATTCATGCAAATTAGTCAAGTCATACCCCTTTCAAAAAATTGAGTGCCTCATCGGCATGTCCCGCAGTCACGAAGGAAAATACCTATGGGATAATAATAGAATCGTGAGCCAAGGGGAACGATCGTAAATATCTGTGGTCTTGTGGGAGGCACCAGAAGAATACTCACAAGTCACCTCCTTCACAGCAGCCCAATACCTGCCCTGCCGCTAGTCGGACGCCGGACAACTGAGCGCGGCGCGTCCAACAAGTTATAGTGGCTCCCCCGGGAGGGAGCGGAAATGACGTGGCTGGGTCAGAGAGTGTGGGCAATCATGCATAGGTGTTGGCGTCTGTGATTACGGGGAAGACGGATACCCGCAAGTACACGGATACTGCCCAGGATGGCGGCCATCTTGAGATGTATACAGGGGTATTAAGATGTATACGGGCGCATCCTGTTTAAGGCCAAGTTAAATGCGGAGCACTAAATTATCGCTATCAGGATGACTGCAGTTAAGAAATGACAAGAGCACATACCCACATTGGTTTTGTAAATGAAAAATGCCTAACTCCGATTATCAATGTCATTGAAAACGGTGTCGGCCATGTTGGAGTGATCTTGAAGGTGTCGGTGTGGTCACAGTCATGTGGAGATTGCAATCAGTTCTCAGAGTGCAATCTTTGCCAACAGATTGCTGTGTGTGATGATGGCAACCCTCTATTAGTAGGATGATTGCAGTTAAGAAATGACAAGAGCACATACCTACATTGGTTTTGTAAATGGAAAATGCCTCACTCCCTTAATCAGTGTAATTGAAAACGGTGTCGGCCGTGTTGGAGTTGTCTTAGAGGTGTCGGTGTGGTCACAGCTATGTGGAGATTACACTCCGAGAACTGATTGCAATCTGTGCCGACAGATTGCTGTGTGTCATGGTGGCAACCCGCCATCTCAGTGTGTACAAAGAGGATAAGGATGCCCTTCTGTTCCAAGGAATGCAGCCCCATGTGCTCTAGGGTGCAACATAACCAACTAGGTGACCCTGCATGGCTAGTACTCTTGTGCTAACCTGAGTAAGGGTTTATACTCTCATATACTAGGAAGGGCCAGAGATGAATAGTATATATCCCGGGGAGTTGAATTGGTACTTGATCTCAGGTAATTAATTCATCCCAAGGTATCCCGTCATTCAGACCCCCAGAGTTACTCTTCAAACGGAACACCCAGCGCTGTTCCTGCCTGAATAGGGTGCTAGATGTCCAATTCGGATTAGATTCGATGATGGTCCATCTGAGACTATCTGGGGTGTGGTTTTTCTCAAGAAAGTGGCTCAGTAATTTGGTGCTGGTCTTCTTGCACCGTATAGTGCTCTTGTGTTCTCCTATGCGGATTTTTACGGGTCTGGTTGTCATACCTACATATCTCCTGTCACAAGGACAAGTTATGAGGTATATGCAATTTTTGGTATTGCAATTCGTGTGTCTTTTTAAACCCAGGGTCTAGCCAGACCCAGGTCAATTTGCTTGAATGCTCCAGTCAGTGGACAGACGGAGCATGATCCGCAGGGGTGGTGGCCTTCGACAGGTGGAAGAGACCATAGGGTAGGTTGAGTGATGATAGGCAACTTCGGTCGTGTGTGGACCAAAAGGTCCTTCAGATTCTGTGTTAGTTTGAACGAGAATAAAGGGAAGGCCCAGGTTTGAATTCTCCCATCTCCAGTATGCCCCAATGTTTTTTGATCAGTTTCTGAATTTCGTTAGAGCTGGGAGTGAACGTGGTTACGCACGTGAGTACATCTGTCTGTGGTCTCTCCCTTACTTCCAACAGGGCTTCCCTATGATTGTTCTTTGCCCGTTTTTGTGCTTGTCGTATTATTTCTCTTGGATAATGACGATCCGACAGATTGAGTGCCAAATTTTTGATTGTTTGCCAAACTCGCACAGGGTATTGCAATTACGGCGAAGGCGCAGGAACTGCCCCACTGGGAGGTTGTTCCTTAGTGCTTTCGGGTGAAGGCTTTCGTACATGAGGAGGCTGTTCCGGTCCGTGGCCTTCTTGTAGTTTGTTGTCAATAAGTTCCTTTCATGTAAGGTAATCACAGAGGTCCAGAAAAGGAATACTCTCGTGATTTAGTACCTGTGAATTTTAAGAATGGATCCAAGGTGTTGATCCAATCACAGAATGTTGTGCATTGATCTTCATTACCTCTCCAGAAGAGCAGAATATCATCATTATAGCGTCGCCTATAGGGGTTGTTCTCGCCTAAGATAAACTTCTCTTCAAAATTGGCCATGTACAAAGAGGCTAGGCGCGGCGCGAAAGTGCTCCCCATGCTGGTCCCCTGGATTTGGTGGTACAGTTGTTTTTGGAAGGCAAAGAAATTTTCCTTCAAGGCCAGGGAAGCACACTCACAAATGAAGGAAACGGGTGTCTCATAGGGCCATGGGTCGATGCTCTGTAATGTGGTTTCCAAGACCTCCAGAGTGGCATCTTGGGGGATGTTTGTGTACAGTGCTTCGACGTCCAAGGTAACCAGAAGGTTGATAGTTTCTGGTTCTGGGAAGTTCTCTATGAGATTGAGTACTTCTATCGTATCCCTGAGATATGTGGGGGTCTTAGTGACTATGGGGCGGAGGTAAAAGTCACAAAACTTGCTCAGTGGCTCAAGCAAAGAATCGATCCCTGACACTATCGGGCATCCTGGGGGAGGATTGGTCCCCTTGTGTATTTTAGGTAGTGTATAGTAGTAAGGAGTCCGAGGATGTTCATTAATTAGGAATGCTGCTTCCTGGGATGTAATCCACTCTTCGGTTTCTGCTTCTGTGACTAGGCCTTTGATCTTGGTGGTGAGTCGCGCAGTGGGGTCGTCTGTAAAAGGGAGATAATACGTGGTGTCGGTCAGCTGGCGGCGGCATTCCACATCGTATGTGCCAATGTCCTGAATCACTATGGCACCGCCTTTATCGACTGGTTTCAAGATGATGGACGAGTCTTCAGTGATTGCTTTCAGTAATGTTCTTTCCTCCCTTGACATGTTGTCAAATGTGCATCTATTCGTGAGGCCACCGACGTCCTTCAAGATGGCTTGCTCAAAGGTGAGCACTTCGTTAGGTGTCATTGCCGCCGTGGGTGTAAACTTGGATTTCTTCTTGAGACCGGTACCGGTAGTGGGGGTCTCCGGTCTGTCCTGGAAAAAGGCTCTCAATCTGACCTTCCGGAAGAACTGATGTAGCTCTTGATGTAGTCTAAACGAGTCCTCACAGGGTGTTGGGACGAAACCCAGGCCCTTCTCCAAGAGCCTGGATTCTTCCACTGACAGTGACCTGGAGGACAGGTTGACCACTAATGTTTCCGTCCTGACGTTTTGCTCCGCAGTGTCATCGGCTCCGGTTCCTGCCAATGCACGCTATTGGGTCCGCCTCTCCGTCTGCCTCTTCCTCTGCCCCTTCCTCTGTTGTGAAAAGGGGGGTTCGGGAATTGGTGGTATTGTGGTACCTGAAGAGGATGTCCTGGTGGTACATTCCACATCGGTTGGTGGCCCATCCACTGTCCTAGGTATGGTTGTTGTTGAAATGGATGGGGTGGGAAATTCTGGAACAAGGTTGGTGGTTGTTGTCTCCGAGTCCCTCTGGAAGTAGGTGTATAATTCCTCCCCTCATAGCTGGAATCGCTGCTCGTCGATCCTGATCTTCTGGAGTTGTTACTGCTCATTTCATCTGATGACGTATCATGACTCTGGAAGACGTAATCGTCTTTAGTGTAGGAGTACACCTTCTCCTGGTCGAATCATTTGACGTCCTTCTGGAGTTTTGTTATCTTTTGTTTAGTGAGAAAATCCTTATGTTCCGTCATCTCTTCATTAATTTTTGCCAGACGTGTTTTGAATGCTGTAATCGAGATCCCTGCTTTTAGGCCGGTCTCCGCTAAGGTGATCTGAACCAAAAGTTCGTCTGACAGACGTTTGGCCGTATTGATTATGAGTACAAGCCAGTCTCTTGTGCATTTCCACGCTATTTTAGACCACTCTTTCCGGAAGGTTAGGTCTTCTAGAAAGATCCGAAGGGTGAGTGTCACTAGTAGACCATTGGGTGCTATATTGGCCCGAAGATATTCAGTCATTATTATGCCGTGTAAGGCTGTCTTTATCTGTTGCTTTCTCAATGCTTGTAGGGCTTTCCAATTGTCGTTCTTACACCCTGTTGCAGCACTACCATCTTCTGCCAGCAGCGAGGGAGCCCTGAGGATTTCAGCCACAGTGTCGTTGTCAAAACTCAAGCCAGGGTTGTCCATTTCTATAAAGTGAGTGCGCACCTGTAGGAGTGACCTCTGGTATAAATGTCGGGGTATATGGTGTTCCTGAGCGAGTTCTAGTGGAAAAAAGGAGAAAGATAGTTGAAGGGTCCCACGGCTAGCTGCCGTACTAAGTCACAAAACACTGTCAAGAGGGGGGGACGTGGAGCGATGAGGAAAAAAGTAGGTCCCGACCAGTGCTCCCAAAGACTAACGTACAATCACTAAGGGGTGTAACTGTTCCTGAAAAGCAGATGACAACCTATTCCAGTTGCGCATAAGGAAAAGGAAGAAAAGGAGAGAATGTGTAGTCTCTATGTATGCAGTTGGAACTAGATGAAGGTGGGGGAATTTCTCCTTTTGGAAATAGTGCCCTCACACACTCTTGCGAGTGTCATGCTTCATCATCGGGCATTGTTTCTCGTGGGGGCGGCGCTGCTGTCCCCCACGGGCCCCGCGAGAGGGCTCTTTGTCGGAGATCTTTTAGGAGACGCCGCAGTTGTGCATGTGGGTGTGTGGGCCTTAAAGATGTGAGAGTGAGTTAAAATTACCTCGGCGGTACCTAGAAGCCAAATTTTATTCAAGGGTCCGGGAGGTAAGAGTAAAAAATAAGGGATATGGAGGACCTCTAGTAAACAAGTATAATAGAGGGAGGAGTATTATTCTGCTGCTCTCATCCGTGAGGGTGTATGAAAGTGAGATCTGGTCAACATGTTTCGCGCTTGTTAAAGGTCCCTAATGGATCCTGGTGCGCTTCTTCAGGACCGTTGTCTGAAAATAAAACAATAAAAATAGGAATCAGGGTCGGCGACACCCTGTATTCCTATGGTACCTATATTAAGGTATAGATGCGTCAAGGCGCTCAAAGGAACGTCTCTATCGCGTTCCTGTTTCCAACCTGGTGAAGAAAAACGAGAAAAGGAGACAAACACATAGAGACATACACACAAGTACATAGTGAATAGTCATACACTATCAAACTAGTGATAACAGCTGTGCATTTGCTTAGACACGTGTCTATAGTGGCATGTTGGATTAGGCACGCCCCTGTTCTCATTATCCTGCATCTACATGCGTAAAAGAGTTTTCTGTCTCTTTTGTGACCGGTGCAGGAAAACATGCACAAGCCAAATGTCACCTTTGACTGGCCATACATAGCCGATGGTGACTGGTATGCCGCATTCGTATGCATACTGGTGGACATCGTAGCGATTGATGCGGTGTCGTACAATTTGGTGAAAAAATCATGGCATTGCTGCCATGGTGCAAGTGGCAGTCCATTACCTTTACATGATAGTGCAACCACTCTCTCAATGCTCTCTGTTACGTGAGAAATTGCATGTGCAAATGGACGCGTTCTTTCATTCACAATATTCATGCAAATTGGTCAAGTCATACCCCTTTCAAAAAAATGGAGTGCCTCATCGGCATGTCCCGCGGTCACAAAGGAAAATACCTATGGGATAATAATAGAATCGTGAGCCAAGGGGAACGATGGTAAATATCTGTGGTCTTGTGGGAGGCAGCAGAAGAATACTCACAAGTCACCTCCTTCACAGCAGCCCAATACCTGCCCTGCCGCTAGTTGGACGCCAGACAACTGAGCGCGGCGCGTCCAACAAGTTATAGTGGCTCCCCCGGGAGGGAGCGGAAATGACGTGGCTGGGTCAGAGAGTGTGGGCAATCATGCGTAGGTGTTGGCGTCTGTGATTACGGGGAAGACGGATACCCGCAAGTACACGGATACTGGCCCAGGATGACGGCCATCTTGAGATGTATACAGGGGTATTAAGATGTATACGGGCGCATCCTGTTTAAGGCCAAGTTAAATGCGGAGCACTAAATTATCGGTATCAGTAGGATGACTGCAGTTAAGAAATGACGAGCACATACCTACATTGGTTTTGTAAATGGAAAATGCCTAACTCCGATAATCAGTGTCATTGAAAATGGTGTCGGCCGTGATGGAGTGGTCTTAGAGGTGTCGGTGTGGTCACAGCTATGTGGAGATTGCAATCAGTTCACGGAGTGTAATCTGTGCCGACAGATTGCTGTGTGTCATGGTGGCAACCCGCTATCTCAGTGTGTACAAAGAGGATAAGGATGCCCTTATGTTCCAAGGAATGCAGCCCCACGTGCTCTAGGGTGCAACATAACCAACTAGGTGACCGTGCATGGCTAGTACTCTTGTGCTAACCTGAGTAAGGGTTTATACTCTCATATACTAGGAAGGGCCAGAGATGAATAGTATATATCCCGGGGAGTTGAATTGGTACTTGATCTCAGGTAATTAATTCATCCCAAGGTATCCCGTCATTCAGACCCCCAGACTTACTCTTCAAACGGAACACCCAGCGCTGTTCCTGCCTGAATAGGGTGCTAGATGTCCAATTCGGATTAGATTCGATGATGGTCCATCTGAGACTATCTGGGGTGTGGTTTTTCTCAAGAAAGTGGCTCAGTAATTTGGTGCTGGTCTTCTTGCACCGTATAGTGCTCTTGTGTTCTCCTATGCGGATTTTTACGGGTCTGGTTGTCATACCTACATATCTCCTGTCACAAGGACAAGTTATGAGGTATATGCAATTTTTGGTATTGCAATTCGTGTGTCTTTTTTAAACCCAGGGTCTAGCCAGACCCAGGTCAATTTGCTTGAATGCTCCAGTCAGTGGACAGACGGAGCATGATCCGCAGGGGTGGTGGCCTTCGACAGGTGGAAGAGACCATAGGGTAGGTTGAGTGATGATAGGCAACTTCGGTCGTGTGTGGACCAAAAGGTCCTTCAGATTCTGTGTTAGTTTGAACGAGAATAAAGGGGAAGGCCCAGGTTTGAATTCTCCCATCTCCAGTATGCCCCAATGTTTTTTGATCAGTTTCTGAATTTCGTTAGAGCTGGGAGTGAACGTGGTTACGCACGTGAGTACATCTGTCTGTGGTCTCTCCCTTACTTCCAACAGGGCTTCCCTATGATTGTTCTTTGCCCGTTTTTGTGCTTGTCGTATTATTTCTCTTGGATAATGACGATCCGACAGATTGAGTGCCAAATTTTTGATTGTTTGCCAAACTCGCACAGGGTATTGCAATTACGGCGAAGGCGCAGGAACTGCCCCACTGGGAGGTTGTTCCTTAGTGCTTTCGGGTGAAGGCTTTCGTACATGAGGAGGCTGTTCCGGTCCGTGGCCTTCTTGTAGTTTGTTGTCAATAAGTTCCTTTCATGTAAAGTAATCACAGAGGTCCAGAAAAGGGATACTCTCGTGATTTAGTACCTGTGAATTTTAAGAATGGATCCAAGGTGTTGATCCAATCACAGAATGTTGTGCATTGATCTTCATTACCTCTCCAGAAGAGCAGAATATCATCAATATAGCGTCGCCATATGAGTATGTTAGGCCTATAGGGGTTGTTCTCGCCTAAGATAAACTTCTCTTCAAAATTGGCCATGTACAAAGAGGCTAGGCGCGGCGCGAAAGTGCTCCCCATGCTGGTCCCCTGGATTTGGTGGTACAGTTGTTTTTGGAAGGCAAAGAAATTTTCCTTCAAGGCCAGGGAAGCACACTCACAAATGAAGGAAACGGGTGTCTCATAGGGCCATGGGTCGATGCTCTGTAATGTGGTTTCCAAGACCTCCAGAGTGGCATCTTGGAGGATGTTTGTGTACAGTGCTTCGACGTCCAAGGTAACCAGAAGGTTGATAGTTTCTGGTTCTGGGAAGTTCTCTGACATTGAGTACTTCTGTCGTATCCCTGAGATATGTGGGGGTTGATCAATATAATTTCTTCTCCTCTAGGCATTGACATCCAGGTTGAAAAACATTCCTCTTCACAACTATACCAATATGACGGTGGGGCCCATAACACGGCATAAACATTCACTCTCTCATATATTCCCTGGAACTCATCCGCCTTTACTTAGGAGAAAAAGTTAATGACTTGCTGGAAGGAGACGGGATACCTTTTAAATCAACACGATAATTCTCAAGCTTCGAGGTATTCTGCTCATTGGTCGATGGACCAACTAGTAGGAATCAGTTGATGGTGATTAAGACCAGCTCAATCACTTAAATTCATATTAACATTTACATTTATTATTGAGCTAAAGAACCACAGACTCATAAAGTTAATTATAATATAGTTTATCTAAAATTTTAAGCATGAATAAATTCAGTTTTATTAATCAGATCAATACATTTATTAACCTTATAAGAAATAAATTGAAATTGCAATGCATACCCTTTTAGATGGAAGAATAAAGTTAGTCACAGAAGTTAAATTCAGATCTCAGCATAGAACTCCCAAAAACTGACTGTCTATCCTGCTAAACAAGCCTCCTCGACGGACCACCTATACAGGTTTTCCGCCACAATCTCGTTCTTTCTCAATCAAAATGTAAGAGTAAAAGATTAATCGTATTAAAAATATAAAGGCCTATGGAAAATAGCAGCGGCTTCTCCAGCGTCAGCGTCCAGTGCTCAATAAAAATATGTAAAAAGCAGCGCCCCTCCTACTTAAGAGTAGGTCCTCTTATACCCTAATACTAGCTTACTAAACACAAATGTTTCATTTTTGGGGGCGAGATTCACGCTAATTGGTCCATTGGAGGGGTGGCAAACATCTCCTCATTGCCCTCCTTGCCCAAACCAGTTCTGAAAAATGTTATATAATTTTGTCCTTTCTCACGGTTTCAGGACATTACCAATCCAATTGACATTCTTTCTTTGTATCTTCTTTCTGATACTTCATTTTAAACAGTTCATTGTCAATTCACGGATACGCTTCTGGTTCTCACACTCTTCCGCTGAGTCCCCCTTTGGCATACGTCTGGGTAAAAAGGTCATCATAACCTTGATCCCTCTTCCATCCTGAGCTTTGGAAGCACCCATGTGATGTATTTGTTCACAGCTTTTTCTTCCGCTTTGAAGCCATCTTGCGCTTGTGCATTTAAGCTTATTTGTCTCGGCAGCCATTTTTACGGCACGGCCTAGCAGGCTTGAACGAACTATCATAGAAACAAACAGATAATAGTTAAGAATAAGAAAATAAGCCTTTTCGTTTCCCTCCCGTCATTCTACGTACCCCAGTTAGGTGTTACCTAGCAAAAGCGACATATAAAGCTATTTCTTACTTACCAACCACTTTCTTTTGCCACCATACAATTAACTGCGTAGCACAAATCATGCAATATTATTCTAATTAATACGCAAATCATTGTTATTGTTATTTACATTAACAATTGTAAGTAGATTAGTTTGCACAGATACTGCATGTTACCAAGAACACTTATTAAGGAAAACATACATTGTTGGTTATTAATTTAAACGAACAATTGTATTAATTATTAACGTTACTATTAGGGGTTCAAAATTTTCTCGTTTACCTTGCTCCATCAACTCCCCCTTTGGTGATTTTTAATATCACCACAAAAGCCCATGTTACACAAATTTGTCAGATAGCATGTTTCTTATCCTTTTGCTTCTTTGTTAGTTTTACACAACTGTATCCCTTTCATCTTGTCTTTTTGTTTTCTTATACATGCTTTCTTTCAGTTCTTCCAGTTCTATTTCACCTATTTCTCGATCTCTTTATTTATTTATCTTATTTTCTCTTTCTATTTTGTTTTGTCTTTTTCTCCTTTTGATACATATAATAACAAATCTCACAATTAATACTACTAAGATTATTACTGTCGCTGATATCATAACTTTCCCTATAATAAAACTACTATTTTAGTGAACCATTTTGATACTGAGGAAAAACTCTTACCAAGTTTCTCCCAGGCATTTTCAACCTCCAGTGGAACAAGTTCTTTGTGCGAATTTGTAATATTCTTTATATACTTTTGTATATTTTCACTTTTATCTGGAATGTAAGTGCAACAATGTTGGACTTTCAGCATTCCACAGACTCCACCCTCTTTTGCCAAAAGAATGTCAAGGGCAAGTCGATTTTGCATCACCATAGCTCTCATGGCAACCATCTCGGTATTTACCATCAAGAACCCTCCAGCAGTATCTGTAGATAAACGATCTACTACTGTGGATAATTTCCGAATTTTAAATGCATTCAAAGATATTCCCACTGCTGGTATCAATGCTCCAAAAATATCACCCACTATTTCTGAAAAACTTTCCCTTTTTCTTGGTGTGAATGTTTTACCCATCTCATGTGTTCCTTTTTCTTCTCTATCTACATGAAAAATCTTTGGAAAGACCAGGCCTAAGTAGCACGTCCCATACCAATGGTCCGGCAACCTGTAATAAGCTCTGTTTCCGCAAATATAATAGATCCCAGGAAATATTGGATCTTTTCCCCCTTTGAATTCCCAACCTCCTAAAATTTTATAAGTGTCTTGACAATCACTGGAACCCACGAAATAGTTATCATACCTTGTTCTATTTCTACTAATGCACAACTTTCCCTGTTGGGGCCAATCCAAAGTCATAGCTGCATTTGTCCTTTTCTTATCATTAATTTCTTCTTCAATTGTCCAAAGAGGTGTTTTTGTCTCCTCTTCTATCACTTTTCTTTGAAATTTTACTCTTCTATTTTCAACCATTTCTAAAAACACCTTTTCCTCCTTCCTTAACTCACAGGTAAGGTTGTGCTTAACTATGTCATCTGATGTTAGAACCTTATTTTCTAAGAAAAATTCTCCAAATATTCTTGCCTCTTTCACCTTATTCAATTCAGATATTATAGGAATCTTTGCAAAAACCTTATCAATGTCAGTATAATAATAATCTAACCTTCCTATTCTATAAAATAGAGTAGCTAAAACACTACATGTTATTCCATACGTCAAGGGAAGGTGATGGTAGGTCACACCTTCTACAACAGACGCAGGCAATTGCATACAAACATAACAATCTCTCACATCCATCGTTTCTACATATTCATATAATAATTTTGTGAAAACATTTTTAGAAAAATCAGTTATGGATCTATCTTTATGAAATTCTGCACTATCTTTTAATATGGCTGTTTTCTGTATGTCAGCTTCCTTATCCTTCTGTGTGTTATTCTCTAATATGGGTGTTTCTTCTACAGCTAATTTAATTGGAATGGTGATTGCTAAAATAAACTATACGAACATTAATAATCCTGTACAAAAGAAGCACATCTTGCACCATCTACGTAAGAACTCACATCTACATGTTCTATTTTTAGTATCTACCTTCTTGTTCTATTGTGTATATATATATATAATATATACAGAAAATGTGTCACCACACCTCAGAAATGACGTCTTAGCCACCCTACGTTCTCACTTTGTCTCGTTTGGTACTTTCTTTAGTTCTTCTCAGAACTCTTTCTTGTCTTATTCGGGGTTTTGTCCAGTCCGGTAGAAATTTCTTTCTAATTTCTTTAAACTTGTTGCACTTCACTTTCACCCATTAGGTTGTAACTTTGTTCAGGGTCCTCGTGAGTGTTTTCTTCTTCCTTGATATCAGTCAACGCAATGTATAGCCATTCAGGTGATTTTATATTTCAGATTTGCTTTCTTTACTCTTTTTGTTTTCTGCAATTGTTTTCCACCTTGTTTTTCTTGTTCCTTTTGACTGGTTATTTCATTTACTTGTTCTGCATGATTTCCATTTAGGTTTATAATCTTGCATCTCAATCTCTTAACTTCGTTGGGCCAATTATCTCCTTTTCTCGGCCTTTTCGGTTCACTTTCTTTTTCTTCTCTTTCTGCTCTCCAAGTTCTCTTTCTTGTTGCTAATTTCTGTTTTCTTTCTTCTCCACTCTCTTCTGATTCGGTTTCAGACCTTTCTTTATTGCCTCTTATCTTGAACTTTATGATTTCACTTCCTTCCTCTAGTTCTGATCCTTCTTGTGTTTTTCTTCTTTGATCACCTACTTCTGTCCCTCCTCAAGGTTCTTCCGAATTCGCGTCGATCTCTCTTTCTGTTTCTATATTTCCCTGTTCCTTTATTCGCCGGTCTGTCCCTATTGCTCCTCGAGATTCTTCCGATTCTTCTATCTTTCTATTTGAAACTATCCCCCCTTCATCTATTTGAATAATTTCTGAAGGATCTTTACCATAGCTTGTACTTGGTTGCTCACTATTGCTGTCTTTTTGCTCAGTTTCTTCGTTTATGATATCAGTTTTCCAGTCCTGTTTCAGATTTTCATCACAATCTGAGTGATCTGTATCAGATGCTGAACTGGTGTCTGATATTTCCAGATGTCGACTTACAGGTCGATCTTCAAATTCTGGAACCTTTGCTATTTCATTATCTCCTCCTGTTGTTGAACTTGTACTTTGGTCTTCCAGATGTCGACTTACAGGTCGATCTTCAAATTCTGGAACCCTGTTTGTTTCTTCTTCTGCATTGGATGCTGAACTGGTATCCGATATTTCCAGATGTCGACTTACAGGTCGAGCTTCAGGATCTGGAACTCTGATGGTGTGGCTGGCATGTACCCAGTGTTTCACTCCTGCACATTTGACTGCAGTTGTTGTTACCAGGATCACTTGTCTTGGTTGGTCCCAGCGGGGAACCAAACAGTTTCTTCTCCTGTGGACTTTTATGCGGACCCAGTCTCCTGGATTCAAATCATGAGCTGGTTTTCTTTCGAGAGTGGTCGCATCCGGTCCAACCTGATAAAACACAGAACGTACCACATCAGCTAATCCTTTGCAATAATCCAACACGAGATCATCAGTTATAGTCAGCAGTTTGTTGACAGGTACATGTCTCATTGCTCGTCCCATGATTATTTCGTGGGGACTCGGACCTGTCTTTCTTTCAGGTATGCTTCTGATAGTCATTAAGACCAATGGCAAAGCATCTGGCCATTTGAGTCCTGTGGCTTGACACATTTTCCCTAACCTGTTCTTTATCGTTCACTTGTTCTACTACTCCAGAAGCCTCTGGTCTGTATGCACAATGCAGTTTCTGTTTAATACCAAGTGCTTCACATATCAATTGAATTCGTTCTGAAAATGTGTTCCTCTATCTGTTTCAATCGTTACTGTAAAACCATACCTTGGAATGAATTCTCTCAGCATGAGTTTTGCTACTGTAATTCCATCATTCCTTCTGGTCGGGTAGGCTTCCACCCAACGGGAAAACAAACAGACGACTACAAGAACATATCTTAATCTATTGCTTGGGGGCATTTCTATAAAATCCATCTGCATTCTCGTGAAAGGACCTCCCTCTCGTCCTATTGTTCCTAGACTCACTACTGTCTTCCTTCCTGGGTTTATTTGTTGACAAATAAGACATCTTTGACAAAGACTCTCCGCTATGGCTCTGAACTTTGGGTTATACCAGGTTTGTCTGAAAAGTCTGATCATTGCATCTCTTCCGATATGAGCTTGTCCATGGTACATCCGTGCCATGTCAGAAATCATGCTATCAGGCATAACTGGTCTTTCGTCTCTGTAAACCCAAAAGTCATTTTCCTCCCTTTTTCTGCATCCTGCTTTTATCCAGCTATTTTTTTCTTCATCATCTGCTGCTTCCTGTAATTGTCTCACCTCATCCCATGTCTCGACAGGGTTAGTAAAAAGCAAAGGACACGAAACATGCTCTCTTTCCCTGCCTCTGTTCAATGAGACTACATTTTTAGCACAATACTGAGCTATTTCGTCGGCAAATTTGTTGCCCACAGTTATGTAGTCTTCCCCATTTTTGTGGGCATTGCACTTCACCACTGCAATCTGTTTAGGCAGCTGTATCGCCTCAAGCAACCTTTTCACAAACTCACCATTTCTGATTGGGGTCCCTGCAGATGTCAAGAAACCTCTTTGGGACCAGATCTGCCCAAAATCATGAACCACTCCGAAACCATATTGGCTATCCGTGATTACTGAGATTCGGACATTCCTTCCCAATTTGCATGCCTGTATTAAAGCAACTAGTTCAGCCACATATTCCTTTCAAACAAGATGCTTCCATTATGGCAGCTACTGTGCATACTGCATACGCCGCACTTAAAACTCGTTCTCAAACATGAGCCATCAACAAACAATACATAATCTGATTCTTTTAAAGGCTCATCTCTAATGTCTGGCCTTGGTTTTGTACAATACTCGATTACATTCAAGCAATCATGGTCAACCTCATCCATATTTATCATATTCTCTTCATCCGGCAATGATGTCGAAGGATTTACATTTGTGCATCTGTCAATGGTTACATTGTCTGCACTTAAAATCACTTTTTCATACCTAGTCAGCCGACTATGTGTCATGTATTGAGTTTTGGTTCTTGTCAAAAGAATTTCCACAGAATGGGGAACATATACTCTCAATGGATAACCCATCACAATGCCTTCACTCTGTTCCAGACTCACACAAGTAGCAGCTACTGCTTTCAGACACCCAGGCAACACTTTTGCTACCGGGTCTAAAACAGCTGAAAAATACGCAATAGGTCTTTTCATGTTTCCATGTCTTTGCATTAAGACTGAAAACACGCACCCATCTCTCTCACTACAATACAGCTCAAAATCTTTTTTCATAGTCAGGCATTCCCAGTGCCGGAGCTTCACATAGTTTCGTTTTTAGTTCTCTAAACGCTTTCATCTCTTCATCATTCAATTCAAATGGATCTTTAACATCCTTTTTTGTCAAACGCTGTAATGGTTTTGCAATTAATGAAAATCCACTTATCCATTGTAGACAATATCCAACCATTCCCAGGAACATTCTTACCTCTCTTTGTGTCATTGGAGCTCTCATTCCTTGAATTATTTTTATTCTCTCAGTCGTTACTTTTCGCACTCCCTTTTCAATCTGATGTCCTAAGTATTGGACCTCCTGTTGGCAAAACTGTAATTTTGATGGGGATACCTTATGTCCTCCTTTTGCTAAATGATTCAGCAAAGCAATTGTGTCGGTAACACATGCTTCTTTTGTTTTTGATGCCACCAATAGGTCATCAATATACTGAACCATCACAGATTTTTCGGGCATTTTCAAATCTTCCAATGATTTCTTTAGAATCGGATTAAAGATCGAGGGGCTTTCTGTATACCCCTGAGGAATTCGGCACCATTCCAAAATACGCTCTCCAAACCTGAATGCAAATAATGGCTGCCTATCTGAATGTGATGGGATAGAGAAAAATGCATGGCACAAATCAATGACCGTGTACCATTCCGCTTCACATGGAATCTGATACAGTATTACAGCAGGGTTTGGTACAATTGGACAACAAGGAACAACGATTTTATTGACCTTTCTTAAATCTTGTACTATTCTATATGTTCCGTTCGGCTTTTTCAGTCCCATTATAGGCGAACTACATGGACTGCTCATTATTTCTCTCAAAATTCCTTGTTCAATCATTTTATTTATTACAGGTGTTATTCCTTCAATTATTTCTGGCGTCAATTTATACTGTGGAGTATTTGGGTAACTTATTCCTTCTTTAACAGAAATTTTAACAGGGTCTACTCCTTTCATTAACCCTATATCTTCGCCCGTAAAATCCCACACCTCCTGTTTTACTGTTTCTTTCAACTCAATTGGGATTTTCTCTACATCAAACACAGGAAATAAATCATTCACTTCTGACTCTAAATTCACCATTGTCATTTTATACAGTACATCTTCATCGGGAGTCTGAAATGCAATCCCATCCGGAGTACAATAGATGGTGCAATTCATTTTGCAAAGTAGATCGCGTCCTAGTAAATTCACAGGACTGCAATCACACACCACAAATCGGTGCATTTCTCTGAATGGTCCAATCTTTACCTCTACTAATTTGGTAAGAGGCGCCTTAATTTGCTGGTTTGAGACACCAACGACTTGGATATGTTCACCTGAGAGAGGAAGGTTTGGAATTTCCACTGATCTAACAGTGGAACGGGTAGCTCCAGTGTCCACAAGGAATGTTACATTCACTTCTCCATCCACAAATGAACCTGCTTGATCTACCTCTAGAGTTGCGCCAAGCACGCACTCTTCCTCCTCTCCTAGGCACCGTCATAAACTTTCATCCGACTCATTCCCATCCTAACCAATACTGCGATATTGCAGCTGCGCGCGGCAATTGTGTTACCTGCTCTCCTCCGTAGAATCCTGTCTCTGCACTGTATCTTTGTGGATTTACACTCTTGGGAAGTGGTGGTTGAGGCACCTGACTCTGCTGAGTAACTACCTGCGGTTGCTGCAGCTGTTGGTAACTCACCTCACTCTGCACCTGTGGATTTAATGATTGATTTTCCGCATTAGCTTTTGGAGGGAATTTACACTCGTTTCTCCAATGCCCTAACTTTTCGCAGTTGTGGCATGGCCACTTCTTCTTTGCCTCTTCTATACTCATTTGGCCTTTTCCTTTACCTATATTCGGTTTGGATTTAGTTTGTCCTGCCTCATTAATCTGATTATTCAGTTGAGCTTCTTGTTTCTCTGCAACTTTCACTTGTGCCCACATCGCTTTCTCTTTTAATTTACGTTGTCTACATTCAATGTCATCACTGCAATATTTAGCATACCTCAACACTTCATCTACTGTGCTGTTTTGCCAGCAGATCATATGCTGTTTGATCATTTCACTTATTTCTGGCTTTAACCCATAAACCTATATACAAAATGACTCATGTCTTTTTCATTTAAAGTCTCATAGCCACTATACTGTTTGAAAACCAGAAGTAGCCTTTCATAATAGGCATGTACAGATTCCTTACTCTCCTGCGTAGTTCTATCAATTTTTACCCATTCTGTTTCTTTAGGTGGAATTTTATTTTTCAAAAATGTAATAACTTGGTCATATTTCCTCATAACTTCTGGCCCTGGCGCTCCTGTTTTTGCGTCTCTTGGGAATTCTACAGTTGGCCAATCGATGGTAATTTTACACTCTGTCCATAAATCAGCTGGTACTACAATGTCAAATAATCCATCCAAATCTACCCACAACACCTTCGAAACTTTGACAAACCTTTCCACTTGTCTATACCATTCTACAGGTTTTTCTCTTAATTTTGGGAAGTCATTTGTAAATGACAGTATATCTTGTCTGGACCAAGGGACATGCACATAACTACCTCCTGGAGTTTCTCTCATCGGATATTCCCTTACAATTGATTCCTTGTCTGTCACCGCAAAAGCCAAAGACGCTTTATCGGTCGTTTTCTCATTTCTTCTAGTCCACCTGCTTCTCCATCTGTCCACATCACCCCATTTTCTCAACAAAACAATCAATTCTTTTATTTGGGTTAACCGTCCTGCTGTGTTCAAATTTTCTATATCTTTCTCACAAAAATCTACCCTATATGGTTTCTGTAAACTTCTCACCTTTACAAATTCTACTCCTAGCTCATTCGCTGTCTCTTCTAATTTGTCATGCAAATTTCTAGCTCTCCATGTAATGCTTTTGCACAGAAACAAACAGATAATAGTTAAGAATAAGAAAATAAGCCTTTTCGTTTCCCTCCCGTCATTCTACGTACCCCAGTTAGGTGTTACCTAGCAAAAGCGACATATAAAGCTATTTCTTACTTACCAACCACTTTCTTTTGCCACCATACAATTTACTGCATAGCACAAATCATGCAATATTATTCTAATTAATACGCAAATCATTGTTATCGTTATTTACATTAACAATTGTAAGTAGATTAGTTTGCACAGATACTGCATGTTACCAAGAACACTTATTAAGGAAAACATACATTGTTGGTTATTCATTTAAACGAACAATTGTATTAATTATTAACGTTACTATTAGGGGGTTCAAAATTTTTCTCGTTTACCTTGCTCCATCAGGGTCTTAGTGACTATGGGGCGGAGGTAAAAGTCACAAAACTTGCTCAGTGGCTCAAGCAAAGAATCGATCCCTGACACTATCGGGCGTCCTGGGGAAGGATTGGTCCCCTTGTGTATTTTAGGTAGTGTATAGTAGTAAGGAGTCCGAGGATGTTCATTAATTAGGAATGCTGCTTCCTGGGATGCAATCCACCCTTCGGTTTCTGCTTCTGTGACTAGGCTTTTGATCTTGGTGGTGAGTCGCGCAGTGGGGTCGTCTGTAATAGGGAGATAATACGTGGTGTCGGTCAGCTGGCGGCGGCATTCCACATCGTATGTGCCAATGTCCTGAATCACTATGGCACCGCCTTTATCGGCTGGCTTCAAGATGATGGACGAGTCTTCAGTGATTGCTTTCAGTAATGTTCTTTCCTCCCTTGACATGTTGTCAAATGTGCGTCTATTCATGAGGCCACCGACGTCCTTCAAGATGGCTTGCTCAAAGGTGAGCACTTCGTTAGGTGTCATTGCCATCGTGGGTGTAAACTTGGTTTTCATCTTGAGACCGGTAGTGGGGGTCTCCGGTCTGTCCTGGAAAAAGGCTCTCAATCTGGACTTCCGGAAGAACTGATGTAGCTCTTGATGTAGTCTAATTGAGTCCTCACAGGGTGTTGGGACGAAACCCAGGCCCTTCTCCAAGAGCCTGGATTCTTCCACTGACAGTGACCTGGAGGACAGGTTGAGCACTAATGTTTCTGTCCTGACGTTTTGCTCCGCAGTGTCATCGGCTCCGGTTCCTGCCAATGCACGCTCTTGGGTCCGCCTCTCTGTCTGCCTCTTCCTCTGCCCCTTCCTCTGTTGTGAAAAGGGGGGTTCGGGAATTGGTGGTATTGTGGTACCTGAAGAGGATGCCCTGGTGGTACATTCCACATAGGTTGGTGGCCCATCCACTGTCCTAGGTATGGTTGTTGTTGAAATGGATGGGGTGGGAAATTCTGGAACAAGGTTGGTGGTTGTTGTCTCCGAGTCCCTCTGGAAGTAGGTGTATAATTCCTCCCCTCATAGCTGGAATCGCTGCTCGTCGATCCTGATCTTCTGGAGTTGTTACTGCTCATCTCATCTGATGACGTATCGTGACTCTGGAAGACGTAATCGTCTTTAGTGTAGGAGTACACCTTCTCCTGGTCGAATCATTTGACGTCCTTCTGGAGTTTTGTTATCTTTTGTTTAGTGAGAAAATCCTTATGTTCCGTCATTTCTTCATTAATTTCTGCCAGACGTGTTTTGAATGCTGTAATCGAGTTCCCTGCTTTTAGGCCGGTCTCCGCTAAGGTGATCTTAACCAAAAGTTCGTCTGACAGACGTTTGGCCGTATTGATTATGAGTACAAGCCAGTCTCTTGTGCATTTCCACGCTATTTTAGACCACTCTTTCCGGAAGGTTAGGTCTTCTAGAAAGATCCGAGGGGTGAGTGTCACTAGTAGACCATTGGGTGCTATATTGGCCCGAAGATATTCAGTCATTATTATGTCGTGTAAGGCTGTCTTTCTGTTCCTTTCTCAATGCTTGTAGGGCTTTCCAATCGTCGTTCTTACTCCCTGTTGCTGCACTACCATCTTCTGCCAGCAGAGAGGGAGCCCTGAGGATTTCAGCCACCGTGTCGTCGTCAAAACTCAAGCCAGGGTTGTCCATTTCTATAAAGTGAGTGCGCACCTGTAGGAGTGACCTCTGGTATAAATGTCGGGGTATATGGTGTTCCTGAGAGAGTTCTAGTGGAAAGAAGGAGAAAGATAGTCGAAGTGTCCCACGGCTAGCTGCCGTACTAAGTCACAAAACACTGTCAGGAGGGGGGGACGTGGAGCGATGAGGAAAAAAGTAGGTCCAGTACCAGTGCTCCCAAAGACTAACGTAAATCACTAAGGGGTGTAACTGTTCCTGAAAAGCAGATGACAACCTATTCCGGTTGCGCATAAGTAAAAGGAAGAAAAGGAGAGAATGAGGTGTAGTCTCTATGTATGCAGTTGGAACTAGATGAAGGTGGGGGAATTTCTCCTTTTGGAAATAGTGCCCTCACACACTCTTGTGAGTGTCATGCTTCATCATCGGGCATTGTTTCTCGTGGGGGCGGCGCTGCTGTCCCCCACGGCCCCCGCGAGAGGGCTCTTTGTCGGAGATCTTTTAGGAGACGCCGCAGTTGTGCATGTGGGTGTGTGGGCCTTAAAGATGTGACAGTGAGTTAAAATTACCTCGGCGGAACCTAGAAGCCAAATTTTATTCAAGGGTCCGGGAGGTAAGAGTAAAAAATAAGGGATATGGAGGACCTCTAGTAAACAAATATAATAGAGGGAGGAGTATTATTCTGCTGCTGTCATTATCCGTGAGTGTGTATGAAAGTGAGATCTGGTCAACATGTTTCGCGCTTGTTAAAGGTCCCTAATGGATCCTGGTGCGCTTCTTCAGGACTGTTGTGTGAAAATAAAACAATAAAAATAGGAATCAGGGACGGCGACACCCTGTATTCCTATGGTACCTATATTAAGGTACAGATGCGTCAAGGCGCTCAAAGGAACGTCTCTATCGCGTTCCTGTTTCCAACCTGGTGAAGAAAAACGAGAAAAGGAGACAAACACATAGAGACATACACACAAGTACATAGTGAATAGTCATACACTATCAAACTAGTGATAACAGCTGTGCATTTGCTTAGACACGTGTCTATAGTGGCATGCTGGATTAGGCATGCTGGATTAGGCATGCCCCTGTTCTCATTATCCTGCATCTACATGCGTAAAAGAGTTTTCTGTCTCTTTTGTGACCGGTGCAGGAAAACATGCACAAGCCAAATGTCACCTTTTGACTGGCCATACATAGCCGATGGTGACTGGTATGCCGCATTCGTATGCATACTGGTGACACCGTAGCGATTGATGCGGTGTCGTACAATTTAGTGAAAAAATCAAGGCACTGCTGCCATGGTGCAAGTGGCAGTCCGTTACCTTTACATGATTGTGCAACCACTCTCTCGATGCTCTCTGTTACGTGAGAAATTGCATGTGCAAATGTACGCGTTCTTTCATTCACAACATTCATGCAAATTGGTCAAGCCATACCCCTTTCAAAAAAATGGAGTGCCTCATCGGCATGTCCCGCGGTCACGAAGGAAAATACCTATTGGATAATAATAGAATCGTGAGCCAAGGGGAACGATCGTAAATATCTGTGGTCTTGTGGGAGGCAGCAGAAGAATACTCACAAGTCACCTCCTTCACAGCAGCCCAATACCTGCCCTGCCGCTAGTCGGACGCCGGACAACTGAGCGCGGCGCGTCCAACAAGTTATAGTAGCTCCCCCTGGGAGGGAGCGGAAATGACGTGGCTGGGTCAGAGAGTGTGGGCAATCATGCGTAGGTGTTGGCGTCTGTGATTACGGGGAAGACGGATACCCGCAAGTTCACGGATACTGGCCCAGTATGGCGGCCATCTTGAGATGTATACAGGGGTATTAGATGTATACGGGTGCATCCTGTTTAAGGCCAAGTTAAATGCGGAGCACTAAATTATCGGTATCAGTAGGATGACTGCAGTTAAGAAATGACAAGAGCACATACCCACATTGGTTTTGTAAATGAAAAATGCCTAACTCCGATTATCAATGTCATTGAAAACGGTGTCGGCCATGTTGGAGTGATCTTGAAGGTGTCGGTGTGGTCACAGTCATGTGGAGATTGCAATCAATTCTCAGAGTGCAATCTTTGCCAACAGATTGCTGTGTGTGATGATGGCAACCCGCTATTAGTAGGATGATTGCAGTTAAGAAATGACAAGAGCACATACCTACATTGGTTTTGTAAATGGAAAATGCCTCACTCCGATAATCAGTGTCATTGAAAATGGTGTCGGCCGTGATGAAGTGGTCTTAGAGGTGTCGGTGTGGTCACAGCTATGTGGAGATTGCAATCAGTTCTCGGAGTGTAATCTGTGCCGACAGATTGCTGTGTGTCATGGTGGCAACCCGCTATCTCAGTGTGTACAAAGAGGATAAGGATGCCCTTATGTTCCAAGGAATGCAGCAAAACGTGCTCTAGGGTGCAACATAACCAACTAGGTGACCCTGCATGGCTAGTACTCTTGTGCTAACCTGAGTAAGGGTTTATACTCTCATATACTAGTAAGGGCCTAGATAGATAGTATATATCCCGGGAGTTGAATTGGTACTTGATCTCAGGTAATTAATTCAGCCCAAGGTATCTCGTCATTCAGACCCCCAGAGTTACTCGTCAAACGGAACACCCAGCGCTGTTCCTGCCTGAATAGGGTGCTAGATGTCCAATTCGGATTAGATTCAATGATGGTCCATCTGAGACTATCTGGGGTGTGGTTTTTCTCAAGAAAGTGGCTCAGTAATTTGGTGCTGGTCTTCTTGCACCGTATAGTGCTCTTGTGTTCTCCTATGTGGATTTTTACGGATCTGGTTGTCATACCTACATATCTCTTGTCACAAGGACAAGTTATGAGGTATATGCAATTTTTGGTATTGCAATTCGTGTCTTTTTTTAACCCAGGGTCTAGCCAGACCCATGTCAATTTGCTTGGATGCTCCAGTCAGTGGACAGACGGAGCATGATCCGCAGGGGTGGTGGCCTTTGACAGGTGGAAGAGACCCTAGGGTAGGTTGAGTGATGATAGGCAACTTCGGTCGTGTGTGGACCAAAAGGTCCTTCAGATTCTGTGTTCGTTTGAACGAGAATAAAGGGGGAGGCCCAGGTTTGAATTCTCCCATCTCCAGTATTTCCCAATGTTTTTTGATCAGTTTCTGAATTTTGTTAGTTAGGAGTGAACGTGGTTACGCACATGAGTACATCTGTCTGTGGTCTCTCCCTTACTTCCAACAGGAATCAGTGGGGATGGATTCAATTTGTTGCAAGTTAGCTATGATGGGGGGATGTGCTGGATCATATGAAAGTAGGAGAGAATGAATATCCGTATCAGACAGGGAGGGTCTGCATCTGGAGGGGCGAGCAAGGTCGTTGGGGAGCGGATGCGCACCTATGGGGTGTGTGGGTGACGTGAGAAGGTGACCGCCAAGTATAGGGGGGAAGGGAGCCAGGTACACCCACAATCTGGGAGCGAGTGGAGATGATGATTGTTCGTGGTGGAGCAACTTAGTCTGGAGTTAGCAGACAAAGCCTCAGTGATATGTAATAGACTACGAACCTCTGACTTAAGTTGTAAGCAGAGTGCTATCTCGCTCAGACGGCCTTCCAGTAAGGTGTGTGGATGGGATTGGGAGGCTAGGTCCAGGGGACCCTGCAGCGGAAGAGAGATAATGAGGTCGGGGGGGAAAGTAGGGCGGGTGGCGAATGAATGTGCCCCAAGGGAAGGGATTCTGGGAAATGGAGCTGCAAGCTCGGAAGAATGGGTAGGATAGGGGAGGAGGGGACTGACGGATAGAGACCCCTGGAGGCCAGTGGGAGCCTGTTGGAATTGTGTCTTGGGCTGGAGGAAGGTATCCTTGGGAGAATCCGGGCAGTGCTGTGAGCAATGGAGCTAGGGGAGTTAGGGCTAGCTAACAGTGCGGGGGGGGAACATGTAGATTAACGTGATGACTGTGCTGTCGCAGCTCGTTCATTGCGTGCATTGCAGGGGAATTGTTATTATGAGTTAGGGTAGGTAGAAGGGGGCCCTTCGAAGCAGATGTGGGATCAGAGGATGGTGGTGGAGAGGTATGAGATGGAGTTTGCGAGGACTGGGGGACCACTGGGGGTCCCGCCTTTCCGTGGGGAACAGAATTGAAGTTGGCCACTGTATTCATGATGGTGGGGAAAAATTTGTCAAATACCACTAGATTGCGGTCTGAGGCTTGTATAAGGATGGTTCCGTTTTTGTAGAGGGAGATTGTGGCTTCAGCTCTGTAATCCGAGGAGGGCGCAACCATCAGTCTAAGACCATGTGGCGTTTTCAGGGAAGTGGAGATCTGGAGCAGAGAGTAAATGGCCTTCCGCCATTGAGCATGCCGTTTAGTGTAGAAGATGAGGTCATTTGTGGTAGCACCCTTACTGATAGAGAAGAAGGGGTCTGAGATAAGGGTTTCCGGATGGGTTTTAAGTAGTCTGTTTGAAGTTTTTTGCAGCATTTTTAGATAGGTTCGGGGGATATCTGATTCGGAAAGCGTTATGGCCAGTCGGTTCCAGGTTGGGAGAGAAGTGGTTCGAAGGTTTAGGCTCCATATCAGCACACGTTTAGTCTCCGCACAGAGGAGGTGTAGGTAGGCAGGCGTCTGGGCAGAGGTCTGCCCCGACCATAGGAGGCGTAGTTAGGCCAAGCGTCTAGGGCAGAGGTCGGGGACGTATCTAAGGAGTTCAGAGTGAGAGCAGACGGAGGATTGAATCGCAATTGCTAGCAGCTCACCCTCGGGTTCCTTTGGGTAGACTAGTACCATGAGGCCAGATTATCTAGGGCTAAGAGACCGGAGGCTGGGCCGTGATGACTAGAAGGCAGATCCTGGGGTGGATTTACATCTTTATATGGAAGGCAGTTCAGGCAGGCAATTCACGCACGACCATAAGGAAATAACCACCGCACTCAATGTGGTATTGGGGCAAACTCAGTAGGGCCCATGTGTGGGATATAGGTAGAATGACCACTCCAAGATGGCCACCATAGGTTGGGAGTGGAGCAAGCTCATTTCTATTTCCATGCCCTGCAGAGCATCGAGATCAGGGAAGGGGAAAAATGTTTAAAAAAAACCACAAAAAAAACGAGATCAGGGAAGGGGGCGCCCTCTTCAGATCCGAAGTAGGAGGACGAAATGGAAGTCGAGCAACAACATCAAAGTCCAAAAACAAGATGGGCGCCCAAAAAAAAGTACACATCAGCCCATAAAGAATCTCCAAACATGCCAGGCTTGCGTGGCAACCACAAATCTGCTATATGCAGAACAGGAAGAGCCGGCAGCACCTGCAGGCAGGCCAGAGCCGTCGCGACTCGCGCTGCAATGCCGCGCTGGGTCGGTAGCCCCCATGACTCCTCACTTAATCAGGGCAAAAGAGGTGGCAGCAGGAGGGAACATCCGAGACCTCCGGAATTCAATGACGGGATCGCGCAACCCAATCGGCCTTCGTCGGTCATATGTGAGCCTCCGGACCACGCTGTGTTGGGCTTCGCCGTCAAAAAAGAACCAGAGAGACGCTCCGAAATCCAAACCGACCGTGGGGTCTTCCGCCGCACCATAGGAGGCATGGTCGTTCACCCACCATGGTCGTTCACTCTCCGGTGCGGTGGCGGGCCGTCACGCCGCATGATGCAATAACTTTGCACTTCTGCCGCACCTCCGGCGGCACTGGCATTCATTCACCGGTGTGGTGGCCGGCAGACCTGCCGCAGGGGCGGTACAACACCTTCGAGCCAGCCCCCCCGGGCCTGGGCTACACTCGGCGCTCTCCACCGTCAGCATGGCTCATCCGGCAGCACCACAGGGCTCAGCTCATCGAGCAGCATCCCAAGGCCCGGGCATTCGGCTCCCCAGAGCTGAGGCAAGACGTCCCTGTGCACAGCGGATCAGACCCTCGAGCCAACTCTACATCAGGGATCTCGGCGGCGGTGGGGGGAGGGGAATAGCACAAAGCCTACTTCTCCTCTTATTTCCACCCTTTCTCATTGCATCCCCCATTGGTCATTTTTCTAACCCCTACTCACCATTATCAATGCCTCCCTCCCTCAAGGCATCTTCCCAAAAGCTCTATTAATGCCAACCTAATACTTCCGCAGTAAACCCCCAAATGAACTTGCCAACTACCAGCCGATCACTCGCCCTCCTTTCATCTGCAAGATCATTGAAACGGCTGACACAGATGTAACTGGAGTAGAAGTTCAGCAATCTCCTGCATGACTCCCATTCTGGCTTCAGAGCTTGCTGATGCAGGTACAGCTATGTTGCATATCGTGGATGACACTATGGTTACCTTATAAAAACGATGACTGCCTTCTGATATTGGTGGACCTCTCAGCTGTCTTTGACACCATCGACCATCCCACCCTCAGCCACACACTGAAGTCTTTATGGAATTCACTGGTAACATCCTTCATTGGTTCTGCGACCGGTGCAGCCGACACCAGTTCATTCCAATGAGCACCCCAAATCCCAGACAGTCCCTATCACCCCCGGGGATCTTCAAAGGTTCCATCTAATTCCCCGTCATCTTCCGCCTCTACATATAACTCCTTGAGGCTCTGTTTACAGGTCCTAGCATCAGAATTCACCAGTACGCCGATGAGGCTTAACTCTTCTCTGTACCAGATATCCAGCTCTTCAAACTCTGCCTGCACCTCTTCAAAACCTGGATGTACAGCACCTACCTGAAGCTTAACTCCACCAACACAGAACTCCTGTTATTTGCTAAGATCAATAAGCAACAAGTAGTCCAAACCTGGCTGAATGATTTGGACTTTGATGACTTCTACGGTGAACTACACCTAATGCTGTCATTTGTATTCTGTCTCGATACAGACCTCATCCTTGGGGAACACATTGCCAATAAAACACAGGCTGCCAGTTACCAGCCCAGTCTACTAAAGAAAGGAATCTCAGAAAGCGATCGCACTGCTGCTGTTCAGGCCCTCGTACTCTTGCATCTAGAGTGTGGCAACTCTTTTCTCCCCATACTCCACCCTGGCTTCCCATAAAGACATTCTAAATTCCGCAGCACGTCATATCCATGACCTCATCATTTCATCTTTATGGAAATCCACTGGCTTCTCTTGCCGGCCTGAACTGTCTTCAGAACAAGCGGCATAATTTACAAATATGTCCCAACCAGCGCAGGTAGCCATGCACTCTAGAAATGCCAAAAACAGAACCATCACCCTCGCTTAGTCATCTGATAAACTGAAAAACCATACTTGGTGGCTCTCGGCACACCTGCAGCCAGGACAGCATCAGACTGGCCGCAGAGTAGACTGTACGAAGGAAAAAACAAGGCAACCGAACATTTCAGTCTAAGCGCCCAGGATCTGGAATGAAATCCATGTATCCACCTGGACCACCCCAACCCTTCTGCAATTTAAGAAAGAGCTGAAGACGTACCTCTTTAAAGAACACTGTCACAGCACAGTGAAAGTCTCCTTCTATCTCCAAAACCAAGCTTCCTCGTCAATCATTTGTTTGCTGTCTCTGCCCTGTACAGAACTTCAATGCCTTTTGGCTTAGTTTGCAGTCTACAAGTACCAGGAGTTTGAATGCTGTTTCTCAGCCGTTAGTATTCTGGTCATCTACGTACTAGCATACCTCGGCTGTGCTGGGTGTGAATGGTACTTTGGAGGAAAGTGTGTGTCTGTGACTGAGACTGAAGCAGAAGTTATCTGTGGTAAGTGGAGGTGTTGTCTGGTGTCCAAAAGTTCCATGGAATAGGACCAGTGCTTCTGAAGCTCATGAGAGAACACATTGAGGACACTTCACCTGTGATCAGTGGACGCGCTAGTCACAGATTACACCACTTGCAAGCTGTAAATGTATTGAGCATCAGATGCAGTTTTTACTATTCAAAGCAGCACAGATTGGCCTCAAGTGCATTACTTAGAACACTTATATTCATTTTGAAAACAGGGTATTGTAGGAACTCTTGTATGTTGGTCTGGTAGAGAACCAATGGTTTGATAGGGAGGCTGCGGAACCTAGAATTGGGAGAGCAATAGACAGCACACAGAATAGTTTATGGGGTCTCAGTACTTACATCTTTTACTGTCTGTTTCAGCCAGCAGGGTGTCCCGTTCTTTCTCATTGTAGGAAAGTAGGATCTGCTTTCATGGACACCCCCACTTTTTGCTGGTGTCATTATGTTTTACTGACTAGTCTGACTGGGATTTTGCTAATCAGGACCCCAGTCTCAGTGCTTCTTCCCTAAATTGGACATGGTGAGTACTTGGGTACACCCCAGATTGGCTACTGGTGTACCCTTGTAAGTCCCTAGTAAATGGTACTTTGGTAGACCGGGCATAGGTACACCAGGGGTCTCCCATGGGCTGAAGCAGGTATTATGCCACCCATGAAAGATCACTCAAATTGTGACAACAGGCCTGCCATTGCAGCCTGTCGGAGTCCATTCTTCCAGGTTGTAAGTACATCAGCCATTACGATTCATAGAATGGCCATGCGTCATTATGCGATGGCTATCTCTAAACTGCCTGCAACAAACCCTGTCATGCTTGCATACACTGTAAAGCTCCTCTGGGAGGCCCTCAGTGCTCCCGGTACCAGTCTTCTAGATCCGGTGAGCAAACTACGGCTGCTGCCGACCAGAGACACGATTCTGTCCTCCTGCTGCTGAGCCAAGTTCGGGCAGGGGAAGGCAGGACAAAAGGTTTCCGGTCACAGGGAGGTGTGACCATCTCCCAAACAGGACTTAGTGTATTGGGACAGGGTGGGGGCACTTGCCAGCGCCACTAGACTGTTTTGAAGGGCACATTTGGTGCCCTCCTTGCATACTCCAGATTAAACCAGTTCAGGTAGCCGTTTGCTCCCGCTCTGGCCTGAAACTGGACAAAGGACATGAGTATCCTCCCCACTGTCCAGCCCCTCCTCTGGGAGGGACCCCTAAATCGTCCCAACCCTTTCCTTAGGGTACTTAAGGGCTAGCCTGTGGGTGGGACCCTAGATTCGTCGTGGGACAAGATTCAGATCCGAAACCACTTCAACCGTCTGGGCACTTTGGACTTCGCTGGAGTTCGCTTTGGGAACCGAGACTGCAACTGGGAAGACTCCTGCTGCTCCTGGTCTTGTCGTCCTGCCAGTCTTCTGCAACGTCTGTGGCTGTGCTCTATACAGGTTCTTCACAACACTTTTGGACATCCAAGACACCCGAAGGAATCTCCCTTGGAGTGAAGGAGTCTCACCCCTGCATCTGCAGGCACCTCAACAAAGCTGACCGGTCTGTTGTTCCTGAGCTCCTACGGACTCCGAAAGGTTCAGCAACACAGGTGGTGGCTTTGCAACTCCCTCGAGGCCTGCACTGTTTTCATAGCAAGTTTGAAGCCAGTATCCCTCTTCTGAACTGCTGGAGCAGGACCCCTGTGCACTACGTCGACTTGCCGTTGCCAAGGCTTGTTGACTCTCTCCTCCAGAGATCTTCTGGCTCCAAGAAGCTCCAGCTTCAAGCGTCTCCTGCAGCCAAGATCTTTGCCTGCACCGTGGGCCTTCATCCTATGGTGAGCTGCTCGAGGTCCTCTTGCGACTCCTGTACCCTTTGGCTTGTTGGACCTCTCGAGGGTCTTCTTTGGCTCCAGTGGGCTCCCCTGCTTGCTCGGGGCCTTCTCTGACTTACCTGCTCGTGGTGAGTCACTTGCACCTTGCTGGTCCCGACACTGCACCTTTTTCTACGACTGTGTTGGTTGCCGTTGCCACGGCTTGTTGGTGCCCCTGCCGAAACACTGACCCCTTGGCTCATGACATCTGACGTGGGACAGCTCGTGAACGGCTCCTGGTCTTCTACAGCGTGGCCTGGTCCGCACAGCTGTAACTTCAAGGGCACTGTCAACTCTCCTGCATCTCCAACATCGGTGGGCATTTGTCTTCCGTGCCTCCTGGTCACTCCTGAGTGGCATAGACTCTGTCTCCACTGCTTGCAGGTACCTCTCATCTTGAATCCACCTTTGTGTTCCACCGGACTCTTTCACCTTCTTCGCCAGCGGCATCTTTTCTAAAGTCCTCCATTGTGGTCTACGGCGGTTTCCGACGTCACTTCGCACCTATGCACCCGGCTTCCCTGGTGTAGGTATCTTGGTTCCGGGGGTATCGACGGGTGACTCCCCAACCTTCCATCTTCCACAGGGTTTCTTCAGCGTCCGCTGGGAAGGGTCCTTGTTCTTTAAAACTGCGACTTACCCATTGACTTGCATTGAATACGCGGTCGTATTCCCACACTGCACACGGCCTCCGTGGGGTTCCTAGATACTCACCTTGGGTGGTTCCTTGGGCCCCCGACTCTATCTCTTTTGGGTCCAGTCTCGACTTAAGTCGTGGTTCACATTCCACTATTTTAGTATATGGTTTGGTCTCCCCCTGGAGACCACTGTGTATTTGTGCAACTTACGTGTTCTATTTCCAAAGTATTTGTGTGTATTGTGTTTATATCTCCGGGTAGGAGATATTGCAATGTGTTAGTGAGTGTTTATAATAAATACATATTTTTATAACTATGCTGTGTGGTTCTTTTTCACTTAACCTACACTATAAGATTAAGTACTGGTAAAACAAGCTGCTTTACACTCCTTCTGGACTAAGCCTGAAGGCTGCTTTCCACAGCCACCACTTAGAGAGCTTTCTAAGGTTGTCTAAGACCAGTGCAATCACCATAAGGGTTGTCTGGATTAGTGCAGGGTGCTACACTTACATAAGTGATCACCATATACTAATCCAGCCTCCTACACTCATGAACTTTAGGTGCTTTCATTGGATGACTTTTTTGTCTATTTCAGTGTTCTGCTTGGGATTCTCTGCTTTCTTCCCTATTCTCTGTTTGTCCCTCCTTTGGAGTATAGTTCTCTCTCCATTATTTTTTTGTTTGATGTCAGGGGGCTGTTTTTTCTTTGTACAGTATTGTGTAACATTTGTCTTTTAACACCCTGTGGGAGCATGTGGCCTTTTTTCTACTGATTGCTCCAGATCCCATTTCATTCTTTTTTCTATATTCCTGTTGCTCTAGCTCCACCACTTCCTTCATTGTTTTTGAATATTTTTCTCCCCTTGCCACAGTTCTCTTAAGCCACTGGTAGTAGCCACTCTTGGGCAATGCTGGAGGCTTTTATCGTCAATGCCAGTAGTGTGGTGACCCACCATAGTACAGTTATAGAAAACATTGCTGCATCACTTTACATCATGCAAGGCAGGAGATGTCTAGAACGTTGTTTTCTATACTTGAAGAGAGGCACCACTTTTCAGAACATGGCGATGCAACACAGCAGTAATCTTGAGAGAATAGAAAGCTATGTTCTATAATCTCAACATAGCTGGTCGGTCATTGGTAAAACCAGTCATATCGCAGCTTAGCATTGACAAAGTGAGACCAACTAGCTTTGCCAATTCATGTTTAATATTTACACTATTCATGTTTTAACTTTGAAGTCCGCAGAGAGAGTGATTTGCTCAGAATTATACGTTTTTGGTTGCATGCCGTAACCAGGCCAGGCCCTCAGCTTCCAAATTTCAGCTCCTTATCCACATGACTGCGTCTCCTCCCCTTTCAAGCCTTGCTCTTCACCTACAGCCTATCCTAATCTTAAAGTACTCTCTTCATTGTCTGTTGGACAGATCGTAGCTGTAAACACATCTGGCTTGATGACCACCTCTGCTGCCTCCTGGGAGACCCAAGTGTTGGATGATGGTGGAGCTGCGGGGGATTGCAGCGCCGAGAGCCTGTATGTGCAAGGTATGAACCGCTTTACCAATAAAATACTCATTGATAACGGCAATAAAGCTGCTGAATTGTACGCCGCCGTCTGAGAGTGAATTTGTGTCCTGGGCATATTCTCTTCACCACTGAAGAACTTGTGTTGGAGCATTACACGCAGAATTACCTTTCATTGCTGGAGCTGAGCTAGAATCTAGGGAACCAACAACCTTGCTTTGTCGCATTATTTGTCATGCTTCAGTGCGAGACGAGCACTCACATTTGTTACCCAACCTGATAACTGGGTCGTGGATGTGGGTTCTACCAGACAACTTAAGTTTCCCATCAAAAATCAAGTTATGGGTTCAGAATTGGGACTGTCCCTCAGATCTGGTAGGTGCCTTCCTTTGAACACAAGACAGACCTATAGATTAGTTGTTCTGAGACCCCCAAGATGGTCTGCGTAGACCCCACTGTAACATGATACTTGAGAACTATCTGCAGTGTGGCTGGGTGCATAGTGAGGTTTGACTTTACACTGGATGATAGGGCGGTGACTCCTCAGAAGTCGAACCTGATGACCCCACTGAGCTTTCCTCTTGCAAACCTTTTCTTTATCTGTTTTTTCCCCGGTAATGTTTTGTCCTTGAACAGTCGATCTGTCCATCACAAATGCATCCCAGTTTATTTAGTTAGCAGCCATTGCTTATGTATTGGACCGCCCAGCTCATTCAGAATCTCCGGCGCTCAGATATAGAAATTTCTTCCCCCGTCTGTATTATGTTAGTCTTCTACATACTACCTTAGGTCGTACACCTGATCTGACTTTGTAGCATAACATAGTGCTCTGCAGTCTTTAACCACAGGGACTCATATTTTTACCTGTTCATCTTTCTTTTTCAGTTCTGGGTGGTAATTGAATAGTGATATAACTAAGATTAAATGCTTGTTTACATAGATTTAATAACCATTCCATCATCGCTCGAGCATAGGATTGCGTCTTTCTTTCTCAGATTGTTTCCTAAAGCAGTAAAGGTCACAAGCTATCCTGCAAGGTCTAGGGCCCATTGCAGCAGTGTGGTAGATGAGTTTACCCTAAGCTGCGGGTCAACCACCTTAGCTGATTCGCAGTGCTTTTGTATTTACCATAGCCCTAAGGGATAGCATTGTATTTTCTGTGTGTTTGAGTTCCTCTCTCCTAGAGTCCAATTTCATTTAATCAGAGCACCTCTTCCTTTAAATAAGTTTACCCTTTCAGGTTCTGAACGAGTGGTGGTATGGGCCAAGGGACGAACCAGCCTATCGGATTGAGCAGTGGATTATGGGGGAACCATCCCTATACCCCTTCCTATATAGTAGAGCTGTCCCGAGGGGTCTCCCCCGCCACACTGGTGGTAATTCTGTCCTGGAGACAGGCATTGCGGCGCATGGGCTGGTGGGGACGCCTCACAAGGGAGACCCCACTGTGGAGAAACCGCCTAATTCCTCAGGTAGCAGACTTACAGGGGTTTGTCGGATGGGATAACATAGGCATCTCAACTCTGGGGGACGACATGCGGGGGCCCATCATGAAGTCCTTCCAAGCTCTCCAAGAGGAATTTTCTATGCCACATTCTCAATTTTATAAATATTTACAGTTGCGCCATGCCCTACAGCCCTACATTGGAGGTCTGTCAACCCTGCCCGAGTTCAGCCCACTAGAGGGCAAGCTCCTGATGGGGGACCTGGGAGATCACAGAATCTCTAAAATCTACCCAACCCTGGTTACACACAGCCCTATTATCCCTACGGGCCTCATGGGACACAGACCTTGGGCCCATAGATGATGATGATTGGTCCTAGCACTCCAATCACCACGAGGCACTGCAATCCCCACCCGACTCCGCTATATACAATTTAAATACTTACACAGAGTATATTACACTCGACATAGACTATGGCGGGCTGGGCTGATCGCCTCTCCCCTATGTATTCGCTGCCACGCAGAGGAGGGCACCTTCCTACATACAGTCTGGACGTGCCCTACCCTAGACAGATTTTGGCGTGGGGTTTTACAATGCTTATCCGAAGTTTTAAAATGGGATATTCCTCGATTCCCCAAACTCACACTTCTGCACAGATGAAATAGGGGGTAATCTTTATAAAAGACATTTACTATTACTGTGCTTGACACTCGCCAAGAGGGACATCGCACAACACTGGAAAGCTGAAAATCCCCCTCGCATATCGACATGGAAGGGTGGCTTGGACTATGCCATGGAGCTTGAACGGCCAGTATTTATTGCCCGGGGCTGTCCCTTCAAGCACACTAAAATCTGGAAGAAGTGGGCCACTTATAGGAATATACCACTCGAGACGCACACCACAGGAGATCTTCTATCACTGCCCGATGTGGGTACAATCCGTTAATATTGTCGCCGCTCACTATGATTTTACACCCGCAACAGAGACGCATGCAATTATGAGACGTAGGCAAGCGCTCGCGCGCAGATCCCAGCCAGGCATGATGCGGTTCTTGATGTCGTTTTTGTTCAATGTATGCTATCCTTCTATATTGGATATGCTGTGGATTGTCACTTCTCTCCTTTCACAAATGTCATTATTCAAATGTCCTTTATCGTACAGTAATCTTGTATTGATCTTCATAAAATCAATAAAATATGTTCCCTAAAAAAATACGTTTACCCTTTGCTAACATTGCCTTTGGAACACAGCAGCACGTTTATTGATAAACTTGGCAGAATGCAGGAATCGGCTTCTCGTCTCGCTTGTTGATTTGTAGTATTGCATCTTGATGCCATTTTAGAGGCCCTGTATATGCTGATGTTTGATGACCATGTGTGTGCTTTTTGCCTTCCACCAGGGATGGAGCTGTTTGAGGAAGCATTGCATAAGTGGGAGCGGGCCTTGACCATTGGTCAGAGGTGTTCTTCCAGCACCCCCACACCTCAGGAGAGAGAGCAGCAAAACAAAGCCATCTCTGTGGATCTCCCTCAGGTGGGTACCGCAAAAAGATACAGGAAGGAAATGCTGTTGTTTTGGGTATAAAATGCAAAAGACAGAAATGGAAAGTCAGGTTTTTGTGCACCTGTCACATGTGTCTCTCTGTGAATGAGAGTAAGGGGTTGTGGTGAAGAACAGGAGATGTGCTGTGTGAGGAAGGGCAAAAGGGCTCCATGGAACAATCTGAGCCGCAATTGAGCGGTTGGATTTTTAAGTTGTAAAAATATCTTCAGACTGTTGTGAGGGGCTATGACTATAGGTCGGGCTCTGTGGAGATTATGGTGGCAGTTCGATAGCTGATGTGAGGGGCTATGACTATAGGTCGGGCTCTGGAGATTATGGTGGCAGTTCGATAACTGATGTGAGTGGCTATAACTATAGGTCGGGCTCTGTGGAGATTATGGTGGCAGTTCGATAGCTGATGTGAGGGGCTATGACTAGGTCGGGCTCTGTGGAGATCGTGGTGGCAGTTCGATAACTGATGTGAGGGGCTATGACTATAGGTCGGGCTCTGTGGAGATTATGGTGGCAGTTCGATAACTGATGTGAGGGGCTATGACTATAGGTCGGGCTCTGTGGAGATCGTGGTGGCAGTTTGATAGCTGATGTGAGGGGCTATGACTATAGGTCGGGCTCTGTGGAGATCGTGGTGGCAGTTCGATAACTGAGGTGAGGGGCTATGACTATAGGTCGGGCTCTGTGGAGATCATGGTGGCAGGTCGATAGCTGATGTGAGGGGCTATGACTATAGGTCGGGCTCTGTGGAGATTATGGTGGCAGTTCGATAGCTGATGTGAGGGGCTGTGACTATAGGTCGGGCTCTGTGGAGATTATGGTGGCAGTTCGATAGCTGATGTGAGGGGCTGTGACTATAGGTCGGCTCTGTGGAGATCGTGGTGGCAGTTCGATAACTGATGTGAGGGGCTATGACTATAGGTCGGGCTCTGTGGAGATCATGGTGGCAGTTCGATAACTGATGTGAGGGGCTATGACTATAGGTCGGGCTCTGTGGAGATCGTGGTGGCAGTTTGATAGCTGATGTGAGGGGCTAGGACTATAGGTCGGGCTCTGTGGAGATCGTGGTGGCAGTTCGATAACTGAGGTGAGGGGCTATGACTATAGGTCGGGCTCTGTGGAGATCGTGGTGGCAGTTCGATAGCTGATGTGAGGGGCTATGACTATAGGTCGGGCTCTGTGGAGATCATGGTGGCAGTTCGATAACTGATGTGAGGGGCTATGACTATAGGTCGGGCTCTGTGGAGATCGTGGTGGCAGTTCGATAACTGATGTGAGGGGCTATGACTATAGGTCGGGCTCTGTGGAGATCGTGGTGGCAGTTCGATAACTGATGTGAGGGGCTATGACTATAGGTCGGGCTCTGTGGAGATCGTGGTGGCAGTTCGATAACTGATGTGAGGGGCTATGACTATAGGTCGGGCTCTGTGGAGATCGTGGTGGCAGTTCGATAACTGATGTGAGGGGCTATGACTATAGGTCGGGCTCTGTGGAGATCATGGTGGCAGTTCGATAACTGATGTGAGGGGCTATGACTATAGGTCGGGCTCTGTGGAGATCGTGGTGGCAGTTCGATAGCTGATGTGAGGGGCTGTGACTATAGGTCGGGCTCTGTGGAGATTATGGTGGCAGTTCGATAACTGATGTGAGGGGCTATGACTATAGGTCGGGCTCTGTGGAGATTATGGTGGCAGTTCGATAACTGATGTGAGGGGCTATGACTATAGGTCGGGCTCTGTGGAGATTATGGTGGCAGTTCGATAGCTGATGTGAGGGGCTGTGACTATAGGTCGGGCTCTGTGGAGATTATGGTGGCAGTTCGATAGCTGATGTGAGGGGCTATGACTATAGGTCGGGCTCTGTGGAGATCGTGGTGGCAGTTCGATAGTTGAAGGTTGTTTGGGGAGGGTGCATCAAAGACTGATGGGCAGTGATGTGCATATCACATCTTTACACTTTGCTTTTGTTTCCCAGGATCAGGAATCACAGAGCAAGCGCTTTGCAGAGAAGTTGGAAGCGCTTCTTCACCGAGCCTATAACGTGCAGGAGGAGTTTGGCACATCCATCCCGTCCGACATCATGTTGATGGAGTTTGGTAGGTCAATTCTGCGGACTATTCCATTGGTGAAAGGTGTACCAGTAAATACCCAGTGTCATGTAAAACTGCCAGGTCTTTTTCCCCTTTCACTTTCTTGTTTGATTTTGTCCCACCCGAATGTCAGATGCTACAGAGTGTTGAAGACACTTCTGTAGTGCTTTGTGTCTCTGGAAGAAGTTTGACTGGCTTGGAGACAGCAGCAGTAAGAAGCTTCACTAATGATACGTAGCCTGTTGTAAAGATCTCTCTTACTGAAGGCAAGAGAGCTATTGTGGTGCCTTTTTTTAGGAAACTCAGTCAGGGTCTTTGCAGATCTCATATTTCAGATGAGTTTTCAGTATTTGTTTAAAAACAATCCTATAAACCCACATCTTTGCCCTCCTAATCCGGGGTATCTCCTGTGCTTCAGAGAATAAGAGGATCAGCACCATTGGTTCTGCTGGATTTCATCTTTGGTCCACATGATTATTTTTGTCCATTGAGTATGTGAGAAGTACCTTATACATGTTTTATTTAATATGAGTGTAACCGGATTCCTTTTTTCAGTGCATCCAGGATTCCTGTTGGAGGACTGACAGTAGCTTTTTTGAATGTTTTTCAGTTTACACTGCTCTTCTCAGGACGAAGCCAGCCTCGATTTCAAGGAGCATGCTCCGCGATTGGGTTCCTAAGGAGTACTCAAACCTTTACCATTCATTGACCTACAACACCTCCACTTTGGATACCTTATGGATATCCTAACGTCTTCTAGTTCTTTGGCAGCCCATATTTGGATGAGTAGCTGAAAAGCAGCTGTTTTCCTTGATTGAAGCAGAGAGGTCTTAGTTCTTGGGCATAGTTTCCTGAGCTAAGGCTCACCACCTAAAGCCCACATCCAGATCCTCCCGTCCATTTTCATGCTGAGCTGCCCTTTGATCCCAGCTTCTCCATAGATCTAAATGCACTTAGATATAGCTAAGAAAATTCTGCAAAGATCAAATCAAAGTAGCAGTCATTTTCGTCTCAGCCTTCCTTATTGCATTGTTCACATTTCAAACTAATTAAAAATACCTAAAGGAAACTCCAGCCTGTTCAGAATATGCAAGGCGCCACGAAGCAGAAGATGGTGATCTGCGGTACCTCCTTCACTGTTTGGAGTGCAGTAGTCTGGAGCAGCAGCACTGTAGCCGTGGGGTCCTTTGAAGGTTATGCTGGCAGATGGGGCATCACTGATCTGTGGTTTTTGCTTTTTCTTTTGTGGGAGGAGTATTGAGTTAAACCTGGAAATCTTGGTTTTAATCTGACAATTTCTTCCAGAAGGAGCCTTGATGTTCCCCGTGGCAGATGCAGAAGCGAGTCTCGGAATGGATGATGAGGACAGCACCACATCAGAGGACTCTTTCTTCTCAGCTGCTGAGGTGTGTGGAATTAATTGAAGAAGCAAAGTATTTTGCGATGTTTGCCTGCTGTCCTGACCCCTCTCTGAATTGCCTCCACAGCTGTTTGATTCCCTCCAGCTCCATGACATCCCCTTCCAGCCCTCCAAGCCAGCTGCCGCATACCAGGAAGCCTTGCAACTGGTGAAGGACGGAACAGTTGCTTCCCGGACATTGAGGTGAGATCCGCTGGCTCAGTGCAGAACTATTGTCTTGTTTAGGTCACTAGTTCTGGGAATCATACTAGTGTATGTAGGTACAGCCATTCACACCCCTACACAGACTGCCTTACAGACTTCCAGCCACACTTACTTGCATACACGCATGTGCGCAAAATTGTAGAAACACCTGTTCTCTTCCAGGGGATCCTCATCAATAGTCATAAGCACATGAATATTCCCGCCCATGCGCGGGGACCCCGGAAACAATATATATACATATATGTGAAAAATATATATATATATATATATATATATATATATATATATACACATACATACCCCAACAAATGCAGCCTTCCATATATGCTACAAGAATTCCCTTTGCACACATATACACATTCAACACGAAGTAGTGAAGAAAAACAAAGAGCATTTGAACTGCTTTAATGTGCAGCAGAAAACACAATCCTGCAAAGAGGAATGACAGCATTGCCAGCTCACAGGCTGCATTGCAGAAACACTTAGTGTGAAAAGCTAACCTCATAGAAACACATAGGCAAAAAACTGGCACCGTGCCTTTAAGGCAGCCATGACCCCTAGCTTCCCGTCATGCCTCGGGGGTGACAGTTAGGTCAGTTGTTCTTTCCGGCTCCTTTAGTCAGGACCCTGGTTACTTCAGCTCTTGTTTTTTTTTCTGATTTCTGTCAAATATCTACTAATTTTTTGTCAAAACCTACTTACTTCGACGTCTTTTGGCTTTTAAAGTAGATTCCTACTGTTTTTGAGAGAGTTGAACATATTTTTTCTCTCAGAAATGCCATCTCTCTTTGACTCTTGCCCTTCCTGTGGCAAGAAGAAGGCTAGATCAGATTCTCATTCTGTCTGTATCCTGTGCCTTCCTGAAGATCATGATCCTAAGACTTGCCAGCATTGTCAGTCCCTGTCCAGGCGTACTCTGAAAGAAAGAGAAAGTATTCGCCTTTATGGGATGGCAGAGAAGGGAAAAGCTCCTTCTAGAGGCAGGTCTCCGGTGAAGAAGAGGAAGGAGAGAGCAAGATCTTCATCAAGAGGTAAAGTTCCAGTTTGCTCTCCTTCAGCGTCGGGATCGGCGCTGAAAATACCTTCACCGGCAGCTAAAACGTCGACGAGAAGACCATCGACGACGGGCTCGCCGTCGAGAGAACACCGGTCGTCGATGAAGACTGCAGGTACACCACGTCCTCCGCCGTCGTCAACCCGGCGACGATCGGCGTCGAGGAGTCGTTCTCCGTTGGTGCGGGCTCGCACAACGTCGAGAGTTGGATCTCCGTCGTCAATACGGCGTTCGACGTCGAGACATGCTTCGCCGTCGCCAGCAGAGCGGCGATTGGCGTCAAAGCGGGCGTCTCCGTTGCCGTCAACCAGGCGGCGGTCAACGTCGAGACAGGCCTCGTCGTCGACAGGTGCGAGACATTCGACGTCCATGCGGACTCCTCCGTTGTCGTCGACCAGACGACGTTCAACGTCGAGGGCAAAATCTCCATCGTCGTCGAAGAAGGATTCGTCGTCGGGACCCAAAGTAAAGTATTCGAGACGACGTTCGACGTCAAGGCGGCGGTCTCCGTCAACGTTGAAGAAGAGCACGACTTCGAGAAGGGGTTCTCCGTCTGTTCACACTTTGGGTTCACCTACTAGGTCAATGGCTTCAACGTCAGGACATTCGACGTCGAAGCACAAAGAGAGGTCGACATCGAGGAGACTATCCCTCTCGAAAGACTCACCGGTGCTGGTCACATATAGTCGTTCGACACTCACCTTCGACGTCGCATCGCTCCTCCAGACGCCGTTCAGCCTCCAGAGACCCCGTGGAGTCCGCAGCTTCAGTTGCGAGCTCTCCTCAAGTGATTTCAACGTGAAGGTCTTCTTCTCCATCTCCGGAGGCACGACAATCTCCTAGACCAGCGTCTCCACGAAGACAGAGGTCGCCTTCAGTCCATCTGTCACCAAGATGGCTCCTTCCCGTCAGCCATTGGCAGAAAGATACTTCTGGCCAAGCTCGGCAACCTATGGACTATTCCAGTCCACTGCACAGATCCCCGTTGGAACGGTTAGTGGAAGAGGTGGACAGATCACCTGTTACTCGGACCAGGGATCGCCAGGACAAATCTCCGGAGCATAGACCAACTCATGCTCATCGGAAGAGAACGAGAACACCGTCTTGATCTTCCTCTTCAACTCACTCATCAAAAAGGGACTATTCGCCTACCCTTACGGATAGCCCTCCCTCTTGAGTGTCACCTATCCATGACATCAATACATTTCATGATGTCCTCACTAGAGGAGCACAGAAGCTGAACATAGATATGTCAGCGCCACAAGCTACCACCTCTATCATCTTCGAGACTCCATCAGCGGTCTATGTCTAGACCTTTGCTCCCACTGGTTCCTGGTCTTCTTCAACCAGTGATGGACGTTTTTCTCACCCCATCCTCGATTAAAGCAGCCCCAGCGAGGATTCAGAAAAAATACAAGCCGGCAGCATTGGATCCTTTATTTTTAAAATCAGATCCTCCGCCGGACTCGGTAATCATCGCGGCAGCAAAGAAAACTCATGCCGTCGCTTCTTCGTCCTCTGTCCCTCCAGACAAGGAGAGTCGAGCTCAGGATTCTTGGGGGAGAAAGGTATGCGGATCCGCAGCATCCTCCTTGAAAGTATCAAGCTCTGTAGACCTGTTGGGCCGTTACAACAGGTCTTTATGGGACTCTTTGGAGCGTTTTAAGGAAAAACTGCCGAAGGAGGAAAGACCAGATTTTGCGGAAATTCTTCAAGAAGGGGCACTGGTTTCTAATCGGGTGATTAGTACTGCAGCGGATGGGGCTTCTCTGGCTGCCCATTCATATGCACACGGCATTTGTGCACGAAGATCTTCATGGCTGCGCTTAACCGCTTTAAAGCCGGAGTCTCAGCATCGGATTTTAAATCTCCCATTCTCCGGAACCTCTCTTTTTGGTTCCCATACCGATGAAGAGATGGCCAGGATGAAGGCTGAGCTGGATATGCTAAAGGCGGTGGGCCAGGAAAAGAAAAAAGAATTCAGGCGAAGATACAGGCCTTACAATCGCAAGAACTACCATCAGAGGGTTCAAACCCCTCAATGGCAGCAGAGGCAGAACCAGCAATCCAGGTCTCAGTTCCTAGGCCGTAGATCCTCCAGAGGCAGAGGAGGACAACATCAACAATCATCCGGCGCAGCCAAGACTTCAGGGAAACAGTGATCTGCTGCTTCCTCTAGCGCCGTTGCCCACTCCAGTGGGAGGAAGTATTTCGAATCACGTGGCAGAGTGGCGCAAAATAACAAAAGATCGGTGGGTGCTAAATATACTGAACAATGGATATACACTTCGTTTCAGCGCACCCCCAAAGAACATTCCTCCGGTAAAGTCACACCCCCACCAACTGAAATTGCTACGTCAGGAGGTGTCTGTCCTCCTCAAGAAGTTGGCCATAGAAGAAGTTCTTCCTGCACAAAGAGGAAAAGGAGTCTATTCCAGGTACTTTCTGGTGCCAAAGAATGACCAAGCGCACAAATTCAGACCTATCCTGGATCTTACGATCTCTGAACAAGGTCATTCAGAAGGAGAAGTTTCGCATGTTGGCGCTACATCAAATATATCCGCACCTGCAAAAGGGGGATTGGATGTGTTCGATAGACCTCCAAGATGCGTACTTCCACATACCGATTGCTCCACGTCACCGCAAGTTCCTGAGATTCATGGTGGGTGCCAAGCATTACCAGTTCCGAGTCTTACTGTTCGGCCTAAAATCCGCGCCGAGGGTCTTCTCTAAGTGCATGGCAGTGGTGGCCGCAGCGTTACATCGTCAAGGCCTATTTGTGTATCCGTACCTGGACGATTGGCTGTTGAAAGGGTCATCCCCACAGATGGTGAAGGATCATTTTCGAGTTTGCCTAAACCTACTTCACCGTTTAGGCCTTCACGTGAACATGGAAAAATCTGTCCAACAGCCCACTCAAACTCTCCATTATCTGGGCTCCACCATAGACTCCGGTATAGGAAAAGTGTTTCCTTCGGAGGAGCGACTTATCAATGAAACAGAAGTGCAACTCCCTACTTCATACGCGCCAACCATCAGTACGACAAGTGGCATCTCTTCTAGGGTCGATGGCCTCTTGCATATTTCTCATCCCCAACTCCAGGTTGAGGATGAGACCGCTGCAGCAGGATCTGGAAGACAAATGGGACCAATCCTCAGGACATTGGGAGGATCGGATTCTCCTTTCCCACGCTGCGAAGTCATCCATGGTTTGGTGGACTCAACCGAAAATTCTGCTAGTTGGAGTGCCTTTCCACCAACCCCTCCCAAAACAATCCCTGATCATGGATGCATCTCTTCAGGGATGGGGAGCACACTTGGGTTGTCTTCAAACTCAGGGCAGATGGTCGAGCAGGGAGCAGACCTACCACATAAACATGTTAGAGCTGCGGGCAGTTCATCTAGCCCTCAAGGCATTCCTTCCATCGATTCGGTCAGAGTCGATACTAATTCAAACGGACAACACAACCACCATGTATTACTTGAACAAACAAGGTGGAACACATTCTCGCCCGCTATCACTGGAATCCCAAGCGATCTGGCACTGGCTGCTGGCCAGGAATCTCTCGATCACAGCGGTGCATCTGCCAGGAGAACAGAACGTCCGGGTAGACGCTCTGTCGGCACTTCGAAGAACAAGAAGACTAGGTGCTCAACGACGACGTAGTGGCAGACATCGTCTGTCAATGGGGTCGACCATCCATCGACCTTTTTGCAGACTAGCTAAACAAAAAATGCCACGCCTTCGCGTCCAGATTTTACCGGCCAGGAACGAGAGGGAATGCTCTTTTGATAGACTGGTCCGGAACATTTGCATACGCTTTTCCTCCCCTTCCTCTCATCCCGAAGGTGGTGACCAAGCTCATCCGATCCAGGATGAAGATGATCCTCATAGCACTGGACTGGCCTCGCCAATGGTGGTATCCGGACCTATTACAACTCTCAATATGTCCGCACAGGAGGCTTCCGTGCAGGCCGGACCTTCTGACCAAAATGGGCGGGAAGATTCTGCACCCCAGCCTTCCATCGCTGAGCTTGGCAGCCTGGCTCCTGAGGTCCTGCAATACGGACACTTGAATCTCCCTCAGGACTGCATGAACATTTTGAGGGAGTCAAGGAGACCATCCACAAGGAGTTCTTATTCTTTTAAATGGAAGAGGTTTTTCTTGTGGTGTATGCGTAATGGTTTTAGTCCAACTAGTGGGCAGGAGGAGGTAATCTTGCCTTATCTTCTTTATTTAGCCAAGTCTGGTTTGAAGTACACTTCTATAAAAGTTCACTTGGCGGCCATTACAGCCTACAGAAAATCACCTAACCAACCCTCCTTTTTTCAGCTCCAGGTGGTCAAGGATTTCCTTCAGGGGTTGAAGAAAGTTTTTCCTCCTGTCCGACATCCTTCTCCTCCTTGGGAGTTGAATGTTGTTCTTTCCAAATTAATGGGCCCTCCTTTCGAGCCCATTCATAAGGCCACTTTACAGCACCTAGCGTGGAAAGTTGCCTTTTTAGTAGCTATCACGTCAGCGCGCAGAGTAAGTGAAATCCAAGCACTCTGCGCAAAGGAACCGTACACGGTTTTCCATCACAATCGGGTGGTTCTGAGGACTCACCCTTCTTTCTTACCAAAAGTGGTGTCTGACTTCCATGTTAACCAGACAATTTCTCTTTCCTCTTTCTTTCCCAATCCTGCTACACCAGCAGAAAGGTCTCTTCACTCACTTGACCTCAAGAGGGTTCTCAAATTCCATTTGGAGGGAACGAAATCCATTAGAAAGTCTGACCAATTGTTTTTAAACTATGGTGTCGTCAGGACAGGGTTTCCAGCCTCCAAACGATCCATCTCGAGGTGGATAGTGTCATGCATTAAGCTGGCTTATCAATTGGCGAATAAGCCTCTATTGGTTTCCCCTAAGGCTCACTCCACTAGGGGAAAAGCAGCTACAGTAGCTTTCTTGCATAATGTATCGATGGCCGAGATTTGCAAGGCGGCAACTTGGAAATCGGTACACACGTTTACTAGGCACTACTGTCTTGATTCTGACTCCAGAGCAGACACCCAAATAGGCCAAGCCTCCTTGAGGAATTTGTTCCAATGCTGATTTCATTGGAGTCATGATTTTTCTTCAATATCTGTTTGAGTTTATGCTTATCGTTTGCCCGCAGGTTGAGGGGATGGGCTTGCTAGTCTATTCATGTGCTTATGACTATTGATGAGGATCCCCTGGAAGAGAAGGATAAGTAACTTACCTGTAATCCTAGTTCTCTTCCAGGGGTATCCTCATCAATAGTCATAAGCAACCCACCCGCCTCCCCGGGCAAATGATCAAGGTAAATGTCATTTCTTTGTGCCCTGACCCTCGGGTCTCCGCAAAGAACAACTGACCTAACTGTCACCCCCGAGGCATGACGGGAAGCTAGGGGTCATGGCTGCCTTAAAGGCACGGTGCCAGTTTTTTGCCTATGTGTTTCTATGAGGTTAGCTTTTCAGCTTTTTACACTAAGTGTTTCTGCAATGCAGCCTGTGAGCTGGCAATGCTGTCATTCCTCTTTGCAGGATTGTGTTTTCTGCTGCACATTAAAGCAGTTCAAATGCTCTTTGTTTTTCTTCACTACTTCGTGTTGAATGTGTATATGTGTGCAAAGGGAATTCTTGTAGCATGTATGGAAGGCTGCATTTGTTGGTATGTGTGTGTGTGTGTGTGTATATATATATATATATATATGTTCATATGTTTTTCACATATATGTATATATATTGTTTCCGGGGTCCCCGCGCATGGGCAGGAATATTCATGTGCTTATGACTATTGATGAGGATACCCCTGGAAGAGAACTAGGATTACAGGTAAGTAACTTATCCTTCCAGTCTCTAGAGATTGGCACAGCCGTTCTGATTGTGGCACCTAAAGATTTATCACTGGCTGGCTGTTCTTGGAGTGGTATTTATTCATTCTTTTCCATTGCAGCACAACGTTGCTCACCTCAGTGTCCTCTTCTGCTGTCTGTCAAGCCTTTGTATCTAATCCTAAGCTGATTTTTTTATTAGCATTTCATGATGATTAGAGACTTGCATTAGAATTTGCATTCCATTCATCTGCTACAGAGTATTGCATCAAGTGAATTCCCATATTCACAAGTGTCTTAGTTTACAGGCTCTTCACAGTATAAACATTCAGGTCATCTGTTAAGTGTGTTCGGAACACCATCTTGTTTTGTTGTCACAGTATCAAAACATTTGTTGTCATTACAGCAGTCTGTTCATCTCAATAGACACTTGAAAGCGAAGAATGTAGCTAAATTCATGAAAGTGAGATAATATTCCATAACAACTCATAACCAAACCTTCGCTTTCCCCAAAGTCTTAAACAGGGAAAGGATAGCATCCTCAAAAAACAATTACAAGCATAATGTGGATCCTCTGAGCCACCTGTGGGGACACACCAGGAGTGTAAACATAGTCAAGGGTTTCTTTTGCATAGGGGAAGCAATTGTCCAAATTGGGGACAGAGAAAGAGGTTCCAATAGTCCTGAAGAGCACCATCTTGGTTCATAGGCGGTATGTCGCCATGCTGTGGGGGAAATCAGTAAGTGAATCAAGGGGGTCTTGTATCGTCTTTCTTGGCCCTGGACACTTCTGTGTGAAGTTTGTCCCACTCTCCGTCAATATGGTATTTATGTAATCCTCTTCTCAGCATGGTGCTGTGCTTTCGCTGACCACAACTTTATGGACTGCTGTTAGCCATTGCCGAATAAGGGGACCCAAAATGGATTTCCAAGTCATTGTTATGGCCCGTTTCGTCAACATCAATAGGAGGTCAGCAAACTTTGTAGCTACCCTACTACGTTTAGGATGGGAGGCTTAAACCTATGAGACTCGCGTCAGGGGTTGAATGTGTCCTGCGTTCCGTCACCCGACTTAGCAGAGCCTGGATCTCATGCCAAAACTGGATGATTACGGGGCACTTCCACATCATACGAAAGAGCTAATAATCCCAAACACTGTGCACATCTGTCAGAAGAGTTCTGTCAGCCAAAAAGAGCCGGGGGAGGCCAGTGTTAGTCAATAAAGAATCTAAAGGGATTAAAACCCCATTCTCAAAGAGATCCCCCAGTGCCCCAGTGTGGTAATCCCCGCCCATTTCCAGTGGGTCACTGTTCTGTTACCACAAGCCAACACATTTGCCAACAACAAGCTAAGTGGTAAATTGGGGGTATAAGAGGGTGTGTCTTTTGCCTGCTGCAGTGCCCTCTTATGGCAGTACTGTGCTGCTCCGTTGGAGCCAGAGAGTTGCTTTCTGTGGTCGCTTCGGGCTGTAATATCCAACTAACGAAGTGTGAGACCTTGGACTGTTGCTGCTGGATTCTAAGCTCGCCTAGGTTCCTCTGTGACAACCATTGTTAAAGTCATTGTATCTGTGCTGCTAGATAATACATTCATTACCTGTCTCTTGAGGGTGAGTTAGGTCACCCTGGGAAGGGTCATTCTACATGAAGTCTTACACGAAACTGTCACGTCTTTGAAATGTTGCCTAGGGAAAATACATGGTAAAGTAGCATATACTAAAGTAGGCATGGCAGCATTATCACTTTAGAGAGGGCTATCCGTCCAGCCACCATGAGAGGAAGAGAGCACCATGGAGGTCACTTGAGAGCGTAATGAAGGTCACTTGAGAGCGGAGAGACCTCATGGCGTGTCCTGTATTGCCCTCAGTGATGTCTACCATCTCGTGGTAGAACTGTATTCACCAGTATTTGAAGGTGGATGTGTCCCATTTAAGGAGCATAGCCAATGGATCATCCCACACCGTGGGGGCTTTCGGCCTCAATGGGAATGAATTGGCTTCCCCCAATTCACCCTCAGCCCAGATGGGCTGCCAAAAACGTTCAGTAATCTAATAATCTCAGTTATATTATTTTCTGCCTCCTTCAGGTATAACAGGTCATCTGCATAGAGGGAAACTATGTTGTGCATGCCACCATTTGGGATCCCCCAATTTCCATCAATCCTTTGAAGGCGCACAATGAATGGCTCAATCGCCAGTGCGAATAGGAGGGGGTAAATGGGGTGCCCTTGCCTACCTGATATTGCTCTGATAATACACGGCCTCTTACAAACCTGCGCTGTTGTGAGGGTGTAGAGGACCTTAACCCAACCATGGAAGGGTGTTCCCAGTACCATAACGGTCTAACACCTTATGTAGGTCTCCAACTAAGGGAATTATAGTCCTCCTTCATGTCAACTGATAAAACCGCTGCATCCGGCTACCGCTGGGGGGGGGCGTTCTCCGATATTTAAAAAAAATGCTGTATATTTTCTGCCGTCCTTCAGCCCAGGATGAAGCTATTTTAGTAAAAATGGATAAGGCACAGTATATAAGGCAACAACTTGTTGGCTAATAGTTTTCCAAGTTTTCTATATTCAACAATTAATATGGAGAGGTGGCGATTTGTGAATAGCTCATCAGGGAGTTACCCAGGTTCTAAAAGGGAGATGACCAGTGCCTTGGAGGTAGTTGGGGAGAATTGGGAGTTCCAACGCTCCACTGTAAAGGTCTGCAAAGGAGGTGTAAAATTCTAGAGGGAGGCCATCTGTGCCAGAAACTTCACCCCACGCCAAAACTGAAATGCTTTCTTTAACTTCCTGTAAGGAAATCAGTTGCCCCAATTCCTCTTTGGGCTGGTGTGTCTGCCTAGGTAATGGGATTACCTCTAAAAACTACTGTTGCTGAATCTGACGCCTCATCGTTATTGCTAAATAACTGCTTACAGTAGTCTAAAATGCCTTCTTTATGTCTCCCTAGGATAACTGTAGATTCCGCGTCAGCTTCGTAACCCATGTCCGGGAGACCCCATGCTTATCCCCATTCGCCATCCAGGCCAGCACCCTGCCAGATTGTCCCCCTCAGCATGCTGAAGGGCCATGTATGCTACATAATCCAAAGAGTGCTGCTGTTCAACCAAGGCTGCATGCTCTTCTTTGACCTTGTGCAAAACAGCCACTTGTGCAGGGAAAGAGAAAATCTTTCACTCTAGGGCAAGCAACCCGACATAGAGTGCTGTAAGTTGCCTGTCAAGCTGTGGTTTGTATAGTGACCAGGGAGTGCCACTTTAAAGTCCACCCAAATGTTAGTGCAGGAGCCAAGCAAGCCTTCATTCTCCTCAAAGAATCTCCGTATAAATTCCCTAATGACTCTCAGAATATCGGGTCCTCCAGGTTACTACACTGAAGCCTCCATGTAGGTATGGACGCTATACACCCCCCCTCAAGAAATGTAACCAATAAGAGGTATGGGCTGAGAGGGTGCAGCCCAAATATTCTACCGCACCCACCTCAGGGAGTAAGTTATACTGAAAGATAATCCGATCAAGACGAACATGAACCACTGAGTAGTTCGAGTACTCATGCAATGTTGGGTGTTTCTTACACCACTCATCTTCGAGGGACCAGTGTGTCTGCCAGGACTCTGGCTGTCAAGCACACAAGGGACTTGGGCATGAGAAGTTGTGAGCAAACTAACTGCACATCAAGGACTCCATTAAAGTCTCCCCCATGAAGGCGAGGTGGTCAGGACAACCCGAAATCGGGGAAAGGGAGTTATAGAATCACGCCTGTACTGTATTTGGAGCATACACACTTCCCAGAAGAATGGGTCTACCATTCAACCTGCCTTCCACAAAAACGTACCTACCGTTGGGATCCATAACCTTGTTACACATTTCAAAGGGAACCCCAGGGCTTATCCAGGCATATGATGAGTATCCTTTAGAAACCACCTTTCCCCGCCATCTGGAGCGGAGCTGAATGCTCTTTATCATGGTCTCCTGGACCATACAACACGGATCTCTCGACAACATTCATATGAGGGCACCTTATAACGTTTGGACATTGTAGACATCCCTCCTACGTTCCAGGTTGAAAACCTCTATATGTTTAAACCCCATCCTGTGTCGTGGTAAGAGGACCACAGGATTCTTATGAGAATCCCCATATTGTTAGTGAACCCACAGAGGAATTCGGCAAATATCGCCCCCTGTAAAGCCATCATCCCCTACTCCCTGAGGTAGACCCCCTAACACTCTCTGCCCAGATATAAAACAACTCCTAACGAGAAAACATTGAGCAGAAACTACTGCTGCACACTTTCCGGTACCAGTAGAACAAGATGTGCTGTGACCGGAGTACGTCAGGGGTGCTACGACTGGCATTGAACAACTGTGAAAGGTCGTAAAGCATAGGGATGGCTCCGGGTCGGCCCAGCCAGCCGGCTTGTTATAGCTCACTGATAGGTTTGGGCACTCAAGGAGATGCCATGTTTCCCATGAGAGACAGCAGGTGGTAAAGAAGGCGATAAATCTACTTTAAATGTGCCTCTCGTCATCCACTCATGCCTTGTAGAGGCCTGGGTCAGAACAGCTAATGCCATGGACAAAGCTTAAGACAAAACATAATAAGAACAATACAGCAAATATTCACACATTTGTTAGTCATAGTAGATTATTGGTGGTTTGTGGAGTAACAGTTGGTATGAGCACTGACAGTTCACTGTTAGTAGCTGAATCAGATGCATCTTTCGAGCACAGTTTTCCTGTGTCCTCGGAAATCGAGACCATAGAGTCCTGTCAGAACAACACTGCAGTGACTATGGCAGCCTGTTGGCCCAGCTGGGCCTGAAAAGGGGTGGGAGTATTAAACAGGCAGGTCTTCCCTCGGCATCTGCTACCTTGTCGCATTGTGGATAAAGTTTACAAGCAAGGCGCTGTCATCATCTGATTTCGCATCTTTAGTCTTGTGGTAGTCTCCCCAGTCCCAGGCCTCCACTGGTTCAGTGAAGAAGAATGTTTGCTGATTAGCCATGATCTTTAGTTTGGCTGGGAACAAGAGTGTGTATTTGAGAACCAATGTGCGGAGTTTCTGTTTAACTTCCATTAAGCTGGCTCGTTGTTGTTCTGCTGCCAGAGTATAATCTGGTATGAGCATGACTTTCCCGGGACTGATCTCGAAATGTCTCTCGTCATGAATGCTAAAGCACAGTGTCATGGTCAATTAAGGAACTTCACAACGATAACTTGGGGTGAAGCCCTAGGCAGAGGCTTCTTTGCTGGGACTCGATGGGCCCTCTCAACTGTGAACCAGGCCGAGAGACTTGTAGGGACAACCTTTTTGGAGTCAGGACTAATGTAATGAGTGGGGTTGGAGCTCTGTTTCCTCCTCCATCCCAATGATGCTGATGGTATTCCTCCTGGCCTTCCAAGAAGTGCACCCAATCAGCGAGTGCTTGTACCTTTGCCTGGAGGTCAGAAGTGTTTGGCTGTAGTTTCTGCATTGCAGACCGCTGTGCGCACCCTGTCCTATAGTTTCCTCTGATTGTCCCGCAGGAGGAGACTAAATTTGAGGGCAGTGGCCAATACCAAGCTGCTAACCACTCCCCAAATCATGTTCACTCCTCTCAAGTGCAGGCACACTCTTCCTGGGTGTGCCATCATAGGCTTCTTGTGCAAGACAGCATCTTGCAGATTTGATGAGGTTACACTGCTGTCAGCTTGAACACAAGGCTGACTAAACCTCTCCCTACCCAGACCTCTAAAAAAAAAATTAAAAATGCAAGCTGTAGTTTCACTACTTCTGGGAGGATACACACGTCATTCTTTTGGGATTCTCGAGGAAAAGTAGATTTTTCCTCGAAGCCTATTTTTTGCCTCCAGTAAAATCAAATAATCCAAGAAATTATCATTTCTGAAATGTAACAAAACTGTCTTTTATGTGCCCCAGTTCACGATAAAAGCGGTACCCGTTGCCAGTCCTTCCTTTTCCTCCCCAACGTTACCAATAGTTTTTCTGCCTACCTAGCAGAAGGGTTCCCATCTAGCTTTTGTTCAATCTGTGTAATCACACTGTGTTCTAGGGAGTAGGCTGTTTGTTAGTACTGCGAGCTCAGGGATCAGCATGTTCTTACTTGCTGGGAGCTCTCGGACCAATGTCTCCTGTCTGGGAGTCCTGAAAGACCACGTAAAAATGTTCATGTGCAGCTATTGTGCATCTGCTTCCATTCTTCTTTCACATTTTCCTCTTATTGTTTCAGGACTGAGCTCTTGGACTGTTGCAACGATCAGGATTTCCTGGCGAAGCTGCACTGTGTCCGTCAGGCCTTTGAGGTACTGGTTCCGCTATTACTGCCCTACAATGTCTTTCTACCAGGTCTCCTGCCTTCTGTAGCCCATTGGGTGAACGGAGAGTGGGTGGGAAAGGGTTAAAGTGTGGGAACAGGGCCTCCAGTTGTACATTTGTTGCAATAAGGATCATGATCCAAGGATTGAGATACTGTCTGCTGCTTCAAGAGGGTTCTTGTGAGAGGCCCAGTGGTTTAAACGCATCTGCATCTGTTTAAAAATGAAGTCTCTGTGAAAGGGTTTGGTTCATCTGATTCTTGGCCTTCTCATCTCCTCTTGAGTGGTGATGGCTTTCGTCAGTCATTCATGTAGTCTGATTTAAAATAAATGCTGAATGCACAGCTTTGCTTCTAGACAGTTGAAGAATCCTGTGAATATGCTATTTTCACAGACGCCTGCTCTAAATCCACCACTATCCCTCATCAAATCTTTTCTGAGAAAGTCACTCCTGTTGTGGAGACTTCTTCTTTAAAACAACAGCAGAACAGAAATGGCACCAGTTGCAGGTTTTCTTTCATCTAAAAATTTAAAATACATCTTTACATTTTGGTTTTGTGTAGCAAAAGTTTAAATGCTATGGCCTCTTGAAGTCTGAAGAACTACTTGCATGGAAAGTCCCTCTAATTACATACAAAATAATCCCCCCTTACGGGTGGAGAATGAAACATCTAATGGTTTAACTAGCGATATAACAATAGAAGAAATAAAATTAGCAATTACCTCTCTACCATCAGGAAAAGCAGCGGGAGACGATATCATTCCTTTGGAATTTTAGAAGCGGTTTATGGAGGAGTTAGTGATACCACTTAGTCAGGTTATAAGATTTATTGGTAAAGAGGGTAAGGCCCCTGACTCATGGAAAATCACGCAAATCATTTTTTTTTTTTTTTTAAAAAAAGGTAAATCGGCAGAGGAGTGTGGGTCGTATCGGCCGATTTCGCTCATCAATGCTGATGCAAAAATATTTGCAAAGATTCTTGCGAATCGACTATTTCTCGTGTTACCTAGCCTGGTGTCGCCTTACCAACATGGCTTTATTCAAGGGAGAGATACGACTGCCCACGTGAATATGGCTGTCTCCGTTTTTGACGCAGCCAAAACACAATCGACCCCACTCGGTATGATATTGCTAGATGCTGAAAAAGCATTTGACCGAGTGGGGTGGGACTTTTTATGGGCTACACTTGCTGCCTTTGGTATCAAAGGGCAATATCTTATGTGGATAAAAGCTCTATATGACAAACCTAGTGCTAAGATAATGTATGCGGGGCTACAATCAACTGTTTTTCCGATTCTTCGGGGCACCCGGCAAGGGTGCCCCTATCGCCACTTTTATTTGCCCTTTATATAGAGTCTTTTGTTTCAACCCTTCAAAATCAGCAGCTAATTAGTCCCTATATGCTTGGGGACAGCTCCCTTAAAGTTATAGCATACGCTGACGATATAGCGGTGTTTTCAACGGACCCGGGAGGGGCTATACAATTGATCACAGATGAAGCGCAAGAGTTTGGCCTGATATCTGGGTACAAACTGAATATTAATAAAACTCAGATCTTATTGAATTATAAATCTGCGCTTCCGATACAGGGGGTGTGTTCGACTGCTACATATTTGGGAATGAAGATGGCGGCACAGATCGAAAGAATAATCCCTTTAAATTATGAGACCTTACTGAAAGAGACGGCTAAACTACTTAAGAGCTGGCACAGGTTACCCATTGGAATTATAGGGCGTATAAACATTGTAAAAATGAAGATTTTACCAAAATTCTTGTATATGTTTAGATCTATCCTGCTGCGATTGACTATGTCCTTTTTTAAACGATTGGATGGGATTCTTGGCAGTTTCATCTGGGGCTATAAAAAAGCGAGAAAATCCCTGGAACTGCTAAAACTCCCCTTTAATCATGGGGGCTTAGATTTCCCGGATTTAAAAATTTATTTTTGGTCTGCTTTTTTTGGCCGTCTTCGTAGCTTTATCCACAGTGAAAAGAGTAGCTACTATCATAAATTTTTGTTGGCAGGAGAGAGCAATCAGTTTCTGTTTAGAACTAATGACCCGAATTATTATAAAAGGGTTAAATTTAAGACGATTAGGGATTGCATATTTGTATGGCGTGCTATTTCTCTCAAGTATGGCTTGACACTGATGAATGATAAGTTTCCTCTCTGGGGCAATCCAGGATTGCCTAGCATCTTTCATGATACAATGGGGAAAGGCTGGGCCAACTATGGGGTAACATGTTTAGGGGACTTATTTGATCATGGTGGTTTTATGGAGTTCGGAAAAATGCAGATTGTGTATAAATTGACAGACAACATGCAGTTTAAATACATGCAGATACGCGATTATTTTGTTAATTATCTTAAACTGATGAGTTTATTTCATTCAGACATAGTGGACTGTTTATATGATTCAAGTGATAAATCCTTGATAAGTAGAGCATATAAAAGCCTATGTGGCCCCAGATTGGAGGATAGCCCCAGAATAGCTGCTCGCTGGACTAGAATTATGGGTACACCGGTCTCAGCTAAGAATATTTCGGATGCACTTAGTAAAATCTCTGGGGTAGTTCATTCCTCCAATCTGCGAATGCAACAGTTTCGCACAATCTGCTTACTATATTATACGCCGGATAGAATAGCAAAATGGTCACCTAACACCCAGGCAAACGATAGGGCAAAATGCCCCAGGTGTGAATTATATGCGGCAGATATACAACATATGTTTGTCACATGCCCTGAACTCTCGCTATTTTGGCAGAAGGTGGAACATATTCTGTTGCAAAAATTGGGGATCAAAATACCACTAACGGTCTTGGAAATATTGATGGGTGGTAGTTAGCTGAGATCCGATAATGAAAATCTGCTAACCATTTTGCTTGTCTGTGCTAGACTTACAATCGCACGGGTTTGGATATCGTCAAAAGCTCCCACAGTAATGGATTGGTGGGTATTAGTCAGGCAAATACACGACATGGAGGAAGCACTAGCTAGATCAAGGGGCGCTCAATCCATGCGCAAATTTAAGTTGATTTGGGGATCATTGTCTTAAAATATGTATATAAATGATTGCTTATTTTTACTGCCACTCGGTACAAGGGAAATTAATGTAGCTACATAATTGACTTCTTTCGGCCCTCTATCTTTTCTCTCTTTAGTCTAATGTAAAAGATTTGATTATTATGATTGTTTGTGATTATGATTTAGCTTGTACAAAGTTGCTACAAACTTTATTTTTGTGTTGACAAAAAAGAATAAAAATATTTTTTTAAAAAAGGAAAGTCCCTCCGAAACTGCTGGTAGCTTTTGTCAATAAGCCCTTCTGGATTTCTTCTTAAATCGAGGATAGTGTTTGCGGCAGTACCTTGCATTTTCTCTTGTGAGGGCCCCAGATGACTATCTCTGTAGAGGACCAGTCTATAATTTGTAAAACAAGAAAAAATAGGTATAGTGGCCAAAGTTGATCTTTGGAGCAGAGTGCTGGGTTGCCCAGTACTAAGACTGCCTATTCTTGATTGAGTCTCATGCCTCATTCTTTCACTACCTTGTACTTACATTTTTATCTCATTTTTATTAATTTCTCTATCACTGTTTTATTAACCACCTCCTTCTCGCTCCATTTTCTCTCCTCTTGCTCCAAATTCAAGCTCGCTGTGTTAGCTAAGATCTTGGAGAAATTTGAATTCAAGTAACTTAAGTTGAACCTGGACTGTAATAACTTTTTATCCCTGCTAATAATCAGACTTTCAGCCCAATCATGACACAGATAGTGTCCTCTTGGCTGTTAGGGACAGAGCTGGCTTACCAGCTGCTTATGTTAGTCTAGTCTGCAGAATTTGATACAGTGAACCGCCTTATCCCGTTAGGTTATTCACATTGTGGATGAGACTACCATCAAAAGGCTTCCGCTCCTTTCCCTTGCAGCGCACCCAAAGGATTTCTTTGGGCCCATTGTTACCCAAGAGGTCTCGACCCTGCAGCGTGTTTTCCAGGCTCACCTGTTCACTTTAACCTCTGTTTGGCAGCTCTTTGCCGAATGTTCAATAACACTCGAGTAGGGGTGCAGGCGTACACGGATGATACATACCATTCTAGATTGATTCCTCGGCTATTGAAGATCTTCAGAGAACTCTGAATAAGGCCCAAACCTCCTCTAACACTAGAATAGAGTTGGTCTTTGTTATTACTTTCTGCCTCTGCCAGGTTTCAACAACATTTCAAGATCTTTGGTAGGATGTGTGGTGAGCGGTTGCTTTCTTCAGCTGTCCAAACTCAGGCTTATTTTACCTCTTCTTTCAGTCGCACATTAATTTGCAGTGGTAGATGCAGCCGTTAACTCAAGGCTGGGTTACTTTGACTGTTGGTAAGCCATTCTGCCAGCCACTCCAATCAGTTGCCTTCAGAAAGCACAAAATTCTGCAATCGGGCTCCATGCAACCCTGGGGGAAATGACCATGTATAACATGCCAGAAAGTGCTACACTGGCTTTCTGTTCACAACAAAATTCGTTTTAATTGGCCTGTTGAATGTGTAAACGATTTATCACCCCTCTGGTTGTCCAGCTGTGTTTCTATATACCAACAAAGGACTTTACTGAGTAGTCTTTGCCTCTCTGGCATTTGCAGAAATCTAAGTATGGTTGTGCTTTTTCCGTCCAAGAGTCCATTCGCTATAATTCTCATCCTGAACCAATGAGGTTTTGGCACCACAATCTTTCTTTTAAGAAAGCCCTGAAGCCTCCTTGAAGGGCAGCACCAATAGACCGTTGTTGGTAGCGTGCTCTATAAACAGAGAACATGATCCTCCTGCCTTGAGTCCAAGCCTGATGATGAAAAATAAGTCCTGGTCCCCCTAATGAGTGCCAGCACCAAGGAAGGCCTGGAGAGTGTTTGTTCTCACCCAGGAGCCCCGTGGGTCAGCTCTTTGAGCAGACCTTCAGGGAGAGCAGCCCGTTAATGAGCCTTCAGCAATGCTGTCCATGAAACCTGATGCATTTGTGGCAGGCAGTGGTGCTCAGACTTGTAGCATCATGCTCTGTCAGAGACCTTCCTTTGGGGTTTGTTGGAGCACACAACCCATTATACAGATGTGACAGTTGTTGAAAGTCCCTGTATCTCAGAATCTTGCATTATACAAGCACTCCCAACTGTATGATTCTTCACGCTGTTCCCATATGTGTTCTTACAGATGCGCTTTACTCTCAAGACTGTTTGTACACTGTAACTGTTTAATCAATGTTTGTTAGTGGCAGCAGCGGTTAGTTACAGGATCGGAGATAGGACAGCACTGCTTTTTGTTTGAAAAGTACCAGAACCTCCTTTTTCTTGTTGGTGAGATAGTTTTTATTGAAGTAAAAGGCAATATTCACAATGCAGGAGTATACATACCTCCCAATTATAGCAACATGTCTCATAATTCACATTTCCTGGCTATCATAGACCTCGCAAGATGTGAGTGTTGCGATGCACATTGGCTTTTTCCGAAGGTTGTACCCCCTGGCATAATATAGATTAAAGAAACAAAAACGTAACATACCCAACTCCTGACCCCCCCAACCCCCATTGCTGTCTGAGTTGTAGATGTAAGCTGAGAGTTGCCTTCACCCCTGAAGTGAAATACTGCTAAGAACTTGTGTCCCATTCTTCCGTAACTGTAGCCATACCAGAGTGCCCCCCGTATGGTGTCCCAATCCTCCCACATCGTTTTGTAACCTAGATAGTAGTATGCAGTATATATCTACATACGTCAGGGGGTGTCAGGGTGGGTGGTGTCATCCTTGGTGATGTTTTTGAATTCCTCTAGGAGCATATCCCAGGCCTGAGCAATAAAGTACTTTCGGATGCCTCTCCTCCCTGAGAAGAAATGTACTCTCTGCCTGACCCCAAGAGGCAACCACCCTTGCCCATGCCTGCAGGGAGGGAACTGCAGGTAGTTTCCAATGTATAGTAATGGTAAGCTTTGCTAAGATCAGCGCTAGGTCCAGGAATTTAAGCACAGGCCTTTACAGTGTAGGACAAGGGAACAATCCCAAGAGCTCTCCATCAGGCGAGTCAGCCATGGAGAGGCCAGTTGCAGTACAGAGCGTTTGTAACTATCTAGACGAGTAGGTCTGCAACAAGGGGCAGAACCATAGCATACGGAGAAGGTCCGCGTCTGGGACGGAGCATCGGGGACAGCATGCATTGAATGCAGGAAAGATCTTGTTAATACAGGCTGTGGTGAGGTAGGCCCTATTCAAAATATTGAAATGGGTGTATTTGAATCAAGCCCCTCTGAATACTATATGAGGGTATTCAAGTACCCTGACCCACTCAGTGTCTTGGAAGGGTCTGGCAAGGTCTGTCTCGCATGCGGTTTGAAGTAATAGACGAGACCTATCAGCCTGGTGCTGAAATGCTCCATAAAGCCACTGAATCTGTTTCCCCACATTCCTACCAGGTAAAGTATCTGTTGCACCTTGTGAGTCGAGGGCCTGCGGAGTCGCTTGTTAAATAATGTACTAAAGGAGTGGAGAATGCGTTCATAAGTCAGGGATTACCTGAGTGGAAGATCCCAATCTGTCACTAGGACATGGAAGGATAATGTTACTTACCCAGTAAGCATCTGTTCTTGGCATGTAGAGATGCTATATTCACATGCTTTGCATACTCCTGCCATCTAGTGTTGGGTCTGGATGTTTGCAAGTTGTTTTTCTTCTAACAAGTCTTTCCAGTCACAAGGTAGGTGACTCCTCCTTTCGGTGATAGTGCGCATGGGCATCGACTCCATTGTTAGATTGTTTTCCAGCAGAGGGTGAGAATGGAGTTAGTAAGTAAAGAATAGAGATGTCCATGCGTATGTATATAGCGTAATAGAGAACTGCAACAGTTGCAGGTACCCGGGGAGGCGGGTGGGCGCATGTGAATCTACAGCTCTGCATGCCAAGAACAGATGCTTACTGGGTAAGTAACATTATCTGTTCGAGGCATGTGAGCTGTAGATCACATGCTTTGCATAGACTATACAGCAGTATTCTCCCAAAGTGGTGGCTAACCTGTAGCTGTTGGAGTTGTCTGAAAGAGTGTGTTCGAGGCATATGAGCTGTAGATTGTATACTTTAGCATAGATCGCCATCTGGTGTTGGGCTTGGATGTTTGCACTTTGTTTTTGTCGGAGAAGTCTGTTAGTCACGAGATAGGTGGCTCCTCCTTATGGTGATAGTGCGCATGGGCATCGACTCCATCCCCAGATTGTTTTTTTCCGCCATCGGGTTCAGATGTGACTTGCTGCGCTCCGGGTTGGTGTCGCTATCGAAACCCTCTTCGACGCGCAATCACTTACCATTCGACGGTATTGTCTCGATCGCGTTTTTCCCTTTTCGACGCGCATCTTCTACAATCGAAAAACTTCGATAAACTTCGACGCAGGCCGTTTGGCCTACCCGCGCCGATCACGACGGACGTCGATGGAACGGACTCCCTTCAAGAAATGTCCACAGTGTGGTGCTAAATTCCCACACTCTGACCTACACCCAGTGTGTAATCTTTGCCTCTCTCCAGAACACCGAGAGGATACCTGTGAGGCTTGTCTATCTTTCAAGTCCAAGAAGACCATTCGTGATCGTCGGGCTCGACGCCACGAAATGTCCCGAGGAAGCGGCTCCATTCCGGACATCTTCCATCCAGGCCCCGACAGCCTTCTGGAACAAGCCCAGGAGGAACAGGTCTCAGTCTCCGAAGCAGATGACTCCGACGTCGAGGACGCAGTCACTCCAGCTCAGCGGACCGGGAGTACCGAAACCCCTGCCCCACCCAAGCCCATACCAAAGGCTCCGGTAACACCTTCGCCACAGGGCCCAGGTCCACACCGGTCGAACATTTCAGATGCCCCGCCCTCGGGCCCGGCTACGAAAATCAAAGACCAGCCTTCCGGCTCGGGCTCGAGCCAACAACACTCCGGTCCCGAAAAAACACCTCCGGCACCGAAGTCCAAGCCCTCCAATGTCCCACGCCCTCCTCCATCGGCACCGGAAAACCCTCCGGCGCCGAAACAGTCGAAGGGCAAACCCTCGGAGCCGAAGCAAAAGGATAAAACTTCGACACCGAAAACCTCGGAGCCGAAACTAAAGGATAAAACTTCGACACCGAAAACCTCGGAGCCGAAACAATCCAAGGATAAACCTTCGGTGCCTAAACACCCAAAAGACAAGCCTTCGGAGCCAAAACAACCTACACCGAAGTCTTCGGAGCGGGAAAAAGCTTCCAAACCGTACACTATCCCTATGCCTAAACAGTCTAAGACTCTTCTTAGGGAAAAATCTTTGGCACCGAAAAAGAACATCGGATCCGAAGAACTTTTTGTACCAGATCCAAACCAGAAAACAATTTATATTGATTCAAAGACTGGTCATATACTTTACAAAAAGAGGAAACCGGACCATTTGCAGGACTCACCAGTTCCTGCTAAAAGAATAGAAATGGGCACTAACACCTCTCCACCCCCTACACCTCCTCCTACACCTATTGATCCCAATCTACCGATCTCTCCAGTACACTCTCCAGAACTCACTTTTCCACTTCCACAACCAGAGGATAGTGATTATGGAGATGGGGGACGGACAAGGGGATGATAATATAGTTCCACAACAGGATGATGATGATAATGATGGCACCCCACAGGAACCAGATCCATGGAGGGACTAAAATACAGATCCTGACTTAAACAACGACCCAAATCTTTATCCCTCTAAGCCATCCCCACCAGACGATAATGTAGGTTTTGCCAAATAATCAATAGGGCCGCAGCATATCACGGGGTAAACTTGCATTCAGATCCTGTAGAGGAGGATTTTCTCCTAGAAACTTTTGCTCAGCCACAAAAGTCCTCACACGTCCTACCAATGCTAAAAGGTCTACTTAAACACGCACCAGAAGTGTTTAAAGACCCTGTTAGGACCAGGGTTCTTAACCCCAGGATAGACAAGAAATACAAAGCAGCTCCCAGTGACCCCATATACATTAAGGGTCAGCTTCCTTTAGATTCCCAGGTAGTAGCTAATGCACGTAAAAGGGCCAACTCTCAAGGTTCAGGTGACACCCCGCCTCCGGATAAAGAATCCAAATTGTTAGATGCTTCAGGCAAATGTATGGCGTCTCAAGCTGCAAACTATTGGAAAATAGCCAACACACAAGCTCTCTTGGCAAGGTATGATGGGGCTCACTATGATGAGCTTGAGAAGCTCATCCAACATCTACCTGATGAATACAAAGACGAGGCCAATGACCTCATACAGGAAGGCAAATTAATCACAAACTCATCAATCAAATGTGCTCTAGACGCAGCAGACACTGCGTCTCGCGCAGTTAATACTAGCGTATTGTTACGCAGACATGCTTGGCTCAGGATATCTGGATTTAAACAAGAGGTGCAAACCAGTATCCTTAATCAACCCTTCGACCAAGAGCACCTCTTTGGCCCTACAGTGGACACATCTTTAGAAAAGATGAAAAAGGACACGGAAACTGCTAAGTCTATGGGAGCCTTACAGTTATCTTCTCCTAGAGGCTCCTTTCGACGCTCCTTTTATAGGGCTGGCTCTAAAACCAATACATCAGAGCACCCATCCTCATCCTACAAAAGCCCCAATCAGAGTTCCTTTTCCAAAGGATACTTTAGGGGAGGTTACAGGGGTAACAACAACAAGGGCAGAGGCCGGGGTAATAGCACCCGCAGCTCCCCTACCACCAAGCAGTGACTTCCCTGCGCTTCCCCCAACAATTCCACACCTGTCGGGGAACGCCTTTCACAGTTCCTACCTATCTGGAATTCCATCACTACAGACAGGTGGGTAAGACAAATTATCCAGTATGGTTACTGCCTGGAACTTACATCCAGTCCCCCACACATTCCTCCCAAACACCGTCCAATGTCCACAGAACATTTGACTCTCCTCAAACAAGAGGTTATCTCTTTACTACACAAAAATGCAATAGAACCAGTCCCCTTACCCCATCAGGGCACAGGGGTTTACTCACTCTACTTTCTGATCCCAAAAAAGGACGGCTCTCTCAGGCCAATATTAGACCTCAGACCCCTAAACTTCTACATCCAATCAGACCACTTCCAAATGGTCACTCTCCCAACAGGTGCTCCCACTACTTCAACAAGGCGACTTCCTCTCCACTCTGGATCTAAAGGACGCCTACTTTCATATTCCTATTCACCCCTCTCACAGAAAGTATCTCAGGTTCATGGTGGACGGGCAACATTATCAGTTCAAAGTCCTCCCATTCGGGGTAACCACAGCACCCAGAGTCTTCACCAAATGCCTCACAGTGGTAGCAGCTCATTTAAGAAGGCAACACATCCATGTGTTCCCTTATCTGGATGACTGGCTCATAAAAGCCAAATCTCACAACAGTTGTGTACAGCACACACACAGGACTATCCATCTACTTCACGACCTAGGTTTCACATTAAACCTCACCAAGTCTCACCTTCAACCATCCAAGATACAGCAGTATCTAGGGGCTACTCTAGACACCTCAAGAGCTCTAGCATACCCCAATCCAGGCAGGATTCACTCCATGCAGGCTCTAATATTACAATTTCGGCCTCACCACTCGTTGCCAGCTCGAGTGTTTATGCAATTAATCGGGATGATGGCTTCTTGCATCCTCATCGTCCCTTATGCAAGACTCCAGATGCGTCCATTGCAGGAATGCCTAGCACATCAGTGGAACCAGGCTCAAGGTCAACTGACAGATCTGGTGTTGGTGGACAGCCGCACACATCGCTCTCTGCAGTGGTGGAATACACAAAACCTTTCCAAAGGGCGGCCGTTCCTCGACCCGGTTCCACAGATAGTACTAACAGCAGACGCGTCGCTCACCGCCTGGGGAGCTCATCTACAAAGTCAAACTGTTCAGGGCTTATGGACCCCTCGACAAAAACAACTCCACATAAATCACCTGGAGTTACTAGCAATCTTTTTAGCACTAAAGTCTTTTCAACTCTTGCTACTAGGCAAAGCTGTCCTAATACGTACAGACAACATGACAGCAATGTATTACAGTCAAAAACAGGGGGACTCACACTCTCTCCAACTTTCACGCCTAGCGCAAAGTATATGGAGATGGGCTATTCCTCAAAAGATATACCTCCTCGCAGAACATCTCCTGGCAGTACACAATCAGATCGCGGATCTGCTCAGTCGACAAATACAACACATCCACGAATGGGAACTTCATCCTCAAGTTCTTCTTCCATTTTTTCAAATGTGGGGGCACCCAGACATAGATCTGTTCGCCACACATCACAACGCAAAATGCCAAAGCTTCGCCTCCAGGTATCCACACCCATTGTCCAAAGGCAATGCGCTATGGATGAACTGGTCAGGCAAATTTGCATACGCTTTTCCGCCTCTCCCTCTCATTCCGTTGCTGGTTCGGAAGCTCAAACAACACTCCCTCACAATGATCCTAGTTGCTCCAACATGGGCGAGACAACCTTGGTTCACAACTCTACTGGAACTATCAGTGGTGCCTCATCAAAAGTTACACAACTCTCACCAAAGCTTCTTACACAGAACCATGGAGAGATAAGACATCCAGATCCCAATCAACTCAATCTTGCGATCTGGCTCCTGAGGTCCTAGAGTTTGGCTACCTCAATCTTCCACCAGATTGTATGAACGTCATCAAAGAGGCTAGACGTCCTACCACAAGAGCATGCTATGCAGCAAAGTGTAAGCGATTTGTTGTTTATTGTACAAATAACAAAATCAACCCACTAGATGCTTCCATTCAAAACATTATCTGTTATCTCTTGCATCTACAACAATGTAATTTGGCATATACATCTATACGGCTACATCTAGCTGCAATAGCCGCTTACCTCCAAAACAGACAACACTTGTCTTTATTTCGAGTTCCTGCAATCAAAGAGTTTATGGAAGGACTTAAAAGGATAATTCCACCTAGAGTTCCACCTTCTCCAGCCTGGAACCTCAATATTGTCCTTACCAGGCTCATGGGTCCACCATTTGAACCTCTACACAAATGTGAGTTACAGTTCCTCACTTGGAAGGTAGCCTGCCTGGTAGCCATCACATCCCTCAGAAGAGTTAGTGAACTCCAGGCATTAACCATACAAGAACCTTTTTTGCAAATGCATCATAGTAAAGTGGTTCTTAGACCCAACCCAAAATTTCTACCCAAGGTAGTTTCTGCCTTCCACCTTAATCAGTCTGTTGAACTCCCGTTTTTTTTCCCTCAATCAGACTCCGTGGCAGAACATGCTCTTCACACGCTAGACGTCAAAAGGGCGTTACTATACTACATAGAAAGAACTAAACCCTTTAGAAAGACTTAACAACTCTTTGTATCTTTCGCCCCACCTCACAAGGGCAATCCCATTTCAAAAACAGGAATTGCAAGATGGATTGTTAAGTGCATCCAAATATGATATCTCAAAGCTAAACGCACACTAACCATTCCCCCTAGAGCTCATTCCACACGCAAACTAGGGGCTTCTATGGCATTCTTGGGGAACATTCCCCTAGATGACATCTGCAAAGCAGCAACTTGGTCTACACCACATACTTTCACTAAACACTATTGTGTAGATGTGCAAGCAAAACAACAATCTAGTGTGGGCCAGGCTGTATTGAGAACACTTTTTCAGACCACTGCAACGGATACAGGTTGCCACTGCTAAGGAGGAAAACTGCTATATAGTCTATGCTAAAGTATACAATCTACAGCTCATATGCCTCGAACGGAAAAGGCTACTTACCAGTATGCATCTGTTCTTGGCATGTAGAGCTGTAGAGTTGTATACGCCCACCCACCTCCCCGGATACCTTTATCCGTTGCAGTATTATCTTACTTAGATACATCACACATGGACATCCTCTTCTACTTTCTTACTAACTCCATCATTACCCTTTATGGCGAAAAACAATCTGGGGATGGAGTCGATGCCCATGCGCACTATCCCCATAAGGAGGAGCCACCTATCTCGTGACTAACAAAGACTTCTCCGACAAAAACAAAGTGCAAACATCCGAGCCCAACACCAGATGGCGATCTATGCTAAAGTATACAACTCTACAACTCTACATGCCAAGTACAGATGCATATTGGTAAGTAGCATTTTCCTTTAAGTACTGCCTGGCCCACATTAGCTTGTTGTCTGGCTAACATATCTACACAATAGTGTTTGGTGAATGTGTGCGATGTAGACCATGTTGCAGCTTTACAAATGTCAACTATGGGGATGTTTCCTAAGAAAGCCACAGTAGCCCCTATTTTGCGAGTGGAATGCGCTCTAGGGGGTATTGTTAACGTTCTTTTTGCTTTTGCATAACAAGTCTGAATGCATTTAACAATCCATCTGGCAATACCGGACTTGGATATGGGATTGCCCTTGTGTGGTGGTGCAAAAGCAACGAAAAGTTGTTTAGTTTTACGAAATGATTTTGTTCTTTCAATCTAATATAAAAGGGCTCTTCGAACATCTAAGGTGTGTAGAGCTCGTTCTGCCACTGAATCAGGTTGAGGAAAGAATACAGGTAACTCAACCGACTGATTGATGTGAAAGGCAGAAACTACCTTACGTAGAAACTTGGGGTTAGTACGAAGATCCACTTTGTCTCTGTGAAGTTGGAAAAAAGGTTCTTCTATGGTTAGTGCCTGTAGTTCACCCACTCTCCTCAGTGAAGTGATTGCAATGAGAAATGCGGTTTTCCAGGAGAGAAACTGTAGTTCACGTTTATGCATGGGTTCATAAGGTGGGCCCATTAGTCTTGTGAGGACTATGTTAAGATTCCACACTGGGGTAGGTGGAAGTCTTGGTGGGATAACTCTTTTAAGTCCTTCCATGAAAGCTTTGATTACTGGCACTCTAAAGAGAGATAAGTGTTGCCTATTTTGTAAATATGCAGCTATTGCAGCGAGATGTAGTCCGATAGAAGTGTAAGCTAACCCCGACTGCTGTAAGTGTAACAGATAAATGATATTTTGTATTGAAGCATCAAAAGGATTGATGTTGTTATTATTGCAATAGATAACAAAACGTTTCCATTTAGCTGCATAACAGGCTCTTGTTGAGACAGTCTGGTGGGAGATTTAGGTAACCAAACTCTATGATTTCAGGTGCCAGATCGCGAGTTTTAGTTGTTTGGGATCTGGGTGTCTGATTTCTCCATGGCTCTGTGTGAGGAGACTGGATGTGAGGTGCAGTTTTTGATGTGGAACTAGTGACAGCTCCAACAGGCTTGTGAACCAAGGTTGACGGGCCCATGTGGGAGTTACTAGGATTAGTGTGAGGGATGTTTGCCTGAGTTTCCGAACCACTGATGGAATGAGTGGGAGAGGCGGAAAAGCGTAGGCAAATATCCCTGACCAGTTCATCCATAGTGCATTGCCTTTGGAGAGTGGGTGTGGGTACCTGGAGGCGAAGTTTGGGCATTTTACGTTTCGGTATGTGGCAAAAAGATCTATTTGAGGGACTCCCCAACTTTGAAAGTATGGGAGGAGAACTTGAGGATGAAGTTCCCATTCATGGATTTGCTGTCTCTGTCTGCTGAGGAGATCGGCAATCTGATTGTTCACTCCTGGGAGGAGTTCTGCTAGGAGATAGATTTTGTGGTGAATCGTCCACTTCGAAATGGCTTGAGCCAAGTGCGACAGTTAGAGAGAGAGCCCCCCCCCCCTGTTTTTGTATATAATACATAGCTGTTTTGTTGTTGGTACAAACTAGGACAGCTTTGCCGACCAGGTGAGTCTGAAATGCTTTGAGCGCTAGAAACACTGCTAGCAGCTCTAGATGGTTTATGTGGAGAGTTTTTTTCTGTTGACTCCACAGGCCTTGCACTGTTATGTTGAAGATGAGCCCCCCAGCCAGTGAGGGACACGTCCGCTGTTAGCATTGTCTGTGGAACAGGTTCTACGAAGGGCCGTCCTTTTGATACATTTTGTGGGTTCCACCAGTGCAGAGAGCGATAAGTACGACCGCTTACCAACACTAGATCTGTTAAAAGACCCTGTGATTGGTTCCACTGACTTGCTAAACATTCCTGGAGGGGACGCATGTGAAGCCTGGCTTGGGGAACAATGATGATGCAAGAGGCCATCATTCCCAGCAGCTGCATATACACTCGAGCTGTCAGCTAGTGAGTGGGCTGAAACTGGAGACCTATAGCCTGAATATTGCGAATTCTGGCTGCATTGGGGAAGGCTAGAGCCCTTTGTGTATCTAAAGTGGCTCCTAGATAGTTTTGAGTGTTGGAAGGTTGTAGATGCGATTTCAACACATTGACTGTGATCCCTAGTTGGTGCAGTAACTGCAGTGTCCTGTGAGTGTGTTGGAGACACTTTGGATACGTATTGGCTTTGAGCCAGTCGTCCAAGTAGGGGAAGACATGAATGTGTTGTCTTCTTAGGTGAGCAGCGACCACTGCCAGACACTTTGTAAAGACTCTGGGAGCTGTGGTGACTCCGAACGTGAGTACCTTGAACTGGTAATGATGGCCCGCTACCACAAATCTGAGAAATTTGCGATGAGCGGGATGTATTGGAATATGGAAGTACGCGTCCTTTAAGTCTAGAGTAGACAGAAAGTCACCCTGTTGCAGAAGTGGAAGCACTTGTTGAAGTGTTACCATGTGAAAATGGTCTGATTTTATGTAACGATTCAATTCTCTGAGGTCCAAGATAGGTCTGAGAGAACCGTCCTTTTTGGGTATTAGAAAATAGGAGTATACGCCCGACCCGTGGTATTATAGTGGTATGGGCTCTATAGCTCCCTTCAGAAGGAGAGACTGAACCTCTTGCTTGAGGAGGTGTAAGTGGTCTGGTGACAGTTTGTGTGAACGTGGAGAAATGTTTGGAGGATTGTTGGTAAACTCCAGGCAATAACCAGAACGGATAATTTCCAGTACCCATTTGTCTGTAGTTCTTGACTGCCAGACGGGTAGAAATTGTGAAAGACGCCCCCGACAGGTGTTAAATGGTCGGGGGGGAGTGTAGTGAAGTCACTGTGTGGTATTGGAGGGGGAGGCGTGTGTGTTGGAACCTCTACCTCTACCCTTGCCATTGTTGCCTCTGTAGCCCCCTCTGAAGAAACTCTTAGAGGCAGAGGGTTGATTGTTCCCTTTGTACGTTATAGAGGCAGTGTGTGAGGAGGGGTTTGTGGACCCGCCCCGATAGAAGGAGCGCCGGAAGGAGCCACGGCCTGAAGGTGACTGGATGGCTCCCCTGGATTTTGCCACCTCTGTGTCCTTTTTCATCTTTTCTAATGATGAGTCTACTACAGGGCCAAAGGTGTTGCTTGTCAAATGGTGTGTTCAGAATGTAAGCCTGAACCTCTGGTTTGAACCCAGAAATGCGTAGCCAGGCATGCCTTCTTAAAAGAACGCTGGTGTTAACGGCTCTAGCAGCAGTGTCAGCAGCATCTAACGCGTACCTGATGGAATTGTTCGAGATGAGCTGTCCCTCCCGCACTAGGTCTTGAGCTTTGGACTTGTGCTCATCAGGTAGAAATTGGAGCAATTGCTCCATTTCATCCCAATGCGCCTTATCCTACCTGGCTAAAAGTGCTTGGGTATTGGAAACGCGCCACAAATTTGCAGCTTGGGAGGCTATTCTTTTCCCAGAGGTGTCTATTAACTTAGACTCTTTGTCTGGAGGTGGAGCATCTCCTGACGTTTGGGAATTGGCTCTTTTACGTGCATTAGAAACTACCTAAGAATCTAATGGTAACTGCCCCCTGATGTAAGCGGGATCTGATGGTGCAGATTTATATTTTTTGTCTATCCTGGGGGTGAGGATACGTGCGCGGACAGGATCATTAAAAATGTTATCCACATGTCTAAGCATACCCTTGAGCATTGGAAGTGTGTGCAAGGATTTTTGTGAACTGCTAAGAGTTTTGAAAAGGAAATCTTCTAGGGATTCCTTATGTAACTGGACCCCATGGTAATTAGCAGCTGTGCTTAATAATTCTATGTATCCTACACTGTCATCTGGCGGAGAAGGCCTAGTAGGGTACAGATCAGGATCGTTTCCTGTGGGAGAATTAGTGTCATAATCTCCCCAGGGGTCTGTAGGTGGTGGATCATTGTCCCCAGCTCCATCCCCGTCCCCAACATACTGATTATCAGGTATATATGGTGGTGGTGAGTCAGCAGGTGAAATTAGTAATGGTTGAGACTCAGGAGGAGGAGGAGAAGAGTTAGTGCCCACATTCTTCCTTTTTAAAGGGATGTGGTAAACTTCCTCTGTCTCTGGTTTACGTTTTAGTGTCACTTTGGTGGTAATATGTCCAGTTGTTGGATGAATGTAGAGTTCTCTTTGTTTCGGATCCGGTTTCGAGGGTGGAACATCGAAATGGAGCTCCTTTGCTGGAGACATAGCCTCCTTCTGTTTCGGCGCTGAAGGTTTCGGTGCCGGTGGTTTGGATGCCGAGGTTTTCGGATCTGAAGATGTTTTCGGCGTCGAAGGGGGTTGGGCTGAGCCTGACTTTGACTTTGATCCCGAAGGTTTCGGCTCGGTGCCCGATTTCGAGCGACCCAGTTCGGAGCCGGAAGGCTTTGGGGTGTGTTTCGGGGCCGAGCCGGAGGGCGGGGCGTTAGAAACATGTTCTCGGTGCCGACCGTGGCCCTCAGGCGGAGGTTGGACCGGAGCCTTCTTCTTAGTTTTAGGTGGGCTTTGAGGCAAGGCAGGGTCAGTACTCACGGTACGCTGCCCTTGCGGGATGTCTTCGTCCCCATCGGAGCCGGATTCCGAGACAGAGATGGGATCCTGTTCTTCCTTCGGCTCCTATGGCTTCCCCGATTTCCTGTTCCGAATCTTCTCCGAAGAGGTCTGGAATGGAACCTGTGTGTTGGCTCTGCATGTCGCGATGTCGAGCCCAACGATCACGAAGCGTCTTCTTCGAACGGAAAGCCTTACACGCGTCGCAGTCCTGTTCTTTGTGCTCCGGTGACAAGCACAAGTTGCACACTTCGTGTAAGTCGGTGCGCGGGAACTTCGCGTGGCACAGAGGGCAGAATTTTAATAGTCCGTTCCATCTACTGCAAGGCGGACCGACGAGGGTAGGCCCAACGGCCTTCCACGAGCTACTCGATCGAAAGAGGGATTTTGAGTAAATACGATACGCGGAGAATGAAGATACACGATCAAAAACAATACCGTCGAGGGTGAGTGTATTGCGCACTGAGGGGAACCCAGGAAACGGTGTCGAACCGGAGCGCAGCAATTCACGTCCAAACCCGATGGCGGAAAAAAACAATCTAACAATGGAGTCGATGCCCATGCACACTATCACCGAAAGGAGGAGTCACCTACCTTGTGACTGGAAAAACTTCTTCGAAGAAAAGCAACTTGCAAACATCCGGACACAACATTAGATGGCAGGAGTATGCAAAGCATGTGATCTACAGCTCACATGCCTCAAACATCTATTATCTCATCATTATGGAAAAGATCAACCGTGACAGATATCCGCTGTATGCCAGGGTCATCAATGTCCCATATGCAAACGCCATATCGGCAAGGGCAGTCCCAACAGGGGAATAGCATGAGCCAAAGGTTTCGACGTGCCTGTTAATTTATTGGTCCTAGCCAGACATGCCCTCGCCAACCAGAAGAGGTTTGTAGCCTGGGGAGGCAAATGAACCGAGGGACACAGGAGAGAATTCAAAAGACTATCCGTATAGTCAGTTGGTGAAAGCCCTGTTACGTAGAAGGAACGGCCAGAGAGCTAGCGGGTTGTCCACTGCAACTGTGCAGCTAAGTAATAACGTTCAAAATCTGGGAAATCCAGCCCTCCTCTATCTACCGGGAGCTTTAGTGTAGTAAGTGACACCCTACGTTGACCTGACCCCCAAATTAACGTAGTCAAGGAGAAACCTAGATGTCTAAAGAAAGAACTTGGAAGGAGCAGGGGAAGGTTAGCAAAATAATAAAGGAAACTGGGTAACAGGACCATTTTCACCAGGGCGACACGACCAATCACTGATAGGGGCAGGGATGACCAAAATGTTATTTGTGTACGGAGTGTTCGCATCGTGGTGCCCAAGTTTCCATCACATAGATCCTCAGGTTTATGATAAATGTTGATACCCAGGTATCGAAATGTAGTGGTTGCCAATTGTAACCTAGGATCTAACCGGGAGGGACATAGTGGTCTTCCCACGTGATGTATAAGAAATATACAGGATTTAGCCCATATCACCTTGAGACCCAATATGGAAGCAAACTCAGAGAAGACCTGCGCAGTGTTGGATATGTCAACGTTGTTGTCGCAGGCATACAAGAGGAGATTGTCAGTATACAGGGACACTGTGTGAGTGAGGCCATGCACTGGTATCCCTCAGGTCGCCCCAAGAAGGCAAAGCCGGGCCATTAATGGCTCAATAGCCATGGTGAATAGTAACGGTGATAGGGGACAACCCCTGTTTAGTGCCTCTAACTGTGGGCCGCAGTGCCGATATCCACCTCCCAGTCTTCACCCGAGTCGAAGGAGCAGAGTATAGAATTTGTATCCATTTCCTCCAGAACTTTTCTATCCAGAGTAACCCCAGTACTCAAGTTGCTGACTTGTTCTTAATATGCCAGAGCTTGTGAAGATCCAGAGAGGTGTTTTGACCCAGTATAAATCCTGCGTGGTCTTCGTGAATTAAGCCAGGTAGTTTTGATAATAAGCGACAGGCGAGTAATTTGGTTAAGATTTTATAGTCCGTATTCATAATAGAGATTTGGCAATTTAACGCTAAATCTGTAAGATCTTTATGAGGCTTCAGTAATGTAGAGATAAGTGCAGTATTGAGAGTCGGGGGAAGGGAGCCCTTGCAAAAAATGGGTTTGTATAAAATCAATAATTGGGTTGCCAGTTATGGAGCAAACTCTGTAAAGAATTCAGCTGGTAGGTCATCCGTACCCAACAGCTTACCACAAGGCAGGTCTTTCAGGATTGAAAGGATATCTGAGGATGTAATGGGTGAGTCAGGTGACTGCAGGGCTTCTGGCGTTAGGCGAGGAATTGGAAGTTGGGCTACAAAATGGTAAAACCGGGCATCAATAGGTATCGGTGGAGTAGCATATAAGGCCCTAAAGTACTCGTAGAAGGCAGTATTGATGGCTGCCTGGGTATGAGCCGTGCCTCCAGAAGGGAACAAGATAGTCAGCGGGGTAGAATCAAGTAAGTGGGGGGGGGGGGGAGACAAAACATGCTAGTAAGCGACTAGACTTGTCTCCTTCATTGTGGGTTCTGGCCAGGTAGGCGGCATAGTGATGGCAGTGAAGCAGTTCGCCAGTGTCAGAGTATTTCGTTTGAGCCTCCCACAACTCATCTACCCTGTCCGGGAAGAACACCGCTGCTCGCTCCAGCTCTAATAGGGTCAATTCAGCTTTTTCGATATCCTGCGTAAGCACCCTACAGACCCCCACCGTAGTTATAATGCATAACCCCCTTGTGACAACCTAAAAAGTTTTCCACTCTACCAAAGGAGAAGAGGAGATCGCAGCGTTGTCCTGAAAAAAGGCATCGATGTGTTCGGATACTGCCTGATGGAACACAGGGTCAATCAGCGTCTGAGCCAAGAGCCTCCAGGTGGGGATTGGAGAGGGAGGAACGCCCCAGGCCACCGTCATAACAAGAGGGTTATGATCCGATAATCCCTGGGATTGATAACATATGGAGGTCACGGTACTATGGAGGGATGCGGAACAAACAAACCATCCAAACGGGAATGTAACTTATAGATCGTGGAGTAAAAGGAAAAAGTCTTTACGCACAGGGTATCTAAAGGTGCCACATGTCCTCTAAGTCCGAGTGAGTCAACCATTCTCAGAGCATGCCTGCGTTAAGGTAAACAGGAGACTGTGGTAAAGGGGGCGTGAGCGATCAAGGTTTATATCCAGAATTGAATTCAAATCCCTACCTATGACCCGCGGGGCAGTCGGCCATTCCACAAGTATGGTTTTGGAGTTTGACCCCCTGATATTCCATGTAATCCGATTATACGAGTCGGCGATGAGAATAGTAGAGGGACTGCAGCTGGGTTTGGGGCCCGAGTAGTGAATTTGGGAGGGGACATGCATGTATTATATAGAGCAAGCAGTGCTTACGGAGGTAGTACCTCAGACAGAAATCGCAAACTAACGGAATGCAAAAAGCATCACCAGGACAGAACAAAACCCCACCGTTCATAACACAGAACACAACAAAGACACAGCAGCTGAACAGAGGGAAGGGTAACGGAAAATAAGACTGGACCATGACCATTCCCCAGATGTTAGTGCCTGGGGAACAAGGAGGGTGTGGTGGCCAGTGCAGAGCAGGATGTCCGACCCTGCCAAAGGTACAGGATGAATGATGGGTCCTGGTGGATCCAGCAATATAGTAGGAATCATAAGGCGGTGGGCTGGCAGGGACCCCATGGGTGGCCCTCAAAACCGGGGCATAAACCAATGGCCAACGGCACCCAGTTCAAAAGCAGTAACGTTGAGGCAGTCTCACAGCTTGTGTTGTAAGTTAGTCAAGGGTAAAGTGGATCATCTCAAATCGGCTATAGACTATGCAGTGAACGATGGCAAGGAATGAGTGTCGGAACCAAGTTCCTCCGATGAGGGATCCTTTCCAGAGATGGCGGACTTCAATGAAAGTAACCCTGGCAATGCCGAAAGTCCTTGCAAGGAGACCACCGCTGCGACTGCGCTCTGCTGTTCCTTCTGGCTCTGTGCAAGTGAAGGTGTACCTCATTGAGTCCTCTGGCTGCGCAGCTTCCCTGATCGTGGTCGTTACTCGATCCAGTTTGGGAGTAGTAGGAGATTGAGACCGGGTGTGACCAGACGCCTGTTTATCAAAAGCCTCCACCAAACATTACCGGATTCCAATCCTCCCTTTTTTTTCTTTTGCTTCTCAGGTGTAGTACATCTGCACTAAGGCTCAACATAGGTTAGAAGCGGGCATTTGGTAATTAGGAATGAGTCTGGCCCTAATTTTGGCACCTTACTAAACCACTGCTTTATTAACATAACATAGATTCCACTTGAAAACTGCAACAGTGGCAGGGATGTATACAGCAAAGTTAGTGTTAAATTGCAATGTTATGAGGAGATAAACGAAAAATCAGGGCTCGGGTTTGATGTTCGGATCTTCCCCTCCTGTTGAGAGAATTACATTACCCCCGGGCAGTCCTCTTTATAGTCCTAACAGAATAAGGCTTCCTCTGCCTCCGACACACACTATCTAATCCATCTTCTAAGTTTACACCATGCCGTGATGTGTTACTAAAGGCCCCTGCTTCCTCCCTCACTTCCTGTCGACGACTTTACCCAGAGGATGGAGGTAAAATAAAAGTAATGTGTGAGGTTGGGAAGGTAAGACCTCCCCATGTTTACATTTGTAACAAAAATAAAAAGCTTCAAGATACGGTTACTTACGAAGCGGGGAGTTGCTATAGCGACCACTGAGGGGTGCTTGCGGCCTCGCATGCTCCCCCCATTCAGGTGTTCCAGTTGGGGAGGGGACTGCCAAGCATGTACGGTCGTGCCGATGAGCGGATTCTATTCAGGGAAGTAGGCATGCACAGGAATTTAGCACTCGCCTTCGTCTTGCGAGATGAGTGAGTTGCTAGGTTTCCTTTATAAAGAAGAACCCGACAGAGATATTGGCTAATATGGAGATTTTGGCACCGTTTTTTTCAGATGTATCCTTTGATCTCCTGTGGTCCTCTGCCTCGGCTGATGGGACATCCATTGCAGCTAGGCGGCACTTATGGCTAAAGTTGTGGGAACTGGAACAGGCTCAGGAAGCCCTAATTCTCCATCTACCTTTCATGGGGACAAGTTGTTCTCCTCGCAGTTGCAGCACAACATAATCCAACTCCACACTCTAATCACTACCGCATAAATACACCACACCTAAGACCAATCTATACCACATAGCAACAATCTACATAAACACACTCCACACCATGCCACATAATTCCAATCAGCATATTTTCACTCAACGCCGCACAGTTCCACGCCACACAAATCAACTGAACACGTTTCCATTCCACACCACATAATTCAACAAGAAATCACATAATACAAATCAATAACACAATTACAGAACACACCACATACATACAATCCACACCACATAATTCCACATCACCACAAAATTCAACAGCACACAACGTAATTAAACTCCACTACAGAACACTCCACTACACAAAATACCATACTACATAATTACTCTCCAGAACACACAATCCACTCCACATAATTTCAATACACTAAATGCCACATAATTACTATTCACATAATTCCACTGCACACCAAATAGATCCACTCCACAATACATAAGTAAAAAATATTGACATTTACAACGCCAATAGCTCTAACTTTTTCTAAATAAACACACCACTGCAAACAAAAAAATAAGTAAAAAAACATTGTCATTTACAATGCCAATAGCTCTAACTTTCACATATACGAGACCGATTGCATTGCAAATGCTTTAAAAAAAAATCTAATTATTGATTTTATACAAACAGTGGTAGATACACATGCAGTAATCGTTCAAGCACACGTGTTCCAGATCCTTCCTCCCCCTGTTCCATTTCACGCCCTGCATAGCACAAAATGTGTCTGCGCCCAGCACCTCTACTTGCAGAACCCATCCTGGCAACCTGCTGCAGGCGATTGTTATTGTGGGCTCTCTCCACCCGTAGGTTCATCAGAGCTGTTCTCCAGTCCATGATAGACTCTCCATTGCCCCAAAACATTTCCAAATTTTCTTTTGTCAGCCACGACTTTCGTAAACCACTCCATACATCTCTTCATTCTCTCTTGCCACATAGCTCTTGTGAGGGTGCCAGCCCCACCCCATAACTTCGCAATGTCCCTTTTTGCTGCTATAAAACCCAACATACAAAACAGTAATTGTTTCCTGGGGAGATCAGCATCATTAGGAATGCTGAAAATAATCCGTTTTTTTTTTTGGGGGGGAATAGCAGTCTCCACCACGGCATCCAACTTTGCTACATTCGTTCCCCAGTAATCACACATCTTCCGACACCTCCAAATCGTGTGAAGAAAAGTGCCCTCCACCCCCTACCCCCACACCAAAGACACATGGGACTCTCTGCCCTTCCCATTTTGTGTAGCTGGGACTTGTTATGATATGACCTGTGGTGTTAAACTGAATCGGGGGCAGCCGGGCTCTGTTGGCGACTTCCCTGGGGTGCATCAATGCCACCTCCCAATCTACACCTTGCAGATGTCCCACATCAACTTTCCATTTCCCCCCTCATTGACCCTAGGATGTCCGGTGTGTTGTTTAGCATAGTACGATTTAACTGGGATACTGCTTTGCGTGCAGGTGCGCCTCCAAGGACCCAGGTCTCCAGCAGGCTGTATTCCGGTAGGTCCAGTTTAGTGTCGGCTAAGGTGTATGCTCGTTGTAATACCTTGGATGATTTAAATTCCCCTCCCGAAAGGACATTACCTATTGTTTCTATCCCAATTTGTTCCCATATATGGAAAGCCTGTGAGTTTTCCTACTTCGGGCAGTTGTACACCCTTACACAGTGGAGTGGCCATGGTGAGCTTCCCTCTCCAGCCCATGGCATTCGTGGCGTAATCTCAGGTCCTCAGGGTGGTCCGGGTCAGTCCAGGTAGGTGCTTTCTGTCCCCTATAATGAATATAGTTTGCCACTCCCATGGCCACCCTCTCCTGTCTATACGCCGGTTTGTTCTGGGGGCTGTAGCTCCAATCGTTAATTATCTGCAACTGGGTAGCACTATAGTACCCTATCACATCGGGGAGCGCCAGTCCTCCGTTATAGACAGATCTATATAGTGTTTTTAGAGCTATTCTTGCCCCCCATCCCAGAGCAAGGTAAAAAGCGTTTTATCGAAATTGTTGAAGTATTTATCGGGGATATAATATGGGGTATTCAGAAGTACGTAGAGCACCTTGGGTAACGTAATCATTTTGTAAAGGGCATCCCTACCCATGATTGTCAGAGGGAGTTTGTGCCACCTTTCTGCATTGTCACGGACGCCTCCCGGGACGCTTTCTAGGTTCAGCTCCAAAAACCGTTCATGATCCGGTGTGATCTCCATGCCTAGGTATTTGAAACCAGAGCTTGTCAGTTGGAGATCCTGCGTCATGCCCCCAGGTCCTCCCAGTCCCTGCGTTGATAAAGAACGGATTTGTACCCATTAATGCAGTATCCGGAATAGGACTTGAAGGCACGGAGCATGGACAGCACCACTGGGATCAACGGTACCGTGTCCGTGAGGTACAACAGGGCATCATCGGCTTAGAGCAATATCTTCTCCATGTCCACTGATGTTTGAGGGAAGCCTCCGATGTCTGCTCTGCAGCGCACCCAGCAGGCCAGCGGCTGTAGGCACAGTGCGAATAGGAGAGGTGACAACGGACAACCCTGACTCGTGCCTCTCCCCAGTGTAAAAGAGTCCGTCCCATTCACCCTCACTGCCACCGTGGGTTCCTTCAAGAGGAGAGCCACCGAACCGCAGAACCTGGGCCCGAAACGCTGCAGGGTTCCGGTTAAATGCCGCAAGTCAATGTAGTCAAACGTTTTCTCAGCGTCTAGTGACCATATCGCCCTGGGTTCAATATCTGTTTTAAGTTTATCTAGCCACCACTGTAGTCGCCTAAGCTTCAGCCTCGTGGCCTTCCCCGGCATAAAACCTGTCGGATCTGCTTGTACCAAATCGGTTATAACCCCAGCCAGTCTATGCGCTAGGATCTTGGCTAGTATCTTGCTTTCAGTTTTTAACAGCAAAATAGGCCTGCATAGGGAGCATAGGTTGGACGGTTTGCCTGTCTTAGGGATAATCGCAATAATAGTATTGATTGAGATTCGGGAGCAAACACCCCTCCTCTCTCGCAGCCCTAAACAGGTTGAGCAAGCGCAGGTGGAGAAGTGTAGCCAGTCATGTATATAGCTCTGCCAGGAAGCCATTGGTGCTCGGTTTCTTGCCCGACTGAAGGGCCCTCATTGCTTCCCTGTAGGAAGCAGGCTCTTTAAGTGATATTTCAAAAATCTGATACACCGTGTAAAGGGTCCCCTTATGAGTGGACGGGGCTTGCTATCCAATGCCAAAGATGCTCTATAACGGGGTAGTTTTGTCGAGCAGCCTTAGGCTTAACACAGAGGAGTGCAAGATATTTGCAAATACACATACTGATTAATAAATGGCACACTCGACTCAAGAAGGAGATCCACACCAATTTATAAAAATACCAAGTACCTTTATATATGTTTAGGCATCGGAGGAAAATCATTAAGGTAAGTAAGTTTTTAAATATAAACTCTTTTCACTTTAAAAAGTGGACACCGTGCAATTTCGGAGTTCTGCAATGTTATCCTATGGCAGGAAGAACAAGTTCTGCAAGCAGGTACAGTACATCGACATACAGGACCAGTCTCCAGGAGTTAAGATGAGTGGTGGGCAAGGTCCAAGGCAGCACCAGCAGTGCACCACCAGCAGCACGAGGTTAGCCGGGTGCAGGTTGCAAATCAGCGTTGGGAGCCCAATACGTTTCAATGGGGATCGGTCACTGTAAAAAGAGACTGCAGGCTCTGGCTGGAAGGCCAGTCGGGGTGAACCAACAGGGGGGGTTCAAGGCTTGCGCTGCTCGGGGACGTAGGGACACCTGGGGTCCTCTTCTCCACGGCTCGGTGGCGACGGATGCAGAGGTGTCTTCAGGTTCATTTTTTCCTTACCGGAGCAGTTGCAGTCGAGGGGGGGGCCTTCTTGCAGAGGCTGCAGGCGACATTGATGAGTCCATGAGGGGTTGAAACCACGATGGACCCAAGCTCTGGAGGTTAGGGATCTTGTTGACACCAGTGACCCAATTCAACTGGAGCTGGAGGTGACTGGTGCAGTGATGGCTTCAGGTGTTGAGTTTTGGCAGTTCTGGAGGCCTCAGAGTCTTTTCTTGTGGAGTCTCTTCTGGATGCAGGGAACAGTTACGCTTCTTCAGTACGTCTTGGTCTTTATTGAAGGCAGGCAGTCCTCCCAGGTTTTGGAGGCACACAGCTGCATGATAAGTCGTCTTTGGCGCAGGTTCGACAGAGGGCGACAGACAGGACAGCAGGGCTGGGGCCAAGTCAAGTGCTCTCTTGAGTCTTCTGCTTTTGCGGCTCTGTGTCCTTCTTCTTCGTAGGTAGTCAGGATCTGCTTCTTTGGTGTCAGGGGCTCCCTAAATTCTGAATTTAGGGGTGTAGGGTAGTAGCCAATGGGCTGCTGACCCTTTGGGTTACTACGCCCCCTATATGGCCACTTCCTGTGGGAGGTGGGCATAGCCCTGTCACAGAATTCCTAAGTATGTCACCACAAAGATGGCTACTTATGAAAAATCATGTCCACCTCACAGTAGCCCACCTTAGGGGTGGTACTAGCCTGGAGGTGGCACGCTTACCTGCCTAGCTAATTTTCCCGTCTGTCCAGGTACCAAGGGGGTCCTGGACAAAGGGGGGAGGTCCCTCACCTGTGAGGGAACCCCAGATTTGCATTCCAAAGGCGGCAGCTCTTTGAAGGTTGGCGGCCTTGGGAGGCTAATCAGCAGGTCATTCTGTGGGAGAGGGGTGTTGCACCCTTTTTCCAGAGAGGCTTTTGTTCTAGGTCTCCTGAGAGCAAAAGGCTCTCACCCTAGGCGATCTGAACAGTGTCTCGAGTGGCAGGCTTACAGAAACTAGTCCGCAAGCATGCCATAGGCTGGTAGGTTTTCTGGGGACACCTGGTTGCAGGTATTGGTAAATCCAGCAGTTGCATCAGTGTGGGTTTACCAGTACGAGAGATTTGATACCAAACATCCCTATTTTCAGTGAAGCCACCATGTAGTTGGGGAACTCGTTTTCACCAGTGTCCAGCACCTGTCTTAAAATGGGTTCCCTGGTCATTTGTACTGGCAGTAATAGGACTGACCAGCAGAGGGGCATATCTGCTCATGCAAGTATGCCCTCATGTAATATTCAGCACCCTGCCCTTAGGTCTTTCAGTCCTGCTGTAGGGGGGACTTCTAAATATTACATACAGTGTTAGGGACATGGCACACAGGGATGTGTGACATGTCGTGTTTTCGCTTTTGTCTGCACCAAGACACGCAGCCTGCATTGGCAGCCTTGCATGTGGTTGGTGAGGGGTCCCTTAGGGTGGCACAATTCGTGCTGCAGCCCTACGGGACTGTCTTTAGTACCTCAGGTACCAGGGTACCATTTATGAGGGACTTACAGAGGGTACTAAAGATTTTGCCAATTGGGGGAACAATTGTACAGTTTTTGGCGAGAGCTCTGGCACTGGGGACCTAGTAAGCTGGAACCCAGTGCACTTTTTTTTTTTTTTGGGGGAATATTTTTATTGGTACATTTTCTTAAGAACACCGAGTTTACATCAGGCACAAAGAGAAATACAAGGCAATACATGTCCATCTTCAAATCCCAGTTACCCTGCGTACACGTTAGTGTCAACTTTATCCATCTCAGTTAGTTATTATTATCGAGCATCAACCTCCCCAGTCCCAGCAGATGCGTGTGCATTCACGCCCCTCCCTCCCACGACTGAACCCAGTGCACTTTCAGTCGAAATCACATCATGTACCAGGCAAAAAGTGGGGGTGACCATGTCAAAAGGGGTACTTTCCTACACTCTCCCCACCTCCTCTAGTGTCATGTCGGCCTCAAGTGTGTCTCTGTCCACTGTGTTCAGGATGGGGACGGGCACTTCCCCCAGGAATGCCATAATTTCTTGCTCAGTGCTGCCCTCCCGGGCAACATATAGAGCCTGTAATAGTACTCCGCAAACACACGGGCTGTGTCTGCATCTGAGCGTGTGACTACTCCCAATTCAGCCACCCACCTCGCAACCTGCTTTTTCCTCCCCAGCCATGCGAGAAGGTGACCCGCCTTGTCTCCCGTGTCGTAGAATTCCTTTTGCACCCCTAAGTAACGTTTACGGGCCGCCTGTGTCACATGTTTTTAGTACTGGTTTCGTGTCAACTCCAGGAGTAGATGGATGTCTCTTTCCCCGTATCTGCTCTGGCCCGCTCCAGGTGGAAGAGGTGACGCTCCAACTGTTGTGTCCTCTCTTCCCTATGTTTGTTCTTTATTTCTATTGTAGTCTGGGCCTTATCTCCAAGTACTCCTCCCAGAGGATAACCGGAGAGGACACCGACCCCGCGTTCTCTTCAAAGTATACTTGAGTATCCACCCGCAGGGACTCCACTATGTCTGCATCTTGAAGGGCCCAGGCATCTAGCCATAAATTGTGTGCTCTTTTGTAGTGTCGGATAGTCACCTATCCCTCGGGCCAGATACTGACTGCTTCCCACCCAGGGTATCTCCTTCTCTGCAACAAATAAGTAGTCTAATCTCGACAGGGACCCATACACCCCGGAGAGAAATGAGAATTGTCTCTTTAATGGGTGAAGAAACTGCCAGTTGTTACAAAGGCCCAGCGCATGAGCAAAGCATGTAAGCTTTGCTGACGCATTGGGCCATGTCTGCTGGGGTGTGTGTCTATCTAACCCTCGGTCCATAACATTATTGAAATCCCCACCTATTACATGGAGCTCATTAGACGTCTCTATGAGGATGGGGCTAAGGCTCTCTAGTGTCTGCTTCAGGAGCTGCGGTGGGGCATACACATTAATAACAACACCTCCTTCAGGCGCCACCTGCCCTTAACTGCCACGTAAAAACCCTCGGGGTCAATCCACTTCTTTTCCACTTGGAACAGAGGGATCTTCTTAGTTAAGATTGCAACACCTCAGGAGTCTCTTGTGTATTCTGCTTGGGCCAGCACCATGTATCCACCATGATGTAGACACTTGCAGGCGTTACCCAGCAGGTGTGTCTCCTGCAGGAGAACCAGGTGTGGGGAGTGCCTACGGATATATTGTGTTATGACCCCTCTCTTGATTTTACAACCCAGCCAGTTCATGTTCCATGAAAGAACCGTCAGTGGGTCAGGGTGTTGGCCAGCAGTCTGCTCTGCTGCCATTCCTACCAGTGTGAATTGTATTGACTGTATCCGCTATCTTGCCCGGTGTTGTGCTTGTGTGACCGCGTGTCATGCTGTGTTTCCCACTGACTGACTAAACTTAACCCCCACCCGGTCCTCCACCCCACTTTTCCCTGACATGGGTTTTCAACTACCCACTTCCCCAACTTGGGGCAGGTCTGTCGCCCACCCCACGCTTCGAACATCTCACTCGAGCTTCTCCCTCCCTCAGTGAAGATCCGGCCCTCCTTCCCACAACATTCACTCAGTTGCAGTTCACCGTATGAAGCATATCTCTGTGAGGCACGGCCTTGTCTTCAGTGTCCGAGGCCCTTTCACTGGCCTCCCTGTGCTGGTCAGCAGCCAGTGCATCACCAATGTCTGTGTTGGAGGATTGAGCATCCGCAGCTTCCACGGGGGCCAGCTGGGCATTTCCTTTCGTGATCATGACCTTCCTTGACGGCCCCCTTGGGACCTACGCCGCCACGGCAGCTCCCACCAGCCTCCATCCACGACCAGGGTCTCCCCGGAGGCGGCTGCCAATGGCGCCAGTCGTGGCAGTGGTCGTTCTTCTATCCACTATCACACTTGGCCAGGATTATCAAACACGTTGACTTTAACCTGAAAGATTACCTTAAGGTTGGTGAGGTAAAGCATCATATGTTTTATTTGCAGGGCCTGCAGTTTCTGTTTCACCGGTTCAAATGTTTTCTGCTGCTGTTTCACCAATTTTGTAAAATCAGGGAATTAAAGGATCCTTCTGGATTCGTGTCTGACCTCACCCAGCCCTTGCACTGTGCAGAAAACCAAGTCTCCATCACAATAGCTCAAGAATCGGGCAATCGGTGGTCTCGGGCCGTCCCCTGGCAGGGGGTTCTGTTCTTAGGCCCTGTGTGCTCTCTCTTTCAAGAAACATTTCCAGAGCTGATCTTGGAACAATTTTTCTAGGAAGTGCTCCAGCTGGGAGCCCTCCATTGCCTCTGGGAACCCCAGGATCTGAAGGTTGTTACGCTGAGAGCACCCCTCGGCATCTTAAACTATGGCCGCCAGCTCACCCGACACTCCCCTCAGCTTCTGGACCAATTGGCTCAGGTTCCCGCACTGTGCCCTTCAGCATCACGATTCGTGTTTCGGCCTCTGCCACCCCACCTGTGGTATTTCTTAAGTCCTGGCGGAGTAGTGCAACCGCCGCACCACCTCCCCAGATTTTTGTCTCCAGGGCTTGATGGGGGGGATTCGATAGCCTGCAGGTTAGCTTCAGTCTCCTGACGCAGCCCACGGGTGGCGGCGGGGGTCCTCTGGCCTCTTCCCCGCACGGCGGTTGTGTCAGGGGTTTTGCAAATTTATCCAGCTGCCCCTGCCTCAGCTGGGCCTTGTCTTTCGCAATGGCGGCGTGCAGCTCTAGGTGCCTTTACAGCCATACACCCCGTTAGTCCCCAGCCCCGTTGCTTCAGGGTAGACTGCACAAGCAGCTGCAGCCTTGCTGTACCCCAGCATCTCAGGCGCTCCCCGGGCCTCTCTTGGGGACATGGCAGCACCTCCACTACCCCGGAATTTCACTGTCCAGCGCCCGGCCCAGCGCTAGGCAAGTCTTCGCTGTTAACAGGATCTATAAGGAGTTGCAGACGTTGAATGATCCCGTAAAGGCCCACAGTATGGTTTGTGCTCTCAGTCTGATCCCAAAGGAGCACTCCACTCAGTGGGTGGACACTGCCCCCAGAGGCAATCGCTCCTGTGGCAATCGTGGTGGCCAGCAAGAGTACACACGTCCTCTCAAATGACAAAGCACAGAGAACCCGAGAGACGAGGCTTTGACTTCAACTGTTCCACAACTGCCTGACCCTGTTTCTGCATCCTCAGCTAGCTCTGGTAGAGCCCTCCTTATCCACAGCGGTGGTGGGGGAGGGGCAGGTGCCAACGCCAGGCTCTGCCTGCGACCCTGTCTCTGCCGCTTGGCCGCAGCAGCTCAAAAACTGCTGGTGCACAACCGCCCCCCCACCCCTCAGACACAAGCTCTGCACTGTGTTGGGGGGTGCCCCGTCAATTCCGCCCCCCGGCTAATAGCCGCCCAACTGAAGGAGCTCTAAGGCCGCCATCTTGAGTTTATGGCCCTCCGGGGATTGGATATTTAAACAACAAGGGAACCCCAGTATTATGACCAGGGGTAATTACGTATATGGTAAGGACAAAGGTCAAGAAGAGGCCGCTTAGGTCCTCGTGTAGCCTAGGCTACTAAATTATTTTTAGGCAGCATTAATCAGATAGCACAAGGTAGTGTAGTCCAGGCGGGACTAATTACGCAATAGATGCTGGGACACAAAGTAGATATGGTATCACATTTATTAACGGCATAAATGGATTATCATAGCTTAATTGCATAATAATAGTTCTGGTGCTCACACATAGAAGTGAAAGTGCGTGAAGTGAGGAGTGTTTGTGACATTAAAAACTTTACATCGCATTGAAAACAACCATGTAAAAACTCCTAAGTAATTAGTTGCAGTAATGGAGTTTTAAGTTGTATAGGTCGACGGCGTTTCGATCTTATGAATGTAAGCTCATCATCAGGACGGAACAAGTGTGAACAAGTAGAATCTATTAAAGGAAAACCAAAAATCAAACAATGGTCCCGAAAAGAACAACCAATTTAAGAGCAAGACCTATATTAATAAGGGATTCTTGAAATAACCTGAGTAAAAAATGAGTTAAAGACTGCTAATGAAAGGTAACACTAAATGAAAAATATATAGAGGTACCATATAATGAGTCCTCAGTATTGAAGGTAGTTCCAAGGCTTCCTGTAGAGATAGGCATGCGAAGGGCATACTAGATAGTGAGGTTACGCTGCAACTGGGGAGGTGTCAGCGCAGGGAAAGTGAATGCGCGCAAGTAGTCGACTATAGAATGAGGCAAGTGAGGCACGACTAGGTAAGGAAGTGCTGCAAGAGTCATGCGATATGGGCAGGGACAGTTGAACATCCATTTACATTCCAGCCTGTTAAGAGTTGCTTGGGGGTCACAGCCTCTCTTGTGTGGGCGAAGGCTGTCAATCACTTGCCAGCGTAGATCTTGTTCAGAGTGTCCTTTCTCAATGAAATGTTCCACCAATGGGGCCGTCGTGATACCGCAGCGTATCCGGCTTTTATGTTGACTGATTCTCGCTTTTATTTTCTGGGTGGTTTGTCCCACATAGATGAGGTTGCAAGGACATTTGACACAGTAAATTACATTCATTGAGTTACAGTTTGAGAAGAAGCTCAATTGGTGCGTAGTGGTGCCATATTCAAAAGTTTTTGTGTTTCTCGTGAGTGGGCAGCTTCATTAGTAATGTCAATTGAGGTAAGGAGAGGCCAGTGTTTTTTTATCATTTTGGTAATTTTATTGCTGGCTGGACAGAATGTGGTCACGCATGCAATACGTGATATGGTTTTCTTTGGTCTGGTTTCCAAAAGGAATTCCCTATGTGAAAACCACGCACGTTTCATAGATCTTTTCACGGAGAAACTGTAAACTAAAAGAAGACTACTTCAGGGAAGCAGACATACTTTGCGACAAACTCATGTACAGAGGCTACCCTAGAAGATTAGTGAAAAGATCTATGAAACGTGCGTGGTTTTCACATAGGGAATTCCTTTTGGAAACCAGACCAAAGAAAACCATATCACGTATTGCATGCGTGACCACATTCTGTCCAGCCAGCAATAAAATTACCAAAATGATAAAAAAACACTGGCCTCTCCTTACCTCAATTGACATTACTAATGAAGCTCCCTTGTTTTCATTTAAACGTGGGCGCAACATTAAAGACCACATTGTCCGGGCATATAAACAAGCCCGAGATGAGACTACTGTGCAATCATTCTTAGGTCTCCCTCCTATAGTAGGACATTTTAAATGTGGTAACTGTGTTGCATGCCCACTCACGAGAAACACAAAAACTTTTGAATATGGCACCACTACGCACCAATTGAGCTTCTTCTCAAACTGTAACTCAATGAATGTAATTTACTGTGTCAAATGTCCTTGCAACCTCATCTATGTGGGACAAACCACCCAGAAAATAAAAGCGAGAATCAGTCAACATAAAAGCCGGATACGCTGCGGTATCACGACGGCCCCATTGGTGGAACATTTCATTGAGAAAGGACACTCTGAACAAGATCTACGCTGGCAAGTGATTGACAGCCTTCGCCCACACAAGAGAGGCTGTGACCCCAAGCAACTCTTAACAGGCTGGAATGTAAATGGATGTTCAACTGTCGTTCCATCGAAAATGGACTCAATACTGTTGAAGAATGGAACATGATCCTGTAAAATCTCTCAGCTCTATGTATATATATTTTTTTTAATATATATTCTTAATTTTTAATTGTGTCTGTATTCTTCTAATATCATGAAATCTTGATTTCACTTTGATGCAAATGTCTCTTATTCTCCCCTACATACGGGCTCTTCTACAACCCCTTGAATTGCTCTCTTTTACTTCACTGGGACTCTGCGTTAGTCGCCCACAACAGTTCTTTAGCAGTGTAGAACTCAGCTTGATTTATTCTGCACATGCGCGTTACTGGGTCTTCATTAGTGCCTTCCTAAGATGGCGGCTCTACACAGTCTAGTTTCCAGCCTCGCTACTTCTGCCCATGCGCGTCACTCGCGGCATACCATTTAAGTTACTCAGCTGCCACGGTTTAGTATCGGCTCCACGCTCGAGCAACTCACGGTCTCCTTCGCTCCTAACCAGCAGGCTCTCACTAGTAAGTATCTATCCGTCAAGCCTCCGCCCTTCCAGTAATTAGGCTTTCCGAATTTTCCTTTGACTCTCTGACACACGGCAATCTTATCACTGTGCCGTCCTCCTCCTTTCCCCCTTAGAGATTGATTCTCCTGCTTGCCTCCGGAACTAACGTCCGAGACACCCATGGGCCTTGACCTTGGAGTAGAGATTGACTCGCTTGCTTTCCTACACTAACGCCCGTAAATTCTGGGTCTCTCCTCCGGCAGCGGCCCCCTCCTGGCCTTGAAGTAAGTACTGCTTCCCCTCACGCCGCTCGCACTTCAGTAGCTCAGGCCCCACACTAACCCTTCTCCCTATCTTGCAGAACTCAACAGGTCCCGTCCTGCTCGCATTACTTGCCTATCCTCAGAACTCACGATGCTCCTTGGAGACTGAATAGCCTAAGTAAGGCCCTCTCCTTGGCATACTATTACCTTGTTGCCCCTGGGCCCCTGCCCATATCGCATGACTCTTGCAGCACTTCCTTACCTAGTCGTGCCTCACTTGCCTCATTCTATAGTCGACTACTTGCGCGCATTCACTTTCCCTGCGCTGACACCTCCCCAGTTGCAGCGTAACCTCACTATCTAGTATGCCCTTCGCATGCCTATCTCTACAGGAAGCCTTGGAACTACCTTCAATACTGAGGCCTCATTATATGGTACCTCTATATATTTTTCATTTAGTGTTACCTTTCATTAGCAGTCTTTAACTCATTTTTTACTCAGGTTATTTCAAGAATCCCTTATTAATATAGGTCTTGCTCTTAAATTGGTTGTTCTTTTCGGGACCATTGTTTGATTTTTGGTTCTCCTTTAATAGATTCTACTTGTTCACACTTGTTCCGTCCTGATGATGATCTTACATTCATAAGATCGAAACGCCGTCGACCTATACAACTTAAAACTCCATTACTGCAACTAATTACTTAGGAGTTTTTACATGGTTGTTTTCAATGCGATGTAAAGTTTTTAATGTCACAAACACTCCTCACTTCACGCACTTTCACTTCTATGTGTGAGCACCAGAACTATTATTATGCAATTAAGCTATGATAATCCATTTATGCCGTTAATAAATGTGATACCATATCTACTTTGTGTCCCAGCATCTATTGCGTAATTAGTCCCGCCTGGACTACACTACCTTGTGCTATCTGATTAATGCTGCCTAAAAATAATTTAGTAGCCTAGGCTACACGAGGACCTAAGCGGCCTCTTCTTGACCTTTGTCCTTACCATATACCTCCGGGGATTGGAGCCTCAGCCCCCGGCGGATCTGCTTCACTCGCCCCCACGGTCTCCGTGCCGCCCCCTGGTGCCCAAGTGCTACTTCCCAGCCTCAGGGAGGTCTGCTCTGCATCAGCAGCGCCTGGATGGGGCAGGATGGTCGGTGCAGGCGCGGGAACGCTAGAGCATGACGGCCGCCATCTTGCCCTGCAAACCCTACCCCCCCTAATATTCACACCTATTCAAATGCTAACAACTGGGAGAAGCTGGAAAACAAATGCAAATTAGCCTCCAGGAATTTCATTTCGGGAAGAGGTAACTTTCTAAATATTACTTTTGCTTAATATTTATTAAAAAAAACTGACTTCACCCTTGAATTGGATTTATGATAACTATTAACAAGCATTGGCAAAGGCAATAGGGCACTCCCTTAGCAAGAGCTATTGGCTTTGCCAATGTGTTTTACCCATGTTGTACACAAGTGTGGCTGATGTTCAACGTGGCTAAAAGTTAGTGCCGTAGAGGAGAGTGGCATGGAGTGTCGTAGCGTGGCCTGGAGTAGAGTGTTGCGTGTATTGGAGTGGCATAGTTGGAGTCACGTAGAGTGGCCTCTTACCGCACCACTCTCTACCTCACCTCTGTCCGTCTGCCTCTTTTTTCTCTCTACCTCACATTTCTCACTTTCTCATCTTTCTACACTCCTCCCTGTCACTACCTAACATATTCAATATTTGTTTGTTTCCTCACCTCCTCCCTCTCTCTCTTTTAACCTCTTGTCCTTCCACCTCTTCTCTCTCACTACCATGTTTCTTTACTGCTACCTCTTTCTATACCTCATTTTATAGGTCACTGCTCCTCTCCATCTCCCATCCATCTTCCTTAGCACCTTCTTCTCTATTTCAGCTCAGACTTTTCTTCTCTATACCTCAACCTACATCCCTCTCTGTACCTCTCTTTATGCATCCCTCTACCTCACCTCTCTTTACTTCACAACTTTCTCTCTACCTCACTGTAAGGAAGTGGGTTTCTGTTGCAGTAACCCCCCCACTTTTTGCCAGACCACTGATGCACTTTGACTTGATGTGCCCTGGGTCCCTGCCAAACAGGTTCCCAGGGCCTGTGTTCTTTCCCCAAAACTATACTCAATTGGCATCTCTGGCCACAGGTCAGCCCCTGGTAAATGGTACCACAGGGCACTGTGACCAGGGAAGACCTCTAAGGGCTGCAGCACTTATTGTGCCACCCTTAGAGGCCCTGTACCTTTACACACACACACACTGCCTTTGCAGGCTGCGTGTTTTGGTGCAGAACAAAGTGAAGAGTCGACATGGCACACACCTCTGTGGGCCATGCCTACAACCCCCTGCCCTGGTATAGGTCAGTCACCCCTCTAGCTGAGTGCACTATACCAGTGGTGAGGGTACAGGTGCATGAGCCCTGTACCCCTACAGTGTCTAAGTCCATTCTTAGACATTGTAAGTGCAGTGCTGCCATTAAGAGTATATGGTGCTGGGAATTTGTCATTACGAACTCCACAGCACCATAATGGCTGCACTGAAAACTGAGATGTTTGGTATCAAACTTCTCAGCACATTAAACCCACACTGATGCCAGTGTGGGATTTAATGAAAATGCACACAGAGGGCATCCTTGAGATGCCCCCTGAAAACGACCAGCCTCTGGTGGGTTCCCTGACTGGTACACACCAGCCTGCCACCACGAGACATGTTTCTGGACCCCTAGGGTGGGAGCCTACGCTCCCTGAGCCCAGAAACAAAGCCTTTCCTGGGCGGAGGTGTACACACCTCCCCCAGGCCAGGAAGAGCCATCTGTGGCAGGGGAGCTTCAAAGGCCTGGCAGCCTTTGTAATGCGACCCCCAGCCTCTCCTGCTATCAGGAGCAGGCCCCCTTCCTGTCTCCCCTCCCTTACGGCGGGAAGACAGGCGGGAAAAACTAGCCAGCCCAGGAGGTGTGCCCACCTCTGCCAACTCCACCCCTCAGGTGGGGGAGGCGAGGTGAAGCCCACTCTCCAGTGCTCGCCATCTTGCAGATGGCAGGCACTCCCCAATCAGGACTAGGGATTGTGCTCACTCCCCACGTGGGGTGAGCACACCAAGGGTGTAGTCACCCTAAGGTCAGTAGCCCATTGGCTACTGACCTCAAGACCCTAAAACGCCCCTAAATACAGGATTTAGGGGGCAGCCCTGAACCAGGAAGGCAGATCCAGCAACAACAAGAAAAGGAAGAAGAAGAAGAAGGACGAGAAGCCGTGCAGAGCTAACAAGAGGACGCCGCCCACTGACTTGGCCCCAGCCCTACAGGCCTGTCTCCCCTCGAACCTGCTCCTGCAAAACCCCAGCACGTCCAGCGGCCAACAACCTCAAAAACCCCGGAGGACCTGCCTGCCTTCACTTTCCAAGCTGTTTCTCCCGTGAACACCGGACGTGTTTGAACTGCAGCTTCTGGTGCCAGCCAGGAACCGCGAATCCCGCACACTCTGCACCCGCCGAATCCGGCCCGAGCTCGAGCGGGCAAATACCCAGAGGAGGTCCCCCCCGGCGATCCTGACCCGAGATCCGGCGACCCCTGACCTGCCTCAAGTCTCCTGACGACGCCTGCAGCCTCAATCCAGAGGACCCCCCCTACCGCGACCAGAGCGGGTAAGAAAATCCGACGTCCCAAGCCACCCCTGCACCCGACGCCCCACGGCCTTGTGTGCCCAAACCAACGGTGCCCAACCAACCCTCTACATCCCAACTTACCCCTCGAAGTGGTGGTTGCTCCTGGAAGGTCCTCGTCCCTGAGCCTGCAGTGTTTCTTTGTCCCGGAGAATCTCCATTGAAATCAACAGGGCACCCGACCTCAAAACAGCACCCTGCACCCGGCCGCCCTAGTGCCGCTGAAGGTGCCCCTTTGGTGCTAACTTGGTCCCCAACGTGCCCTGAGCTTAACCCTAGGAGCTTTGCTCCCACAACCCCGTGGCCTGCTTGCCAGCAGCCACCAACCGGAGTCCCCCTATCCTCCATAGGATAACATTGGGCCTCAACACTGCACCCGGCCGCCCTAGTGCCGCTGAGGGTGCAACAACAGTGCATCACTGACCCTGGGAGACCCCTGAGTCTAACCCCAGAACCCTAACTCAAAAGACCGATTACTTACCTCAAAACCGATAACTCATTTTTCCTCATAGGATAACATTGACACTTTATCTTCCAAAAAGTTTCTAAGTGTCGATTTTTGCAACATACAAATATTCCTTAAAAATCGCCTGTTTAACAAAAACGATTTCTTTCAACAGTTTACAGGAAATGCACCAGGGCTGAATCCAGGATCCAGCCCTGAGTAAGAAAAACGTTCGTAAAGTAATTCTATTGCAGTTTACTTAAAAATCCCATTGAGCTCAATGTTATAGATATACCAAGTATTGTGTTGCCTATTGCAACCCCTGTACCTTATTGCATTCAAAGTCTATTGTTCATTGAAAGTATTCAACAAACAGCATCTTATCTTGAGAAAGTATTTTATGCAAACCTGTGGTTCTAAAATAAAATAACAGTATATTTTTTTTATACAAAACAATTGGCCTAGAGTTCAGTTCTTGAGTGTGTGGTTTCATTTGCTGACTGGGTGTACATCAAATGCTTTATACTGTCCTCTGATACTGCCTTACTGCTCGACCAAGCTACCACTTTAGAGAGTAAGGTTCTATCTAACTTTAATCTCTGCCAAACCTCTGGAGACCCTTGGACTCTATACACACTGTACCTCACTTTGGTGCAGTATATATAGAGCCAGTTTCTTACACTCACCGGGCTACCTTCTCTTTTCTTTGGATCACCTGTGTCTCACTAAATATTTCTCTATACACCTCATCTCTTTCTACCTTTCAACTCTCGTCCTACCTTTTTCTCTGTATCATCCTCTTCTCTGGCTGACCTGTCTCTCTGCATATTTCTCTCTACACCTCATCTCTTTCTACCCTTCAGCTCACTTGCTACCTTTCTCTCTGACTCCCTACTGTCTTTATATGACCTGTCTTTTTCTATCTCTTCTCATTTTGTCTCTCTCTCCACCTCACCACTTTCTAACGAACCACTGCCTCTACCTTGCATCTCACTACATTTCCCTCACTACCATGCGTATCTACCTGTGTAACTCAAGCGCTCTCTACCTCACCTCTGTTCCTACTGGACCTCTCTCTCCCCCTCTCTTTCTCTACCAACCGCTTCCTCTTTCTATCTCTCTGTATCTTTCTTTCTGGCTACCTCACCTTTCTGTCTGTACCTTATGTCCATCCTTACATCACCTATCTCTCTATCTCATCTGTATCGCTAACTCCCCTCTCCACCTTCTTTACCTCTCTCACTGCATTGTTTTCTTTATCTCCCCATCCCTTCCCATTTATTTTTCTCTGCAGAATAGGAGGTAAGTGTGTTGCCAGAGAGTTGTACGCAAAGAAAGCCTAAGGGAGGATTTGGACAGGAAGAGAATTAAGGAGAACTTTATTAGGTTACCCAGTGGAATGTTGAAAATCTTTGGAGCAGTGTTTTGATTTTAACTTCTGCAGCCAGAATGCCAGTCGTGAAGTGGGATTTATTTATGATTGACTATCCGGCAATTAAAACAATTAAAACTACAAGTGTGATGTACATATGTCTTATTTTAATATTATACTCTAGTACCACTAAACGCACAGCAGAACCCTAGATCCAGGTGTAAAAAGAAAGGAGTCCATCAATGCTTGTTGAAGTATTCATTGGGTACTGTTTGGCTGGTGGGCCCTTCAATTCTGTATTGTTTAGTATCATGGGAGGTGGAAAGAGCTGAATACGGGTAATAAATTCAAAGTTGTCCTGAACATGGGTCCTCAAAAGATGTCTTGCTCGGGCCCCATAAGGAGTATGTTACTTACCCTGTAAGCATCTATTTGTAGCGTGTAGTGCTGCAGATTCACATGCTCTGCATACTCCTGTCATCTAGTGTTCAGCCCGGACTCTGCAAGTTGTTTTTCCTTGAAGAACTTTTATGATAGACTTCGTGCGTCGTTTCACCTCCCCCTCGAGGTATTGTACGTGTTAAACTGCTCCTTTGTTAGATAATGTTTTTTCCCCTGCCATATATGGAGTGAGGATATAGTCTGCTAGTCACACTACGAATAGATGCTTACAGGGTAAGTAGCATTCATAGCATGTGTTGGCTGCAGATACACATGCTATGCATAGATTGTAAAGCAGTACCTCTCTTGCGGTGGCTTTGGCATGAGGTGGTGCGCTTGTTTGAAATAATGTTTGAAGGACTGTTTGCTTTACTAGAGCTTGTTGTCTTGCTTGAACATCCACACAAAATTGTTTTGTAAATTTATGTGGGTTCACCCATGTCGCTGCTTTTCAAATTTCACTGAGAGGGATATTTCCCAAAAAAGGCCATGGCTGCTCCTTTTTTCTTTGTCAAATGAGCGCTTGGCATAGTTGTTAATGTTCGTTTTTGTTTTAGCATAACTAATTTGGATACATTTGACAATCAATCTTGCTATTCCTGATTTTGAAATAGCCTTTCCTTTACATGGATTTAAAAATGAACAAATAGTTGTGTTTTCCTGAAGGGTTTTGTACGTTCCAAGTAGTACAGAAGTGCCCGTTTAACATCAAGAGTATGCGATTGTCTCGGGTTTTGGAAAGAAAACTGGTAACTCTAAAGTTAGATTTAAATGAAAAGGAGATATAACCTTAGGTAAGAACTTTGGGTTTGTGCGTAAACACGCTTTGTCTGGGAACACTTGGAAATATGGTTCTTCAATAGTGAGCACATGTATTTCGCTTACCCTTCATAGAGATGTTATTGTTAAGGAAGGCCACCTTCCATGTTAAGAATTGTATTTGACAGTTATGTAGTGGTTCATACTGTGGTCCCATAAGTCGTGTTCGGACAATGTTCAGGTCCCACGTGGGTTCTGGAGGTGTACGTGGTGGAATGCCTGTGTTCGAGGCATATGAGCTGTAGATCATATGCTATGCATAGATCGCCATCTAGTGTTGGGTCTGGATGTTTGCACTTTGTTTTTCTTCGAAGAAGTCTTTCCAGTCACGAGGTAGGTGACTCCTCCTTTCGGTGATAGTGCGCATGGGCATCGACTCCATTGTTAGATTGTTTTTTCCGCCATTGGGTTCGGATGTTAGTCGATGCGCTCCGGTTCGACACCGTTCCTTCGGTTTTCCTCAGCGCGCAAGACATTCTACCTCGACGGTATTGTTTCCGATCGCGTAGTCCATTCTTCGCGTGTCATGTTTACTGACAAAAAACCCTCTTTCGATCGGAGAGCTCGTGGTAGGCCGTCTGGCCTACCCGCGTCGGTTCGACTCGCAGTCGATGGAACGAACTCCATTTAAATTCTGCCCTCGGTGTCACGCGAAATACCCGCGCACCGACTCACACGAAGTGTGCAACCTGTGCTTGTCCCCTGAGAACAGTGAACAGGACTGCGACGCGTGCAAAGCTTTCCGCTCCAAGAAGACGCTTCGCGACCGTCTGGCTCGACGTCGCGACATGCAGAGCCAACACACAGGCTCCATTCCGGACCTCTTCGGGACTGAATCGGAGGAAGAAGCCGGCGATGCTATCGAGGCCGAGAAAGAACAGGAACCGATCTCCGTTTCCGACTCCGACCAGGATGAAGACATCCCACAGGGCCAGCGTACTGTAAGTACAGATCCTCCCTCGCCCCAAAATCCACCCTATCGAAAAAGAAGACTCCGAACCAACCCGCGCCCTTGGGCTCCGGTCGGCACCGAGACCACGCTTCCGATGCCCTGCCTTCTGGCCTGGCACTGAAGCCTACGAAAAAGCCTTCCGGCTCCGAAAACCCCCACGCCAAATCGGGCACTGAGCCAAAACCTTCGGGATCGAAATCTAAGTCCGGTTCCGACCCACAACACTTGCCACCGAAACACACTTCGGATCCGAAAACACCAGCCCCTAAACCTTCGGCACCGAAACCTTCGGCGCCGAAACAACCGCAGGCACCGATATCACCAAAAAAGCACCATTTCGACGATCCGCTCGATAAACCGGACCCGAAACAAAAAGTGCTGTACATTCATCCAAAAACTGGGCATTTCATCACCACAGTGACTCTAAAAAGAAGGACTGGACTGATGCTGAAGAGGAATATCACATTCCTTTGAAGAAGAGAACTGTCGGAACTAACCCTTCTCCTCCTTCTCTTCCTCCTCCTATCCCATCTCCTCCTTCTCCACAGTCTATACCTGTGCCTACTTCACCTCAGCACTCACCACATACACCTGACAACCAGGATGATGGGAATGATAATGGGGATGGGGATGACGATAGTCAGCCAATACCTGCAGACCCATGGGACGGCTATAACATTAACTCGCCCACAGGCAATGATCCTGACTTCTGTCCTACCAAACCCTCTCCTCCAGACGACAGTGTAGGTTACATTGAATTGCTGGGTAGGGCTGCCAATTACCATGGGGTGCAGCTTCACAAAGATTCCCTCGAAGAAGATTTCCTTTTCGAGACCCTTAGCACTACTCAAAAGTCATCACACACTTTACCAATGCTCAAGGGTATGATCAGACATGTGGATGATATCTTTAGTGATCCTGTTTAGGGCACGTATCATTACCCCTAGGGTAGACAAAACATATAAGTCTGCACCATCTGACCCAGCGTACATTAGGGGACAATTACCGTTGGACTCGCTAGTACTGTCTAACGCACGCAAAAGGGCTAACTCCCAAACCACAGGAAATGCTCCACCCCCAGATAAAGAATCTAAGCTTCTTGATGCTTCGGGGAAAAGAGTTGCATCTCAGGCAGCAAACTTCTGGCGCATATCCAACACACAAGCGTTGCTAGCTAGATACGAACGTGCGCATTGAGACGAGATGGAATAATTGATCCAATATCTACCCCAAGAACATAAATCTAAAGCTGAAGACCTGATAAGGGAGGGACAACTTATTTCCAGCAATCAAATCAGGTGCTCCCTCGATGCTGCAGACACAGCTGCCAGAGCAGTAAAAACCAGTGTCCTTTTAAGAAGGCACGCCTGGCTACGTATGTCTGGATTCAAACCCGAGGTTCAAACCTCTATCTTAAACACACCTTTTGATAAGGAACACCTTTTTGGCCCAGTGGTAGACTCTTCACTGGAAAAGATGAAGAAAGACACCGAAGTGGCCAAATCCATGGGGGCGCTTCAGTCACCACAAGGCCGTGGTTCCTTTCGGCGCTCTTTCTATCGAGCGGGGTCCAAGAATTCTTCCTCAGAAAATACCTCCACCTACAAGGGTAATAACCAACCCTCTGGCTCTAAAACCTACTTCAGTGGGGGTTACAGAGGAAATAACGGTAAGGGAAGAGGTAGAGGTTCAAACACACACATCTCCCCCTCCGATACAAAACAGTGACTCACCTCTCCTTCCCCCCGACCACCTAACACCTGTCGGGGGAAGACTGTCAAATTTCTTACCAGCTTGGCAGTCAATAACAGACAAGTGGGTTCTACAAATTATCCGTTCTGGTTACTGCCTGGAGTTCATCAATACTCCTCCAAATATTCCCCCAAAGTCACACAAACTCATCGGATCATCTACACTTCCTCAAACAAGAGGTACAGTCTCTACTTTTAAAAGGAGCTATGGAGCCCGTACCACTACAACACCAAGGGTCGGGCGTGTACTCCTTTTACTTCCTAATACCTAAAAAGGACAGGTCTCTCCGACCAATCTTAGATCTCAGAGAACTCAATTTTTACATACAGTCAGACCATTTTCACCACCTCTTTTGCAAAAAGGCGACTTTCTGTCCACCCTAGACTTAAAGGATGCCTACTTTCACATTCCCAATCCACCCTGCTCATCGCAAATTTCTCAGGTTTGTGCTAGCGGGCCAACATTACCAGTTCAAGGTACTCCCATTCGGAGTCACCACTGCCCCCACAGTCTTCACAAAATGTCTGGCAGTAGTAACTGCTCATCTCAGGAGACAAAGCATCCATGTCTTCCCATACTTAGACAACTGGCTCATCAAAGCCAGCACGTACCAACAGTGTCTCAAATACACTTCCATAACCATCAAGTTACTACATCGACTAGGGTTCACAGTCAATGTGCCAAAGTCACACCTTCAGCCAGCCAATATTCAGAACTATCTAGGAGCCACTTTAGATACTCAAAAGGCTCTGGCGTTTCCCAACACAGCCAGAATTCGCAACATTCAGGCTTTGGTTCTTCAGTTTCAACCCAATCAATCTCTTCCAGCTCGGGCTTACATGCAACTGCTGGGGATGATGGAATCTTGCATCATGATCGTCCCGTATGCCAGGCTTCACATGCGTCCGCTCCAGGAATGCTTAGCCAGTCAGTGGAACCAGTCCCACGGTCTATTAACCGATCTAGTGTTGGTAAGCGGCCGTACTCATCGCTCTCTGCAGTAGTGGAACACACAAAATCTGTCAAAAGGACGGCCCTTCATAGACCTGGTTCCACAGACCGTACTAACAGCGGATGGGTCTCTAACTGGCTGGGGTGCTCATCTACAGCAACACACAGTACAAGGACTGTGGAGTCACCAACAAAAGTTGCTCCACATCAACCATTTGGAGCTCATGGCCATATTTCTGGCCCTCAAAGCTTTTCAAACCCAGCTGACGGGAAAAACTGTCCTAGTTCATACTGACAACATGACAGCTATGTATTACATACAAAAACAGGGGGGAACACACTCCCTCCAACTGTCCCACATAGCCCAGGACATCTGGAGGTGGGCCATTCATCACAAGATCTATCTCCTAGCAGAACATCTCCCAGGAGTAGACAATCAGATGGCAGACCTGCTAAGTCGTCAGACACAGCAAGTCCACGAATGGGAAATACACCCTCAAGTTCTCCTCCCATTCTTTCAAATGTGGGGCTTTCCAGACATAGACCTGTTCGCCACGCACCTAAACGCAAAATGTCCAAACTTCGCGTCCAGGTATCCACACCCATTGTCCAAAGGCAATGCACTATGGATGAACTGGTCAGGGATATTTGCTTACGCTTTCTGCCTCTCCCACTCATTCCATTAGTGGTTCGGAAACTCAAACAAGCGTCCCTGACACTAATCCTAGTTGCTCCTACATGGGCACGTCAACCATGGTTCACAACCCTATTGGAACTCTCGGTAGTTCCTCATCAAAAACTACGTCTTACACCCAATCTCCTCACACAGAGCCATGGAGACATAAGACACTCAGACCCCAGTCAACTCAATCTGGCGAACTGGCACCTGAAGTCTTGGAGTTTGGCTATCTTAATCTACCGCCAGACTGTATGAATATCATCAAGGAAGCTAGACGTCCTACCACAAGAGCCTGCTATGCAGCAAAGTGGAAGCGGTTTGTGATTTACTGTAATAACCACATCAACCCGCTTGATGCTTCTGTCCAAAACATTATATGCTATTTGTTACATCTACAACGTTCCAATTTAGCATACACATCAATACGTTTACATCTAGCTGCAATAGCTGCATACCTCCAAAATAGACAGCATCTATCTCTTTTTAGAGTACCTGCCATTAAAGCGTTTATGGAAGGACTCAAAAGAGTTATTCCCCCGAGACGTCCACCTGCTCCAGTGTGGAATATCAACATTGTCCTCACCAGACTAATGGGTCCACCCTTTGAGCCATTGCACAAATGTGAACTGCAATTTCTCACATGGAAAACTGCTTTCCTGGTGGCTATCACATCACTCAGAAGAGTAAGTGAGCTTCAGGCATTAACTATAGAAGAACCTTTTTTACAAATGCACCAAAATAAAGTAGTTCTTCTGACTAATCCTAAATTCCTTCCTAAAGTCATTTCTGCTTTTCACATCAATCAATCTGTTGAGTTACCAGTGTTCTTCCCTCAACCAGATTCAGTAGCAGAACGTGCTCTACACACATTAGATGTAAAGAGAGCATTGCTGTATTACATAGAAAGGACAAAACCTTTCCGTAACACAAATCAACTTTTTGTTGCTTTTGCTCGACCACACAAAGGCAATCCCATATCAAAATCAGGAATTGCAAGGTGGATAGTCAAGTGCATTCAAATCTGCTACGCAAAAGCAAAACTAACATTAACAGTTCCCCTTAGAGCACACTCTACACACAAACTGGGGGCTTCTATGGCATTCTTAGGAAATATACCCATAGATGACATATGCAAAGCTGCAACATGGTCTACACCACACACATTCACAAAACACTATTGTGTAGATGTGTTAGCAAAACAGCAAGCTAGTGTGGGCCAGGCAGTTTTACGTACATTTCAGACCACTGCAACAGATAGAGGTTAGCCACCGCTTTGGGAGATAACTGCTATGTAGTCTATGCACAGCATATGATCTACAGCTCATATGCCTCGAACGGTAAATGCTACTTACCCAGTATGCATCTGTTCTTGGCATATAGAGCTGTAGAGTCATATGCACCCACCCACCTCCCCGGGTACCTATACCTGTTGCAGTAATATCTTACTTAGATACTTGCATTCATGGACATCTCCTTTTACTACTCCTACTATCTCCATTATCACCCTCTGCGGGGAAACAATCTAACAATGGAGTCGATGCCCATGCGCACTATCACCGAAAGGAGGAGTCACCTGTGACTGGAAAGACTTCTTTGAAGAAAAACAAAGTGCAAACATCCGGACCCAACACTAGATGGCGATCTATGCACAGCATATGACTCTACAGCTCTATATGCCAAGAACAGATGCATACTGGGTAAGTAGCATTTTCCTTTTAATCCTTCCAAGAAGACTTTGATAACAGGAATGCGATTGGTGCTTCCTGTTATGTAGGTATGAAGCAATGGCTGCTAAATGTAGGCATATTGAGTTATATGCCAAATGTGCCTTTTGTAAGTGTAACAGGTAACATACTAGTCGTTGTTCTGTTGGTGAAGAAGGATTGATGTTTAAGGACGCAAAGTAGTGGATGAAATGCTTCCATTTTTCTGAATAGCAAGCCCTTGTGGTTGGCCATTTGGCCTCCTTTAGAATAGTCATGCATTCTGGAGGTAGATTCAGGTATCCAAACACTATGACCTCAGGAGCCAGATTGCAAGTTTGAGCTGTTGTGTATTGGGATGTCTCACTCTGCCCCCTCTGTGACTGGGAAGGTTTGGATAGTTTGGTAGCTTCTCGTGAGGTACTAGGGATAGCTCTAGCAGTGTTGTGTACCATGGCTATCGAGCCCACGTGGGAGCAATTAATATTAGGGTCACTGAAGTCTGTCTGAATTTCCTGACCATGTATGGAATGAGTGGGAAAGGAGGAAAAGCGTAAGTAAATATCCCCGACCAGTTCATCCATAGAGCGTTCCCCTTGGATACTGGGGGTGGTTATCGGGATGTGAAGCTTTGGCATTTTGAGTTTTCGGCGGTGGCGAACGGGTCTAGTGTGGGGGTTCCCCACCGGTGGAAGTACTGTTGCAGTAATGGAGTGTGTATTTCCCACTCGTGAACTTGTTGCTTTGTCCTGCTGAGCAGGTCCGCAATGGAGTTTTCCTGCCCTGGTGTATATCGTACCAGGAGGAGGATCTTGTGTTTGTTTACCCATTTCCATATGGTCTGCACTAGTTGTGACAGTTGTATGGAATGGATCCCCCTGTTTCAGAATGTAATACATTGCAGTCATATTGTCTGTTCGAAGAAGGACAGTTTTCCCTGTAATATTTGTAAGGAATGCTTTGAGAGCCATATAGATGGCTAGAGACTCCATCATGTTTATGTGCATTGTCTGTTGTTGTGAGGTCCAGTGTCCCTGAACCACAATGTCCATCATATGAGCACCCCACCCCATGACTGATGCATCTTGCAAGATTGGGTCCTTGAAGGTGCTTCCCTTTAGTATGTTTGAGGTGTTCCACCATTGTAGTGCCTGATGGACCTTGGGAGAAACCAACACTAGATCTTCCATGTTTCCACCCGCTTGTGACCATCGCGATGCTAAACACTCTTGCAGAGGTCTTATGTGTAGTTGTGCAAGCGGCACTATCCATGATGCCAACATCCCTTTTTTTATATAGTGCGAACTAGACCCGAAGGTATCGGAGCGCTTTACACGAGTACCAGTTTCATTACAGACGGACACATTCATTTTTGTTAGGCATGGGGAGAGTAATTGATTTGCCCAGAATCACAGGATGTTGAGCGTTTCTGCCGAGACCCAAACCCGGTTCCCCAGCTCTGAGGTAGACTGCTCTAGCCGTTAGGCCACTAGTAGATGCGTCACTGTTTCGACTGGTGGGTGATGATGTGGCTGAAAAAGACCCAGCTGGTTCTGGAGATTGAGAACCCTTTGCGTATTGGGGTAAGCTGTCCCCAATACTGAACTGAGTATGGCTCCTAGGTATGGTTGTACCTGGAGTGGTTGAAGATGTGATTTTGTTGCATTGATAGTGAAGCCCGATTGGTGTAGAAGGTTGATAGTGTTTTGAGTCTCTATTAGACATTTGGCTCTGTTTGGACTCTTGATCAGCCAATCGCCTAGATAGGGAAAGACGTATGTTTTCCCTGCGTAATTTTGCTGCTACTACCGCTAAGCACTTTGTGAACACCCTTGGGGCTGTTGTTACCCCAAATGGTAGCACTTCGAATTGTTCAGATACTGTGGCAAGATACTATGAAACCCCAGGCATAAAGAGATGTGGAGAACAAAGTTACCCCTAAGTGCAAAAAAAAAAAAAAATGTTTACACCAGGGCCTGGTGAAGGTCCCAACAAGATGAAGGCGGCTCAGGTATCCTACTAGGACACCTTTTTTGGAAATTACAACAGCAAGCAGTACAACGAATCATAAGCATGTTGCAAGCCATATGTCTCAGTAGGGAAGAGCTCACGAGGGCATGCTTGATTTTTCCAACTCCTTGCTGCAAGAGTCAGAAAATTCACGGCATTGCATGCTAGTTGGACCGGGATCCCTCCCAATAACTTGATTACAACGGTCGACATGATCTTATTTGCAACAGTTTTAAGGATGGAGCAAGGCTGGACAGATGCACAACAAGTGCAGCAATGTTTGGCTGCTATGTCAGCATTAACGACACACTGTGGTGGGCCAGGGCTGTTTCCATGCGGGGTTAAGTACTTTGATGGAAAAACGCCCAGCCTGATTAGCATCAAGTCTGTCTTCTTAGACTCGGCAAAGAGTGCGGACAGGTATGTCTGAGGGCCTCATACTGTGTATGAGGGCAAGGCCATGAGGGCAAGACCACCAACCCATGCCGTTTGCTTACCATAGTGGCCTTGTCTGAGATGAACGATTGAAACTTGGCTGCTTTATTTGTTGCTTTTTAAAAACAGAATATTCCATTGTAGTGCGCCAAGCTTCTTTTAATTGTAGTTCTGCTATGGACTGTTGTAATAAAGGGTACACAGATTTATTGGTGTGAGCCTGTTTTTCTATTTCAAGCCAGCACTGGTAGGCCAAAGAGCTTTCATCTGCTGACCTTTATTCTCCAGTAGTATTTTATTAGGGCACCTTGTTTAGCCGGGCCCTGGTGATGTAGACCAAATTCAAGCCTGATTTGAGCTTGCGAAATGTGTTTTGGAATCACAAACAATTTTTTGAAGAGGCTTGATTGTAAAGTATTCAGACTTGCTGTGTCTTTGCCTTAAGTAAGTAAAAGGAACAAATGATGGACGGAATGCTGAACAATGCAAACATTCACCCCAAGTCACGCCCAGTATGTCCAGACGTGGGTCCCATGCTCACTGCGCCACCGGATTCAAGCTAGCCTGGCTGATGAGGGCTAATGCCCTGAAACCAGTCCCCGGATGCTTGTTTCCGGTCCAGGGAGGACCTGGCTTGGCAGTTCGGGCTGGACTGTTCCCATGAGGAGCAGGGTCAAGACTGATTTGCTTATGGCTGGGTCCAAACTGGGGTGTGGCATGATGAGCAAAACAAACAATGGATTAAACCCAGATCCTTGTGACTGAGGGTGGATGTTTGCATTGTTCAGCATTCCGTCCATCATTTGTTCCTTTTGCTTTTTTTGCCCTAACTGGGATGGGTATGCCCTGACGTGGGTCCCGTGCTCACAGCGCCACTGTATTCAAGCTAGCTGGGCTGATGAGGGGTGATACCCCGAAATCGGTCCCAGGATGCTTGTTTCCGGTCCAGGGAGGACCTGGCTTGGCAGTTCGGGCTGGCCTGTTCCCACAAGGAACAGGGTCAAGACTGATTTGCATATGGCTGGGTCCAAACTGGGGTGGCATGGTGAGCAAAAGAACGATGGATTAAACCCAGATCCTTGTGACTGGGGGAGAATGTTTGTATTGTTCAGAATTCCGTCCATCATTTGTTCCTTTTCCTTTAAGTAGTTCTTAGCCATATGCTAGGGAGGGGATGAATTTCGCTCCCACGACCTGCAAAAGATGGTTTGTAGAGCAATTTCTTAGTTTTTGTTGCAAGGTTTTAAAAGCAAACGTCAGTTTATTTGCTGTTACTTGCTTGGATAGCATATGCTGTTTATAATTCAGATGACGATCTAAATGAACTCCAAGGTATTTATAAGCTGTGACCAGTTCCAGGACATTGCTGTTTGCCCACCAAGTAAATCTGGGCTGACTATTGTTGTACGGGGCCGTGAAACATAAGACCTTCGTTTTATTGTAATTGAGTTCCAGACAAAGATTTGTGGTGTAGCCCAGTAATTGGTCAATCAGCCGCTGCAGCCCTGTTGGGGTTTTGCTGAGAAGAACAATATCGTCAGTGTATTACAGGCTTCTTATATGTTCTTGACCCAACCTTTGAGGATCTCCCTGCACTTGGCGTAGGTGGTTATCCATATAGATGTTAAAAAGACAGGGTGCGCGGACTCACCCCTGTTTTAATCCATCATGGGTGGAAATCTTCAACCATCTCCTATCTTTGTTTGCACCCATGTGTTTGAGTAAAGCTTAATAATTACTGTTAACAATTTTGCCGGCACACCCCATTGTGTCATCTTTATCCACAACGTGGCCCTTGGGACCCTATCGAAGGCTGCTTATAGGTCGATAAAGGAAGCATAGAGGCTGCTAGTTTTGCCAATAGCTTGCTCTGCCAAAAGAGTAACTGCTGATAACTTAGTTAAGGTACTCATTCTTGCTCTAAAGCCTGTTTGGGATTTGGGAATTAAGTTTGTACGGGTGGCCCAGTCTTCCAATTCGGATAACAAATTTGAAGCATAGATGTTCGCTTCAACTACTATTAGAGCCATTAATCTTTAGCTGTTGGGGTTTAAACACTCCCCTGATTTATATATTGGCTGAAATATACTGCCATGCCAAGATTCCGGAATATGCTCGTTTCCAGGGCATACTTGAACAGGGGGTTAGATGCGATGACCAGAAGCTGGGATCCTTTTTGAATAACGCATTTGGGAGGCCGGTTGGCCTCTGCGCCCCCTCAGACCTGAGCCTTTTGATGGTTTGCAAGACCTGCGTTTGGTCAATCTGTAAGTGGTCCTCCTTGGGCATCTATGGAATTGGTTGGGCCCCGCAAGACTCTGCGATGGAGAACTGGCCTGAACCACTTTACTGTAGACGGAAGCAATGTGAGTTGTCCATACAGCTTCCGTGATGTCTATTGTGATGCTGGTTGCTGCCATTTACCAATTTGTTTATTTCGGCCTAAAAGTGTTTGTGATTCTTTTTCTGACTTGCGTGTAGAAATGTGGTCCAGATACCTCTATTGTACTTGACTTTTGCAACCCGGATCACTTTTTTGTAGGCTTGCTTCATTTTAACGATGTTGGAGCTCGAGTCTTGACTCTATGGATTTCCATGCAAGCTTATATACTTCTGAGCTCCTTGTTGAGGTTTTTTAATGGACCTTAGTTCAGAAATGAACAATTCTGCCCTAGTGCTGATTTGGTTGGGTATTTCATCGGGAATGTCAAAATGAGTCTCTACAAATGCCTCCCAGACCCGTGCCGGGGTCGTCCTATCTTCTTGGGTCAAAGAATCCTGATTGAGGCCAGTGGTGATAAAGTTAATGATTGTCTCTAACATCTCTCCTTTCCATTTGAGGCACTTTAGATTGAACAACTGTAGAACTGAGAGCAAGCCTCGTGCTTTTAGTGCCCTGGGAGGGAGGAGTTCCCTGTCTGATCTTCCTTTTATATTGAAATTGTTGATGCTCCTAAATAGGTCCGGGTCTACATAGATGAAGTCTTTGGTAGAGCATGTCCTATCAGTCACTCTTGTATAGCCAGCCGGGTAGTGAATACAGGCCCAAGGCCTCAAGCTCGGAACTGCAGTTTTTGCCAGTCTGGTCAGGTCTTGGTTGATTACCAAGTTTTTCCTGGGTTTGGCCTGGAAGTTTGAAGAGCCCTGTAGTAATTTCATATTGAAATTAGCCGACAATATTATATTCGCTTGTGGGTATGTAAACTTTAAGGCTTTGAGTGTTCCTATCAAGGACTGAATTTTTGCCGCTTTGTGCTTTTGAGCTAGATGTATGTAAAGGTTCAGTATTATCAGTGTAAGGTGTGGTGCTGCTTCAAGCACTGAATCCATGTTGTATTCAATTCCACCTCCTCGTGGGCCCATAGTATATCAGTTGAGATGTAGATTGACAGGCTACCTTTCGCTCTACCTGTCCTTGCTTCTTTAATTGCTGTGTTGTGATATTCCTTGAATCCCACCATTGGGGTGACTGTCAACTGCCAGGTTTCTTGCTGGAGCAGGACCTCATGTTCTTGGAAAAATGTTATAAAGTCATCCTCATCTGCCTTGCTGCTTAGGCCATTTTCATTCCAAGAACATAATTTAATTGATATTGACGTCCACTTAGCACAAACCATAGGTATTTGTGGTGCGCCGGGTGGATTGGAATGTGGAAGTAAGCGTCCTTCAGGTCTAATGCAGTCATGAAGTCGCCTTTTTGTAGTAGTGATATTACATCTTGCAATGTGGCCATATGGTAGTGTTCGGATAGTATGTAGCGATTGAGTGGGCGCAGGTCCAGAATGGGCCGTTGTGAGCCGTCTTTCTTTGGTATAAGGCACTAAAGGGAGTTTTTGATGTTGGAGTGGGACTAGTTCTGTGGCCCCTTTTAGTAGTCACGCCTTTACTTCTTCCTTTAGCAGATGTAGATGTTGTGGATTTGACACCTGCCGTTTTGCTGGGATATTTGGTGGCTGTTGAGTTAGTTCTAGGCAGTTCCATGGCGTGTGCCAGGCGTCGATCTCTACGGGTACGAAGTGTCTTTTTGTTTTTGAACAATGCGTAAGCCGCGCGCTCGTTGTCCTTGTGCTCCGGAGATGGGCCCAAATGACCTACTTGGTGTTTATCACAGTGTGCATATTTGGCCCTGCACCGAGGGCACTCGGAAGAGGTCCTTCTTTGTTTCCATCAGCTGGAGACGGTCATTCTTGGCGCGCGTGTGTGTATGGGGTGCCGGGTAATCTGTCCCAGGTGCCTAGGATCCATGAGTGTCGTCTACTGTCTCCGGTCGTGTCTTTTCTTGACCGAAGCCGGGCCGCATTGGCGTCTAATGCTGCAGAGCTCCGATGCAGTCAGTCTTTTTAACAAAGGAGCCGTTGAACATGTGCTATACCTCGAGGTGAAGGAGAAACGACTCACAACGCCGATCATAAAACTTCCTTTCCGGAAAAACAGCTTGCAGAGTCCTGGCCCAACACTAGGTGGCAGGAGTATGCATAGCATGTGTATCTGCAGCCAACATATGCTACGGATATATAAATACTTGAAATGCCACTGTGTTGGGTGTGCTTCATTCACTCTGTTCTCTTAGGAGTTAGTGTCCCCGTTCTTAGGTTCTCCATGCTGCCTGTACTGTATGGCTGCTCTCTCAGGGTAATTCACCACTTGGTTTGGCCAAGTAGAAATGTGCTCTATGCAGCCTGTTCTCTTCTTAGTGATCCTAGTATTCAGTTGTGAAATAATGCTCTCAATTTCCCAAGCTCATTTGGAAATGCCACCAGAGCAGTGTTCAACCTGTATTGGTGGTCTCAGTGCTACCCGCTCCCTTGGGGAGAATGCTCACAGATGATCTTGTTGGAGCGCTGTTGCCTGCATCCTCGAGGAGGGTTCCCTCATATTCTCGAATGAATGTCCCGTTGTATTTACTGCTCCCCATATTTTGTGCAGTGTAACTGTTCCTCTGAATTCTAATTGTCTGTGGTGTCCTGCATTCCCAGAGGCTCCTACAAGAAGAAACCAACCGCTTCTTTTTCGGAGACGTCGGGAAGCAGATGGTTTTGGGACTCCTGCTCAAGGCTGAGAAGGTACAAGGTTTGTGGCTGGATTACAGGACTGTTTTCTGTGTGGGTATTTGTATATTTGTGCAATGTGTACCTACATCGATGCCTCTGTGTACTGTTGTGGGTTAGTTATATCCAGTCCTGTTCATAAATTGTTGTGCATTTCTGTTCTTATGTCTGTGTGTGCATGCACAGTTGCTTGAAACGAGTCTTGTAAACACAACCTAGTGTGTGCATCGTCATGTGGACAATCCTGTATGGCAGGTGTCACGTGTGTCCTTATGCTGTTCTGATGGTGACTTGATATTAGGTTTGTTTTTTCTCACATCCAAAGAGACTGGAATGGACTGAGCATCCTTTAGGGCCTGAGGCCCTAGCATGGTGCCTATGCTTCTGTCTATGCACAGCTTTAACTGAATATTTTTGTATGGTCTTATGTTAGTAGATGGATGTATATGGAAATGTGCATAGTACCATTAATGCAGATCTCTACTTAGGTAGTCATAGTCATTCCAAAAGGGTCTTGTTTGCACTATATAAAACTCTTTTAAATAAATAAAATAAATTCCTGCCCAAAAATGTTTGCATTGTCATCTTGCGTGCATGTTTGTGAAATGTTGTGTTGAGACCAGCTTGTATGTAGGGTGATGTATGTGTATTAATTTGTGGGTGCATTGTAGCGGGCTCTTCTGGCCCAGTGAGTGAGTTTAGGAATAGACAGAAGCTATGCCTGGCATGGGTGTGCATGGTCCTTTGCTTCATATCGTGCCCAGCAGCTGGTGTGATCATCTTCATTTTCTTTCAAGAACCCTAAGGGATTCCTGGAGAGTTACGATGAGCTGCTGCGATATGCTTTGAAGGAAGAGACTTGGTCGACTACGGAGCAGGAGCTGCATGGACGTGGGGTGAGTACAAGTTGGCAATGACGTTGCCGGCATAGTCTCATGAACAATAAATTGATGCTTGCACTTGTTTAATTACACATTTCTAGCACATTGGCTTGCTCCCTCAGTCACCCCTGTTGATATGTATTACTTTCTTAACATGCATCAGAACTTGAAAAATGGATGTGATTCCTTTCTAGTCATGCTGCTTTTTCCATTTGTGGATAGAGGGGACACTTCTCTTGCACAGACCACCCCACCTTCGTATGCATCTGTGTTCAGAATGCCTTATGTATATCTTGTTAAGGATGTAGACCTGTACCCAGACACACCTCTTTTCTGATGGAAGGTCTTTCTCCTTTAGGTGGTCTGCATGAGCTTCTTTGACATAGTCCTTGATTTCATCCTCATGGACGCCTTCGAAGATCTGGAGAACCCACCCTCCTCTGTGCTGGCTGTCTTGCGCAACCGGTGGCTGTCAGACAGCTTCAAGGAGACGGTGAGTGAGGGGGTGGGGTACACCTGCATGCAAGAGCTTTCCTCTGCTGCCCTCATTCTCCAGTAGTATTTTATTATGGCACGTTGTCTAGCCGGGCCCTTGTGCTGTAGACCAAACTTAAGCCTGATTTGAGGTAGGAGACAAAGGAAGAAGAAGAGGCCTAAGTGTGGATATTTAGAAAGTGTATATTTAATATTTCCTAAATCTTAAACAGCAGGCCTTGGTGTCCATAATGACACTGGATGATAAAGAAATGGAAACTAAAATATTACCTTGTAGCAAAGGGCTCTTGGAACGCTCCTAGTGAGTTATATTCAAGGTCACATGGTAGAGTAACACAGTTTCTGATGCTGTATTTTAGAAATATATATCATTGGTAAGGACTTATATACAATCAACATTCCGTCTGTACTTTAATTTTCTATTTTCATGAATTCTGATTTTTGCTAGTTACTGTACTTCTTCGAGACTGCTCACAAATAGTTACTGAAATTCACTCAAGTTTCACATTTGTCTCTTGTTATGTTGACATCTCCTATGGTTATGAAAGACCACAGAACCTCATCTTAGTCAGGTGTGCTTCAGACCCTGTGTATGTCCCCTAAGATCCAGTGTACCAGATTTAATAACTCTCCAAGGACTTCATTATTTTGAACCAAGGTGTGTTTGTTCATTCATTAGAGGAATAATGAAGTGTGGTATGTGGCCCCTTCACTCTATAGCTCCTCTGATGGTTGTCAGTAACACCAAAGTAGCATACACGCACAGCATTGAGCAGAGCTTACTCTAATTTGTCAGCATTGTATCATTAATACATGTATGTGCTTTAAAATATTCCATTGGCTATTTGGGAACCTGTAGTACATTTATCACAACAGTATTAAAGACTTAAAACATTTTTTTAAATGTTTTTATTGTTTTTTTAATAATACAATCAGAACTGGAAAAGTACATTGGCCTATAACAAATCATAGTGACCAGGTATCCTTCACGGACACACATACATTGTAGTTACTCTGATGCCCACCCCATCCAACGTAGTGTCATTTACGGCGTTTATTGTATCTTCCTATAGTCAGTCAACATTACATAACTAGAAAACTGCAACAACCCGATCCGATGTTTTCTTTGTATGTTCACAACAGTTTTCCAACTGCCCTCCCAAGCCCCATCCTTCCAGGTGTCTCGTCAATGTGTTTGTACTGTGCTCGATTTCCCCCCTCCCCCTCCCCCCCCGCGACCGTACCATAGCCCTTCTGCTCCCCCTGGCACACTCTTGGTCCCCCTCCCAATCTGCGTGTATCTTTGGGTACGGTTTATACTAGTGCATCTCTTGGGAGTCTAGTACTGTTCACAGGCGTCTAGTCCCTGGCGGGTTTGAGATTGCCTATATCATCGCACCCCTAGTTTCCAGGTCGTCAATTAGTTTGTCGTCACTTCCTGCTACTTAAAAAAAAACAATTTTTTAAAATAAAGTTTTATATGTGCCTCTTCTGCCATCGCACCCGCTACCATGTCCGCCCTCTATGGGTTGGTCATGGGTGCCCTAGGGCTAGCCCATTGTATAGCTATGCGTCTCTTGGCCAGTAGCGCGCCCAGTTTAAAGAATTTGGCCTTTATATGTTTTTGATTTTTGCTCTTCGGAAGAATATTGAGAATGTAGCTCTTTATTGTAAGCGTTGTCCCCCCTTTTATGTACTTATCAATCGCAAGTGCCACCTCCTGCCAAAATGTGTGGAGCCGCTGCTATATCATGCAGGAAGCCTGCATCTGGTTGCCCGCATCGGCTACATGCAGCCGTGGCAGATGGGTATATCCTGTGTAGTTTCAACAAGGTAAGGCAAGTCATTTGGATATAGTTGTATTGTATAAGTTTACCTTGCAAGTTACTAGTAACCGTCTGGGCATTCTGGCAAACCTCCCACCACTCTTTGTAAGAGCGCCTCTTAGTATTGCATTCCAAGCCTCTGGGATGGGCAATGACTAAACCTGTTCATCTGCACGCAGCGCCCGGTATAAGTGTAAAATCAAGCGTCTGTATCCTGGGAGGTCAAGCAGCTTTGTCATGGTGGTCCAAATCCCCCTGGCCAGATATGCTATTTTTACATACTGAAGGAACTGTCCCAGCTGAGCCCAAACGTTTCCTCTGCGTCCTCAAATGTGATGAATCTAATGCCTGGGTATGAGTCAGCAAGCGTTGTACATCCCCCTCTTTTCAATTTTTCCACTGCCATGGTCTTGGCCATGTCTGAGAAAGAAGTTATGTCCCGCAAAGGCAGGTCCTTCGCATATGGAGGTTGTTTAAACACCTTTGTGATGGCTTGTAGCATCACGTACTGCAGTGTTTGGGACATTTCCCGACCCCTCAGCAGTGCCGCAGCAGCGTCTTCCCCTCATAGATATCCCGTAATACTCTTTTCTCCCAATTGTCTTCCTTTTCTAGCCAGTGTAGTGCGTGTTGCAGGTGGGCTGCTATATAGTATAACTCCAGGCCTGGCACCTCCAATCCCCCCCCCCTTTCCCACTGGCACTTCAGGGTATTCAACTTCACTCTGCTTCTCTTTCCTGCCCATATCAGTTTAGTCAGCACTTGATTTAGAAGCCTGAACACGTGGTTAGGGGTATTGGGTATGAGGCCCTCTGTAAGACATATAAGCACCTGGGCATAACCACCATTTTGGCAACCACTATCCTGCCCATGACTGACAGTGGGAGCTGTAGGAGAGTAGGATCTGCTTCTTATAGTTACCCCCACTTTTTGCTGATGTTTCACTGTTTTCGACTTAGAACTGGGGTCCTGAATAGCAGGAGCCCAGTCAGACTATCTGCTTTCTCCTCTAAATTGATTGCATGTACTTTAGGTACACTCCAGATTGGATTCTGGGGTACCCTTATAAGTCCCTAGTATATGGTATACTATGTACCCAGGGCATAGGTACCCCAGAGGCCTCCCAGGGGCTGCAGCATGTATTATGCCACCCCTAAGAGACCATTTAAAATGACACCACAGGTCTGCTACTGCAGCCTGTGTAAGGTGGTGCATGCACCCCTTACTTAGATATAGGTTCACTATATCTATCCTAATCACTGCACATATAAACCTATCAGTCACCCCTATAGCAGGCCTTATCAATCCTGAAGGCAGGGTGCTGGGTTTTATGTGAGAGGGTGCCCATGCATGAGCAGAGCCCCTCTGCAGCCTTCGGAACCTATTCTCCGGGGTTGTTTGTGATGCAGCCAACCATATATACTTAAGTGCATTATAACCTCGCGGTAAATGCGAACTTTAAAATGGCTGCATGGAAACATGTCGTGTTTGGTGTCAAACACCTTGGAATCATACCTCCACACCAGTAACTGGTGTGGGAGGTATGATTCCACCCTCCTAGAGGGAGAAATATGACGACACCGGTACACCCGGTACCAGCTTCACAGAACCCTGGCATCACAAAATGGATGCTGCCAGCCACCGACACGAGTCTGCCCTCCTGCTGCTGGACGAAACTCCGGCAGGGGAAGGCTTGACATAAGGTTTCCTGTCACAGGGAGGTGTGACCACCTCCCAGACAGGCTTTAGTGTATTGGGGCTGGGTGGGTGCCTTCCCAGAGTGCTTTGATGTCTGCACTGGGGGCACATTTGGTGTCCCTGTGCATAGTCCAGCTCAAACCGGTTGCAGGACATTTGCTCCTGCTCTGGCGCGAAACTGGACAAAGGACATGGGTGTAGCCACCCCTCTGTCCTGACCCTCCCATAGGTGAGTCCCCAGAGTTTGTCCCACCCCTTCCTTGGGTATAAAGTAGGAACCCCTGGCTACAGGACTTTAGATATTACCTGGACTAAACTCTGCTACAGAAACCAAGTAAACTTCGACGATCTACGCTTTGCTGGACGACTGAAGAATCTCCCTTGGAGTAAGGGAGTTACTCCCCTGCTGATCAGGCACCTAAACGCATCTGACCAGTTTGCATCTACGAAGTTCCCGAAGGACTCCAAATATTTCTGCAACACAGGAGGTGGGTTCCCGAGGTCTCCGAGGTCGATCTGCGCTCTCAGCAATTCTGAGGCCCGTATCCCTCGTGGGGACCGTGAAACCCGTACCCCTGGGCACCGTGTACGTTTGCAGCAGCATATGCTTTTCGGCGATCCCTGAAGCTGTGCTTTGGGCTACTTGTAGTCCTGACCCCGAGCAGCAAGTCCACCGAAGATTACTGGCCTACACTCCACGAGTGTTCCGTGGGCTGGTATTTGGTGATTCAGCTCGAGGTCCCTTCGCGATCCCTGGTCCGTTGGCCTGTGGGTCCCTGAGAAGGCAACTTTAACTTTCAGTGGGCTTCCCTGGTTGCTCCAGACGTGCCCTGACTCTCCATCGCTTGGGGAGTCCCCAGGACCTTGCTGGTCCTCGCAGAAGCATCTTTCCTCTGACCGCGTGGGTTGCCAAGGCTTGTTGGTGTTCAATCCGGACACTGACCCCCCAGCACTCGACATCCTTCGTGGGACAGCTCGAATCCGGACGGTGGTCGTCGCAGACTTCTCCTGGTCCCCGTGGCTGCAGAGTCAAGCTTCACCTCATCGCACCTGAAGCACCCGACATCGGTGGGCATTCGATTGCTCCACTCCTGGTCACGGGAAGTGACCCAGACTTTGTCCCCTCTGCTTTCAGGTTCTTCACAACTCCGATCCAGGCTTGGATCACACCGGACACTTTTCTTCTCCACGGCAGCAGTACTTTCTCGCATCACGCCATTGAAAACGACGAGGGTTTCCGACACCACTTGACCCCTATGCACACGGCTCCTCTGGGATAGGTAACACGAGTACCTCGGTACTCTCAAGGGTGCTGGCCTTAGAACCTTCTATGTTTAGCTGGGTTTGCTTGAAGTCCTCTCCTAAGTGTCCTTAATCTTTAAAATTCCAACCGCAACTTTCCCATAGAGTTGTACGGAGCTCGCGTCTGTGTTCCCACACTGCACCCGTCCTCCGTGGGTCCCCTGTGTCACTACCTTGGGTGGTTCCTTGGGGTCCCAGCGATTCTACGTGCTCTAGGCACTGTGTCTAGTCAAGTCGTGGTTCTTATACCACTTTCTTAGTATATGGTTCGGTTTCCCCCTGGAGCCCGCTGTGTATTGTGCTATTTACTGTCGTTCTAGTGATTTAATATTGTGTGTCTTGTTCTCTAATCTCATAAAGAGGTTAGTAGAGAGTGTTTAGTAATAAATACATATATTTTATATACACCTGGTGTGGTTCTCCTTTCATTTGGTCATTCAGGAGGTTATATACTGGTAAAACGAACTGCTTTACATTCCTTCAAGACTTAGCCTGAAGGCTGCTCTCCACAGCTACCACTAGGATAGCTTTCTATAAAGGTTGTCTTTAACCTAACCATCAATAAGGGTCGTTTGGACTGGTGGAAGGTGCCCACTTTAATTAGTGGACAGCATATACCAGGCCAACTTCTCACAGGAGCTTTTTCCAGAATCTAATTGACCTGTGCAGCCCCTGTACTACTCGTCCCATATTCAATCTGTGGCTATTCTCTTCATCTAGTGTGATGATTCTAATTCCCAGGTATTAAAGTCTGAGGTTTCCTAGGGGACATCCAGCCGCGGCAGCTGTGAGATCTCTAGGTCCCATAGTCTTCCCATTGTGAAGAGTTTGTATTTAGCGTGCTTTAGTTGCTGGCCGGAAACCTCACAGTACTCCGTTAACACGATGAGCAGTATCTGCACCGAGTGGACTGGGTGCTGAAGGTAGACTAGCATATCATTTGCGTACATGGACACAACTTGCACAAGGTGACCAATCTTAATACCCCAGGGGCCCAGTGTCATCCACAGTCCGCGGGCCAGCGGCGCTATTGCCAAAGCAAAAAGGGGCAACAGCGGGCATCCCTGTCTCGTCCCCCGGCTCATATTGAATTGCTCTGAGAGTATACTTGTTGTTTGGACCCTTGCTAGCGGTTTGGTGTATAATAATTTAACCTACTTTGTTTGCCTGGCCCAGGCCCATGCCCCTGAGAACTTCCCATAAATAGTCCCACAAGACCGAGTCAATGCTTGTTCAATACAGAGGCGTGCCAGGGATAGTGCTGGTCAGATCTCCCCACTGTGTGGAGCATATGTCAGTCTTCGGATATTGTGTATGGTGCTTCTGTGCGGCATGAAACAGCATTGGTCTTCATGCACTAGGGATGGGATCACTGCTAAAAGCTGATTCACTAGCACCTTGCCTAGTATTCCCTTGCTTATTATTTTAATATCCACATTGAGCATGGACAGTGGGCGGTAGGATGAGACATTCTGTGGGTCTCTATCTGGCTTGGGTATCTGTGCCTCCCTCTAGGAATCCGGTAATATGCCCTTCGCATAGGGCTCAGTATATACTGCCAACAATTTATCCACCAATAAGCCTCTAATTTTGTTGATAAACCTCCACCGGTGAAGTTTTCGCTTTTGGCATGTCCTCGATTGCCTTTAAAATGTTGTCTTTGCTCAGTGGGAGCTCTCCCCTTCCCCTTTGTTCTGTGGTCAGTCTGCCTAGCTGGAGACCCGCGATATAATCAGTAATGTGCTGCATATTTTTTTTTTGTGTTTGTGAGTATAGCTCTTATATATGGTGCAAGAGAATGTTATTGATCCCCTCTTACGTTGGTTTTAGTCAGGCTTGCATGTCTTTAAGCTGCAGTATAGGGGTCTGCTCCTTGTCCGACAGAATTGTGCTAATAAGCAGCTGGATGTGTCCCCTTCTCTATACAACCACTGGTGGTATGTTTTCCTCGTGGATTTATCCAGCCTGTCCTATGTCTCTAACAGCAAAGCCTTTTGGGCCTCCACCATGTCATGCCCTGTGGGCGGGAAGGCAATGAAATCTCTAGATCCTTCAGGCGCCTTTCCTGCGGTTTTAGTAGTTGTATTAGTTCTTTTTTGACTCGCCAATACGAGTTATGCTCTCTCCACGCATCACCACTTTCATGGCTTCCCATTCTATTGCCCTACTACTCACTGGTTGTCATTTGTGTCAAAATAGTTCTGTAGGGTCTCGGCAAACCAGTGGAGAGCTCTGCATCTGACAACGCATCTTCACGCAACCGCCACAGTGGGGCCGTGGTCTCACCCAACCCTGCCACATAGCTCACCAACAATGGGGATTGGTCTAACAGATACCTTACCATGTAGTCACCCCTTCAAACTTGTATGCACAATGTTTTTGCACCAGTAACTAATCCAGTCTATGTGCACCCGTTGTTGGTGTGTAGCATGAGTATGTTTGGGTCTGTGTGTGGTGTGCCCTCCATATGTCTAATAATCCCATCATGGTCTCTTGTATACCTGTCGTCATGTTGGGTTTGGTGCCCTCTTGTGGGGGGTGCCTGTCCAAGTCCCCATCAGGCACGCAGTTGAAGTCACCTGCCCATATAATTTCCACTTGTACGTAGGGTGCCCGGTACCTCACTATGTCCAGGAAAAAAGCACCTTCGTCTGCGTTGAGGGCTCATTAATTAGGCATAACTCTTGGGCATTCAGGGCTCCTGCTAGAATGACGTACCTCCCATCCGTGTCTATCATGGTATCATTCAGGGAAAAAGGGACATTAGGCGCCACCCAAGTCAAGATTTCCCTGGCATACCTGGAGTAGGATGTGGCATACAGCTGGCCTCCCCATGTTTTCCTAATCTTGGGGATGTCTTCTCCCTGTAAGTGGGTCTCTTGGAGGAGGGCAATACTGATACCATAACATTTTAAATATGAGTGTATTCTGTGTCTCTCTCAAAAATTATTCAGGCCACGTATTTTCCAGGTGATTATTTTGTAAGGGCTACTCATGTGATAGCAGGCGCACGGGCCCCGAGAGGCCGCGCCCCCAGTCTAACCCTGTTTTCAGGGTAAGATGGGAATTAATAACTTGCTGGTCTGATCTATGTCCAACACTTAACACAGCAGTGTAACTCCCCTCTCCCTCCCACCGGTTAACTAATTTGGACTTCACTGGTCCCCAGCAATTTGATGTGCATCACTAGAGTGACCATGCACTTGCCAACCCCCCCCGTAAACACTAATAAACTAACCCCCATTATGGGTGCAAAACAATAACTAGCTCTTTCACACTGCAGAGGAACACTTCCCGGCGTGTTCGACTCCCTCCACTGCACAAGCAGCGAGCAGATTGGTACTTGCCCAGGCAGTGATCTCTTGGCTCTCTCTGCACATAATATTGTGCCGGGTCCCCTGTGTGTTCCGCATGTCCGCTACCTGCACATTTCCAGGTGGCAGGTACCCCACACGAGTCACCTGCAGCCATGCCACTGCCAGTCATCATGCCTCTTGTTGTCTAGCTCTCCCTTTCCAGTCAAACTCTCCATGTCTCCATGATGGTTACACTGAAGTGCAGGCCCGGGCCCCTCTGGCGCGGTGTGCTCTCTCTATGGAGAAGAATTTGGAACGCCGCGGTGGGCACAGCATCTCCGTGATCCAGTCCTCCAGGAATAATTCTGCTGACAGACCTTCCACTTTCTCCGGGAACCGTACAAAGCAGAGGTTGTTTGATCTCGAGCGTCCCTCCATGTCTTCCAGTCTGTCTCTGAAGTTAGTAGTCTGAGCGATCATCTCCGCAACTGTAGCTTTCAAGGTCATGCCTTCTCGCTGCAGGGTTTCAATATAGTCCTCCGTTTCTGTCACTCAGTCAGACGTTTTTCTCATGTCTCAATCAATCAATCAAGCAGGACTTATAAAGCGCGGCTAATCACCCATAAGGGTATCCAGGCACTGAGAACCGTGCTGCTTAGGGAGGGTTCAGTTGAACAGCCAGGTCTTGAGTCCCTTCCTGAATTCCAGGAGAGCGGATGAGGTCCAGAGGTGAAGGGGGGGGGGGGGGGAGTTTGTTCAAGGACTTTGCAGTGAGGTAAGAGAAGGAGCGTCCTCCAGTGTTGCTTTGGTGTATGCGGGGGATGTGACACGGAGGTGGAGCGCAGGTGTCTGGAGGGCTGGTGGAAGTTCAAGCGGTGGTTGATGTATGCTGGTCCTTGGTTGTGTAGGGCTTTGTAGGAGTGGATCAGCATCTTGATTTGACATCTCTTCTGAATGGGGAGCCAGTGGTGCTTCTTGAGGTGAGGGGTGATGTGGGTCTGCCTTGGGAGGTCGAGGATGATTCTGGCCGCTGCGTTCTGTATGGTCTGTAGTCTCCTCAGGAGATGCGAGATGATTCCTACGTAGAGTGCGTTGCTATACTCCAGCTGGCTGGTGACTAGAGCTTGAGAGACGGTTCGTCTGGTGTTGACGGAAGCCATTTGAAGATTTTGCAGAGCATGCGGAGAGTGAGGAAGCAGGCAGAGGAGAGTGCATTGATCTGGCTTTTCATGGTGAGCTTGCTGTCCTGGATGATGGCAAGGTTGCGGGCATGGTCTTTTGTAGCAGGTGAGAGTCCTAGTTCAGAGGGCCTCTAGGAGTCGTTCTACAGGGAGGTGTTGTTCCCGAAGATCAGCACTTCCGTTTTGTCTGTGTTGAGTTTTAGGCACTTGTCTTTCATCCAGTCGGCTACGCTCGTCATGTACCTGTGGAAGTTGCCCATCTTACTGGAGCGGTCTTCTGCTAGAGAGAGGATGAGCTGGGTGTCGTCAGCGTAGGTTATGATGTTTAGTCCATGGGCTCTGACGATATTGGCCAAGGGTGTCGTGTAGATGTTGAACAGTGTAGGGCTGAGACGCGAGCCTTGAGGGACACCGCAGATTATGTTCTTAAGTTCTTAAATGAAAGGTGGTAGGCGGATTCTCTGGGTTCTTCTGGTGAGGAAGGAGGCGATCTATTTGAGGACGTCTCCTTGGATTCCCATGTGTTGAAGCATCTTGATAAGGAAGTGGTGGGATACGGTGTTGAACGCTGCTGAGAGGTCGATGAGGATCAGGGCCGCCATTTCTCCCCGTTCAAGGAGGGTTCCGATGTCGTTGGTGGCAGTGATCAGGGAGGTTTTGGTGCTGTTGTAAGTGCGGAATCCGGATTGGGAGGAGTCCAGAAGATTGTTGTTCCTCAGGTTCCCCAGATATGGGACAGTAGTTCTTGAGTTCGCTGGGTCTGTGTACGGTTTCTTGAAGAGGGGTTTGACTTCAGCGTGTTTCCATTCTTCGGGGGAGGTGGCTGTGGTGATGGATGCATTGAAAATGGCAGTGAGCTTGTTGCTGACCATCTTGCTTCCGAGGTTGAAAACGTGGTGGGTGCAGGGGTCCGTGGGTTCTCGTGAGTGGACAGAGTTCATGATGGCTGTGATGTTTTGTGTGGTGAGCTGGTCCCAGGTGGTGAGCAGGTGATTGGGGTTTGCATCCGTGGAAGCGAGGAAGCTAAGGAAGTTGGCGGCGATGGGTTGGGGTTCGAAGTTTTGTAGATAGTGGAGATCTGGTCACGGGAAGTGGTCATATAAGGGGCGTAGTGACCCCAAGGGTAGGTAGCCCATTGACTACTAATCTTCACTCCACTAACACCGCTAAATTTAGTATTTAAGGTGCTCCCTGAATCCAGAACCTTAGATTTGACTGACTACAAAGAAGAGGACACTGAAGAGTCGACCCCTGCAAGAACTGAAGACTGCTGTGGACTTTTGGCACCAAACCCTGCCTGCCGCACAGAGGCTCGACAATAGCAACGTTCCAGCTGGTCCTTAAGGTGTGCATCGTCCACAAGCCCCAAAAGGGTTGCCAGCACTTCACATAGCGGCCAGCATCTCCCTTGGAGTAGAGGAGATGCTCACCTGCAGCTTGCAAGCACTGACCGCGAAGTCCGGTTTAAAGAAGCTGCTGTGCACCGGGTCCACTGAGCAGTAGCCGCCCAGGAGAAGGTCGGCACTCGAAGTCAGACCCATCTTCCGGCCAAGCCTGAAGATGCCGGGACCTCCACGAGCCCTCCTGCACCAATACCTGGGGTACCAGACCTTTTCCACAATTAAAGCTTGTTGATAGTCCAGCCCGAACTCCAGCGACACCAAAGATCACCAGCCGATGAGTGATGTCAGCACCCCAGAGACCAGCACTGAGAGTGTCCCAGCTGTCCTGTTTTTGTTCCCCTTGGTGGTCCTGACCGACGACAGCAAGTGCCTTGACACACAAAAGCCAGCCGGGTACAAACACTCTGCACCCGAGCCGCCCGGCCCAGGCCTAGTGGAACCAACTGCTCCTCTGTGCTCCAAGGACTCTCACGACCCGAGCCCCCGGTTGGGAGCTCCTGGGCTTGTCCTCAAGTTCCCCTTTGCAGCCTATTTCCAAGTGGCCCCCCTTCCTTTCTACCACATATCGTGCAAGGCTATCAACCCATCCAGCACCTCTGCACCCAGACTCACCAGGGCAGTTGCCACTGATCTGCTGGTGGAACTTTGATCCTTGTCCCCCTACCACCTCGCGAGCGAAAGGGGCCCCACAGAAACAGCTTGCAAGTGTATGTATGCAGTGAATGTTCTTTCTCCTATATGAAAGCATTACGTGTAAAAACGCACTTTTTGTTAACATTGCTAAAACTGTAAAAAGTCTATTCTGAAAAAGTACTTACCTTATTATGAAGTTATTGGGTTCAAAATATATATAAAAAAAAATACCTGTTATTTTTCTAAATTGGTGTGGATCTCCTTTTTGAGTGTCTTGTTTATTATCTCTATGTGCAACAAATGTCCAAGACTCCTCTCTGATAAGCTGCTTGACCATACTACCCCAGCTAGAGCAACTTGGGATTGCTAGAGCAAGCCCCTGTCCACTTATAAGAGATACCTGGACTCTTTACACAGTATACCTCTTTTTGGTATGCTAAATAAAGAGCCAGCTTCCTACAGTGGCTATGGGGTTGTAGAACTCTGACAGTGTTGAAGAGGTCTTTACTGTGGTTAGAAGAGGCTTCGATGCAGTCAGCAAGGGCGCTCCTTTTTGTCTCTTTCAGGAGTTGGTGGTATTGGTTGAGGGATGACTTGAATGTCTCTCGGGCTGTGGGCTCCTTGTAGGTGCGCCATTTCCTTTCAAGTTGCTTTCAGTTGCGTTTAGCTGTTCTCAGTTCCGTGGTGCACCAACTGGCTTGTTTGGATGATCTTTTGAGTTTGGTGGGCTTGACTTGGGCGACTCTGTCGGCGCAATCGGTGATCCAAGTGGAGAAGTTCTTGACGGCCTATTCTAGGTTAGTTGCGGTGTCAGGGTGGGAGGTGTTGAGGATGCCAGTCCACTGGCTCACTGATGCTTTGTTCCAACTGCGGTGTGAGGTGCTGGGTGGCTTCGTGGCGGTGCCGGGGGATCCTGTGATGATGAAGTGGATGATGGCGTGGTCTATCCAGGTGAGCTCGGTGACGTGGCTGTACTTGACTCTGTCGCTGGCCATAAAGATGGGGTCAGGTGTGTATCCTGGGGTTGGTGACTAGTTGGGTAAGGCCGATGTTGTGGAGGTTGGCGGTGTTTGTGTCGTTAAGGTCGTTGCAGTGAAAATTGAGGTCTCAGAGGAAGATGTAGTGTTTGGAGTCAGTGGCGAGCGGGCGATGTATTCGGGGATTGCATCGCAGAAACCGGGGCATGGTCCTGGAGGTCTGTAGGTGAGGGTCCACCTGGAGATCCTCACGCAGAATCGAGGTGGTTTTTTCACCCTACCGTGAGGGTCAGTGTGCACAGAGTGCTGACGTCGCACAACTGAAACTGAAAGCAGTCAAGTCCACCTCGATAACGAGCATTAGAAAGCTAATAGATTTCACCTATCAGGCCTATTGGCTTTGGCAATGGTTTTTAGCCTGGAGTACAGCAGCGCAGCTGAAATGTAAAAAAAAGCACTATGACCGCGGCATCATTTTGTACTTGTGTGCCAACATGGATGCCAGTGCCTACAAAACGAGGCAAACATTTTTTTTCTTTTTATCTACCAATCTGGGATGTATTAGTAAATAAATAGTTGTGTAAAATGCTCCTTTTTGATATAGCACTAATGTGCTTTTATGATATTGCGCTAATGCACTTTTTTTCAAAACAGAGGATTGGGTTAGGTTGTGCTTAGCCGGCAGGAAACAAGGCAACACGGAGGGAGGTAGGGAGGGTGGGAGAAAAGGTTATTGGTGGAGAGGAGGAGGACATGTGAGAGACAACAATGGGGAAGCACATGGACAATTGAGGGTGGGAAATGGGGAAGTACATGGACAATGTTATGTAGGCAGGGATGGGGAAGCACATGGGCAACGAGGGCTGGGCGAGGATGGGGAAGCACACGGACAATGGAGGGTGCGGGTACAGCACTGGGGAAGCAAACAGACCTTGGAGGGAGGGCGGGCAAGTGGTGATGGGGAAGCACACGGACAACAGAGGAGGAATGGGACAGCACACAGACAATGAATGCAGGATGGGGAAGCAAAAACGGCAACGGAAGGTGGGCGGGCTTGGAGGAATGAAAAACAGAACCTGAGAGAGAAGGGAGAAACACACAGGTAAGAAAGAGGAACATGTAGTACATGAGGGACAGCTGGAAAACGCACACACTCTTGCAGAGTGCTTAAACTAATAGAAAAAAGTAGAGCCTGAAAAGGGAGCAGTGGAAGGACACAAGTAATCGGTCCAGGCTCCAGGGGAGGAACAAACACCAGAAGAGGAAGGAAGCCCCATGGAAGCTGACGAATAAGAAGCAAGCAAAACTCAATGAGAATAAAACCAACAAATACTTAGGAATGGGCAGTCACTAAGCCCACTGTAAGCTAGCAATATGTGTCGCAACAGACAGTGCATGCTCAGTTTGAGGCGAGACCTGAAAAGGGAATCTCACTTGTGTAGCTGGGCAAATTACTGGAGAAAAGAACGGACCTTAACAAGGGACCAGCAAATACAACATTGACTTTATATGAAAGATCCAATGGTGGAGAAGAAATTAATCATTTATCTGTAATTCTAGTTTTCCAGCGTTGGTATCTTTCATATATTCTTTTGCAACCCTCCTTCCTCCCCTGTCAGAGGCTCCTTTCTATTAAGTACTGTCACACGTGTGCTATGAAGACTGAGCCATGGTGGTCTCCAGAGAGCTGAGATCCTCCACCTCATTGGCTCAAATTCTAGTTGTTTCAAATGAGATGATGTGCTACTAAACAAACAATATTGGCGTGTGGTGTCACCGTTTGCAGTAGTTCCTGTTGAAAGCAGTGGGGCCCACTTACACAAGTGGGGTTACTTTTTCTTTATCGGGAGAATTGTGGGAAAGCTTGGGATAGGAATTTTGTGGCTCCTTGCAGTTTTCTGAACATTCCCTCACAGAAATGTGAGGACTGTGATTTTAGCCAGATCGTGAGATTTGCAGGGCATTCTTGGTAAGCAAACATGGTTGAATCCACCCAAGGCACACCCCCTGGTCTCCCTTGGGTGTCTAGTTTTCAGAAATGCCTAAACTTAGTAGGTTTCTCTGGGTCATGGCCGAGTCCATGCACAAATAACACAGCTACCCAAATTGCCAAAATGGGTCAATTATCAAGACAAAATATAATGTCCCCACATTGCGTTGTGGGGCTTTTTTTGTTGTGGGCAAAAGGCCCAGCCCCACAAGTGTGGCAACACAAAATAGTAAAACATTTGTAATTATGAATTACATTTCTCTCAATTTTGGCTTCTAAGTGCAAGACCGTGTGCAAGAAAGAACACATTTTGCAAAAAGTCAGCTGAATGGGTAACTCCGTATTCTACAAATAACCAGTTTTCCTAAATCAGTATCTAAAGCACATTTGAAAAAAATGCATAGGTTTCATTCATACCTATTTCTAGTTCATTGTATTTTACCATATGAATTGATGCATGATTGGTACACAATGAAGTATCATTATGAAACAATGTCACCCATTTCTGTCTTTTGCATCTTTTTTCTTTTACGTTATTTTTTATTTCCATGATTAGTTTCTTTGCACCTCCCATGAGCATTCTACACAAAGGACCTGTTGCTGAATTCAGAATTGTCTTCTTTTCAGAAATGTAACTACTTTCCGTGCTCACTATGGGTTTCACACCTGTTTCTGCCACAAATGGCACATAGGAAAAACCACAAAAATAGGACTAACTGACTACCACCATGCTTTGTTTTTACAACTCTGCAAGATAAGCAGGGTTGCTGGTCACGATTGCTTTGTAAACGATGCAGCTGGTTTGAAGATGGTGTGGGCCGGCAAACAGACCCAATGGAGTTCCATCAGGATGGGGGGCTGATGCGATCCTGTTTCTTCCAGCCCTGGATGAGACGTGGTCTGGTGTGTAGGATGCCCTTAAGAGGTGCCAGTGTAAACTGGGAGACCATGGAGGAAAGGGGTTACAACTTTCCACGTGCAAGAGTATGAGAGCCTGAACAGCATTAGTGAAGTTGCTTTTTGAAAGAATCATTTTAAATTTCTTTAAAGTAGAGAGCTGGTACCAGGCCATCTTTGTGTTTGGTTTGTTTACAGTGTGTTCCTTGAGAGTGTCTTTGTGGGTGTCCATAGTGCATCCAGGTAGCTTGGCATACAGTTAAAGTTGGGATTCAAAGTTGTCAAAGCTAATGTCATTGTGTCTTGTTTGTTTGTTCTTGGCAAAGAAATGGTATTATGTCTTGGTTGTGTTGAACTTCTGGAAGGTGCTGGACATCCGGGTCTGGATTAGGTGCAGACAGCCATTGAGGTGTTGTATGTCTGGAGCAGAGGAGACTCTATGGTAGAGTTGTGTACTATCAACATGTTGGTGAATCGTGATGCTGTTATCTGTGAACAAGCCCCAAGTCGCTCCTTTGGAGGTTGAAGATGACAGGAGACATTATGAAACCCTTAGGGACTCTGCAGGTGATAGGACTCTTTTGAGACCTGGAGGTGCTCATGCTAAAAAAAAATCTAGTGTTGAGTGGAACGGTAGCAAGAGAGCCAGTGAAAGAGTCCATGCTGTAGATGAGGGTTGGATGGTTGACTGCGTTGAAGGCAGCTGAGAGGTCCCGAAATATCAGGAGGCAGGGGTCGTCTTCATCTGTGGTCAAGGAGGCTGTTGTCTGCAATGTTGCGGACTCCATGCTGCAGCATGATCTCAAACCAGATTGGTCGTCGCGCAGGAGGTGGTTTTCATTGATGTGATTTTGGAGTTGAAGTGTAGACTGCTCTTTCAGTGATCTTGCCGATAAAGGGTAGGTGAGTGATTGGACTGTAATTGGTGAGGTCATTAGCGTATAATCTAGGTCTCTTTAGCAGTGGGAGAATCTGGCCTATCTTGAGAGCTTCAGGGAAGGTGCCTTGGATGACGGAGGCCTTGACAATTTCGTGTTAAAGTCAGAGATCTTCCCCAGAGAGAGCATTGATGAAGGACGAGGGAAGTCATTATCTTCATAGGAAGTGGCTTTGAAAGAGTCGAGTTTGTTAGCAAGATCTGTGAGAGAGAGGGCTTTGAAGGATGACTCTTGTGGGATCCTATGAGAAGGGATGGGCATAAGACGAAAAGCAGGCTTTGTGTTGTCGGTGTGCATTGGATCGTCTTTATTTTGTCACTGAAGAAGTGGTTGATGGCATTGTGCGATAGATGGGTCAGGCAGGGAGTTGATGCAGTGCTTGATTGTCTTGAAAAGTGTCCTGCTTCTGTTTGTGGCATTATTGATGGTGATGGCACAGTACTTTACTTAGGGCGATGTAATGTGTTCTTCACGGTGTCTGTTAATCTTTCATGTTCTTTCTTGTCTGTGAATGGAGCATTTACATTCACGGACAGCTTTAAAGTACCAGGGTGCTGAAGGGTCTTGTGTGTTTTTGTTGGAGAAAAGATGTTCACATAGTTTTCCAAAAAAGCTTTGAAGTCATTTAGAAGGGTGGCGGCATCAGACAAAGAGTTGGCACAGCGAGTGATGAGTTCATTCATTTAGTTGTTGGTGGAGACAACTCCACCAACAGGTCTTCTCCTTTGAGTGGACCTCAGTTTGATGGTAGGATGCTCATCAGGGAGATGGGGATGGTGAGGTGATTGGGCCCAGTCCAAGAGAATGGGTGTTTTGCATTGAATTGTTGTTGATGATGAAAAGAGTAAGTAGAGGAGCTAACCTTTGGAGTGTGTTGGCTGGTTATTTTTTTTTTTTTTAGCTTCTGTTGTCTGGGAAGTTGAAGTCACCCAAAAGGGTGGTGTTGATGAGTTGGATGAATGAGATGGCGAGGAGATCAGAGAATTCATTAATGAAGTCCTTTTTCTGGCTGCGAGGCTTATAAATTAGATGAGAGGTGGCGATCTGAGTTGTAGAGAGTGGAAGGTGGCTGTCAGTATCTCCATGGAGTTGTCAGTGGCTTGCCTAGTGTGCAGGACCAGGAGGACTATAGATAACTGGGAGGCCTCCTCCCTACTTACATGCGTGGTCCACATGATGGATGCTGTAGCCTGTGGGAAGAAGGATATCTAGGATGTGTGTGGATGTTGGGCGAATCATATGTTTGTAGCATGTTTGGCTGTAGCTACATATGCTCCACATACTCCTACCATCTAGTGTTGTGCTCAGACATTTGCAAGTTGTTTTTTCTTTGAAGAAGGCTTTCGAGTCATGTAGTCTCAGTGTCTCCTCTAGTCGTAGCTGCGCATGGGCACCGACTCCAGTGTTAGATTGTTTTTCTCTGCCATTTGGTTTAGACGTGGTCGAGCGTGCTCACGGTCTTGATGAGTTTGTCAGTTCCCATCGCAGCCTTGGAGTCAGCTGCCTTCCTTCCCGTGCGAGAAGACTTTTTTACGCGTTTCCTCTGATGGTGCTGAATCCATTCCTCGAGTCCATCATCTTCATGCGACTGAGCCTCTCAGCCCTCTGGGCCCTTTGGACACCGCATGCTCCAGACTACCTTTCGGAGAATGAAGACTCACCCGAGATAATGGAGTAGACACCCTTCAAAATATGCCCGCAGTGCCATTCTAAATGCCCTTGGGTCGACCTCCACACAGTCTGCAATTTTTGCCTCTCGCTGTAGTACAACGAAAGCCACTGTGACTGTTGCTTGGCGTTTTACAGTAAGAAGACTCCGTGTCGGCGTTGAGGGCGATGGTGGGCCCACAGCAGGATGGGCAAATCTTCTACAAAGCTCTGGATATCTTCAGCCAGGCTAATCCGCTCGGGCCAAGAAAAGTAGGAAACACTAGGTTAGTCGCCCCATCTCCCAGCACGCCAACCCAGTCCTCAGTTCATGGACTCCAATGTCTCGGAGTGAGGCAGAGGAATTCGTGGAGGAAGAAGAGGCATCAGAAGACTGTTCATCTTCCTTGGTCCGCTCCGGTCCACACATGAACATCTCATGTGAATACTGTCAATGCCCAAACCCTTCTGAAGGCTCAGAAACAGTCACACGTTTGAGTCGAGCACCGATCCTCCGGTGGACGAGTGTCGAGCCCTGTGACGAAGCTGCCGCCACCTTCAGCTGCGCCACCGCTTACGATCTCTGGTCAAGACCAAAGCAAGGCCTCGGAGTCGAGAGCCCCTTCCAAGGACCACAGGCAGCCCTGAGTCGGAGGACACCTGTTGGCGCAAAACCCTCAAAGCGTCCATCATCAAAGCGTCACTGGCACCTAAGCATCTGCCAAAGGTGTAAAAACCACCTTCGGATTGAAGACCCTACACTCTCAACATCGACATACACCCCATTCTGGAGAGGCTGCAGCTGGAGCTGGACTAAAGGCAGAGAAGGATTATCATACACCCTTGCACTGGCAAGATCTCTGCCTCGGAGAAGACCCTGCCAAAGAAACGCAGACTTGCCTTCGAGGAAGCCCTGCCATAGGACATTATTGTACCCCTCTTGCCTGCCAAGAGGCCTAAATTACAAAGTTTCTGCTTCTCCACCTCAACCTTCTATGTGTCACCTCAGGGGTCCCCGGAGTCATACTACGATCCTGGCAGTCCTAGTCCTTATTCCCTGGCTGAGGACTTTGCCTCAGTCTACCCTGGTACTTCAGGAGATCCATGGGTGGATTATGACACAGACCCCTAGACAAACACTGATCTAGAACACGTCACAGTTAGGGCCTCCCCTTCATATGACACCAAGGCATACCACAGTGTTATGCAATGCGCACATGCCTACCAAAAGGTAGAGATGTTTGCCACCCCCAAGGCGGAAGACTTTTTGTTGGTGACACTGTCAAAGACAGTGCGCTTCAGCCAGTACCTACCGATGCTAAAGGGCATGATTAAATCTGCCTCGGACATATTTAAAGAACTGTGAAGTCTTGCGTGCTGACACCACATATTGAAAAGAAATATAAACCGGCGTCCTCTGACCCGCTGTATATCAGGGGTCATGTCCCACCAGATTCCTTAATGGTTGTCAGTGCTAGGAAGAGAGCAGCAGTCCAGACCACTGGGCACTCTTCGCCTCCTGAGAAGGAGAGCAAGTGGATTGATGCTGCAGGGAAGAAAGTAACGGTTTGTGGAGCCAAGCGCTGGCGCCTCGACAATTTCATAGGCCTCCTCTCTCGCTATGACAGAGCCTACAAGGAGGAGCTGGAACGGCTCCTTCAGCACCTCCCTGACCAGTATCGTAAAGGGAGGAAGGACTTGTTCAGGAAGGCAAGGCTATTTCCAGGGCAGCCATCAGATGTGCATGGATGCAGCAGATACAACAGATAGGGGAGTGAACACCTAAGTCATTCTCCGGCACAGCTCCTGACTCCGCATGTCTGGCTTCAAGCCGGAGGTGCAACAGCACCTCGTCAGCTTGCAATGCGATGAGGAGCACCTGTTCTGACTGCAGGTTGACACCATGCTTGAAAAGATCTAGATGGACATAGAAACCGCCAAGGCGATGGATGCTGTACATGTTCCTTCTAGCAGGGGCTCCTTTCGAAGGCAGCAGACAAGAGGAAGCCATTTCCCTAGAACCAACCCAGTCTTGCCACCAGCAGTAACAGGGTTATCACCCACAGGGTGGCAGTTTCACACGTGACTCCTTTAGAGGGATCAGCTTCAAGGGTCGAGGCAGAGGCACCCCTAGTATGGGAGCCTCTACCTCCTAAAAACTGACTTGCCTCAACACCCCCTCCCTCCCTGCCTCATTCACACAACACCTGCCAGGGTAGGCTTCAAGGATTTCTTCTCCACTGGGATAGCTAAGACCAATGGGTCTTAGCTATCATTGAGCACAGCTACTGCCTGGAGCTCATTCAACCCCACCAAACATTCCCTCTTGTACCCACACCCTCAGACGAGAACATCTCATGCTCCTACAGGAGGAGGTGCAGGCGCTCCTATTTAAAGGAGCCATAGAGCCAGTACTCCACCAGCGCCAAGGCAAAGGCATCTACTCTCTATACTTCCTCATTCCAGAAAAGGATAGATCTCTCAGATCAATCCTCGATCTCCGTCCTTTCAACAGTTACATCCTGTCAAAACATTTTTACATGGTCACCCTGTAGGATATTATCCCCCTACTGCAGCAAGGAGAATTTATGGCCACCTTGGACCTCAAACATGCTTACTTTTACATCCAAATTCATCCAGCTCATTGGTGCTGCTTCCGCTTCATGGTAAGTGACCAGCACTATAAGAACAAGGTGCTGCCCTTCAGTGTCACCATGGCGCCAAGGGTCTGCACCAAGTGTTTAGCGATAGTAGCCGCTCACCTCAGGAGGGGAGGAATTCATGTCTTCCCCTACTTAGACGACAAGCCGATCAAGTGTGCAAGCAGACAAGAATGCCTATCTCATACCAAGGCTGTGATTGCCCTCCTACACAGCCTAGGCCTCACAGTCAATGCCACAAAGTCTCACTTGGAGCTACTCCACATCCAATAGTTTCTAAGGGCATTCCTCACCTCCGTCATGGACAAGGCTTTCCCCAGTCCTCAGAGGGTGCAAGCATTCCAACAGCGTTTGCCTCTTTTTCAGCCACTCAGTCCACTTGCAGTTCGTGCAGTTATGTGCCTTCTAGGAATGATGGCTTCGCGCATTGCCATAGTGACAGATTTCATATGTGCCCACTTCAGGAGTGTCTCTCAAACCAGTGGTCACAAGCAGAGGTTCAGATGGAGGATCTAGTGTTGGTAAGAGCCATCACCCATCACTCTCTGCAATGGTGGAACAACAACAATCTATTGCAGGGCAGGCAATTTTCAGACCCAGCTCTGCAGATGACCATCATCGCGGACACATCTCTAGATAGCTGGGGAGTACATCTCAACAACATGACAGTCCAAGGTTTGTGACCACCTCATCTAAAGAGTCTCCATATCAGCTGCTTAGTATTTTTAGCCATTCGACTCTCAAAGCCTTTCTTCTGCACATTCAAGGCAAGGTAGTCCTTGTGCATACAGACAACATGACCACCATGTTTTAGCTACAGAAACAAGGCACACACTTCCCATATCTGTAGGCCTATGCACAACAGATTTGGCATTGGGCCATACATCATCAAGTTCATCGCCTGGCAGAGTATCTTCCAGTAGTGGACAACAACTTTTCAGACCTGCTCAGCAGGATGCAGCAAAAAGTCTGCAAATGGGAACTCCACCCACAAGTCCTAGTTCCTTACTTCCGCAGGTGGGGCACCCTAGACATAGAACTTTTTGCCGCGTTCAGAAATACAAAATGACCAAACTTTGCCTCCAGATTTCCACACCCTCAGTCTATGGGCAATACTTGGTGGTGAACTGGTCAGCGATATTTGGCTACGCTTTTCCTCCTCTCCCACTGATAACATACGTGGTCTGGAAGCTGAGGGAACCATCCATCACTGTCATCCTGGTGGCCCCAACGTGGACCAGACAACTAGGGTTCCCAACCCTTCTTGAAATATTGATTGCCTTCACAAGAAGCTCCCCACAGGCCGGAGCCGCTCACTCAAAACCACTGCAAGGTAAGAAGCCCAAACCTCCGACAGCTCAACCTGGCGAAGTGGCTCCTGAGGTCTGAGAGCTTGGTTACCTTGGTTACCTCAAGAGTGCTTGGATGTACCCAGATGCCCGTCGGCCCCCTACGCATACCTGCTGTGCTGCCAAGTGGAAGCATTGTGTCCACTACTGTACTCTAAGACACTTTTATCGGTGTACAACAGTAGATGGCAGGAGTGTGCAGACTAGGTGAATCTCCAGCACTATATGCAACGAACAGATACTTACAGGGTAAGTAACATAATTCTTCTGTGATGAACAGGCCGTCAAGCTTGTGGTAGGTGATGAGATATGCAATATTTAGTGCGTATGGTATAGCACAGTGAGCGTTAATGTGCATGAGATGTAATGCTTTTTCTGTAGTTTGAGGGTGTGTGGTATTTGGTGGGATATGTACAAGTTTGGGTCTATGTGTTGTGAGCATGCTGTGTGAGTGTTTGTGCTATCTTGGTCTGCGTCTGATTGTGGAGATTGGAAGTATGGGGTGCCAGTTGAGGCAAATAATTATCTCCTAACTCGTAGATTTCAGTGGAACTGGGGTTCTCAGTCTAGGCCCTTCCTAGCAGTAACAGGCCACCTTATCTGCCACCTGCTCGTTGACCACTTTAACTGCCGCCTGCTCGTTGACCACCTTATCTGCCACCTGCTCGTTGACCACCTTATCTGCCGCCTGCTCGTTGACCACCTTATCTGCCGCCTGCTCGTTGACCACCTTATCTGCCGCCTGCTAGTTGATCACCTTGTCTGCCGTCTGCTAGTTGATCACCTTGTCTGCCGCCTGCTGGTTGACCACCATATCTGCCGCCTGCTGGTTGACCACCATATCTGCCCCCTGCTGGTTGACCACCATATCTGCCCCCTGCTGGTTGACCACCATATCTGCCCCCTGCTGGTTGACCACCATATCTGCCCCCTGCTGGTTGACCACCATATCTGCCCCCTGCTGGTTGACCACCATATCTGCCCCCTGCTGGTTGACCACCATATCTGCCCCCTGCTGGTTGACCACCATATCTGCCCCCTGCTGGTTGACCACCATATCTGCCCCCTGCTTGTTTCCACCTTGTCTGCCCCCTGCTGGTTGACCACCATATCTGCCCCCTGCTGGTTGACCACCATATCTGCCCCCTGCTGGTTGACCACCATATCTGCCCCCTGCTGGTTGACCACCATATCTGCCCCCTGCTTGTTTCCACCTTGTCTGCCCCCTGCTTGTTTCCACCTTGTCTGCCCCCTGCTTGTTTCCACCTTGTCTGCCCCCTGCTTGTTTCCACCTTGTCTGCCCCCTGCTTGTTTCCACCTTGTCTGACCCCCTGCTTGTTTCCACCTTGTCTGACCCCCTGCTTGTTTCCACCTTGTCTGCCCCCTGCTTGTTTCCACCTTGTCTGCCCCCTGCTTGTTTCCACCTTGTCTGCCCCCTGCTTGTTTCCACCTTGTCTGCCCCCCTGCTTGTTTCCACCTTGTCTGCCCCCTGCTTGTTTCCACCTTGTCTGCCCCCCCTGCTTGTTTCCACCTTGTCTGCCCCCTGCTTGTTTCCACCTTGTCTGCCCCCTGCTTGTTTCCACCTTGTCTGCCCCCCTGCTTGTTTCCACCTTGTCTGCCCCCTGCTTGTTTCCACCTTGTCTGCCCCCTGCTTGTTTCCACCTTGTCTGCCCCCTGCTTGTTTCCACCTTGTCTGCCCCCTGCTTGTTTCCACCTTGTCTGCCCCCCTGCTTGTTTCCACCTTGTCTGCCCCCTGCTTGTTTCCACCTTGTCTGCCCCCTGCTTGTTTCCACCTTGTCTGCCCCCTGCTTGTTTCCACCTTGTCTGCCCCCTGCTTGTTTCCACCTTGTCTGCCCCCTGCTTGTTTCCACCTTGTCTGCCCCCTGCTTGTTTCCACCTTGTCTGCCCCCTGCTTGTTTCCACCTTATCTGCCCCCTGCTTGTTTCCACCTTATCTGCCCCCTGCTTGTTTCCACCTTATCTGCCCCCTGCTTGTTTCCACCTTATCTGCCCCCTGCTTGTTTCCACCTTATCTGCCCCCTGCTTGTTTCCACCTTATCTGCCCCCTGCTTGTTTCCACCTTATCTGCCCCCTTCTTGTGTCCACCTTATCTGCCGCCAGCTGGTTGACCACCTTATCTCCTGCCTTCACCCTTTTGTTAACCCTCTTGTTGTCAGCAGCCACCTCACCAACCACGTTTTCATTGACGACAGGCTTTCCAATTGTAGTCTTATTGATGCTAGATGACGCTTTAAAAGACTGCCCTCTGAGTATGCTCATACTGGCGACACCAGGATTGGCCATTTCATTTTGCTCCTCTGAACTCCAAACTCTGTATTGATCATTAGCCTTTTCAAGTTCAGAATACATCTACCTTGCCGTCAAGTAAGAGGTGTCAAAGGCCACACATGCAAACTCCTTTGTGAAACGTGACAACACAGCTCTAAAGCAGCTAGAACATGGTGGCCTGCATGTACCTCATGACTGTAGCAAAAATCCTTTGTGAGGCTACAGCAGCCTTCACAATAAAAAAGCCTCCAGAGCACAAGTGGGAAGAATGGTATGTTGTCTGCTTTAGGAATAAGGATTGCATCCGAACTCGTCCAAAGTTTACCTGTCAGCTACTTTAGGAGGGCTAGGAACACTGTCTCTCTTTTGTAAGAGTTAATGTTTGGCTTGTTTGTTTGTTTCTTTTCTGAGTGACAGAAACGTTTCCCTCAAGGACTAAGATAATTGGCCATCGGTAAAATGAGAATACATTTAAGATGAAATCTGTAGCATGGAAAACTGTGCCTTGTTGGTGAATAACTTCATCAGGCAAGTTGGAGAGTTCAAGGATACCGAGTGAAAGAACCTTTTGGGACATCGAAGATCACAGAATGCCCAACTGCAAACATTAGAACAAGGTGGAAAACAAGCCAGGGGAAAGTGGAAAAAGATGCAGTCAAATCTGCCTTGAGATGGTACCACCAGCAAATCTAGGAAACCAAGAGGAAGGCTCTAGCCAAACACATTGCTGCCAGCTCCAACCGCAGCAATGAAATCTTTGCTATTATCAAGGATTTCACCGCACCCACAGCAGCAGCTAGCAACTTAAGCTCAACTCAAGAACTGTTCGATGACCTCTCAGACTTTTTCTGCAGCAAGATCACAACCATATACAGCAACTTTGCCTCACAACTGGACCCCTGAACTTTGCCAGAAGCCTCCCGGTAAGGGACCAAGACAGCAAAATAACCTTGTGGGACACTTATCCGCACTGAGGAAACCACAGTAATCATGAAGACCATGCACTCAGGGCCCTGTCAGACCCTTGCCCCCATCATGCCTTCGACAAACCCTCACCAAGGCCCTCGCACCCATCCTCAACACTTCCATCAACATAGCCACCTTTCCGAAATCCTGGAAGCAGAAATCTGTCAACGTCTTCCTGAAGAAGTTCTCAGCCGACCCAACAAAACTCGCCAACTACTGAGCAATATCTCTCCTTCCATACCCAGCCAAGGTTCTGAAGAAAGCCATTAACAGATGCCTCTCCGACCACCCCGCCAACAACCAGCTTCTCGATGCCACACAATCAAGCTTCAGTCCGAACTACCGCACTGAGACCGCAGTCATCGCAGCAACAGACAATATCAGGATTATACTGGACAGAGGGTAAACTGCAGCGCTCATCCTTCTAGACCTTTCCGCAGTATGATAGTCTCCCATCCCTTTCTGATCAGATGACTCCATGACCTGGGCATACAAGGACGCCCCCTCCAGTGGATCTCCACGTTTCTCACTGGAAGAACCCAAACCAACAGCATGCCACCAAACTCCTCAGAAGCACAGGAACTCATTTGCCGAGTCCCACAGAGCTCCTGGCTCACTCCAACCCTCTTCAGCATATACATCACCCCACTGGCAGGCCTCATTCGGGCTCACAACATCTTCACCCAAGCGGACAACATACAACTGATAATGTCTATCTCGGACAAAACACCCAGCATCAGTAACAAGTTCACTGCATGCATGACCGAAGTAGTCACCTGGAAGAAGACCAACTGCCACAAGCTGAACATGGACAAGATCAAAGTGGGCATTTTCTTGAAAGACGCCTCGCCGTGGGACTCCACTTGGTGGCCGACAGATGTCGAACCTGCTCCAACGCCCAGCACAAAAGCTAGAAACTCAGAATTATCATAGATAGCAAACGACATGTCTGCTCAAGTTAACGCGATTACAGTGTCCTGTTTTCACACCCTGAAGATCCTTAAGAAGATCGTCAAGTGGCTACTGAACAACTCCAAGAATACGGTCACCCAAACCCTCATCACCAGCAGACTGGACTACTGGAAAACCCTATACACAGGAATAACCAACTAACTCACAAAAAGACTCCAGACCGTCCAGACGCAGCAGCCAGATTACTCTTCAACCTCGCATTCTGGGCCGACATCACACCTCACTTAAAAGAACTCCGCTGGCTCCCTATATGCAAGCATGCACACTTCAAACTCCTCATCCACACGTACAAAGCACTTCACAACACAGACGCTGCCTATTTGAACAGCCGCGTACAATTTCACTAACCCTCACGGCAGCTCCATTCTGTCGGACTCACTAGCACATACCCCTCACAAAAGCAGATCAGGAGTGCGTGCCTTCTCATACAATGCTCCTGAAGCCTGGAATGACCTCTGGCAGCACATCAGAGCCTCAGCCTCACTTCTTGAATTCCACACAAATCTGAAGACCTGGCTCGTTAAGTAAGCCATCCTGACTCCAGCCTTGCACACCTGCTACAGTGCCAGGATACCCTCACGGGTGACGGTGCACTATAAAAATACAGGTAACGTAACAGGTTTTGATGGTAGATGGGGTCTTTTTCATTTAGTGCTTTTTGCATAATAGAGTAGATTGAAACGTATCCTCTACTGTACTGGGAGCCTGGAAAGACATTTCCAGGTGGGCGACATGGGCGCACTGTGAAGTTAAGGGATGTTCTTGCCGCTTGCTTTTGTATTGTTTGGTTTACGGATTTGGAGTGTTTGGAGACCAGCATAGACAACATTGTAGTAGAAGATGGATTTTTCTGAGCAAAGATAACTGAAGGTTAGGGGTTTTGATGTCTAGGTTAATGCTGTTAAGAGTCTAGAAATCTTCTCAAACATGGGTTTTGCATCTGGATAGTTGTCTTTAGCGTGTCTTATCACTGAATGAGCAAAGCCTGGCTGTGGTCATAAACAGCAGTGTGAGGAATCATGAATTGACAGTTGATGGTGCAAATGAGAATGCCCAAGTGAACCATTTCAGAGCAGCCCTAAACTATTTCATTTTGGTTTGTTCCAGGCCCTGGCCACAGCCTGCTGGTCGGTTCTGAAAGCGAAAAGACGACTTCTCATGGTAAGTTGAACTGACCTAGAAACCTCCTGGGCTAGAGCCTGCATTTTGCTAAAGAGCATCAAGATCTGCTTTGCAGTGGTGGTGGGAGGGAGGCTGAGGGAGGTACTTTCTGCCAGGCCTGTGACTCTTCCTGACAAGCAAACCTTGTATTTGCTCATCTAATGACAGAATGCAGGGGTGACTCATTCAGCAAAAGACAACTATCCAAACCACACGAACCTGGTGTTTCTCTGCAAGAACAGGTACGGGTGACTTTCCTGACCCACAGCCCTACCAACTTGGTCATCCACTGAGATCAGGGGAAAAGGGTGTTTACTTCCCATCCAGAGACCTACCCAAGCCCAGTGAACCTGGTGTCTGTTCTGCTAAAGACAAGTGGCACAGATCTACTCTTCAGGAGACAACCATTGATCCGAGGGCCTTCATCTGCGAAGACTAGCGGCAGGCTTTGCCGGGTGCCCAATATGTACCACATGCCAATTTACAATAGCACACATTGACTGAACTTTGAACACAGCCTGAATATCCAATTAACCGGCAGTTAAGGCATCCAACAGTACTTGCTACCATCTGCTAACTAGGCCACATATGAATTTGCCGCGCAGTGTGTACCTGTATCAATGGTGGAAATGCATAGGCATTCTGATGGATAATTCTAACAGCTGATTCCTCACCTGTAGAGTTATTCCCCAGGCTCCAGACTGGATCTGGAAAATGTTCATAGCAGTGCTCCTGGAAAATGTTCATAGCAGTGCTCCCACGTGCTGCTAGGTGGTGCTGTGCGGCTCCACGTTGACTACGTTCCACCCTGGAAGTGATGGAGCGGAGCCACATATAAGCACCACCGCAGTGTGCCAACATCAGTTTCTTTGTTTCTCCGCCTTCAATCATGGATTCGGAGCTCCACTCCCACATCCCCAAGTCTTTTGACAGCTTGCTAAATAGAAATCCAGTGTGCAAGGAAACAATGTTGCCTCCTAAAACCACAGGCTTCAAACCATGCTGTGACTGTGCAAAACAAATGTCAGTCGCGAACTCGCTCTAAGTGTATCTTTGGTGCTTGCATTACGGTGCACGACTCCAAGTCGTGTGATGAGTGCACACTCATGCACCAAAAGTTGATCTGGACTGGGAAGCTGTACACTGCCGACAGCTAGAAGAAGTCATGGACCTCGCATAAGTCCTACCTCCTTTCCAAGTTGAGGGCTCAAGCACAATCCTGCTCCTGAAGGCTGCTGCCACAAGAAGTCATCTTTGCAGTTGAAGACCTCTGGTAAGTTAAAGTCTAAGTGGAAGCACAAGAAAGAGATTCAGTACCAAACCCCATCTCACAGCTTTCTATACATATAAAAAAATGTAAAAGTCACAAGGGCATAAAGTTGCCAACTGATATTGTTCCTCATCAATTGAGGAGCTGATCCTGCAGTTGATCTCAATGCGTCCCAAGTTCCCTCGGCTATCGGTGATTTTGCAGGAAGTTTAGGCCATTAAGGAGGCCATGCTGCACGTCTTGGGCACACTTCTGGCTACCTTTGTTATGCTTTTGGTCCCCAGGGATCCGCAGGGGCTCCCAGTCTGATTACTGCCAACGGATCCATCCTTGCCATATGAACCCCCTGGACATGTCACTGGTCCAGCACTGACTCTGGTGCAGACTTCCACCTTTGCTCAGAGGCCAGAGTTGATCCCTACTTCATCGATGCCTTAGGAGAATCCTATACTGAGTCCGATGTCTGACCCTAAACCAGAATGGGCTGGACCCCGACCTAGATTTTGCTCTGAATCCGCTGTGGCGCACCCGACCCCCATACAACCCAATTCGGATCCTGTGCTTCCATTACCACTGAAATGCTCTCAGAGGCTCCACTCTTTTTGGCTCAGGCTCTGACCAGTGCACGCCACCACTACAAGAGGATGATGTTGGGTGTGGGGATGATGTGCCTTCCCACCCCACCCCGTTGTCATGACTTAAGGGAGGTCAGTAGGCGTGATACTTCCTGATACAAGGTTGAATTCTCCTCTTAGGCCCACAACGGAAGAGAGTGCTTCCTTTGCTGTGGTAATTTGAAGAGCAGCTGAGGGCCTAAACATACAATTGCCTTCAGTTGAAGTCACGACAAATGTCTGCATGTGCAGGGAGTTGAGGAGCATTGAGGCATTCGAAAAACAAACATGCCGCCAAATTCAAAGAGGAGAGATTGGGGTACACCATCTGCCCGCCGAACTTCATTAGCAGGTCTGGTCTGCATGGCAGCTTGAGACGTGGATGAACGGACCGGTGAAGGAGGTCCGTGAGCCACCATTGACGTGGCCACTCCGGAGCTATGAGGATCATCTTGGTTCTCTATTGGGACAACGTGATGAGGACTGTTTGGATCAGGGGAATCAGCAGAAAAGCATATAGAAATTTGCCGGACCAGTTGATCCATAGGGCATTCCTCGGTGTCCCTGGCTGGAAGTACCTAGAGGCGAAGCTTCAGCATTTTTTTCTGTGGTGGCAAACAAGTCGATGGCCGGAGTTTCCCACCGTTGAAAGATGTTTTGGACAACATCATTGTTTAAGACCCACTCGTGGTTTTCTTGCAGGAGTCTGCTGAGGGAGTCTGCTTGAGCATTTTGGACACCTGGAAGGTAAGTTGCCGTGATCGTAAGGTCCCTGGCTAGAAGCCATTTCCAGATCGTCTGGGCCTTGTGTGACAAGGGCCTGGACCTTGTCCCTCCCTGCTTCTTGAGGTAGTACATGGTTGTTGTATTGTCCGTCTGAACAAGCAGGGAGTGGGATCTGAATCGCGGATGAAACGCCTTTAGCGTCAGATATACTGCGCGCAGCGGAGATTGATATGGTATGTCAATTCTCTCTGCATCCACTTGCCCTTGATTTTGAGGTGATCCATTTGGGCTCCCCATCCCAATAGTGAGGTATCCGTGACTAAGATTTGAGGAGGAATTTCCTGATGAAATGGCGTACCTTGAAGTAGATTGGTTGGAGAGCACACCATTTCAGGGACAACTTTGCATGAAGGGGTAGTTGTATGCTGTCTTCCCAAACTGCCTGACAGTTGGTCCCACTGGTCCTCGAGACATTCCTGTAGATGTCGCATGTGGAGACGGGCATGCAGTGTGAGAAAGATGCAGGAGGCCATCGAGCCGAGGAGGGAGGATACTGTTCTCACTGTTGGATGAGAGGCTTTCATGAGAGCATGAGACTTCCGAAGTATAGATAAGCGTCTCTCCTCCGAAGGACACACTTTTGCCCGTATTGTGTTGATGGAAGCTCCTAGATAATGTAAGGTTTGGATTGGGACAGAGGTTGACTTGTGGCTGACCTGAAGGCCTAACCTTTGTAGAAAATTGCACCTCCAGTGGTAATGAAGCTGAGCTTCTTGAGACGTTGTCACCTTGATTAGGCAATCATCTAGGTATGGGTAGACTAATATTTTGTCTCCTGAGATGGGCAGCCACTACTGCCATGCACTTGGAGAATGTCCTGGGTGCTGACTTCAGGCCAAAAGGAAGCACTTGGTATTTGAAATGGCCGTGCCCCACTACGAACCTCAAGAATTTTGGATGCTTTCTGGAGATTGGTATATGAAAGTATGCGTCTTGAAGGTCGATGGAACAGAGCCAGTCCCCCCGGTGTACTTGGGGATACATTTGGTGTAATGCCAGGATCCAGAACTTTTCTTGCTGATTCCACTTGTTGGCTGTTTTGAGGGTGAGAATGGGTCGGAATTAGTTCTCGTCTTTCTTCTTGACGAGAAAGTACCTGGAATAAATGCCTGTACATCGTTGTTGGTGAGCAACAGGTTCCATCGCCTGCTTTTGTAAGAGTATGTTGACCTCCGATCGTAACAGTGGGAGTTGGAAACTGGATGGTTTCAGAGGTATGGGCGGTGGAGGACTGGTGAACCTCCGACAATATCCATTGCAAACAATATTCAGAACTCAGGCGTCTTGTGCTATATTTTGCCACTCTGTCAGATAATATTGGATGCTTCCCCCTACTGGAGTGGGTAACGGAAGAGGGGGAAGTAATGATTCAGGGTTTTGACCTGGATGGTTGCTTGCCCACTTGAGCAGGCTGCTGGGTAGATCTCCCTCTAGACTGCTTTGTTTGATATGATTAATAGGGACATTGGTACTGTTGTTGTGCGCCGCTTTGCTGGCGGCCCTGATACCAGTGAGGGTTTGAACCCTCGGGGAATAGAAGCGGCGTTGGTAGGGTTGGAAAGATTTTCTCTGTTCCCTGGGTCTCTCTAAGCCGACTGCCTTTAGAGTTTCCATTTCCACCTTCATCCATGCCATCTCATCGCCGGGATGGCTTCCAAATAGAGTAGTACCAGAGAATGGAAGATTTAATAAGCTCAGCTGCGATTCTGGCTTGAGGGATGTAAGGCGGAGTCAAGGGTGCCTTCTAATAGCGACACCGTGGCAGTACTCATTAGCTGCTAATAGGGAAGAGTCTACTGCAGCACCAATAACTTAATTAGAAACCGTTAATCCTTCATTTAGGATTTCCATGAAGTCTTCCCCCTCATCTCTCGGGAGATGTTCCGGAAACTGGTTTATGGATTCCCACAGTGCCCTGTCGTATCTGCCTAGAAGAGCAGTGGCGCTGGCTGCTTTAATGGTGGTCGCTGCCGTACTGCACAGTTTGACCTACAGAGTCTAACTTCGAACTCTCCTTATCGGGAGGCACTGTAGAAGTGGGAGTAGTGGCATGTTGCTTCTTTGCTGCTACTACAATCACCAAGTCTGGTGTAGGATCTGTTCGGAGGAATCATATAGTGTAGGTTAACGAAAATGAACCACACTGTGTAGTTATAAAAAATGTCTATTTATTACACAACACTCACTAACACATTGGTATATTTCCTACCCGGAGATATCAACACAAATACACAACAATACTTCAATTGCAAGAAGTAAGTAACCGCAATACACAGTTGTCTCCAGCAAGTGGAATGCGAACTGCGACTGAAGTCGGGACTTGGACCTGGAGACTCAGAGGAGCTGGGGGACATAAGGAACCACCAAAGGTAAGTACTCAGGAACCCCACGGAGGCTGTGCGTTGAGTGGAAACACAGCTGTGTACTCAATAGAAGTCAACGGAAAAGTCGCGGGTACAGTTTTGACGAATAAGGACCCTTCCAAGTGGACCCTGAAGAAACCCAGTGGAAGACAGAAGGTCGGAGGGTCACCCCACCCGTGGATACCCCAGGAACCAGGAAACCTACACCAGGGAAGCTGGGTGCATAGGTACGAAGTGACGTTGGAAACCGCTGTAGACCACAATGGAGGACTTCAGAAAAGATGCCGCTGGCAAAGACTGTGCAAGAGTCCAGTGGAATCCAAGGGTGGATTCTTGAAGAGTAGAACCTGCAAGCAGAGGGGACAGAGTCTATGCCACTCAGAGGTGACCAGAAGGCACGGAACAGCAATGCCGACCAACGTCTGGAGGTGCAGGAGGGATGACGGTGATCTTGTCGCTGCAGCTGTGAGGACCAGGCAACGCTGAGGAAGAACAGGAGCCGTGCATGAGCTGTCACACGTCAGAAGTCGAGAACCAGGGGGTCTGTGTCCGGTGGGAGCACCAACAAGCCTTGGCAGCTGCAACATGCGTGGAAAGCGAAGAAGGAGCAACGTTGGGACCAGCAAGGTCCAAGGGACTTGCCACAAGCAGGAGAGTCAGAGCAGGCCTCGAGCAAGCAGGGGAGCCCACTGGAGCAGTAGAAGACCCTCAAGAGGACCCACAGGCTGAATGCACAGTAGTCACTAGAGGACTTCGAGCAGCTCACCAAAGATGAAGGCCCACGGTGCAGAGGATGCAGTTAGGGTGCTGATCTTGGCAGGAAGAGATGCTGGAGGCTAGAGCTTTTTGTAGCCTGAAGATCTCGGGAGTGCAGAGCGAACAAGCCTTGGCAACAGCAAGTCGACACGGTGCACAGGGGTTCGGTCCCAGCGGGTCCGACGAGGGATACCGATATCAAACTTGCAGAGAGGACAGGTCAGGCCTCGAGGGAGTTGCAGAACCACCACCTGTGTTGCTGAGCCTTTCAAAGTCCTTGGGACGTCAGGAGCAGCAGACCGGTCAGCTTCGTTGTGGTGCCTGCAGATGCAGGCGAGTGACTCCTTTACTCCAAGGGAGATTACTTCGGGTGTCCTTGATGCCCACAGAACTGTTGAAGATCCTGGAAGAAGCACAAACACAGACGACAAAGAAGACTTGCAGAACAGCGAGAACTGGAGCAGCAGGAGTCTTCCGTGATGTGGTCTCTGGCCCAGGTGAAGTCCAAGTGTCCAGACGGTCGACAAGTGACGTGGTTTCAGGCTTGAGTCTTGTCCCATGACGAATCTGAAGAGCCACCCACAAAGGTAAGCCCTTAAGTACCTTAAGGAAAGGGTTGAAACGACTCAGGGGTCCCTGCCAGAGGAGGGGCTAGACAGAGGGGAGGATACTCCGATGTCCTTAGGCCAGTTTCGCCAGAATGGGAGCCAAGGGCTCCCAGAACTGGTTCCAACTGGAGTATGCAAGGAGGGCACCAATGGGCCCTTCAAAGCAGTCTGGTGGCGCTGGCAAGCGCCCCCACCCCAGCCCAATACACCAAGTCCTGTCTGGGAGGTGGTCACATCTCCCTGTGACAGAAAACCTATTGTTCTACCTGCCCCTGTCGTGCTCAGCTCGGCAGCCGGAGGGCAGAATTGTGTCTGGGGTCGGAATCAGCACTAGCTTGCTTGCAGACCCTGGAAGGCTGTTACCGGAAGTACTGGGGGCTTCCTGGAGGAGCCCCCCAGTGCATGGAATCATACCTCCAACACCGGTAACGGTGTTTGGGTACGATTCCAACATGTTTGATACCAAAGCCACTATATAGTTAGCCATCACTGTGAGAAAGTGCCCTCTTTCTGCATGGTTGCCCCCACTTTTTGCTGAATTGCTGATGTGCTTTGACTGATTGTGCCCTGGGCTCCTGCTAACCAGGTACCCAGGGCCTATATTCTTTCCCTAAAACTGCATTGAAGCCTAAACCCAATTGGTATCTCTGGTCATAGGTCAGCCCCTGGTAAATGGTACCACAGGTACCCAGGGCACTGTGACCAGAGAAGGCCTCTAAGGGCTGCAGCACTTATTGTGCCACCCTTAGAGGCCCTGTACCTTTACACTCACACACTGCCTTTGCAGGCTGCGTGTTTTGGTGCAGAACAAAGTGAAGAGTCGACATTGCACACATCCCTGTGTGCCATGCCTACAACCCACTGCCCTGGCATAGATCAGTCACCCCTCTAGCTGGGTGCACCATACCAGTGGTGAGGGTACAGGTGCATGAGCCCTGTACCCCTACAGTGTCTAAGTCCATTCTTAGACATTGTAAGTGCAGTGCTGCCATTAAGAGTATATGGTGCTGGGGGTTTGTCATTACGAACTCCACAGCACCGTAATGGCTACACTGAAAACTGAGAAGTTTGGTATCAAACTTCTCAGCACATTAAACCCACACTGATGCCAGTGTGGGATTTAATGAAAAATGCACACAGGGGGCATCTTAGAGATGCCCCCTGAAAACTAACCTACCACTAGTGTCCAGGCTGAGTGGCTGCTTTCAGCTGCCACCACCAGACATGTTTCTGGACCCCTGGGCTGAGAGCCTGCTGCTCTCGGGGGCCTGAAACAATGCACATCCTGGGATGAGGTGCCAAGCCTCCTCCCCCAGGATGGGCAGGGTCCACGAAGGGGAAGCTTCAAAGGCTTGCCGCCTTTGTGAGCCTCCCCAGGCCACTTGCTGCTTTCAGCAACTGGTCCCCACTGGTTCTGACCCCCACTTTGGGCGGGAGAACCGGCGGGAAAAACAAGTGAGGAAGAGAGTTGTGCCAACCTCTGCCAACTCCACCCCTCACGTGGGGGAGGCGAGGTGAAGCACGACTCCCCACGGCCTTGGGTGGCCCAACCGACGGTGCCTAGCCAACCCCCAACATCCCAACTTACCTCTCAAAGTGGTGGTCGCACCCAGAAGACCTTCGTCCCCGAGCCTGCAGTGCTTTTGCAAACCTGAGGTTCCCCATTGCAAACAGGGCACCCGTCGTCGAAACAGCACCCTGCACCCGGCCGCCCTAGTGCCGCTGAGGGTGCACCTTTGGTGCTACTTTGTTTCCCCATCTGCCCTGAGCTAAAGTCCAAGAGCTTTGCTCCCACAACCAAGTGGCCTGCTAGTCAGCAGCCACCAACCGGAGGCCCCCTATCCCCCATTGGATAAAATTGGGCCTCAGCACCCGGCCGCCCTAGTGCCGCTGAGTGTGTAACGAGAGTGCATCCCTGACCCTGCGGTACCCCTGAGTCTACCCCCAGAACCTCAACTCCCACTACCAAATACTTACCCTAAAACCGATAACACTATTTTCCTCCATAGAATAACATTGACTGTTTTTCTTGGAAAAGTTTCTTAGTGTTGAGTTTGAAAACCTAAAGAAAGTCTTTAAAATTGTACTAACTAACCAAAACTATTTTATTTACCTGTTTACAGGAAATGTCCCAGTGTAGTATCCAGGTATACTACTCTGTGTAAGAAAAGTAATCTCAAAAGTAACTTACCTGTAATTTTACTAAAACTCCCATACATAGTATATGTACTGTACTCTGAAAAGCATTGCATTATCAGTAACTCTACTGTAATCAAATCAAAGTACATTTACAATTCAAACTATTTACAAACTGTATTACTACTGTAAAGTATTTATTGCTTACCTGTGCCAGGCTTGCTTGGTTCTAGAAAATAAAATAACTAAAAGAATATTTTTATACAAAAACAATTGGTCTGAAGTTCAGTCTTTGAGTGTGTGAAATCATTTGCTGATTGAGTGTGTTCAACAAATGCTTAACATTGTCCTCTGATAAAGCCTTACTGCTCGACCACACTACCACAAATAGAGAGTAAGGTGCTATCTAACTTTACCTCTGCCTACCTTTGGGGTTCAACTGGACTCTCTGCACACTATACCTCACTTTGGTATAGTATATACAGAGCCAGCTTCCTACAATCACTTAATGACGTCTTGAAACTATATGTATCAAAATGGCTGACCACACTTACAAAGCCTGGAGAATCGGCTTCGGGGTTTGTATGGGTGCCCTGCTCATGCAGAGGCACCACACACTTATAACCCAGCACCCTGCCTTCAGGATTGAAAGGCCTGCTTTAGGGGGGACTTATAGGTTTTAAGTGTAGTGACCTCAGATATAAGAGATCTTATATCTGTCGTAAGTGGTGCTAGCACCAACTCACACAGGTTGCTATGGCAGGACTGTAGTCACAGTTTGAGTGGTCTCAATACATGCTGCAGCCCATGGGAGACCCCTGGTGTACCTATGCCCTGGGTATCTTAGTTTCATATACTAAGGATTATAAGGGTACACCAGTAGCCAATTGTGGAGGTACAGAAGTACTTACCATAGGCAATTTAGGGAGGAAGCACAGAGACTGGGGTCCTGATTAACAGGATCCCAGTCAGACTAGTCAAAAAGACATGCGGACACCAGCAAAAAGTGGGGATAACCATGAAAGCAGATCCTACTTTCCTACATCCATGGTTCCTCCTGCAGGAATGAATGGGTGTAGAACGTGTCACGTTCCAGTTTGGGAAAGGTGTAAAATATGTCACGGTCCTAGTTCTCCTGCATGGGGTAGGAATAAACCAGCGCACACGGTCAGTTTTTCTGTGACAGTCCTCCATAATAAGTCAACTTCTTTACTCTTTTGCAGGTTCCTGATGGTTTTATTTCTCATTTTTACTCCGTATCGGAGCATGTCAGCCCCGTCCTGGCCTTTGGATTTTTGGGACCGAAACAGCACCTACTGGAGATTTGCTCCTTCTTCAAAGTAAGATTTAACTTTACTGAGTAGGAGGGTAAACGCGGGGTGTAGCTGTCAGTGTGGAAGGGGCAGTGGCTGTGCAGCCCATGGTGTTGAAGACTCCTGGCCCCGCAGTTGTGACTGTCTTTTACTGCCCGGTGAGAAGGAGGAGGGCGTACATGGGGTGTAGCTGTCATTAGTGTGGAAGGGGCAGTGGCTGTGCGACCCATGGGTGTTGAAGACTCCTGGCCCCCCAGTTGTGACTGTCTTTTACTGCCCAGTGAGAAGAAGGGCATTCCTCGCTTGCATTAGCACACAAGTACTCTTGCTCCACAATGGGAATTTTAACAACTTTGATAATAATGCATCATGTGATAGATAGTAGACTTCTTCCCCCTAATTTATTCTGTACCAGCATTGCGCAGGGCTGTGTAACAGGGGGTGGTTCTGGGCAGCAGGGTGCAGCTGGGCACATGGGGGTGATGCCAAGCAATAGGAGGCAGCATTTTGGATGTTCATTTAAACGTTCCAGGTGCATTCATTTCTGTTGGACAAACACACCTGACTCTGAGAGCCTTGAAAGAGCAAGCCCTGACTTGGGGTAAGCGCAGACTTCATTACTCGCAGTTAGAGCCTTTCCCATTAAAGTTCCCTGTGCATCTCTTGTGTCTGGCTGCTCCAGCACGCCTTCCTTTATTTCTAACCTAAAAGTTCTCCGTGGTACCCAGGCAGAGCGAGTGTCTGACCTGTTGTCCTCTCTTCTCTTCCAGCACCAGATCATCCAGTACTTGAAAGACATGTTTGACCTCGATAAGGTGAGGTACACCACGGTGCAGTCGCTGGCCTCGGACATCCTACAGCTCTCCCGTAGACGCAGCGAGATACTTCTTGGGTACCTGGGTACAGATCACCCAGCTGCGATGAATGGCTCTTTGCCCACACAACAGGAGGTGCCCAGCCTGAACTGACCCAAGGCGGGCGCAGACATGAGTGTGCACTTAGTGCCCGACAGACTCTGCTGAGATCGTCCCAGACTGGAATTGCTGCAAGACCAGTTGTAGCCCAGCAGTGGGAGCAGGACCTGCTGCTCCTGCACTCACTTTGTTACAATCTTTTTTTTATCATCAATCATGCCGTTGGTGCTGGGTGGCACTTGCACCTGGGAGGAGCACTGTACCCTTGGACTCGTCGAGGGTGTACTGTAGGTGCCAGTCACTGGAGCACTGGTTCCACGTCGCAGGTTGTAACTTCGTTTGTGTCCTGTTCGATCCAACAATGTCCATCCGTTGGTGTCCTTTGTTTTGTGACCAGTTTGCTCTCTGTAGCACAGCTTCAAAGTGTGGAAGACCGAACGAATGAATTGACCCTGAAATGTGAAGACTGCACTTATTCATCATGGCCTGGGACAGGAGTGAGCGCTGCTTCTGGAGTGGCTCTTGCTGAATCCACAGGACAAGTGTGTGTCGCCTTGAGATCTCTCACCACTGGTGCAACCATCGCTGCATGCAACAGGTCTTTCGCAAGGACTGTGCAGTGCCAAAGGGATCACGCTGCTCTCGCATGCCTTCTCTGAAAGTGGGTCACTCACAGTGTGAACCGACATTGCACATTTTTATCTTTCCCTCGAGAGATCTTAAAATGAGTACTACTTTCCCACTAAACCGTTTGTTCCCCCAAAGGTGAAAGAAAACTTAATAATCAAATTCAGTGATTTTGTCCATTGAAGTTGAAGGCAAACAAAAACCTCCCAAAGAGATGTGCTTATTTTGGGCTGTTATTCCTGGTTTGTCATATTTGGCATCCTATTTGTCTTTTTTGGTAAGCCTTAGTGTGTGCACTCCATGTACCCACCCCTTAGTGTGAAAAAAAAAAGGTTTGTTAAGACTCTGCCCCTCACCATACTGAGCCACGAGTATGGGGTGAGGGGCACACAATCCTAGGCAGGACATGCCTCTCTCAAGAATTACCCTCTAATTCTAGAATTATGTTTATAGGTATATCATTCCTTTAAAATGGAGCATGCGAAGGAAAGAAATAGTGAGTTCTTGGTGCACGCAAACAAGAGAAAGACTGGACACTTCTAAGGGTTGAAGTGCAGGAAATCCACCAGACAAAGAAAGTTCTTCTCTTCAAGCTATTTGTGTCCAGTAGCCCTGTGCCAGTCCTGGGGCGTGTGACCACGTGGGAACAACCATTCTTCAGGCTGCTCTTGACTCATAGCTTTGCTGTTGTGTGGATCTGGTCTCTTCTCTAGTCCTCTGGACGGTGAGCATCAGCCAGGAACCATAGGGACTAGAACATGTACAGTGAGCCAATATCGGGGCGTGGGGGCACGGTGTCAGAGACAGAGCTTGCACTGCAATGCTGGGGACAGCCTGTGCCATAGTATTTGGGTCCAGAGCTTGTTCTTGAATATTTTAGGCCGGTGGCTGAGCCACAGTACCACGCACCCCAGCTGTGCTACAGTTTCTGGGGTTAGGCCTGTGTCATATCATTGACCTGGCCTCTTCACTTCAATAAAGGGAAGAGAAACGTGTGACATAATATCAATACCAAGGTCTTTGGCACCATACCAGGGTGGAGCTTGTGCCAAGGCATCAGTGGTGAGGAACCACCCAATTGAGTTGTATTTGTTGCCACTCAGCAGTCTTTTAGCCCAGTGATGTCTCAACGTTGTGAATCTGAATCATTGAGAAATTAAAAAATACTAATACCAACGAGTTGAACCTCCGAATGTAAAAATTACCAACCCTCTCGCAAAATATCAAGCTAGTGGCTGTCCGTACAAGAGATGTTTTTGAACTGGCCCTGCTATGTATGATGATTTCTTGTTAAAGTCACATATTGTTGGCTGGTCCCTGGATGGGAGAGTGTAGAGGTGCCCCCCTCACTCCCAAATAAACATGGACGTTTGGCATGACATCTCTGCCCCACCTCCAGATGGCCGTGCCTGCTATTCTGAAAGTGCTGCAAAAGCTCAGCTAGGTCTTGGGTTCAGTGAATGCTCAAGGGATGCAATGCAGCGGTCATTAGTAAACCTATCTGAAATACATCTGGTCGATAAGGTCATGTCTACACCACTTTTATATTATGGCATTACTTTCACCTTTACCTTTGAAAAACTCTTGAAGGGGAGAAACGAGAATAGTTCTTCACCAGCCACTCCAAGTATGAACCTGTTGTGTGTGATCGTCTCTTTATACAGGGCAGTAAGTGGCCTGTACATTATCCTGATAACTATGTGTTCGAGGCATGTGAGCTGCAGAGCTCACACTGTGCATTAGATCGCCATCTGGTGTTGGGCTCGGATGCTTGCACTTTGTTGTTGTCTTCGAAGAAGTCTTTTGTGGTCAGGTGATAGGTGACTCCTCCTTCGGACGATAGTGCGCATGGGCATCGACTCCATCCTCAGATTGTTTTTTTCCGCCATTGGGTTCGGATGCAATTTTTCGCGCACCGGTTCGAAACTCTACTTTTCAACCGTTTCATCGTGCAAAACTAGCAACAACTTTCTATCGACATCGAAATCTCGACACGCCTTTCATCGATTCCTTTTCCACCCGTCGACGCGGGCCGCTGGGCCCATCGACGCCGTGAGGCCTACGGCTCATGGAAAGGACGCCCTTCCGGAAATGCCCCCAGTGTGGAGCAAAGTTCCCCCACAGTGACCATCACGAGGTCTGTAACCTGTGCCTCTCGCCCGACCACAACGAGTCCAGCTGTCCAGCTTGCGCCTCCTTCCGTTCGAAGAAAACGATTCGAGATCGTCGAGCTCGAAGGCACGTCATGGCGCAGAGATCAGCTCCAGAACCGGTGGACATCTTCGACGAAGGCCCCGATGTCCCTGAGGAAGATTCCGAAGATCTCCAGATCGTGTTGGAGGCAGAGGACTCAGACGATCCCATCACTCCTGGGCAACGAGTGAGTACTACTGCCCCTGCCCCAACCCCACCACCAAAGAAGGCACCGGTCAAGACTTCGCCTGTTGGCCCCAGTCGCGACCGAAAACACGCTTCAGACGCCCCGCCTTCGAGCCCGGCGCCGAAGAAAAAACTCAAGCCTTCCGGTACCTCGGCACCGACCAAGCCGCACGTACTAGTTCCACCGGCACCTTCGGCGCCGAAGCCAAAAGAACACTCGGCTCCGAAATCCACAACGATTCCGTCCACCTCTAAAATAAATACCGCCTCGAACACATCGAAGCATGGGGATAAGTCGGCGTCGAAACTAAAACACCACGCCACAGCCCCTAAGCCAAAGCCTTCGGAACCGATTTCCAAGCCTAAGGATTCTTCCACGCCTCCTAAGGCCAAAGAGCACAAAAATCAGCCACCACCCCGCTCGGAACCGAAAAAGTCGGCGCCGAAGCCACTTATCCAGGAAGAGGAGCTTTTTCGCCCGGATCCTGTTGATCCTCACCAAACAAAAATCCATATTAACCCCAAAACTGGACATCTCACAGCTGTACCACGCCACAAGCCCGTACCTGTGGAAAAGGACTGTGCCACTTCACCTATGCCTCCTTCTTCCCCTGTCCTTCCATCTAACACCCCTCCTCTCCACATACCTGTTACACCGCCTCAGCCTGTAACATCTCCACCACATGATTATCAAGATGATATGGGGGACGGTGGTGACCCTGATGACCCATTCACTTACCCAGATGACCCACCACAGGATGATTGGGAGTACAACAATCCAATAGATCCCCCAGACCTCCCAAGCCCTCCACCATACCCAACAAAACCATCTCCTCCAGATGACAATATTGGGTTTGGGCAACTCATTAACAGGGCTGCTGTTTTTCATGGGGTACACATGCACACAAACGCACCAGAGGAAGATTTCCTTCTAGACACTTTTGAACAGTCCCAGAGAACTGTACAAACTTTACCCATGATTAAAGGAGTCATCAAGCATGCTCCTGACATATTTAAAGATCCTGTACGTGCCAGAATTCTTAACCCTAGGATCGATAAAAAATATAGACCTGCCCCTGACGATCCTGCCTACATTAAAGGCCAACTCCCTCTAGACTCCTTAGTAGTCTCCAATGCTCGTAAACGAGCTAATTCTCAAACCTCAGGAGACGCGCCGCCCCCTGATAAAGAGTCAAAATTGCTAGACGCATCTGGCAAAAGAGTAGCTGCGCAGGCCGCCAATCACTGGCGCATAGCCAACACTCAGGCACTGCTGGCCAGATATGATAGGGCCCACTATGACCAATTAGAAACCCTGTTACAACACTTGCCTGACCAGTACAAAACGCAGGCAAATTATCTAATTCAAGAGGGCAAACTAATCACCAATGCGTCCATTAAGTGTGCCCTTGATGCAGCGGACACTGCCGCTAGGTCTGTCAACACTAGCGTACTGCTCAGAAGACATGCATGGCTGCGCATTTCAGGCTTCAAGCAGGAGGCTCAAACCACCATTTTAAATCAGCCGTTCAATCACAACCAACTCTTTGGTCCGGCTGTAGACACTGCCCTTGAGAAAATGAAAAAGGACACTGAAACTGCCAAATCAATGGGAGCGTTGCAGTCTCCACAACCGCGTAGCTCCTTTCGTCGCTCCTTCTACAGAGGAGCCTCCAGAAACATCAACACAGACAGTTCATCTTCTTTCAAAAATACCGCCCAAACATCCCCCAATAGAGGATATTTTAGAGGAGGTTACAGAGGGAACAACAGTAAAGGGAGAGGCCGAGGTAGCAACAACACCCTTACCTCCCCAGCTGCTAAACAGTGACTTCCCTCCACTTCCCCCCGAACATTCCACTCCTGTCGGGGGACGACTCGCACAGTTCCTACCTGTCTGGAACTCCATTACAACAGACAGGTGGGTGAGACAAATTATCCAAAATGGTTACTGCCTGGAACTTACAGCTGCCCCCCCAAACATACCACCCAAGCAGCGTCCAATGTCCGCAGACCATCTTACACTTTTAAAGCAAGAAGTTCTTTCACTGCTTCAAAAGCATGCCATAGAGCCAGTCCCTCTACTACACCAGGGAACAGGGGTTTACTCCTGTATTTCCTAATCCCCAAGAAGGATGGGACCCTAAGGCCAATTCTAGACCTAAGACCCCTCAATCAGTATATACATTCGGATCATTTTCACATGATCACTCTCCAAGTGCTTCCCTTACTACAACAAGACGACTTCCTTGCCACACTAGACCTCAAGGACGCCTACTTCCACATTCCCATACATCCTGCTCACAGGAAGTATCTAAGGTTCGTACTCGATGGACAACACTACCAGTTCACAGTCCTTCCATTCGGAGTCACCACTGCTCCAAGGGTGTTTACCAAATGCCTTGCAGTAGTAGCAACACACCTACGAAGACAGCACAAACATGTCTTCCCATACCTGGACGACTGGCTCATAAAAGCCAGATCATTCAATGAATGTGTCCAACACACTCATCAGACCATTCAAACCCTACACAACTTGGGGTTCACTATCAACTACACCAAGTCGCACCTCCAGCCCTCCCATCTACATCAATATCTGGGAGCCACAATAAATACCTCCACAGCTCTAGCTTATCCCAGCCCAGCCAAGATAGCCAGTATACAAGCCCTCATCACAAAGTTTCAAATTCAACACTCTCTCCCAGCCAGAGTGTTCATGCAACTAATCGGCATGATGGCATCTTGCATTTTCGTCGTACCTCATGCAAAACTTCAAATGCGTCCCCTACAAGAGTGTCTAGCACACCAATGGAATCAGGCTCACGGACAACTTACAGATCTGGTGTTGGTGGACAGCCGCACACATCGCTCTCTGCAGTGGTGGAACACAAAAAACTTGTCCAAAGGGCGGCCGTTCCTCGAGCCTGTTCCACAAATAGTACTAACAGACGCATCACTCACAGGATGGGGAGCACACCTGTTAGATCATACAACACAGGGCAAGTGGACCACTCAACAAAAGCTGCTCCACATCAACCATCTAGAGCTACTAGCTATATTCCTAGCCCTCAAATCCTTTCAACTCCAGGTACAAAACAAAGCCGTCCTGATCCGAACAGACAACATCACGGCCATGTATTACATACAAAAACAGGGGGACACACTCTCCACAACTGTCCCAACTCGCACAGAACATCTGGAGGTGGGCCATTCCACAAAACATATACCTTCTCGCCGAACACCTACCAGGAGTTCACAATCAGATTGCCGATCTGTTAAGTCGACAGACGCAACAGATTCACGAATGGGAACTACATCCACAAGTTCTTCTACCTTTTTTCCAGATGTGGGGCCAGCCAGACATAGATCTGTTCGCCACACACCAAAACGCAAAATGCCCAACCTTCGCCGCCAGGTTTCCACACCCGCAGTCCAAGGGCAATGCGATATGGATGAATTGGTCCGGCAGATTTGCGTACGCTTTTCCGCCACTCCCACTCATTCCGCTTGTCGTACGCAAGCTCCGACAACAGTCTCTAAAAATGATCCTAGTAGCTCCCACTTGGGCACGCCAACCGTGGTTCACCACACTGCTGGAACTATCAGTAGTCCCACACCAAAAACTACACCTCTCCCCATCACTACTAACGCAGAGCCATGGAGAGATAAGGCACCCCAATCCATCTCAACTGAACCTTGCGATCTGGCTCCTGAAGTCCTAGAGTTCGGTTACCTTAACCTACCACCGGACTGTATGAACATTATTAAAGAGGCCAGATGCCCTACCACCAGAGCTTGCTATGCAGCAAAGTGGAAAAGATTTGCTATTTACTGCACTAACAATCATATCCAGCCACTACAGGCCTCCACGCAAAACATCATTTGCTACTTACTACATTTGCAAAGATGTAATTTGGCATACTCATCTATACGTCTGCATCTAGCAGCACTTGCTGCTTACTTACAGAACAGGCAACACTTATCACTCTTCAGGGTCCCCGCAATTAAAGCCTTTATGGAAGGCCTTAAACGGGTCATACCTCCCAGATTACCACCTTCCCCAGTGTGGAATCTTAACATCGTGCTTACTAGGCTCATGGGACCCCCATTTGAACCCCTGCATAAATGTGAACTTCAATTCCTTACATGGAAAGTAGCGTTCCTAATTGCAATCATCTCTCTCAGGAGGGTGAGTGAGATCCAGGCTTTAACCATACAAGAGCCCTTCTTACAAATACATCATAACAAAATAGTTCTCAGGACAAACCCAAAATTCCTTCCTAAAGTAATTTCTCCTTTCCACCTTAACCAATCTGTGGAACTACCCGTGTTTTTTCAAAACCCAGATTCTGTAGCAGAAAGAGCTCTCCACACTAGATGTCAGAAGAGCTCTAATGTATTACATTGACAGAACCAAGTCATTTCGCAAAACAAAACAATTGTTTGTAGCTTTTTCTCCACCACACAAGGGTAACCCCATCTCAAAAGCTGGGATTGCAAGGTGGATCGTTAAATGTATCCAAATATGCTACCAAAAAGCCAAACGCACATTATCAATTCCCCCTAGAGCGCACTCAACACGCAAACTAGGGGCTTCCATGGCATTCTTAGGGAACATTCCCCTAGAAGACATCTGTAAAGCAGCCACATGGTCTACAACACACACCTTCACTAAACACTATTGTGTTGATGTGCAAGCCAAGCAACAAGCTTCTGTGGGCCAAGCTGTTCTTGGAACACTTTTTCAAACTACTGCAACACATACAGGCGACCACCGCTAGGGGAGATACTGCTGTACAGTCTATGCACAGTGTGAGCTCTGCAGCTCACATGCCTCGAACGGAAAATGCTACTTACCAGTATGCATCTGTTCTTGGCATGTAGAGCTGCAGATCCTCACACGCCCACCCACCTCCCCGGGACCTGTATGTGTTTCCAGTCCTATCTTATTTAGATATACACACATGGACATCCTTTTTCTTTCTACTAACTCCATCACTCCCCATTATGGCGAAAAACAATCTGAGGATGGAGTCGATGCCCATGCGCACTATCGTCCGAAGGAGGAGTCACCTATCACCTGACCACAAAAGACTTCTCCTAAGACAACAACAAAGTGCAAGCATCCGAGCCCAACACCAGATGGCGATCTAATGCACAGTGTGAGGATCTGCAGCTCTACATGCCAAGAACAGATGCATACTGGTAAGTAGCATTTTACTTTCTACTGCGCTTCACAGTGGATGTATTTTTTTCTCATTCATTATTTGCTCACTGTAACAATTTGTTTCCTAGGGAGATATTTAATGTGAAATGCTGAGTACTAACCAGCAAAGTACAAGTGACAATGGTTGTATGTTTGAATTCTGCGACTGTTTTTCGGGAATGTTTTTACATACTTTATTTGTATATATTTATTTACCATGTTATGTGATTTTTTTTCTCTGTGGCACGATGTGAAAGATATGAATTTTGTTAACACTTGGCCCTCCCTCCCTGACGTCATGAGGTGCCCTGAGTAAAAAGAGATAGCCAGTTGGTGTGCTACTCTTGTGAGACACTGAATAATAGATTGATCCCAGGAGGATGGTTGGAGAAACCTTTCCTGGTGGGGTCTTGGATAGACTTCGTCTTGGGGAGGGAGAATGCTGGATGGACCTTAGCCGGAAGGGCTTGGATGAGCCTTGCCAAAGGTGCCTGGAAATACTTGTCCCGAAGGAGCTTGGATGCACCTTTCCTGGAGGGGCATGGATAAACCGTTATCGGGGTTGGAGGCTGGATAGACTGTTCCTGGAGGGGTTTGGAATGACCTTTCTCGAGAGGCCGGGATGTACTTGCTCCAGTGGGGTTGTGTATAGACCTGCTCCGGTGGGGTTGTGTGTACAAACCTAACCCGGTGGGGTTGTGTGTACAAGCCTGACCCAGTGGGGTTGTGTGTACAAACCTAACCCGGTAGGGTTGTGTGTACAAACCTGTCCCGGTGGGGGAAGTGTGTACAGACCTGCCCCGGTGGGGTAGTCTCTATAGACCTGCCCCGGTGGGCTTGTGTGTACAAATCTATTCCAGTAGGGTAGTGTGTAGTGACCTGCCCTGGGTGGGGTTGTGTGTGCAAACCTGCCCCGGTGGGGTTTTGCATAGACCTGTCCCAGTGGGGTAGTGTATATAGACCTGCCCTGGGTGGGGTTGTGTGTACAAACCTACCCTGGTGGGGTTGTATGTATAGACCTGCCCTGGTGGGGTTGCGAGTACAAATCTACCCCAGTAGGGTAGTGTGTAGAAACCTGCTAACGTGGGATATTGTATCTAGACCTTTTGAATAGACCTGCCCCAGTGGGGTAATGTGTATAGACCTTTCCTGGTGTGTGCTGCATACACCACCTCTGGTGGGTCTGCACCTTCTTGCAGCATGGGAAGATAGACTTCCCTGGTGGGAAACCTGGATAGATGTGTCCTGGTGAGGCTGAGCTGAAAATGCTTCAAGGAAAGGGAGCTACTTTTATGTGTCTTGGTGGAGCACTAGCTAGATCAGTTGTATTAAGGTTCCTGGAAAGACACCTGTTGGTAATGGCCCTAGCTTGGTCAGTCACAGCAAAGGCCCTCTGCTGATCAATCTTGGTGGAGCCCCTGTGTGGGCCCCTGATGGAGAGGCCGGTCTGGGTGGGCACTTTGCAACTACACACTAGGGTGGGGTCCCATTGATACACCAGTTTGACCCTGAGCTGATCTGTCTAGATAGAGAACTAGGATAGATACTTACTATGCAGAAATCTAAGGTAGTCACACTGTGCAAGGCTTATTCGAGTCTGTTCCCTGCCCTGTCTGGATGTTGATCTGGTGGAGCTTGCCCCAAATACATTTCGTTTTTTTTTGTTTTCGGTTGCCCTTTTTTCAGTTTATGGAATATAAACATAACTGAGGCTAATAGGAAGCACCTTAGTGTTGTGGGATATGCTTCAATCGAATATTCAGGAGAGTGCTATTACAAGGCTTGACCTCAGCAGACAGTGGCTTTTAATTCACTGTACAAGACATGGGAAAGGAATCAGATCAAACAAATCCCAACCCTTCTTGAGCCTGCAATAGAAATTAATATTTTGGATCTGATACAACTGTTATTTCTGCTGCAAGAATTTCAAATGCCACTGTGCAATAAATTCTTGATGGACGCTGCTTGCAATACAACCTTCTCTGTCTCACACTGACCCTTGTACAGCTGACTCATTGACCCCCCCCATGATTTCAAGGAGCAGCAAAACTGTGTCGCCCCACATAAACGCGAGCGGACCACTTTCCTGTAAGGTGAAAGGTGGATCTGAAACTAGATGACACATAGGATAGGGTGCTTCTGTAGATGGTTAGCGGTGCTGTCCGGCTATATAAATGGGGCAGTTGCAATACTGAGCCTGCTTCGCTCGGGCGTCCCGACATCTCGTCCTGACTGCAAAGTGTTCTCTGAATGTTCTGGTGCACCCTGGAGGGCTAACTCCTTAGTCCTCAACTCAGGAACCGGGTGTTCCATTTTAAATGTGTATTCCATTGCTGGCTGGTCCCCAGGTTTGCACCACCGCACATTTCTGTTTCTTGTGGCACTTGCATTAAATTCCTATTCAAATCACTGAATGTGTCTACTTTTAGACTGTGTCCTCGTCTCTGATGGTTCTTGTGTGTTTGATCAAAATGCAGTTGTGGATTTTTCTCTAGTGCATTTTCACCTTTCAGAGGCGGGACAGGTCATGCAGTTACTGTCTCCCAGGGATGTAAGCCCGAAGTGCCTTTGTGATGGGCCGCTTACAAAGAAGGTGATTGTAACCGACTGTAAGATACTCTACTGGACTAACACAAGTAATACACATCTTATTTAGTAGTGGTGTGATAGTTAGAATATTCGACCTACTGTAACTTCTTTAGGGAGTTCTAAAATCATGTTTCTTCCATAAATTTTGCAACTTTTGGCCAGTCTCCACAGCATTAAAAATATTCTTCAGTAGAAGGATATTGCACATAAGCTCTTTGGCGAACACTGGTCAAGATTTTAAATGTGCCTTTAGAAGTTGCTTTGGTGCATGTCTTTTAAATAAAGTGAGCTCTTCCGTAAAACACACAAAGGGAAATAGATCAAAACTGTCTGCATTAAACTGGCACCAAACTTGACACAATCTATTGTGACCACAGGTTTGATTAGGAATGATAATTAAATGAGTTCCAGGTTTAAAACTACGTTGAAAGTTTGAATTTCTTTCAAACATATTTACTTTGGAAAAAATAGTGAGAACCTTGAGTTTAATATTCCAGAGGATAAATGGAAAAACACATTTGTTTTGAAAACAATGAGTTTGAAAATGCCATATGTATATCCAAATAGAATGTATTTTTTTAGACAACACGGAAATTAAGAAAGGCGTCTGAAATCAGACAGGAAGGGAGCCAATACAAATAATGCAATATAATACTGTAGACGAGTGTTTCTTTAACCCCTTAACTGCTGAGGATTTTTCACTCAGTGCTGAGTCTTTTTTTTTTTGGGCTACCTCGGGTACTTCGTGCTTAGGCCTCCATAACTTTATTTCCACATAAGGTAACCACGCCAAATTAGCATCCTATTTATCCAGTATTGAATCTTCCCCATGTTTGAATCTTCCCCATAGTCCTGGTGGGAGTCCCACTGTACTTAAATAAGCAGTACTATTAGAAGTACATTAGAAAGCATTGAGAAAGATAGTAAATTTGTAAACCAATCCACATCATTAGAATAGATCCAATCTTCAACCAATCAGAGACAAGCCTCCGACCCCATCTCCCCTGCAGAGCCACCATACCTCAGATTTCTAACCGCACGTCGTGTGTGAGGGAGTCTCCCTGAGCTATGCTCAGTCTTTCAGTTGGTGAACTCTTGACCCTGCTCTTTTCCTCTCTGGAACAATTCTACTGTTTTATCTTCATCTTCACTACCTTTTCAAGATGTCATAGGGATCTAAGAAGAGACTTCTTAGACATTGCAGGTCTTGTGGGAAGGCAAGGCTATTCTCAGAAGATCCTCACAAAGACTCTTTACTGCTTATATCCCACATACTGCCAGGGATTGTAAATATTGCAGAACCTTCTCTGCCAAAACTCTAAAGGACAGATTATTGTTATGGCTGAAAAAGAAAACCACCAGATCTGAATCTGATAAGGAGGAAGTTCCTAGTCGCTCCACACCTAAGCGAAAGTTTAAAAACGAGGGCTCTACATCATTAAAGGTGGACTCAAAAAAGATGAAAGAAGAGTAATCATTTATTTCAAAGAAGGCAGCCCATAAACAGCCATCAAAAAGTTCTGGCCAGAAGAAGCCTTCCACTTCTTTTGCATCTGTGCCTGTAACTCCTCAAAAGCAGCCTTCGTCGACGAAAAAGACTCAGTCTATGGACCTGTCGTCGAAAACGGCATCCAGATCACCGTCGACCGTCGTTTCTACTGCTGTGCCAACGACTACCGCTCCGACAGTCATGACGGCCTCGTGGAAGAGGACAGTGACAACTATCACCTCGTCGACGGCCACAACGACAGCATCGACGATGGCAACTGCGTCGATGGCCACGTCTACCACTTCGACGGCTACTTAGTCTACGACTTTGTTGACGGTCACTCCATCGACGACGATGTTCAAGTCTCCGATGAGGATGCTGGTTTCGACAATGATCACCATAAAACCACTTTCTTTGTCGACGACTTCGTCGACGGAGCACAAAAAAGACATTGGAATACATGAAATTGCCCAAAACTCTCCAGGTCTGACATCTCTAAATAAAGTATCACCTCTACCTCCATCTCATCTTTAGGATACAGAGGAGACGAGAGCCTGTTTGGACCCGCCTACAGCCTGTCACAGTTAAAAAGTAAAATGTCAGGACACTGATAATGAGGACAAGGATCCTATCCAGGATACATTAGAATACATGGAAGGAGACTATTCTTTCACAGCTCGTCATCAGCCGCAACATTATGATTCTTTTCAGGACCATTACCCATATGAGATGTGAGGAACTGCAAGATATAAGAGGCAATGCCATGTTGGTGCCAAATTCTCTGTTCACGGATCTCAGGCATATGCTAAACAACTATTACAAATGTTTTTCAAACACTCATGCTCCAGTTCCTCTCCCTTCGAGACGCCCTGGAATATAGGTTAGATCACCGCTACCCATTACTCCTCCAGCGCAGGAAGAAAGGCCAGCCACTTGTATTACCATCAGAGATGATTACATTGAAAGTGATCCTGATGATCAGCCAGAGGAAGGGGAGCTCATTCAAGATCCAGGCATTGTTGGTCAGAAATGGGATGATCATATTGCTCCTACTTCACTGTCGCCATTTCCTTCTCCAAGTTCTCCTCCAGGGGATACCGGAGGATTCTATGAGTTGTTAGAAAAAGCATCCAAAAGATTTGACCTACCACTTCCTACAACTCAGACAGAATGTTTCCTTTACGATTTTAAGGACTCTGCTAAAAAAATCTGTATGATCCATTCCCATAGTCCATTACATCTGGGAGGAGGGGTGAAGCGGATGAGGAACCCAGCTTCGGTCACGGCTGTGTTGCTGAGAATGGAAAAAAAGTATAAAGCCACCTCATTCTGCTCCTGTGTGTTTAATTGGACATTCTCAACTCGATTCAGTGATTATGCAGCCAGCGCAATGGAGCTCCAGGAATCCGTCAGCCCCTTGCTCAGCTCCCCCTGATAGGGAAGGAAAAAGGATCGGTAATATTGGCAAGCGCTTTGCTGCAATGGTGGCTACATCCATTAAGGCCTCCAACGCTTTAGCTATTCTGGGGCGTTACCACCACCAGGTGTGGTCAGATCTAGCACCTCTTCTGGATCATCTCTCTGGGGAAAAGAAAAAGGTGAAAGACATTTTGCAGGAAGGTGCCCGGGCATCTTTTGAGGTAATAGATATGGCTATGGACCTGTCTTCCATTGCTTTCAGACAGATAGCAGGTTCTGCTGTTCTTCGTAGGCAGGGCTGGTTGAAGGCTACATTTTCCCGCCCTGAGATTCAATCGAAAATCCTGGACATTACCTTCGACGGAAGAATCTGTTCGGGAAAGCATGTGGATGATGCTTTACATGGGATTAAAGCAGATACGGAGACCGCACATTCCCTAGGTACTCGCCAACAGCGACGTTACCAGTCCTTTCGTGGAAGAAAGGGGAGAGGTCAGTTCCAGCAGAGGCCTTCCTTCCAGTCATACCGATACCAGCCTTATTCTCGACAGGGCTATAGACCACAGTACGTCGGTCAGCAACAACCTTGGTTTCGAGCTTCCAACATTCCATACACCCAGCAATCGGCTCGACGCCGGCCTTCAGCACGAGGAAGGTCTCAAGACACCTCTAGACGACAGTGACGTCTTTCACCCACCAGGCACCTCCTATCATCACCAGCCTCAGGGGGATCGATCATATGTCCACTTTTTTCCATCAATGGAACACCATCGCGAAGGACAAATGGGTGTTGGACATTATTTGTCAAGATTACACCCTGGACTTTGTCCAAGAACCTCGTTCATCCACCTTACAAGAGGGTGCATCAACATCTTACTCTCTTAAAACAAGAGATTTCGACTCTTCTGTTTAATGGGCAATAGAGGGAGTTCCTTTCCAGCAATGCGGAAAAGGTTTCTACTCAAATTTCTTCCTCATAAAGAAGAAATGCGAAAAATAGAGACAAATCAACGATCTCAGACGACTAAACAAGTATATCAAGAAACAGCCTTTCAGAACACTATTGTTGGAAGAGATTTTCTTGTTGATAAACAAAGGGGACTTTATGACGTCTCTCGATCTCTCAGATGCATATTTTCACATTCCAATTCACGTCAAACATTGTTAGTTCCGAGGTTCGAGGTGGCATGGTGCCATTATCGATTCAGGGTCCTCCCTTTCGGCTTTGTTCAGCCCTCAGGGTAGTCACAAAGTGCATGGCGCCAGTAGTGGCTTTTCTGAGAAGCAAGGCCACCGGGTCTTTCCCTACATGAACGCCTGGCTCGTAAAATGGTCCACGTTTACTCTGCAATGAGAATCTACTTTGGCTTGTCGTCTGCTCTTTAAATCTCTGGGGCTGCAACTCAACATAGAAAAGTCATTTCTCATCCCAAGTCAAATGCGGATATTCCTTGGAGCAGTCTTGGACACCAAGGTAGCAAAGGCATATCCCACGCCAGAACGAAGGCGCAAGATAATACAAATGGTGGCTCAATTTTGATCTAAAAAGTCTGCTTCAGTAAGAATATACAAGTCTATGCTGGGAATGCTTTCCTCGTGCATACCATTGACTCCAAATTGTCACTTGCATGTGAGGCTGCTTTAGGAAGAGCTGGACGTCCAGTGGTTTCAGGTTCACGGCTCTTTCAACACTGTCATTCTAATCATACAGGCAATGAAGAAGGCTCTGTCATCGTGGGGAAAAGAGGCCTATCCTTTGAGGCGACACGCCCCAGCCACATTATGACAACTGATGCCTCCCTGGACGGTTGGGGAGCGCATCTCCAAGACATGGAAATTCATGGAAAATGGTCTGTCCAAGAAGCACAGATGCATATAAATCTCCTAGAGTTGAGGGCAGTGTTTCTAGGGCTGCAAGTATTCCTTCCCAGAATTCGAGGCTTTCCTGTTCTGGTAAGAACGGACAACTCCACAACTATGTTCTACCTGGGAAAGCAAGGGGATACCAAATCTCACACTCTATTGGTTCAAGCACAAGAAATCTGGAAGTAGTTGCTGAAGCACAAAATGTCTCTGCAAGCAGAGCATGTCCCGGGCATGGATAACGAATGGGCAGATTATCTCAGCAGGACAGGCAGCAAATGCCACAAATGGGAACTGAATCAGGTGCAGCTGGAACAAGTATTCAAGGTATGGGGCACTCCAGAGTTGGATCTTTTTGCGACTCTGACCAACAAAAAGTGTGTATGGTTTGCCAGCAGTTTTCTTCAGAACAAATCTTGGGGGAATGCTCTCCACATACAGTGCTTATACGTTTCCACCGTTTCCTCTGATGCCAAGAGTAATACGCAAAATGAAGGAGCCATGCCAGCTCATTCACGTAGCCCCTGCATGGCCAAGACAGTTTTGGTATTCGGAGCTCTTAATACAATTAATGTCACCATGCATTCGCTTTCGGTCATTAAACAATCTACTCTCCATGAACAACAGTCCGATACTACACCCACAAATAAAGTCTGAGTTTATCGGCATTGCGTCTCACGACTGAGTTCGGAGCTTTAGATATTTCAGCAGAATGTAAATCCATCCTGCAACATTCAAGCGCTTATCCCACAAATAAGGCTTATGCAGCAAAATGGAAGAGATTCTGCCACTGGTGCAATAAGAAGGGCCTGCATCCTTTCCATTCTCCACCGGAACAGTTGTTGCCATATCTCCTTCTTTTGGCAAATTCTGGATTTGCACACTCGTCCACCAAGGTTCACCTGGCAGCGATTTCCAGATTTCGTAGGAAGTCGGGGGAACTTTCTCTTTGGTCTACAAGGATATTAAAATAATTGAGATGCCTTATCACGGCTTTTCTGCCTATAAAACTTCCTGCAGTAGCTTGGCAGTTAAATACGGTTCTCGCTCAAGTCATGAAGCCACCCTTTGAGCTGCTCCATAAAGCAGAAATGAAATGCTTCTCATGGAAAACTGCACTCTTGTTGGCCCTCACATCAGCCAGGAGAGTCAGTGAAATTCAGGCTTTCACTGTTTCAGAACCATTTCTACAGTTTAAGGAAGACAAGGTGGTGTGGAGAACGAACCCACGCTTTATACCTAAAGTTCCAACTTCATTACACCTAAATGAACCTCTAATCTTGGCAACCTACTTCAAAAACCCTTCGTCCCCTGCTGAAATAGCTCTGCACTCTCTAGATGTAAAACGCTGCTTAAAATTCTACATTCATAGAACAAAGAATTTCAGGAAGACGAAACCGCTTCTAATCTCTTTTATGTCCCCAAGAAAAGACTATGCTTTCTCAAGGAGCAGTATTGCTCGATGGATATCGTCAGCTATCGCTTTTTGCAACAAAAAAGCTGGAAGACTGCTTTCCACAAAAGTTGCAGCTCACTCCACAAGAAAGATAGCAACTTCTACAGCCCTGTTTGCTGGCGTACCGCTTCCTGATACCTGCAGCGCAGCAACATGGTTGAATGTGCATACATTCACCAAGCACTATGTTTGGACTCTGCATGGAAGAATGATGCTTCAATAGGACAGGCGGTCCTGAGACATCTGTTTCTTTAAGGTACAGCTCCTTTATTACGTTTTTCTCTACAGCTATGATACCTAGTTCAGAGATATTGTGATATATTTTCAAAATTGATGCTATATTATAAAAAGGTTGGTTACATAACTTGTTTCACTTAAAAATGTGTCTTTCGTTAAGAAGTGTCTTCGCCTAATCGCTTTAATTCGGACATTATTACTGCTAACTACTCTGATTCAAGCATGTCAATCTATGAAAGATTCAATACTGGAGAAAAAACAAGTTACTTAACTTTACACTGGTTTTCCAGAATTGAAATTCATAGATTCACATGCTGCCCGCCCACCTCCCCGTTTTAGGCTTGCCAAATTGTGCCGCATATTACTATTCACTTAGTTATACTCTTGCTCGAAATCTGAGGTATGGTGGCTCTGCAGGGGAGATGGGGGTCTGGGCTTGTTTCCGATTGGTTGAAGTTTCGGTCTATTCTAATGATGTGGATTGGTTTACAAATTTATTATCTTAATGCTTTGTAATGTTTTTCTAATAGTACTGCTTATTTAAGTACCCTGGGATTCCCACCATGACGACAGGGAAGATTCAAGCATGTGAATCTATGAAAGATTTCAATACTGGAAAACCACAGTGTACAAGTATGTAACTTGTTTTTTCCCAACATCCTGGGGATTCTAAAGTACCCAGGGTTTGTGGATTCCCCTGGAGACGACTGAGAAAATAGCTAAAATATAGCTGCATTTTGAGTTTTGCAGGAAAAAAGTGCTCTGCAAAAAGTCTGTTTCTGTTTCCTAAAAATGACATCGACAAAGGTTTGCTGTGTTAAGTCACCATCTTCCCAGCTTTGCTAAACAATCAGAGCTGACTCAAGAAACCTATTTATTCCCTACAGTTTTGGCATTTTTCAAAGAGGTAGTTCATTTTTCAAATTTTTGTGGTTTAAACTTCTACTTTGTGGTGAAAACTGATGTGAAACCAATTGGTGATTCAGGAAAGCTATAGATTTCTGAATAGTAGACACAATTTTGAATTCAGCAAGGTGGTCATTTGTGTAGCTCGCACAAAGACACTAACTTGAAATAATAGCGAAAATGAGTAGGAAAAAATGGCCATTAGTGACATTTTCATCTGTAACTTCTTGTTATGGTGGGCAATTTACAAAAGCAATATACCATTACGTATGTGAGAGCACTTCTGTTTGCCGGGATATATAGGGTTTGTAGATTGTCCACGAACCTGAGGTACCTAGAGGCAACAATTTAAGCTTCACCGTACAATGGTTTTTCATTGTGTTCAGAGTATAGAGCAATTCATATGGTAAAATAGATCAAGGAAACTAATGTATTTCTGAAATGGACACCAGATATGGAGTTTAGGCTCAGTGGTTATTTGTACATTTCTGATTTGTGGGTACCCATACTAGCATGTGATTCAGAAGGGCATTTTTCAAAATGTCTTCTTTCGTAGACACTGGCTTATATGTGGAAGGCCCAAATGCAGAGAAATCAAATTGATAATAACAAATGTTATACTAGTCCATGTTCCCACATGTCTCCTGATAAAAATGGTTCCTCACTTGTGTGGGTAGGCCTAGTGCCTGTGACAGCAAAAGGCCCAAAGTGCCACATAGACGCATCAAATGTTTGCCCTTTTTTGTAATGTGGTTAGCTGTTGATTTTGGGCCCCAGCTCAGCTAGCAACTAGGCAAACCTAGCAATCCTGCACATGATGGAAAACTAGGCAACCAGGGGTGCATGACTCGCATGGCTCTCACCAGATAATTTTAACCAGAAGCCCTTCCAAAGCTAAACTTCCGCTAAAAACACACATTTTCCTCACATTTCTGTGAGGAAAACTCCTGGAATCTGCAGGGAGCTGCAAATTCCTACCACACAGCATTCCCCCAAGTCTCCCAGTAAAAATGGTACCTCACTTGTGTGGGTAAACCTAGTACCCACAACAGGAAAAGGCCCAAAACACAGCATGGACTCATCACATTTTTCCACTGAAAACTGACCCTTTTATTTTTTTGCACTGTTTTTACCTGTGAGCTTTGCGCTCTAGCTCACCCAGCACCTTGGGAAACTTGCACAGTTTTTAAAATTAGACTCCTAGGGGAATCGAGGGTGAAGTGACTCCGTGGCTCTATCCAGGTTTTATTATCCAAGAAGCCCTTGCAGACCTCAAACGTAAACTAAAACACACGTCCTCACATTTCTGTGAGAAAATCTGTTCTCTGTAGAGAGCCACAAATTTCCTACCGCTCAGCATTCCCCCCCCCCCCCCCCAAGTCTCCCGGTAAAAATTATACCACACTCGCGTGGGTAGGTCTAGTGCCCAGACAGGAAAGGGCCCAAAACACACCATGGACACATCCCTGTTTTTCCACTGAAAAGAACACTAACGCTTTTTTTTTGCAATGTGGGTAGCTGTGGATTTTGGGCCTTAGTTCATCCGGCACTTAGGGAAACCTAGCACATCTGCATATTTTTAAACACTAATAACTAGAGGAGTCCAGGGGTGCATGACGTGTGTGGCTCTCACTAGGTAATTTTACCCACAAACCCTTGCAAACCTCAAACTTTGACTAAAAACACACATTTTTCTCAAATTTCTGTGAGGAAAACTTGTGGAATCTGTGGGGAGCTACAAATTTCCTACCACTCGGCATACCCCCAAGTCTCCTGATAAAAATGATGCTTCACTTGAGCGGATAGGCCTAGTGCCCGCAAGAGGAAAGGGTCCAAAACACTACATGGACCCAACACATTTTTCCACTGAAAAGAGACCCTTTTTAGGTCGAGCCTCGAGTAGCGCGCAAGCGCTGCTCTGCGAGACTTTAAGTAAGGGGCTTTTGAAAGCTGACCAGACGCTCGTGCGTCATGGCCTTTTCCCTGCGGTTACCCGCATCAAAAGGCCATGGTGCACGAGCGTGTGGTCACGCCTGCTGCTCGCAAGCGCGCGCACCACTCGCGTGCTTGTTTTGTTTAACCTCGCGGCCGCGCAGGAGCGTCACTTTTTTTTTTGTTTCACTTCGCATAATTGCGGCACCCGCGCTTTATTTTTAAAATTAAAAGTAAAGCGCGGGTGCCGCTGATGTAGCAAAGTAAAGAAATAGATGTTTTTTCTATTTCTTTACTTTTGCAGCAATCGCAGCACCGGCGCTTTACCTTTAACCATGAGTAAAGCGCCGGTGCCATGATTGCTGCAAAAGTAAAGAAATAGAAAAATACATCTATTTCTTTACTTCATCAAACAGAGATGTTGTGCTCGTTCTATGTTAGTGTTAATAATATACAGGAAAAGACCGAGTAAGGAAGTAGTGGTTGCCACTCTGCTCGCGGCGGCGGAACGTAAAACAGTTCGCTTTCTTTTACCAGCTTGCATTACAGACCGTGCTTTCATTTATCTGTGTTACCAAACCTCTTTTGTTGAACTCTTAAATGAATCACGGGCTGCCTTTACGTCACACAAATGATAGCTGCCTATGAATCAACGTTACAGATCTATAAAAATCCATAACGCCCAAGAGCGCTTCGTCGAGGTTTTTATGTGGTGGTTTCGATGGATACGTTCTGCTTGCCCTGGTTACGTTAAAGCCAACCAGAGTACTGACCGGGCATGAACACAGTCAATTAAACAAACGTGGCGTTCTCAGTTTCACTTTTGTACGATGCACCCATTCTAGTGCTTCCTGACATCAGCAAGTTTAAAAGATCGAGCCTGTTGCAGGCAGGTTATAGACTCTCCATTGCAATGCATTTGAACGAAGCAATGGATTTAAAGGTACCCGCATTTCAAAAATACATTGCTAAACGCCTAATTCTGTCTCTCAAACTTGTGATTGCCGTGCAGTCTTTGCACAGACCTCCTTCTCGGTCTTTCCCTCCTGCTACATGACAGGCACAGTCCGAGGGTGCATGGTTTGTCTTTAGTACCAGTCCTATCACACCCGACGCTACAACCGAGAAATGCTTTCTTTAGTTATTTTAAATGTTTTGGGGTTTCTGCGCGGATAAACAGTTGTTGGTGATCAGCTACTGATGGCTCTACTGCAGACCCTGCTTTGGGGAGCTGCAGGAGACCCCTGTGGCACCATCGGCCACCAGCCTGCAAGTCAATGGTTCGGTGGCCGAGTCCATGATTTCCATCGTGTCCACGCCTGCCTTCGCCACTCTACCTGCTGTGAGGTGGGTGGGCACTGGAGGGGCGGATAGAAGGTAGTGCTACTTTAGAAGAAGAAAAAAGTTGGGATACCTTGATGGTGACAATCGAAAGTCAATGCAAAAACTTAAAGGTTGTAAAGAAACTATGCTCCAAGGGAGGGACAAACAATAATATGAAGGAAAGCCACTGAGTGAGAAGCAAGCAAACGAGATAGACTACAAGGTCAATCAATCATGAGCAATGGGCTGACTCACATCCCTCTCTACAATTGGGCATTGTACACAATACGCATGGTAGCATGTGTGTAGCGCTTACTAGCCCTAGGTCGGGCGCTGAAGCGATTACCCACATGGGAAGCACACTACACACCGTGCAGGGCGTGTGCTTGGAAGGGTGTTTTTGTTTTAAGCTTATGTGGGAAGTGTTTTCATGATGTACTTAATGGCCACTGAGGTGATATTATAGTGTCATGGGTCACAGAGCCTACCATTGTGATGGGTGAGGGTATGTGAGAAACAGACGTGCAATTATAAATACATTTAAAAAGTTTGCAAGTGAGACCTTAAAAACGTGCAGAGAAGTGACTGTTGAATTTACACTGCAAAGGGAAGATGATCACATCAGAGAACACAAACGCAGCAAATATGTTAGTTTAGAATATGTTGCATATGGTGGCATGTGTGCTCCGTATCATCGGGCATCAGAGCTGCTGAGGCAGAATAAGACTGAAGGCCTATTCTGTGATTGGTAGCTCAGCTGCCTGCTTAGACTGCTAGGTGACATTTGGGCACTATTAACAGTTTAGTGGCCATGCTGAGAGGAGCTGGTGCAGTATGGCAACCCTGCCATAAAGCTCCATTATAGCCAAGCAAACCTTGCATAAACCTGAAAGTACTGGCCAATTAAAACCAAACAATGGCAAAACTGGGCTGTTGTGTAACATGGCTAAAGAAACATTGACAATGCCAAAAGCATTTCAGACATGTTGTACAGCAGTGTGCAGCATGGCTGTAAGTTTGAAAAAAAGGTGCATCATAGTGCTTTTTTTCTGGCGGGAGGGAGGGATGGCGCAAGGAACAACGCAGGTGGAGGGAGGGAAGTGGCAAAAAACAACATGGGGTGCGGCAAGCAACAAAGCAGGAGGAGCAAAGCAAGGACCAAAGCAAGCAACAAAGCGGGAGGGGAGCAGGAGGGATGGAGAAAGCAACAAAGCAGGACTGGGTGGGGCAAGCAACAAAACTGGCGGGGAGGGGCAAGTAACAAAGTGAGAGGGGCAGAAGGGACGGGTCAAGCAACAAAAGCAGGAGAAGTGAGGAACGGGGCACGCATCAAATTAGGTGGCAGTAGGGCGATGGGAGGGATAATAGGGCAAGCAATGATGTGGGAGGGAGCGGGAGAGACAGGGGAAAGCAGCAAGATCGATAGAGCGGGGCAAACTAAAAACAAATACCTCAGAAAGTGTGACCTTGGAAGGACACACACTGATCAAGTAAGCAGTAATGCGGCCATGCTCCAGGAGACGGACAGAAATACAAAGAGGAAGTGTAATAGGCTGTCAATCACAACAATACTCCAAAGGTTGTAAGGTATTAGTGTTTATTAGTTTTAAGTTTGGAAAATATAGTTAAAGTCTTAAAGAGTTCCACTTTGAGCTCCTGGTTCACAGCGGTCTTATTCTGTGTTCGTGGTAATCTTCCCCTTTCTAGGAAGTAGTGGCTCTCGGGAAAAACAAAACAAAATTAAGTATTTCTCTCACGGTTTAATTGGGAAAACCTTTCACCATCATGTGCCATTGTCACCATATCAGACTCCATGAGTGTTTACACGCCATGTAGTTTCTCTGCCTGTGCTTAGCAGTGCACCCCTTTCAGCCTATAATGTCACATTCCTCCTAAGGCTGACTTCATCAAACCTTCCCACCTCTCCGGCCACCCAGTGGTTGTTATAACGGTCAGTTGCCTGTGGCCATGGCCCTGGGTTAGGACTGCAGCAGTTGGGATCGCAGCGCCTTACTCCTTAAGGTCGCCGGGTGCTTATGGTATATTTTTAAGTTCCTGGAGACTTATTGCCCTGTCCTCCGCCTCTGCTCTCTCTTCATCCTTGTAGTGGTCCTCCAACCTCCTAGAATCAGTCACTCCATTCTTCTCTGCTTCAGGCACTCAACTACCCTCCACGTTCTCCTGCCCCATAGCTCTTGTGGTATCCATTGTTCCCAGACCTCCGTCTTCCTGTTGGTCGCTCCAATAAACAAGCATTGGCATAGTCAATAGGTCTCGCCTTTGGGACCTTATAAGTGTTTAGTTATCCAGCACAATATCCTGGGTGCAACAGCATCAAGTGTTGTGTTGCGTGGCTAAACACTTATAAGGTCCCAAAGGCGAGACCTATTGGCTATGCCAATGCTTGTTCTGTAATGTGGGTGGCTGTGGATTTTGGGCCTTTTCTCAGCTGTCAACTAGTGAAATCTATAAAACCTGCACATTTTTGAAAACTAGACAACCAAGAGAGTCCAGGGGTGTGTGACTTGGGTGGCTCGCTCTAGGTAGTTTTATCCAGAAGCCCTTGCAGACCTCAAATGTTGGCTAAAAACACACATTGTCCTTACATTTCGGTGATAGAAAGTTTTGGAGTCTGCAGGTAGTCACAAACTTCCTACCGCCCTGAGTTCCCACATGTCTCTCTAAAAGGACAGTACCCCACTTGTGTCGGTGGGCCAAGAGACTACCACACACAAGGCATTAAAGTGCTGCATGGAGATCAGCGATAGGGGTAGCTTCGGTATATGGGGCGTGCTCGGCCAAAATCCATGGCAACCTACCAACCATACATGTTTGAAAAGTAAACGCCCAGGGGATTCCAGGGTGGTGTGTCTTGTGTGGTTCTCAGTGTCCTGCAAATCTCAAACTTTCCCTAAAATCACACAAAGAGAGAAAAAACTAGGGCCCTGAGAGGGGAAAAAGTCCTAAGTCTATAAATCTGTTCGCAGAGCGGGGAGGATGGGTGGGCTGGTAAGGAATATGCGGCTAGATAGACTCTCTACCAGATAAAGCGTTACTGAAGGTAAGAAACTTGTTCATCTGATAGACTTCTAGATGCAGATTCCTTACCTTAGAATAAATACCCAGGCAATACCTCCCCTGGGGAGGGACTGCAAAACGATTTCCCTCTAGAAAGCCCTGCAGGACCGAGCGGGCAAAGTACCCGCTCTATGGACCTGACTGTCCAGGCAGTAGTGCTTGGTAAAAGTGTGTAGAGATGCCCACATTGCTGCCTGGCAGATATCCAGGACCAGAACGCCGCCTGCTAAAGCAGTAGTCACAGCCTTGGCTCTGGTAGAATGAGCATACAAACCCTTCTTGGCCAATGCATAGCAAATTTTGATACAGAGCACGATCCATCGAGAGATGGTCCATTTCTGTACCGCCTTCCCTTTCTGGGCTCCGACATACCCCACCAAGAGTTGTTCATCCACCCAGAACTCTTTTGCGTGGTCCAGGTAGAACGACAATGCTCTTTTTGGGTCCAGCCAGTGGAGTCGCTCCTCTTCCTTAGAAAGACAAGGTGGAGTGTAAAAGGTAGGCCCTGTGATGGACTGGCCTACATGAAAGGGAGCAACCACTTTCGGTAGGAAGGAAGCTCTAGTGCGAAGGAAGGACCAGCTTTGTCTGGGAAGATGTTGACATACGGAGGCTTAGATGACAAAGCCTGGGGCTCACTGACCCTCTGGACAGATATTATTTCCACTAGAAAGGCCGTCTTTATAGTAAGGAGCCTGAAAGGACAGTTGCGTAGCGGCTTGAAAGGAGCATACATCAGAAATGTCAGTACTAAATTTAGGTCCCACTGAGGCATGTTGAAGGGTGAAGGTGGGAACAAGTGTTGGAGACCTTTCAGAAACCAAAGCAGAGCCCTGCTGGGCAAAAGAAACAATACACAGAAGTTCCTGAGAGAGGTGGGTCAACCTGTTTTTTCTGCACAACATGCCACAAACTTGCGCCAACGGCAGGCATATACCCTCTTGGTGGAGGGATGTCTAGCTGCCAAGATGACATTACAGACTTTGGGCAGAAGGTCGAAAGCTGTTAACTGTCGCCACTCAATCTCCACGCATGGAGGCGGAACGTTGACAGATTTGGGTGGAGAACACTCCCCTGTTGCCACAGCAGAAGATCCTCCTGAAGGGGCAACCTGATCAGAGGACTGATGGCATGCTCAACAGCCCGGAATACCAGTCTCTCCAAGCCCAGTCTGGAGTCACAAGAATGACTTGGGCCCAGTTGTTCTTGATCTTCTTGAGAACGCTGGGCAGGAGTGGTATGGGCATAAAGGAGGCCTGAGCTCCACTTGACATGAAAAGCGTCTCAGAGTAAGAGCCGCCTTGGAAACTCCAGCGCGCAGAACTGCTGATACTGCACATTCTTGGCAGTGGCGAACAGATCTAACCAAGGTTCTAGCCACTGCTGAAAGAGACCTTGCACCACCACTGGTTGGAACTGTCATTTGTGATCCGCTAGGCATCTTCAGCTGATTTCGTCCGCTCTGGCCTTCAGAGATCCTGCCAGGTGTTGAACCACCAGGGAAATGCCCTGACATTCCAGCCATGTCCAGAGATGGAGGTCCTCTTGACAAAGGGTCCACAACCTCACCCTGCCTTATTTGCTGCAGTACCACATGGCGGTGGTGTCTGTGAATACCTGAACTAGCCTTGCCTTGATGGAGGGTAGAAAGGCTTTCAATGCAAGCGGATTGCTCTGAGCTCCAACAGGTTGATGTGGAGTACGGATTCCACCGGATGCCAGTGGCCTCTGATCTCTACCTCTCCCAGATGGCCGCCCAAGAGTGAGGCATCTGTCACTTCTATCGGATCTGGTCAGGGAAGGGAGAGGGGTCTACCAATGACCCAATCGCCATTTGTTAACCACCACTGCAGATATTTTACCCTCTGCGATCTGGACCATAGAGATTTCCCAGATGCAACACCCACTGGAACTTCAGGTCCCACTGCAGAGCCCGCATACGTCGGCGAACATGTGTCACAAGCAGGGTGAAGAAGGCCATGAGGCCCAGCAGCCTTAGAGTCAGTCTCACCCAAAATCGAGGATAGAGGCTGAAACATCTGTATCATAGCCTGCATATCCTAGACTTGCCATTGGGGAGGGTATGCCCAAAACTGCACTGTGTCATGTGTTGGCAGCCATCTTGTGACTCGGTAACCGAGTCACAAGAAAAGAGTATTTGAGAAGGGGTCAGGTGTGACTTTGGTATGTTGATAGTGAACCCCAGCGAGTGCAGGAAGTCCATCATAGTCTGGAGGTGGGAGATGACTGCCTGGGATGAGCCTGCTTAACAGCCAGTCATCAAAATAAGGGAAGATTGGCACCCCCTGAACTCCGCAGGTGAGCTGCAACCACCACCATCACCTTGGTGAACATCCGAGGGGCGCTGGTAAGGCCAAAGGGGAGCACAGTGAACTGAAAATGCTTGCGGTCTTGTCGTGTAGTTCCTATAGTACCCATGCAGGACCTGCGCGTTTGTATAACATAAGCTGTGGGCTTGGTGGCAGACTGACTCTGTGCACCCTCACTGCGTATGTTAGATTGTTTTGCAATAGCTAGCTCACAGTGCCACTAGGATCTCCTCTTATCGGGGAGAGATTAGTTTCTGGCAACCTTGGATCATGACAACCCAAATTCCTCAATCGTGGAAACAATATACTACTTTTCGCTCAGTCACTCGTGCTTACTTATTCGGTTTGTCTCCGAGAGTTACACAGAATAAACAGTCTGGGCGTTTCAATAAGTATTTATTGAACAGTTGTTATTCTAGTGTAAAATGTATGTGCTGCGGCAACCAGCAGACAATAGCAGAGATATATTATCAGCAGTACGATAAAAGCAAAGGGATAGAACAGTTCTACCATATTGCAATAATCATGGACACATACATGAATATAAAAAATATGAAAAGTGCGCGTACTCCTACGATGCCTAACTAGATGTACCTGAGTGTACCTAGCATATGTGTAGGTCTAAAAGCCTAAGAGCCAAGAATCCTTCTAGGATTTAGTCGAACCCCCATACCTGAATAGAGAGTGTGGGACCCCGTCCTGGTCTCGAGTTGGACACCCCGCAAGGGCTGTGTCAGTCCGCTGTTAGCTGGAGCAACTGCATGCAGGAGCCTCAGCGTCTCTGATCAGTGTGTCAGCATGGAAGTCTCGGTTCCCTCTGTCTTACCGGGGCAAGATGTGGTGTATTTATACCCTAAAGAGTCTCGGTCCTCAGTATGGATTGTATTGGTCTGTCGTTCGACTTGAGGAAGACGTCAGGGGTGAACTTTGTACATACATATTATGCAGGTGGTGTATTTCTAGAGAGCCATGCATAATTGAGTACAGTGTGGGCCTGTGTTTGGGAAAAACCCTGCTGTATTCAAAACCACAGGATAGATAACGTTCAGCCCTCAGAGCACTTTGTGTACTAGTGGGGACCAATGTAGGTGAAAGATCATGCCTATATAAGGAATCATGACTGTAATAGGACTTGTACAGTTATGACCGTAATAGGGCATATGCGGCTTTGACCATAATAGGGCAAGTACAAATATGACCGTATTAGGGCAAATATGAATACGTCCATTTTAGGGCATATATGAACGGGTCTACATTAGGGCCTCTATACGGGACATAACACCCACTCCTCTTCCGAACTGGATGACAATGACCATACTTAAAATCTGGACAATTTAAAAACATTTTAAAAGCAAGTAAAAACGTGGTTTTAAAATTGTTAAAAAAAAACTTCAAAAATGTTACAATTCAGCTATTTCCAATTGCCACTAAAAAAGAAATGTCTATTTTGTTTCTCTATATAAGTTGCTTCACTCAAAGCGGAAGAAGGCCATGCTTTTCTCAAGCGAAAGTGTCAATTTAGGAAATGTTCCAAATTTGCTCGCTTATTATGAAAACGAGTGGAGAAGCCGAATTCTTTCCCAGGACGCGATGAGCCAATTCGAGATTGAGTGTCCTGGCTGGGAAGCACAATATTATCGGTGTTATCTGCTGCAGACGACAAATCCAACGCCTCACAGAGAACGTCAATCGCACATAGATGGAATGTAGTACTGCCAACAGTCGGTGCTGTGGCAGCTTGTGCGGCAGTTGTAACCTGGGTGCCTGTGGAGGAGTCACCTAACCCAGCAGGAGCAAACGGCACCTGTGGATTCTCCAGGAATGCATTCATCAGAATCGGAAGACACTGGGGACAACGCAGAGCATGGGCCTTTATGGGGTCCAGCATTGCATCCGTGTCCGGAGGCGCATCTGATGGAAACGTTAGACAAAGATCCAACGTGCATTCTTCTCCGCAAAACAGGCATCGAAGAACAGGTAAGATGCAGTCTACCCAGACTGGTCGAAAGGATAGAAACCAGGAGGCATTGAGTTCTCGCAGGCAAGAAATGCCCAGAAGTTGTGCCATGCGTTCACGGTATTTCCGCTCCTGGAGCATGTTCGCCATTCCCTCGGGAATTGGGCCGTCCATTGCGTAGCAGCAGTATTATGAATAGGACCCCTGCAACCAGCAATAGGAAAAGCGGGAATCCTCCAAATACGCTTCCCAATACGGAGTGTATAAAATTTGGGATTACTCCGAGGACTGTCTGAAAGGTGCTTAACAGTCCTGACCCTATGGTCTTAAATAGGTGTACAATACCGCTCGTATCAGACATATTGAAGATACGTCCCACCATTTCTACGAAATGAAAGGGGCAGTTTGTACGTATAAGCGCCTGTATCTCAGTCGAGGTCCTTACAGCTTGAAGTTCATAGGTTTCTCGAGCGGAGGTTAAGGGCACGGGTTGCTGTAAAAGCATGGCTTGCAGTCTGCTCAGAGTATCAAATTGTATGAAAGAAACGTTCAGCGAAGGCCATAACGGCGCCTCCCTGACTGTGTTCAGTGGTGGAAACAATACTTGCATACAGCAAGTAACCCTGGAGTTAACAGTGACCAGATATTCGACGCCCGGAAGCATCCCACAGCAACCTTGATCATTTAGCATCAAGTAACTCCCATTTGAGAGCAGCTCGAAAACTGGCGTGATCACTGCAGCTGGGGTCCCAGTCATGTGACACAATAGGTTCGCCACTGAACCGTTACAGGCTCCGTGTAGTGAAATATCCTGACACATGAGAGAACCGCTTAAAGCGTTCTTGCAGTTTGTACCACTCAGATACACTTCTCGATCCCCATTCCGGCATCGATATCTATATGGTAACTCCCAAGTTTCCTTAATGTAACCCTTACCCATCTTTTCATATTTGCCTGCCTGCCTTTGCTCAAGGCAATATTGAAACTGAAACGTAGTGACCGGCAGAGTTATTTGGCCATGAATTAGCCATTCAGTTGATGGTGATTCGGCTACAGTGAATGGTAACCTTTCCAGTTTCTCAATACGCAGCATTGTATATTTGGCTCCCCTTTGTGCCATTTCTGTCTGTTTATCAGTTAGATTGTATTCTGAAAACAGAGACGTGGTGTTTATAAACGCCAGGGCACATAGCCTGCACGCAAAGATTGTAGCGTCCAGCTTAGCATCATAATAGAACGTAGCTGAGATTGCCCGTGTTGTAACAAGGCCAGATCTTGTTCTAATATGTCGATTGCCGAAGACACAATGTTGCCTAAGGAGTAAATCCTGGAGGTCAAAGTTGTTAACCCATTATCCACTACAGCTAATGCCTTTTCTAAGTTAATACGGTCTATTTCCCGTATTCTTTCTGCGGCCTCTTGTTGGGATATTTTCCAGTTTTCATTATAATGAGCATAAAGGCCAGCATATATGAAACGTTTCTGATGTGTTTTCCTTGGACCTAGTAGGAAATCCCTAAGGTCTACATCAGGTGTGAGTAAGGTCAAGTGATGTTTTACTTCTGTGAGTGTTGAGGTCTCTAGCCAATCAAGGCACAACTTCCCAACACTATAGGATGTCACTACCCCTGGGTGTTGTCTTTGTACGTAGCGAGTATCTGGCCTATGGATACTAAACCCTTCGGTTGTATTCATAAATCTCTGTTGACAGGTGTTTGTGTCAATGGGCCAAATCAGCCATTTCGTCCAATCAGGATCTGATCTGTTGTACTGGAGAATGTCATCTAATCCTACCCCTTGTGTAGTTGAATTCTGCCCCCCACCCATCTGTGATGGTTTAGGAAACCCGGGTGAGTTCAGTTCCTTGTTCTTGGCTAGTCCAAGACAGGATGTCTGTTGCACAGTTTCATTCAGAAAGATCATCTGCTGTGGAATGAGGCATGCTCTAAAAAGCGCTTCTATTCCCTGGACTTGCCAGTCCCTAGAACCCCAGATCGATTTTAAATCTATAGTGTTCTTCCATAGGTCGAAACCCTGTGTAGACAACTGTGGCATAAAGGAAGCAGAGTAAATATGTTTGGTGTTTGTTAACATAATTTTCTGAGCTGAAATTTTCGCCACTTTATAATAAAATGACTTCGGGTCGGATGTGTTAAACCCTGAGAAGTATGTGAATTTCTGTGCAAATGCCTGTGAACTACCTTTCGGTGGTCTTGGGCAGTGTTCCCACTGGTGGTACTCAAATACATTTCTAGGTGTTGTAGATTTGTGCAAGAAATGATGACCATATTGCTGGTAACAGTACAATGTATCATAATCTGAAGTACCCTCTAACATTTCATTGTTCGGAAATGCGGCAATTTGTTCTAAATCAGACATCATAGCATTTACAGTTTGTGTCCCAATCATCAGAAAATGTACTGGAGGTAATGATATCACTTAAAGAAATTTTAAATACATGTTTTAGCTTTAAAAGTTCAGTCGGACCGAATACATCATAATCAATCTTGTCCCATACTATACCGTCTGGTATAGGAACTGCTTTAATGTTCACTGAACACAAGTCTCTTGGTTCACGATGTGAGGACTGGTGTGGTTTTAAAATCAAATTGACTCTTTGGGCTGTAGAGCTCTGCTGGAGATATCGTCCATTAATAAGCATACTAAAAGTTATAATTAAACCTAGCCAGAAAAGAAAAAGAAAATCCCAGTGATATACCATAGTTCAATCCAAGGTGACACCAGGTAAGTCTTTCAAAAAAAGTTCAAAAAGTCAGTGAGTTTCTGTTTGAGTGATTTTTTTGGCTGGCGTCGTTTTCGGCTTGCTTGGATCCAGTGAAAACGTATCAAAGTTCATGAAATAGCCAGAAGCAGTTCGATCAATTGTTGGAATTGCATCGGGATTTGTTGAAATTGGATTTTGCTCTTGACGAGGCATGTTGACGTAGATGTCAGTAGTCGGTCTGATTGCAACTTGGTTGTTAAGTTGATTTTCTTCTTGTTGAAGTGGAACGAGTTCCATAGCATTGTTGCTTAGTCCTTCATTTCGTACAGGTGGCTCTTCGAACGTGAGGAGTCTTTCTGTTTGGACTTCTTGGATTGTAGCGAGAGGAGGGCGTCTGCTACTGTGGAGTCCACGAGGCCTACTGTTTAGTATCGGCCACATAGTGTGGTTTGATTAAGTCGATTGAGACGAATCTTTTCTCCTTTTTCCCGGCAAGAGGCGGCAGAAGTACAGTTCGTGTGCCTTGGATTGCTAGGACCTGTACAGGCTTTCTGTAGGATGGCCCAAATTCTTTCTTGTCAGCAATCTTTTCTCTGACCAGATCTCCGATTTTTGGGATCCAGACAGGTCTTGCCGTTACTGCCTTGACTTCCTCAGTGGCGGTCTGTTTCTGGAGCACGTTACTTTGTTGTGTTCTGGATTTATTTAGATCCTGTAAAACAGCCAAACGATCATGGATATCAAATGGTTTTTCATCCGCCACTGTGCCTTCACAATCAAGATCAGGTACCCACATTCTTGTCCCAAATAGAACCTCGTAAGGAGTGACACCCCTAGAGAGCTTCTTGGCTGATTGTTTATTGCTCGTTGTACCCCATAAAGGTGATCGACCCATCTACCGCCCTTGCCTAATACCCTAGCTGTTAAAGATTGCTTTAAGTCACAGTTTTTCCTCTCCACAACGGAATTTCCCCCAGGATGGTACGGAGAGGAGTACAGCAATGCTACGCCCATTCCTTCCATGGCCTCTTTGTAAGCCCGAGAGCTAAACGCCGGGCCACAGTCAGAATGTAACGTGCCAACTGCGTATGTGCCGATAAAGACTCACAAATCTTTTATAACAGTTCGAACGTCAGCTGAGCACTGAGGCCAGACCCATAGGAATCTAGAGCAGGAATCCACTGCAACCATGATATATTTCTTGCCCCCATCAGATTGTAGGGGTCCGCAGTGGTCCAAATATACACATGCGAGAGGTTTGTCTGATTTCAGCAATGGTGTCTGCGCTGGGCGTGTTACGGTGGAACCTTTCATCTGCTGGCAGATGTCGCACTTTAAGACATAGTCTTTGGTCTGCTTTGTTAACCCTGGCCACCAGTAGCGCTGTTTCAGTAAAGAAATAGTCGCTGTGACTCCTGTATGCGCAGAACCCAAACCCTCGTGTGCTGCTAAAATTAAGCCTTGCCTACGATCCATATTTGGTATTACTCTATCCCCCACTCCAGGAATCTGAGCATATGGAATGTTTTATGCATCTAACTTGTAGGAGTACTTGAGTGGAAATTTTTCAGGTGCTGCTGTGCTGCCTTTGCGTGAAGCATTGACAGCTACCATAATCTCGCCGTCTATTCTCGTCTTTGAACGAGTGATTGCAGCTACGGAAGCCGTGCGAACAGCCCCCTTTGCGGCTTCATCAGCCAATGAATTCCCTTTAACGTGAACGCCATCACGCTGATGACTCAGTGTATGTATCACGTGAGCCCTTGGTAGTTCGTTTCTCAACTCCACTACCTGTTCCCATAGCATTTTATGCTTAATTGTGCCACCTTTTGCATCTTTTTTTTATAACAGATTTTATTCATCAAATGACAAATGTAGAGCAGGGCACTGTAACCCAGCGACCTCTGCACAATCAGTACAAAGCATCATGACTTTGACTTTTCAAGAACGAAGCAAGGATACAGAAAAAGCAATACATATGAAGACTACCCTTTAGAAACCCCCCCCCCCCCCACTTCCCAGTCGCACGGACACCTACTAGACCCAACAAGAACCCGGCATTGTCCCACACCACCCGCACCCACCCATTTGTATATACAGTCTATCAGCATTGGCATCGGGGCACCCTCAATCTGGATTAGGGGGCCCCCCGCAACGACCGGCTCCAGCAACAACCCCCGGTAATCAGCCCACCGCTTCCAAATTTTAAAATACTTCTGCGGGCACCCTCTAGCCGTGAAAATAGGGAGCTCTAAGCCCATACAAAAGTCCAGGCCCCTCTTCCAGACCGACACCAAGGGTGGCGTAGGCGCCTTCCACGCCTTGGCTAAGTCTCTTTTTGCCAACGTGAACCCCAACAACATAAGATGGCGTTTATAAATGTTGCCCCCAATCCCTTCCATGACATGTAGCAATACTAATTTCGGCGACCGGGGCAGATCCCAGCCCAGCACCTCTGAGAGGCAGGACATCACCCCTCTCCAGAACTGTGCCAGGGAAGAACAATGCCAAACAGTATGCATCAGGGTCCCTTCCTCCCGTTCACATCTCAGGCATACCGGGGAAGTCACCATACCCGCCCTCCACAACCGGACTCTGGTGAAGTAGACCCGATGGAGATACTTGAACTGGATTAGACGTAGGCGTATCGCTATAGCCACCCCCCGCGGGGAGGCCAGCGCCTCCGTCCAGTCCTCCTCATCTAGCGAGCCAACATCCCCCTCCCAGGCCTCTCTACATTTTTGCAATGTGGGGGAGCTGTGCGTTACTAGGGACTGATAAATCTTAGATATTTTGTGGTCCTGAAGATCCCCCATAAACACCTTGGCTTCTACCGGACTGAATTCCGCCAGTGACTCTAGGCCCACTAAACTGGGGGAGAGGGCGTGGCGAAACTGGAGGTATTTATAGAATTGGGATCGAGGCATGTGAAATTCGTTTTATAGGTCCTGAAACGACTTAAGGATTAGCCCCCTCATGACATCCCCAAGGGAAGAGATCCCGATCCTGTCCCAGCCCTGAAACCCTGATAGAGTTGCTAGATGTGGCAAACGACCATTGTTCCACAAGGGGGTCTCCCAGGTCAGCGTGTTCCACCACCCCATCCGCCGCAAGGCTTGTCGCCAAATCTGGAAGACCACCTGGGTCGCCGACGGCAGGGCCCTACGTATTGGTGCAGAATACAGAGTCGTGTGGAGAGAACGATCCCCCATGAGACGCCGCTCAACCGCGTAGGCCGGGTCCTCCCTACCCCCATACCACCACTCATTTAAGATGAGTAGATGTGAGGCCATGTAATAGGATCAAATATCAGAGGTCGCCAAGCTGCCACAATACGTAGAGATGAAACATGTTCGTAGGGTGACTCTCATCGCACCTCCTGTCCATAGGAATTGCCCCAAGGCTGAATTAACCTGCCTGAACCATCTAGGGGGGATCGGGTAGGGATGATTCTGCAACTGGTACAGTAAACGAGGAAGCGCGACCATCTTAAATATGGCCGATCGGCCATAAATAGACAAAGGCATGCGCGACCACACCTTCAAATCCTCCCGAGTGCGTTCCCATACCGGAGCTAGATTCTTCTCCCAGGCTGCCGCGGAAGAGTCCGATAGGAATACCCCAAGGTATCTCATGCCATCAGTAACCACCCGAACCGACGCAGCCCAGTCGCCCACCTCCGCCGTATTCCCCAGAAGCCATAACGTAGATTTGCTGGGATTCAGATAGAGGCCAGATGATTCCCCAAAGATCTGCATGATGCGAAGCAGCCGCGGGCCAGTCTGATCTACATTTGTAAGAAAGAACAATACGTCATCGGCATATAATGCAATACGGTCTGACAACCCGTGCGCCCACTCAAAGCCTATCACTTGCGCATCCATACGTACCCAGGCAGCCAACGGCTCGACCGCCAAAGCAAACAGATACGGAGACAGCGGGCAGCCCTGCCGGGTGCCCCGCCCAATAGATAAAGTAGAGGAAGTAGAGCCAGCGACCCGTACCGACGCAGTAAGATCAGTATAGAGCAGGGACAGGTAGGACAGAAAACGCGGGCCGAGATTCAATCTACGGAGAAGAGCGAAGAGATACACCCAACTAAGGGAATCGAATGCCGGTCCATATCCGCTAACAGCAGTGCCGCCCGGTCGCAACGTCCCCGTATGGCCGCAAGAGCCACTTGTGCTCGGCGTATATTGTGTCGAGTCGCCCTCTGGGGCATGAACCCGGATTGATCAGGGTGAACAAGAGTGGTGATGTGGGCCCGCAATCGGTTAGCCAATGACCTGGCCAATATTTTGGCTTCTACATTTAGGAGCGAGATGGGGCGATATGAGGCATGCCGGTCCGGGGGTCTGCCCGGTTTATGGAACACCACCACCTCAGCATGTCTCCAGTCCCGCGGGAGGCAACCCCGCTCACGGGACTCTTCTACCACCCCTAGGTAATGGGGTCCTAGCTGCAAAAAGAATTTCTTAAAGAACTCACAGGGGAACCCATTGGGCCCCACCTTTTGCATCTTTGAACCCGTTTTGTTCCCAATTATGTAAGTATTCATTGTACGACTGTACACAGTAAAAGGAATCACACACAATCAGTGTGGGGAATTCGTGTTCCGTATTCACCAGTGCCAGTATAAGTGCTTTTAATTCTGCCAACTGAGCCGTGCAGTCTCCTAGAGATTGCGTTTTAGTGCAACTCGGATGGAACTTTCCATCGTGCATGCGACCTTTAACAATCGCACACGCCGCGCGGTTGAGCAGATCCGTCAGTGTAAATAATATATTCATACTTATCTAGAGGCAAAATCTCATTTGGTAGAGGATATTCTTGTTCGTATTGCAGAAATGCTTGTGTTTTTAAACTTGGATCAAAACTGTATTCAACATCCGTTGCAGTAAGAGAATTAGCCCATTGTATCCATCTTGGATGTAAGGCTTTCGCATTTGGAATGCTAGCTTTTGTAACAGCTTCTAAAGCTGGTACTGGGGTCACGACAATTATGCGTTTACCCTGAGCCAGAGCTCTTTCTCTTGCTACAGCGGTCTGCACTGCTGTCAGGATTTTTTCTGTTGAAGTGAAACGCATCTCTGCGTTTGTGTACAGGTGTGATTTGTATGCGATTGGTACCGTTTCGCCTTCATTAAAAGTCAAATAAGTGTACCCGCTATGACTCGGATCACTAAGTTGCGTACGTTTACGCGTGTCTGTAAATGTTTAGAAGGTATCATGTCTTCCTGTAGGGAACGCAGGATATTTGTATGTTCCTGTGTCCATTGTCTGACTGAAAAATCAGGTTTGATTAAGTCGTAGAAAGGTTTTACTCTTTCTGCGTAATCCAAAATGTATGTTCGACCAAAATTTAGGAATCCCAGAATTGATTGTAAATTCTTTAATGATTTTGGAGGTTGGAGCAGCGCACACTTTTCTAAAAAGTTAGCTGCTAGGCTTTTTCCTTCACTTGACAGCTCGTATCCTAAAAATAGGACACTGAGGTGAGCATGCAATTTTTGATTTCTTGAAATTAAACTTATAGCCCTCAGAGGCGAATCCCATAATAATGGTGCTCACCCTGGTCAAGTGCCTCGGTAAGTCATCGTCCGTCAGATAAATATCATCCACATAGGACAATGCTTCTTCATTCAAATTTTGGAGTAACTCCGTTACTCTTGCTGAAAATACCCCGGGGCTGTTTTTATACCCTTGGGCTAGTCGACAAAATTGTCGCTGGGACCCTAACGCACTGAATGCTGTCAGATACCTGCTTTCAGGCGCTATATTTTGGCAGAAAAATCCATTTGAGATATCAAGTGTTGTTTTGAATTTTTTGCGCACAATGTTATTCATTAATGCGGCACTGTGTGCATTTTGAACTGCAAATGTCTTTGTGCAAGTGTTTAAATGTCTGTAATCCAAAACTAAACGATGTGTTGTCAGGTTTCATTACGGGAAACAAAGGATTGTTCATAGGTGAAGTACAATTTTCTATCACCCCCTGGTATTCTAGTTGACCTAGGATCTCCCTGACTTGTTTTTAGCTTCCTGCTTTATAGGGTATTGCCTTTGAGCATTTGGGGAAACTTTTAACGGGATCACGTGGTGGGTTGAATACTCATCCCAACCAACATGATTTTTAGACAGCGCGGCAGAAGTAACGATAGCTCGCCAGAACCTGAAGGAATTTCTGGTGACAGCGGAGTTGAGTGAGTATATCACGGTGGAAACACCTGATACTCGGGTAAGTGTCACACATAAGTTACATGAGATAACACTCCGGCTGGAGGGGGACAAGCCCAGGAAAATTAAAGGTCTCTTTTGGAAAAATCTGTCATCTGGCTTTTCGACAGACCCCCTCCTTGATGGATGGAACCTGCACCCCCCTGCCCCCCAGCGCCTTGAGACCCTTACGGGTGAGTAGTCGCGCTTTAACAAACCCCTGATTGATTGATTGATTGATATTCTATTAGCAGAACAAGACTGCCCGCCAGCATTGTTAAAGTCCTCATGACAAATTGTGTCAGGTTTCTGTAGATTTTAATTAAATCTTTGTGTTGTACTAGTAAGTCTGGCTGTGGCATTGTGTTAATGCCAGGATGCAGTGTTGAAGCCGCTTGTATTGGCCATGTGGCGAGCTATCGTTACTTCTGCTGCGCTGTCTAGCATCGTCAGAGCCCATTCCCCGTTCAGAAGCTGTGTCCTCAGAATTCTGGGCATGTCTGATCTTGAGACCTGCTACCTTCTTCTTTTTGAACTGAGGTTTTGATTTTTGTTTATCTTCTTTTTTAGGTGCGTAGTCCGCAGCGCGTTGCGTGTCTCTGGACTTTGTACGCTCCTTTGACCGTCCTTCCCTCTCGGAGTTTTTGATGAAGCCTGAAAGGAGCGAGTATCAGTATCCTGATACCTGTCAGGTTTTTTAATATTATCCCTATTCCTGAGGTTATACCTCCTTTCAGAGGGCTCCTGTTGAGGAGACCTACCTCTGGATTGAGATCTGCTGTCTTTAGACTTTTGTTGTTTTTTATTTTCCCACTTCTGTTTAGAAGAAGTAGGCGTCTGCTTTGTAGTGTCCTTTTCAGGACTGCCCACCAGTTGTGGTTTTAATGCTTTCCCACCTAAACTGTCTCTGCCTAGTTCTGCATATGCAGTTTCAATTATTTTGGGTAGTTCGTGTTGATGATCCTCTGGACTGAACTCCCTTCGGCGTTGGCGGATCGCCACTGAAGCTGCTTCCCCCTTAATGTTAGCTAGTATTATGGCTGATACCTGGTCAAAGTTATTTAGTAACTTCATCCCTAAGTTAAGGGCAGGTTCTGCTCCGTACTCATTTTGTATCTGTCTCAATACGTCTGGCACTACTGCTAAGGACGGGATACCATGTGTTCTGGTATATATGGCAGCAAAGACTGAACCCCAAGAGGTGCTGTCCTCTACTTGTGGTGTGATCCCCATGGGCAAGCAGATTGTTAGAATTCTGTGTTTTTCATAGGTGGTAGTATTCGGGAATACTACCTCAAGCTGAGATTTTCTGAGCTATCCAGAATGGTATTTGTTCGCGTTTTGCTGGCATTTTGCCCATTACCGCGTGTAATGTTTGTGGAGTAATTTTATTTCCTGTACCCTGAACTGGAGTACTGTTTGCTGCACCTGCTGGTGCAGGCTGGATTGTTAAAGTCCTCATGACAAATTGTGTCAGGTTTCTGTAGATTTTAATTAAATCTTTGTGTTGTACTAGTAAGTCTGGCTGTGGCATTGTGTTAATGCCAGGATGCGGTGTGTAAGCCGCTTGTATTGGCCATGTGGCCCCGTCTCCTCCGAGAGGGCCTAATCTTACTCTTTGTTGTACGTGGGGTAGGGCGCCTTTAAACCAGTAAAAATGTTCCTGGTAAGTGAGTGGAATTTCTATGTCCTCAAACGGAGCATATTCCGCTGGTGCATCTCCTGCTATGTAGTAGTGAAATGTCTTTGTTATGGCATTCGCTGCTGGGAATGTAACCCATGAATAGAATACCTCTGTTTTGTTTGATTCGTGTGCCTCAATCACGAAAACTACTATGCCACCCGTGGCTGGTAAGCCATTTTCTAATAGTCTTATGGTGACTGTCCTTCTGAATTTTGGTGCAATTTGTATTGCATCCTCAGGATCTTCTTCTCCTGTTAAGAGATTCAGATCAACTCTTTGGTCCCCTGCCTCGTTATCAGACATGTTTAGAGGAAGAAGTGTTCAAAGGGAACTAAGATGAGGTGTTATGCACAATTTAGGAACTAAATGTCCTTCAAGCTTGAATAACCAACAGCCAATAAATAGTATTTTCGTACTACTCAGCTGCGGCGGAGTTTGTGCCCACCCACTCCAGACTTCTCTGGGGTTTTGTGAGTAGGTTCTCTGAGAATAGCACGACTGAACTACTCAGATTCTACTGTTAAATAAGTACCAAACCAACGTTGGTGGAACCGTCGTGATCGGTCTGCGGTCGACCGTTCTGAACTCTGCGGAGGGAGTGGCACTAACAGATGACCAGGCCATTGCAGAGAGGTTTAGACCATGTTACTCGACATTGTACTCCTCGCGTGGCTCGGGCTCCGAAGCTGAAATATTGGACTACTTGTCTCATATTAAGCTGCCATGGCTGACTGACACACATCGTGAGTTTTTGATGCGGCCGATAGAGAGGGAGGAAATACTCCTTGCGTTATCTACTATGAGAGCCGGTAGTGCTCCCGGAATAGATGGTCTAACGGTGGCATTCTACAAGGCGTTTCTGGACCTCTTACTGCCACACCTGACTGCATTATTCGAGGATATGTGCGTTTCTGGCTCAATGCCACCCTCAATGAGAGAGGCGGTAATTGTGGCCATTTTGAAACCGGGTAAACCCCCTGAGGAATGTTCGTCATATCGTCCCCTTTCCCTCCTCAACGTCGACACCAAGATCTTTGCAAAGATTTTAGCCAACCGTCTGGTGCCCCTGGTACCCATCCTAGTCGCACTGGAGCAGGCGGGGTTTGTCCCGGGTCGTAATATCACCTACAATTTACGTACAGTTTTTGGGGCGTTGCAACACACTATCCTGGAGTTGCGCGCAGCAGCGGTATTTCTTGATATGGAGAAGGCATTCGACTCTGTTGAATGGCCCTTCATGCGGCAGGTGCTGACACGTATGGGCTTAGGTCCGGTCTTTTTGCAGTTGCTAGGAGTGCTCTATAGCTCGCCTTTGGCACGTATTAAAATTGGAGACTTGGTAACGGAACCAATATTTATTTCGCGGGGCACGAGACAGTGCTGTCCGCTCTCGCCGATTCTCTACGCACTTGTCACGGAGCCCTTAGCTTGCGCGTTGCGGGAGTACCATGGGCATAAGGGCATTCGCATCCCAGGATATAATCTCATAGTTTCGGCCTATGCAGATGACACGCTACTCTATGTGCGTGAGCCCGAACGCCATCTCTCCTCTGTATTACGTGAGGTGGTGCTTTTTGGAGGAGTTTCGGGGCTTCAGGTTAATTGGTCTAAGTCCCTCGTGTTCCCCCTCACGCCGTCTACGTTACAATTTGACCTGGACTATCCACTCCAATGGACGTCGGACTCCGTGAGGTATCTTGGAATACAAGTGCACTCCGACTCGGAGGTGGTTTTTAGAGATAATTATGGAGTATTGGTGAGCAAGCTGGAAGACGATATAGAGCGTTGGATTCGATTACCGTTGACGCTGTTAGGTAGGATTTCAATAATGAAAATGGTAGTTCTCCCTCGATTCCTGTTCCTTTTTACGAACATTCCGATGGTCCTCCCTGGCAAATTCTTCAAAACACTTACGACACTGATGGTCAAATTAGCTTGGGCGGGCAAACAGACGAGAGTCAAATGGCAAATTCTTACCCTACCTTACCACATGGGTGGATTGGGGGCGCCGGACTTTGACTTTTATTACAGAGCTGCTCAATGCGCCCATGCTCAACTCTGGATACACGGCTCACCTGATATCCCTCACCTGCGCATTGAGCGGGAGGTTGCTGCCCCGAGCCCGCTCCCCATGTTACTCTTCGCGCCCACAGATCGCAGGACTGGCATTCTAGATTCGATTAACGCAACTAATCACGCCTGGCACCATCTTCTGAAGTTGCAGGCTGGGGCCCTACTGTATTCACCTTTGGCGCCTCTTGATTGGTGCCACTGGTTGTTGCCATGTAGAGATGGTGGTGTAGTCCGCGAGCTTAATTCCATTGAGGTCCATACTATAGGCGACTTGTTTGTGGGTGGAATAATGAGACTGGGACTCCATTGCTGAAGGGTTAGATGCGCCCTCACTCCTCACTAAATTTCAATATCATAGGATAAGACACGCATTATTGCAACTGCTAGGCACTGACCTGACTGAGCCGCCGGAGGTGACCGCTCTCTCCCTGATCATAAAGACGCAAGCCACGACGGGAATGGTCTTTAAGATTTACAAACACGCTATGTCATATAGAGCAAACCACTACACTAAAGCCCGTTTAGCTTGGCAACTCGACCTGTCTACGGAAATAGACGATGACATGTGGTTATATTGCTGCCAAAACATAAAACGAGTTTCCCTTAATGGTAGACACTGTCTAATTCACTTTAAGTTCCTAAATAGGGTCTATTATACTCCCGAAAGACTATGTAGATACGGGCTCCGTGAGAGCTCGCGTTGTGCACGATGTAGTGAGCAGGTAGCTGATTTTGCTCATCTAGCATGGCTCTGCCCGGGGGTGGCTGAGTTTTGGAGACAGGTGTTCTTGGAATTGACAGCTATAACTGGGCAGGAGCTTCAGCCGGACCCGGCTCTAGCGCTTATGGGCTTCTTGAAACCATTGCCTAAGGGGCTGCGTAGGCTGGTTGACATGGGACTGCTCATGGCAAAGCGAAGGGTGGCCATTTGCTGGTTAAGGGGCCCTCTACCTATGCTATCCCACTGGGCTTCTGACATGATATATTGCTCTACTCAAACGGAACATTTCAGCGATCTCCTTCTTCCCCGCAATAGACCCAAGAATTTCTGGACACTGTACAATACGTATAGGGCCAATAAAAATACTGAGGCTGGGGGCACGACGAGTGGTGTATGGCTTTAATTCTTTTGTCTTGATTCAGCCTCTACTATGCTATAAATTGGAGAGTGTGAGTTGCACTTGGTTCAACGCTGTGAGGGCAAGTAGGGGAATGAGTTCTAGTTGATCGGCCACCTGCAGTATGTATACCCAAGACCTCTCTGATTGATTCCAACCTGCGTGTATATTCTCGAAGTATCATCTACGTTGTTGATAAAAGCTTGGTGTGTAGCCCTGTTGCACTTTGTACCTGCAGTAATTTTATCTAATCAACTGTCATTGTAAGGCCATGATAATTGTAATGTGTCGACATCCTGTTGTATCGCTCGCATCTGATGCTCCTTTGTTCTTGTTTAAATGCAATAAAGAGATTAAATAAAAAAATAAAAAACCAACGTTGGTGGCGCCATGTTGTGTAGTTCCTATAGTACCCATGCAGGACCTGCGCGTTTGTATAACATAAGCTGTGGGCTTGGTAGCAGACTGACTCTGTGCACCCTCACCGCATATGTTAGATTGTTTTGAAATAGCTAGCTCACAGTGCCACTAGGATCTCCTCTTATCGGGGAGAGATTAGTTTCTGGCAACCTTAGATCATGACAACCCAAATTCCTCAGAATCGTGGAAACAATATACTACTTTTCGCTCAGTCACTCGTGCTTACTTATTCGGTTTGTCTCAGAGAGTTGCACAGAATAAACAGTCTGGGCGTTTCAATAAGTATTTATTGAACAGTTGTTATTCTAGTGTAAAATATATGTGCTGCAGCAACCAGCAGACAATAGCAGAGATATATTATCAGCAGTACGATAAAAGCAAAGGGATAGAACAGTTCTACCATATTGCAATAATCATGGATACATACATGAATATAAAAAGCATTATGAAAAGTGCGCGTACTCCTACGATGCTTAACTAGATGTACCTGAGTGTACCTAGCATATGTGTAGGTCTAAGAGCCAAGAATCCTTCTAGGATTTAGTCGAACCCCCATACCTGAATAGAGAGAGAGTGTGGGACCCCGTCCTGGTCTCGAGTTGGACACCCCGCAAGGGCTGTGTCAGACCGCTGTTAGCTGGAGCGACTGCATGCAGGAGCCTCAGCGTCTCTGGTCAGTGTGTCAGCATGGAAGTCTCGGTTCCCTCTGTCTTACCGGGGCAAGATGTGGTGTATTTATACCCTAAAGAGTCTCGGTCCTCAGTATGGATTGTATTGGTCTGTCGTTAGACTTGAGGAAGACGTCAGGGGTGAACTTTGTACATACATATTATGCAGGTGGTGTATTCCTAGAGAGCCATGCATAATTGATGAGTACAGTGAGGGCCTGTGTTTGGGAAAAACCCTGCTGTATTCAAAACCACAGGATAGATAACGTTCAGCCCTCAGAGCACGTTGTGTACTAGTGAGGACCAATGTAGGTGAAAGATCATGCCTATATAAGGAATCATGACTATAATAGGACATGTACAGTTATGACCGTAATAGGGCATATGCGGCTTTGACCATAATAGGGCAAGTACGAATATGACCGTATTAGGGCAAATATGTATACGTCCATTTTAGGGCATATATGAACAGGTCTACATTAGGGCCTCTATACGGGACATAACGGCCTACGATGAAACGCAGATAACGTCTGTGGGCAACCTGGTAGGGATGTGGAAGTATGCATCCTGCAAGTCCAACGCTACCATCCAGTCTCCCGGGTCCAGGGCAGACCGGATTTGAGTGAGCATGAGACACCAGAAGCAGATGAGGTGTGGGTCTGTCACCGACATTTTCCGGTTACAAGCACCATAGGGCTTAAACCCTCCTTCCACGTAGACATCCCTGCTACACTAGGAGACAGTGTCTAAAAAAATCTTCTACAAAAGGTCGAAAAATGTCAGTCAAAAAGTGACTAGGGTAGCTCTTCTCCAGATCTGCGCTGACTGGTGCGGAAAGAAATGACCCTCCTCCAGGAAGGTATTGCTTGGGTATCTATTCTAAGGTAAGGAATCTGCAGCTAGAAGTCTCAATCAGATGAACAAGTTACCTCCAGTAATGCATTATCGGGTAGAGACTCTATCTAGCCCCAGATTTCTTTCTGATCCTCCCCGCTCTGTGAATGTATTTATAGACTTGGGGCTTTTCCCCCTTTCAGGGCCCTAGTTTTCACACACCAGTGGGCAGTACTCTTTGTTTCTCCACACTTCTGGCCTGGAAAGTTGCGAAAAGAAGCTGACGTCAGCACGCTAGAATGGTGCCTATATAGGCACTGCCCTTGTCGGTTTCGGCGCAGATGATGCCACACGGAGCTAAACGACGCCACCTACCGGCATGCAGGAGTACTGCTCACACAAAAAAAAAATCCTGATCCAGTCTGATGCCTGGAGATAATGCTAAGGTAAGGAATATGCTGCTATAAGGCTCTGTCAGATAGGGGTTGCTTATAAACCCCCTAATATATATATATATTTTTGTGCGTGTCTTCTGCTGAGGGGCGCAATCAACCTCCTAGGAAAAAACACAACTTTCTAAACAAATATGTATGGGCCCTAAGGGGGTCGACATGTATGGAAGGAGTGCCGACCCCCTAATAAAATCGTTTTTTTAAATGTGTGTTTTTCCCTGGGGGACCAATCGCCAACCCCTAATTACAGGCCTCATTTTTTTCTTCTAAATGTGTGTTTTCCCTTGGTGTGTCGTGATCTATTCCCAGGTGAAACACACATTTGAAAAAAACATTTGGGCCCCTAATGGGGGTCGGTTCCCAGACAATTACATTGTTGTTTTTTATTTTTTTAATCCTTTTATTTCCCCTGGTGGTGAAATACCCCCCTCTTGCCAACCGCCCATAAAATGATCCTGTGGGGGCATTCACCACAAGGGCTGACCCCCCAAAAGAACACATCCCTAGTGGTTGACTGGCTTTCCTGGTTGTGGATCGTGGCACAACTGTGATCCACAACCAAGAAACCCATTTAGGGAGGCCACCCTGAAACATGAGGAGGCACCTGGGGGAGAGTGGGGACCTACCCTGGAATGCGAGAGAGCACTTACCTCCTGGCTCCTCTGCGTCTAGTGGGAAAACTGATGTCCGCGTTCCTTGTGGCGCACTGACCTAACAGATGGGCAGGAGGGGGGCAGGAACTGAAGCATAAGCGATTTTGCTTCACCTCCACTCTTTAAAAAAAACCTCTAGTGCAAGCACTAGAGGATCCTTTTCATGCCTCCCCAGTGTCAGCTAATGGCCAACAAATGCACTTGGGAGGTAGTGCAGGCTTCAGCCACTGGCCAAATCCCGCATTTAGCAGGTTAAAATGTAAAAGTCTTTATAGGAAGGGTTATGCACACTTGCATAATGGCCTAAGGAAGACTAAAGTTTACAAATGCGAAGAGAGCAATTCCAAATAAATAATTGGTCAACGATTGTATGAGAACAAAAAGGCATGTGGCGCACACATCACGCGAACATAAATTTGCACTAAGTGTCTCTGAAGTATGTAAGCAGGTGTAAAACAAGGGAAAGGAAGCAGACGCTAAGGCAGCAAATGAAAAGAAAAAAACCAGCTCCCACAGCATTAACTGCAAAGCAGTGGAAGGACACTCTAGAACTTTAGCCATGCCCTGGGGGAGAGGGGGGGCAAACGAACCAGACGAACTGTCGGAGGCACAAGCTGCCCAAAGAGCAGGAAGCAAATGAGTCACAATGAGGCCAACCAATGGTAGGCAATGGGTGGGCTCTAAGTCCCCTATAGGAGGCTGTCTTAGTATATGGTGCACACTTATTTAAGTGATGCACCTTGCACTAATCCAGGCAACCCTTATGGTGATTTTAGTGGTCTTTGATAACCTTAGAAAGCTCTCAAAGTGGTAGCTGTGAAGATCAGCCTTCAGGCTTATCTTGAAGGAGTGTTAAGCAGCTTGTTTTACCAGTTTACTCGTGTAGTGTAGGTTAAACGAAAAAGAACCACACAATGTTTATATAAAAATACTTCTATTTATTACACAACACTCACTAACACATTGGTATTGACCCTGTTCACAGGCAGGTCGCTCCCCCACGCCGCACAGCACCACCTGTGTGCCTGTGTCCCTGTGCTCGCTGCCACCGCCGCTGCCGTAAGTTCGAGGCCCCTCTGCCTCGGTTGTGTTTTCACTTCTAAATTGTTGTTGTACTGTTTTTGCTAAATTGTTGTTGCACTGTTTTTGCCCTCTGTGCCCCTTTCACCTCTGTGCCCCTTTTTGCCTTTGCCTTTTGTGCCCCATTGCCTTTTGCCTCTTGTGCCCTTTTGCCTTCTGTGCCCCTGCTTTTACGCCCGTTTTCCCGCCGCTGCGTCCCCTGCCGCCCCGCCCTTTTGCTCGCCCATTCGTCCCGCTCCCGCCTCCCAGCTGCTCCTCCCTCCCACCTCCCCTTATTATGGCGGCTGCTGCGCGGTGAGGAGCGCGACCCTTGACCCTGTTCACAGGCAGGTCGCTCCCCCACGCCGCACAGCACCACCTGTGTGCCCGTGTCCCTTTGCTCGCTGTTACCGCCGCTGCCTTAAGTTCGAGGCCCCTCTGCCTCGGTTGTGTTTTCACTGCTAAATTGTTGTTGTACTGTTTTTGCTAAATTGTTGTTGCACTGTTTTTGCCCTCTGTGCCCCTTTCACCTATGTGCCCCTTTTTGCCTTTGCCTTTTGTGCCCCTTTGCCTTTTGCCTCTTGTGCCCTTTTGCCTTCTGTGCCCCTGCTTTTTCGCCCGTTTTCCCGCTGCTGCGTCCCCTGCGGCCCCGCCCCCCTGCTCGCCCATTCGTCCCGCCTCCCAGCTGCTCCTCCCTCTCACCTCCCCTTATTATGGCGGCCGCTGTGCGGCCGCGCTGCTGGCGCGCCTAAGGCAATGCCCGTCTGCGCCCGTCCGCGCCTGGACCGCGCCCAGCGCCAGACCCCCGGTTCCCCGCCACCGCCACGACGACCGACGCCACTACGACGCCAGCACCCTCCACGCACTCAACTCTGGCCGATCACACACCTGCTTCCTGGCCCCCCCGAAGCGCACCCAAGGACACTTCTCCTGCCGGAGCTGCAGCTACACCAGCCTCCAAGCCGCCAAACCACCCACCGAGTCAGGACGCAACCACCTCAGATGCATACTACTTAACACCCGCTCCGTACGCAAACACGCCGTCGAACTCTGGGACCTGCTCGACACATCCTCCCCTTCCTAACAGAGACCTGGATGAACGCCTCCTCGGCCCCCGACATCGCCATAGCCATCCCGGACGGCTACAAGATCACCCGCAGAGACCGTACCAACGGAGTTGGAGGAGGAATCGCCATCATTCACAAGAACACCCTCAGGATCTCGACCAGCACCGACGGTACCCTCAGCACCGCCGAACACCTGCACTTCCAGATCCACATCAACGCCAACACCACCCTCAGAGGAACACTCGTCTACAGACCCCCCGGACCCCGGCCTCAGTTCAGCGACTCCATCGCCAACCTCGTCAGCATGCACGCCCTCGCCTCCACAGACTACATCCTCCTCGGAGACCTCAACTTCCATCTCGAGAACAACAACGACAGCAATTCCACCACCCTGATCGACAACCTCGCCAACCTCTGACTCCGACAGCTCGTCACGACGCCCACCCACTCCGCCGGACACACGCTGGACCCCATCTTCTCCGCAAGCAACCACATCACCGTCAGCCACACCACCGAACTCCACTGGACCGACCACCGCTGCATCCACTTCACCTTCCAGAAACCCACCAGGCACCACCACACTCACCAGACCCCCCGCCGCAGCTGGAGCAAAGTCACCGATCACCAGCTAATCACTACTCTCGCCCGAAGCCCGCCAACGGACCCCACCGACACCGACACTGCCGCCCGCAACCTCAGACAATGGATCTACGACTGCGCCAACACGCTCGCCCCGATCAAGAAACCCTCCAACAGACGCTCCGACAGAAAGGCCACCTGGTTCACCGCCGAACTCCAGGCCTCCAAGCAGACCTGCCCCCAGACAACTATGCAGCCCACAAGAGCGCCATCCGGAGACACCATCACCTCATCCGAACCACCAAAAGGACCTCCTTCAAGGACCGCCTTGACCACAACGCATACGACAGCAAAGAGCTCTTCAACATCGTGAAGTAACTCTCCAACCCCAGCTCAAACACCAACGACTTTCCGCCATCACAAGACCTGTGCGACTCCCTAGATCACCGACATCCACGACAGCTTCGACAACCAGACCCCCCAGACAGCCACCGACACCTCAGAATCACCACCCACCATCCGCACCAACACCCTGCTCGCCTGGACCCACGTGAACGACGACGACACGATCAAAACCATGAACACCATCCACTCCGGCTCTCCGTCAGACCCATGCCTGCACCACATCTTCAACAAGGCCAGCTCCACCATCGCACCCCATCTCCGCAAGATCATAAACATCTCCTTCGAGACCGCCACCTTCCCGGAGAGCTGGAAGCACGCCGAGATCAACGCCCTACTAAAAAAAACCAAGGCGGACCCGAGAGACCTCAAGAACTTCCGGCCCATCTCCCTGCTCCCGTTCCCGGCAAAGGTCATCGAGAAGATCGTCAACAAGCAACTAACCCACTACCTCGAGGACAACAACATCCTGGACCCATCCCAGTCCGGATTCCGCAAAAACCACAGCACCGAAACTGCCCTCATCGCTGCCACCGACGACATCAGAGCCATCCTGGACAACGGAGAAACCGCAGCCCTCATCCTCCTGGACCTCTCAGCCGCCTTCGACACCGTCTGCCACCACACCCTACGCACACGCCTCCACGACGCAGGTATCCGCGACAAGGCCCTGGAATGGACCACCTCCTTCCTCTCCGGCAGAACCCAGAGTGTCCGCCTCCCGCCATTCCGATCCCAAGCCTCCGAGATCATCTGCGGCGTACCCCAAGGATCATCCCTCAGCCTGACCCTCTTCAACGTCTACATGGCACCATTCGCCAACATCGTCCGCTCACACGACCTCAACATCTCCTACGCCGACGACACCCAGCTGATCCTCTCCCTCACCAAGGACCCCTCCACCGCCAGAACCAACCTCCACGAAGGAATGAAAACCGTTGCCGAATGGATGAAAAACAGCCGACTGAAACTGAACTCGGACAAGACGGAGGTCCTCATCCTCGGCTCCACCCCCTCCACCTGGGACGACTCCTGGTGGCCGACAACACTAGGAACTGCACCAACACCCACCGACCAAGCGCGCAACCTGGGGTTCATCCTCGACGCATCGCTCTCCATGTCCAAGCAGGTCAACGCCGTCTCATCCTCCTGCTTCAACACCCTCCGCATGCTCCGCAAGATCTACAGATGGATCCCCACCGAGACCAGAAGGACGGTCACCCAGGCCCTCGTCAGCAGCAGACTGGACTACGGCAACGCCCTCTACGCAGGAGCATCGACCAAACTCCTGAAACGACTACAACGGATACAGAATGCCTCTGCTCGCCTCATCCTCGACACACCCCGCCACAGCCACATCACACCACACCTGAGAGACCTGCACTGGCTCCCCGTCAACAAGAGGATCACCTTTCAAGCTCCTCACCCACGCTCGCAAGGCACTCCACAACACTGGACCAACATACCTCAACAGATGTCTCACCTTCTACACCCCGAACCGCCAGCTCCGCTCTGCCAACCTCGCCCTCGCCGCCATCCCCCGCATCCGAAGAACAACCACCGGGGGCAGATCGTTCTCCCACCTCGCCGCCAAGACCTGGAACACCCTCCCCATCCACCTGCGACAGACTCAGGACCTACTGGCCTTCAGGAGTCTTCTCAAGACCTGGCTTTTCGAGCAATAGCAGCACCCACCCCCCCCGCCCTTCCCCCCCTAGCGCCTTGAGACCCTCGCGGGTATGTAGTGCACTCTATAAATGTATTGATTGATTGATATATATATCCTACCCAGAGATATCAACACAAATACACAATAATACTTCAATTTCAATAAGGTAAGTAGCACAAAATACAGTGGTCTCCAGGTGGGAGACCAAACCATATATTAAGAAAGTGTAATGCAAACTGCAGGAGAGGACGGTACTTGTACCAGAAGACCCAGAGGAGCTGGAGACACAGGGAACCACCCAAGGTAAGTGCCCAGGAACCCCACGGAGGCTGTGTGCAGAGTGGGAACACAGCTGTGTGCCCAATGGAAGTCAATGGAGAAGTCGCAGTTGCAGTTTTGCAGAAGAAGGACCCTTCCCAGAGGACCCCCAGAATTCCCTTGGAGGACGGAAGGTTGGAAAGCCACCCCACCCGTGGACGCCTCGGAGACCAGGTTACCTACACCAGGGAAGCCAGGTGCATAGGGGTGAGGAGACGTTGGAATCCTCCGTAGACGACAATGGAAGACTTGGAGAAAAGTGCCTCTGGAGAAAAAGGTGAACATTTCCGGTGGAATCCAAGGGTGGATTCTGGAAGTGAAGAACCTGCAAGCAGAGGGGACAGAGTCTATGCTACTCAGGAGTGACCAGGAGGCACGGAAGAGCAATGCCCACCGATGTCGGATGGTTCAGACAAGTTGACGGTGATCTTGTCGCTGCAGCTGTGAGGACCAGGCAATGCTGAGGAAGGCAGGAGCCGTGCATGAGCTGTCCCAGATCGGATGTCGGTGACCAAGGGGTCGTTGTCCGGCAGTAGCTGCAACTGGCGTGGAGAACGAAGAATGAGCAGCGTTGGGAGCAGCAAGGTCCAAGGGACTCACTACAAGCAGGAGAGTCAGAGCAGGCTCCGAGCAAGCAGGGGAGCCCACTGGAGCAAAAGAAAGCCATCAGGAGGACCCACAGGCCAAAGGCACAGGAGTCGCAAGATGACCTCGAGCAGCTCACCAAAAAGGAAGACCCACGGTACAGAGGATGCAGTGAGGACGCTGTACTTCGCAGGAAGAGATGCTGGGGGCTGGAGCTTCTTGTAGCCCGAAGGTTTCTGGAGTGCAGAGCCAACAGGCCTTGGCAACGGCAAGTCGACGCAGTGCACAGTGGTTCGGTCCCAGCGGTTCCAACGAGAGATACTGGCCTCAAAATTGCAGAGGCCTCGAGGGAGTTGCAGAACCACCACCTGTGTTGCTGAGCCTTTCGAAGTCCGTGGGACCTCAGGAGCAGCAGACCGGTCAGCTTTGTTGCGGTTCCTGCAGATGCAGGGGAGTGACTCCTTGACTCCAAGGGAGATTACTTCGGGTGCCCTTGATGCCCACAAGTCTGTTGAAGATCCTGGAAGAAGCACATACAGATGACGAAGAAGACTTGCAGAACAGCAAGACCATGAGCACCAGGAGGCTTCCTTGGTGCAATCTCAGTTCCAGGCGAAGTCAAGCGAATTCTAAGTGTCTAGACAGTCGAAGAGTGACGTGGTTTCAGGCTTGAGTCTTGTCCCACGACGAATCTAAAGAGCCACCCACAGGTAAGCCCCTAAGTACCCTAGGGAAAGGATTGGAACGACTCTGGGATCCCCCCCAGAGGGGAGCTGGACAGAGGGGAGGATACTCCCATGTCCTTTGTCCAGTTTCGCAGCAGAGCGGGAGCCAAGGGCTCCCTAAACTGGAGTATGCAAGGAGGGCACCAAATGTGCCCTTCAAAGCAGTCTAGGGGCCCTCGCAAGCGCCCCCACCCCAGCCCAATATGCTAAATCCTGTCTGGGAGGCGGTGACACCTCCCTGCGACAAGAAACTTCTTGTTTTGCCTGGCTCAGCAGCAGGAGGGCAGAATTGTATCTGTGGTTGGCAGCAGCACTAACGTGCTGTCAGACCCTGAAAGGCTGTTACCGGTAGTACAGGGGGGTACCCCAAGGGAGCCCCCAGTACATGGGATCATACTTCCAACACTGGAATCAGTGTTTGTAGTATGATTCCAACATTTGTAATACCAAACATGACTGGGTTTGGTGCAGCCACTATATAGTTAGACATCTCGTAATGACTGTTGTCCACTATATGTATCAAAATAGCTGACCGCACTTACAAAGCCTTGAGAATTGACTCTGGGGTTTGTAGGGGTGTCCTGTTCAAGTGGGGGCATCCTCACATATATAACCAAGCACCCTGCCCTCAGGGCTGAAGAGCTTGCCATAGGGGTGACTTATAGGTTTTAAGTGCAGTGACCTCAGATATAAGAAAACCTTATATCTGTTGTGAGAGGTGCAAGGAGCAACTCACACAGTCTGCAATGGCAGGCCTGTAGTCACAGTTTGCATAGACTCCCATGGGTGGCACAATTCATGCTGCAGCCCATGGGAGACCCCTGGTGTACGTATGCCCTGGGTACCTTAGTACCATATAGTAGGGACGCACAAGGGTACACCAGCAGCCAATTGTGGATGCACAAGAATACTTACCATGGTCAATTTAGGTAGAAAGCACAGTGACTGGGGTCCTGATTAGCAGAATCCCAGTCAGACTAGTCAAAAACATACTGACACCAGGCAAAAAGTGGGGGTAACCATGAAAGCAGATCCTACTTTCCTACAGTCCCCCTAAGTAAACAGACTGTCATGCAAGCAACAGCGCATGCGCTCTCTCTCAGGCGAGACCTAAAAAGGAGAAAAGGGGATATAAAAAAGATGGGTAGGATGAGGTGAGTGTAGGAAGTGTGAAAATGCAACGAAGTGCCAGGGAAAAACAAAAGCAGCCAGTATCAGCAAAGCCACAAGGTTTTTTATTTTTTATTTGGGGGACGCGTTTGGTAATAGTTGGGTGACTGTGTGTTGCTGTCAGCTGTCCTGGAAGTAAAATACCATAATGAAACATCTAGGACTGTATAGAAGCTGGTATTTGGAACCGTTTGCTGAACAGACTGTTAGCAGAATTAAGCAGTACCCTCAAAGAAGATTGTTATGAAAAGGATGAATATGAAGTTTGTGGTGTGAGAGGGTGGAGCTTGCCACCATGCTGTGAGGACGGCTTGAGCTCCTGGCCAACCGTGATCCCCTAGCCCACTGCAGATGCCGCACCGCTGCTTCGGAGCCTGCTGGAGTCTCACTGGGGAGCGGTTCTCCCAGTGGTGCAGTCTGATACTAGAGGGGCCACGCCACTTCTGTTACAGACACTTATTCTGGCCCGGACGCACCTCACTCGCTCTGCAAGATGGCACCCGCTCTATTAGCGGGGCCTCACTGAGGACAAGCCACCCTCTTTAAAAGTGGACCATGCTCCCTTCAGCCCCCGGAGCACAGAGGGGTCCTAATCTAGAGATTTCCTGAGGCCCCCGCTTACGGTGGCGATGGTGCCTGTAAGTGGTCGGAGCCTCTACATCTTGTGAGGTGGGCCCCGTCTGGCTTCTGATGCCATTTACATCGGGTAGGCTGCTGGCAGGAGCGCAGCTGCCACGCACGGCGGTGATCCTGCAGGGCCTACACCGGAAGGGAGATAGGCCTGTCTGGGAGACAGCGCCTCCTAATTTGACACCCTAGGAGGATGCCAGGGACATGTCAAAGTTGTGTGTACTGAGGAGGCACTAGAGGGTACGGCTCCTGCTCTCCATCTACCACTGATGAACAATGCTGAGGAGCCGATGGAGGGGCTACCCCAGGCCTGCACCAGCGACTACGCTGACTTCACTTACAGGTGAGGAGCCTCAAGCGGTGATGCTGGGCAGCTCCTGGGCAACTTGAGGCTGTCACTGACACTTGTGGGGAGACGCCTGGCTCCCGTTACCCTCTTGGTTTGCAGTCTGGATGATCGTGGCAGATTGAGTTACCCAGGTCCTCGACCTCCCCCTGGTGGGCTGGTCACCCCCTCTACGCCGCTGTGTGGGGACCCCTCAGGAACAGCCTCAAAACCTCCATTCTTTTCAGTGGATTTGCCAGCTGAACTGTTTGGGCTATGTGCCTTCCTTCAGTATCCTGAGATCCTCATTGGTGGATGGTGACATGATCGCCTAAGACGTTCTGGACTGCCATTAGTACTACTTCTCCCACCAGCATCGTAACAGTAACATTGCAGGCTGATTGTAGAGATCTGGCCATCCTAGTACTTGCAGTAGTGAGTCTTCTCTTTATATACCTGTTTGTGTGGCTGAGTACACCATGGGCCGCACATGAGCCAAGGAGAATGCACCTACAAGCGCCTCCCAGGAGAGGTCAAGCAGTGTCCAAGTGGTGGAGACACTTCATCTCTTGATAGTACGTTTTTTAAACTCCTGGCTGCGACAGAATCCTCCGGGGAATGCCTGGAGGGGAATATTGATTCTATAGCAGTGGAATTTGGCCTTATCCCGGAGGACTCCAGGAAGCTATCAGAGAGGCTCACCGCTTTGGTGGTCACAACACAGTCACTTACACCAGCTGTACAATCTACGGATCGCCACCTCACAGAACTAGAAGCCCCAATGAGGCAACTAGCAGCTCGGCTGGACAACCAGGAGGGGAGGGCCCGCCGTAACAACATCCGAGTGGTGGACCGCCAAAAGCGTGTTGAGGGCGACTCCTTGCTGGGCTACCTCGAGGACTGGCTCCAGGAGGTAGTGGCCCCCGAGGGCCTATCCAATCACTATGCCCTGAACCAAGCTCACTATATGGCTGCACAGCCTCCCCTTCCGGGGGCCCTGCCTCGCCCAGTGATAGCTCGCCTCCTTCACTTCCAGGAGAGGGACCAGCAGGACCGCGCACATGGGCCGTTCGTGGTGGACAGTGCCAATGTCTCATTGTTTCCTGACTTTACCCTCCAGGTACAATACCAGAGGGCGTTGTTTCTTGCAGTCTAAAATAAGCTGTGCAACCTGGGCTTGCTGTAATTCCTGCTTTGCCCGGCTGAAAGTCCAGACAGAGGATCAGGTTTACTTCATGAACCCGGCGGTGGCTTGGGATTGGTTGGAGTTGTATGATCAAGGCATTGTACTGCCGGAGGAGTCAGGGCCCGGAAGCCCCTGAGGCCCCAGCGGCAGAGGTCCTGCCATAGAGGGCTGAACCGACCCTCCAAAACGCAAGCAGCATTGGAATGGACAAGGGCAGTGGAGATGGCTGCATCTCTCGGGCGAGTGAGGACTCCTGGCAACGGGCATTCTCGACCCGTTGCAGTGCCGCTACAGGTTTGGAGGACTCTGTGGTACCGGGTCTGGGGGATATTTTACAGGGGGTTAACCCAGGCACAGCGGAGGGATTTGTCTGACAGATGTTTGATGGGCGTTCCCTGAGGAGTTAATTCCTTCCTTGAGCGGTGGAGTAGTGGTGGCTGAATGAGTATTACTGATGTCAGTTTCTTCAGTTTTCTTTTTTTATTTGTATGGTCTGCGGAGGAGCTAGACTTTGTGTGCGGGTTCTGCACCTACAGTCCCACTATATTGGGCTGTTTATTTACTTGTCTCTTCCTCCCTGTGGATATGGTTGTTTCGTTCTCCGTGTATTGCACTCCGTTATGGAACTAGTTAGTCCCTCTGTTGGGGTTTCGTTGGCTCCTTGGCGGGCCCAGTGTTATTCTTTGTTTCGACAGGATGTTGTATGTCACAGTCCTTGGGGGGGGGTGTTGGGGGTTTGTGTTTTGGATGTGTTGGCTGGTTGTTTTTGTTGTGTTGTGTTGTTTTTGTTTTTTTCTTTTAATGGGGTACATATAGCACTGAATGATCTATTATTTATTTGGTATGAGCGGCCTAGATTGACTGGAGGGGGTTGTGGGAGCTGTATGTCTGTATGTCTGGACCTGACCGCATGGCCACCCAGATTAGACTGATCACATGAAATGTGCAGGGTCTGTCCTCCCCAGCTAAAAGCTATAATGTTTTGAGTTACCAGAAGCGTAGGGGGATACAAATTGCGTTCCTGCAGGAGGCACATCTTACGGAGCTGGAATGCGTGGCCTTGCGCAGGGGCTGGGGGGTTCAGTTATATGCCACCACTTACTTGACCTTTGCACCGGGTGGACTTGTTCGGATCCAGCTAGGGGTGCCCTTTCAGTTACATCGAGCAATAACCGACCCCCACGGTTGGTGTGTGTTAGTGCTAGGCCAATTAGATGGTAGAAATGTTGCCCTCTTGAATATTTATGCCCCGAATGTGGATCAATCTGCCTTTTTGGCTAGCCTGGCCCATTTATTACCATTAATTACCTTTTATCTGAGGATAGTGGGGGGTGACTTTAATTGTGTAGCTGATCTGGGCCCAGACAGATCTCACCCTCCCATCCCCTTACTTACAGCACCGGTGCATAAACTGGCAGCGGCTGCCCACTCCTGGGGTGCCCAGTGGGATATCATTGATCTGTGGAGAGAAAGGAAACCCTGAGGCCCACGAATACTCCTTTCGTTCCGGCCTACATGCTTTAGAGGTACGGTTCGACAGGTTCTATTGTTGTTCTCGCGCACGTCTACAAAGCCCTCCACAACGTCGGACCTGCATACCTCAACCACCGCCTCTCATTCTACACTCCCACTAGACATCCCTGCTCCGCCCAACTGGCCCTGGCCACCGTCCCATGGATCTGCAAGACCACGGTTGGAGGAAGATCCTTCTCCTACCTCGCTGAGAAGACCTGGAACTCCCTGCCTCTGCACCTCAATCACCATCGCTGCCGCAATTCAGGAAGGACCTCAAGACCTGGCTCCTTGACTGAACCGCTCCCCCCCCCCCCCCCCCAGCTCCTTGAGACCCTCACGGGTGAGTAGTCGTGCTTTATAAGATTCTGATTGATTGGGGCAACGTATGGCAAGATGGTTTCCGCAGAATACCTGGTGAAGTGTATTACGACCACTCCCCTTGCTGTGCTTTTTCATGTGGTTCCCATGAAGGCCAGAGGTGCCCACCTGGTGCCTGGATCCTAAAATACTTGAGGATCAGGCCTTCCAGGCCTCTCTGGGCAAACGGGTATCTAGTTATTAGCTTGATAATGCACGATCGACCTCCACGCCGGGGGTGGAATGGAAGGCCATGAAGGTGGTGGTTTGGGCATTTTTTTCATCTCCAGCAAAATCGGAGTCCGCGCTCAGCTGCACTCTGACATCCAGCAACAGGAAGCGGTCATTGATGGGCTTCCCTGGGATCTAGAGGGGTCTACGGTAGGTAGGGAACGCATCTGGGAGGAACAAGAGAAACTTCTGTGGCATTTTGATTATAAAGCTTACACGACTAGAGTCCAAGCTGAGAGAGACAGGCTAGGCAAAATGCCTGCCTGGCTCTTACAGAGCGAGCTGAGAGGCCACACCATACTCTAGGTGTAAGACGCCTTGGGAGGAGAGGCCTTTACACAGGAGAGGATTAATACAGCGTTTCTCTGATATGATACGAACTTATACTAAGCTAAAACGGCGGTCAACGAGGTTGATATGCTGAATTACATTGCCGATTCCTCTCCAGTGGCCTTGGACCTGGGAGTGGCGGTGCAATCGGGCGAGGATATCACAGAGCAGGAGGTCTGGGGCGCTATCAAAGAGATGGCAAGAGGTAAAGTCCCTGGGTGTGACAGCCTCCCAATAGAATTTTATGCGATGAATGCCTCAGACCTCGTTCCCAGATTGGTGACCCTGTTTAACGATTCCCGGGCACGGGGAGGTGCTTCCTCCCTCTTTGCGCGAGGCCCGAATTGTATCCTTGCCTAAGAAAGACAAAGACTCACTGCTCTTGGACTCGTATTGCCCCCTCTCGAAGCTTAATGCTGACTATACAATACTGAGCAAGATTCTTGCGAACCGGTTATTAAGGCATATGTGCTCTCTGGTCCATCCTGATCAAACCGGCTTTATCTCAGTTCGTAGCACCATGCCCAACGTCTGCCAGTAGCTATATTTCTCTGGATCAGCGAGAGCAACTCACACGGGATTCCCTGGTCATGTCCGTAGATATCAGAAAAGCATTTGACTCACTCTGGTGAGAGTTCCTATATGCCACCTTACTTGCCATGCATTGCAAATGGCCTTTCGTTAAATGGACGAGACTCCTCCACACAGACCCAGTGGCTCAGGTTCGGTGATCTCAAAATCATGCACAGTATGACAGGGTACTAGACAGGGATGCCCACTGTCGCCATTATTGTTTGCCCTGGCTCTGAAGTTGTTTCCTCATACAGTATGACAAGGGGCCCACTATCGAGGATTGTCCCTTTCTTCTGATTGCCTTTATTTCTCATTGTCCGCAAATGACGTGCTCCTATACATGAGGGGTGAGGATTCGGATCTGAGAGAAGCTGTAAATGCAATGACAGAGTTCGGTCGCTTCTCTGGATTAGAGGTGAACTGGTGTAAATCCTGTGTCTATAGCTCCAAGAAGATCACGAGGGGAATAGGCCCATACTGTCTACCCGACCTTACGGTGGGAGTAGGTGTCCATTCGCTATTTAGGGGTGGCCATATATCGCACTGTGGATTTGTTCCATGAGGGCAACCTGAGCTGAGATATAGCCGCCTTGAGGCGCTCAGTGGCCTTTTGGACCTCCCTTCACCTGGCAGCGGGCGGCAGAGTAGCCATTTCTAAGATGGCGGTATTGCCCCGTCTTCTCTATATATTTGTGGCCCTCCCAATAAAGGCTTGTAGGAAAGTGCCCCTTTTTGCATAGTTACCCCCCACTTTTTACCTGACACATGATGCACTTTGACTTGATGTGCCCTGGGTCCCTGCCAATCAGGTTCCCAGGGCCTGTGTTATTTCCCAAAGCTGTACCTTTGTACCCCCAATTGGCACCTCTCTGGCCACATGTAAGTCCCTTGTAAAAGGTACCATGGGCACCAAGGGCTGCAGCACCCATTGTGCCACGCTTAGAGGCCCTGTACCTTAACACCCACACACTGCCATTGCAGGCTGCATGATTTGGTGTAGAGAAAAGTGAAGTCAACATGGCACACATCCCTGTGTGCCATGCCTGCAATGCACTGCCTGGGACCTAGGTAAGTCACCCCTCTAGCTGGGTGCACCATACCACTGGTGAGGGTACAGTGGAATAACAACTGTACCTCTACAGTGTCATAGTCCATTCTTAGACATTGTAAGTGCAGTAAAGCCATAAAGAGTATATGGTCTGGGAGTCGGTCATTATGAACTCCACAGCTCCATAATGGCTTTACTGAAGTCGGGAAAGTTTGGTAGCAATCTTCTCAGCACATTAAACCCACACTGATGCCAGTGTGGGATTTAATATAAAATGCACATGAAGGGCATCTTAGAGATGCACCCTGAAAAATAACTAGCCCTGGTGTGGTGCCTGAATGGCTGCCAGCCATTTGCCACCAGCAGCCAGGTTTCTGGACCCCTGGGTAGAGGGCCTCCGCTCTCTGGGTCCAGAAACAAAGCCCATCCTGGGCAGAAGTGTCATGCCTCCTCCCCCAGAAAGGGCTGGGTCTACGAGGGAAAAGCTTCAAAGTCCTGCCTCCTTTGTAAACTGTCCCTGCCGTTTGCTGCCCCCAGCAACTGGCTCCCACCGGTTCTGACCCCAACTTTGGGTGGGAGAATCAGCTGGAAAACCAAGTTAGGAGGAGAGGTGTGCCCACCTTTGCCAACCCCACCCCTCAGGAGATGAGGTGAAGCACACATCTCAGCCGCCTCCATCTTTAAGATGAGGGGACCCAGCCAATTAGAGAGTCTCATGCCCCCTTCCCACTGGAGGGTGGCATAATAGGGGGCATACCCAACCCAGGGAAGGGACCTGCACACCCCTGAAAATGCGCCTAAATTCAGTATTAGGGGCGACCCTGAACCTTGCCTCTGCAGATTCAAGGAAGAAAGAAGAAGTACCGAAGAGCCGTGCTGAACCAGGAAGAAGAGGACACCAACTGCTTTGGTCCCAGCCCTACCGGCCTGTCCCAACTCCGATCTGACTACAGGCTAAACCCCGGTGTCTCCAGCAGTCCCCCAGAGCCCGGAGGACCTGCCCTGCACTCCACTTAAAGACTCTGTCTCCCGTGAGCACCGGATTTGCTCCACAAAGACTCCAAGACCAGAACCCGGATCCAGGAATCTCTGCGGTTCTGCAGCCGATGCCCACGGCCCGAGTTAGAGTGGCCCAACACCACGAGGCGGTCTCCTCAGCGATCCTGACCTGGGACCTGGCGATCCCCTACATCCCTCAAGCCAACAATTGCAGCCTCAACCTGAAGGGTCCCACCGACCGCGACCGGAGCTGGTAAGAAGACCCGACACCAAAAAACACCCCTGCACCCTATGCCCCATGGCCTTGGGTGGCCCAACCGACAGTTTTCAGGCATCCCCCAAAAACTCAACTTACCTCTCCAGCCAGTGGTCGCCTTCAGGAAGCCTCCTTGACTGAGCCTGCAGCATCTTTTCCAAACCTAAGATCTCCATTGCAATCCACAGGGTCCCCAACGTCTCCTTGGCACTCTGCAACCGGCCACCTCCGTGCTGCTGGTGGTGCAGCTCCTGTGCTGATTGTTGGCCCCTGCAGTGCTGATCCTAACCCCAGGAGCCTTGCTCCCACAACAAAGTGGCCTGCTCGTAAGCAGCCCCTGACCGAAGGCCCCCTTAGCCCCATTGGCTAACATTGGTGCCCTGCACTCAGCAACTGGCTGTCCCAGTGTCGCTCGTGGTGCAATTTGAGTGCTTAACTGGATCTTGGGAAACATCGGTCCTAACCCCCAAAAACCATACTTGTAAGTTTACTTACCTGTGAACTGTTAACACTCTTTTTCCCATAGGAACCAATGTTAACGAGTTTTGTTCCTAAAAAATGTTCGTGTTGACCTGTTTTTGTATGGACGAAAAGTAACTGTGTTTCAAACCTGAAAAAGTCTTACCTGTGTATTGTAGGATCCAAGTTGTGATATCTAGGCATATCACCCCAAGTAGTTGATATAATCTAAAAGTAACGCAACAGTAATCAAAAGTAATTTCTATGTAATTTAAACTTTTTTTAAACCGATACAAACCTGTAACAATCGCAAATCCATTCCCAGTTGCATTTCTGTGTAAAACTTTACAATTGAAAGTCCATCCTACTTATCTGTACCAAGTCCTGCTTGGTCCTAGAAATAAAACATAAGTATATCTTTTTTATACTTACCTAATTGGTCTGGATTCTGTCTCTGAGTGTGTGTAATCAGTCCTTGATTGAGTTAATACAATAAATGCTTAACACACCCTCCTGATAAGCCCAACTGCTCGCCCACACTACCACAAAGAGAGCTGGTAGTGATTATCTACTTTAGCCTCTGCCTACCTCTGGGGATCTTCTGGACTCTGTGCACACTATACCTTACTTTGGTATAGTATATACAGAGCCAGCTTCCTACATTGGTGGATCAGCGGTGGGATGTAAAGACTTGCACTTATTGGCTGTGACAGATCCTCACCAGGTTTGCCTGTGGAGCCTGGGGTTGGGCCATGACTCTAAGGCCTGCAGTAACTGTGCGTCAATAAACTCGAAGGCCATACAAGACTGCGAGGTGAAATTCTATGTCACCAAGCACCGGGAGACTTGAAGTAGAAGGGTCTGTCCCGGTCCAGAAGTCGCAGGAGTCATTCAAGAGGTTGGTCCTATTCAAGCTCCAAGTCTTCTGGTAACTTGAAGAAAAAACATTAAAAATCTCATTTCGCAACTTATCCCAGCACAACCTGAGTTTCCGGGACTGTCTGCTGCACCGAGGCAGATCAAAGGATTTTGCGAGGCCATGCTCCATCTCTTTCGATCCTTCTGGCTCTCTCTGGCGTGCCTTTGGACCCCAAGTAGTCGAGGGGCCCTCCATCTCGGATACCACCAGCGGGTTTGCTATCCGTGCCAGTTGGGCCCTCTGAATCCACCACTGGCCCTCCCCTGGCTCCTGGAGTGAATCTGCCTCCAGTGCCTCACTCCATGCTGGCTCCATGAGCCTCAAAGCTGATGCCAGCTCCATCGACGCCGGAGGACAAGGTGCCTATTGTGCTCTCTGGTGCCACTATGACCCGGACCAAGGCCACACTTGATTTCTGGGGAAGCGCAATCCACTCGCTTGACTTACCACCACCACAAGGAAAGAAACATACGTCTCATTCCTTATTTGGTACGGATCTGGACAACAGTTATGAGTTAGGATTAACCATACCACAAGGAAAATTGGTATGATGACCTCCTAGAAGCCAGGGCCTTGACACTTCCACTGAGTGGTACGCCTCTCACCCCCAAGGCCTGCTACTCAGGAGAGTACATCTTACGAAATGGGCGTGCATAAGGAAGCCAAAGTTCTTGACCTCCAGCTATCCACATTAGAGGTCAAAACTAGTGTCTTCACAGAAGTGATCGAGCAAACCCTCCTACCCTTCAAGGAGGCACTTTCAGATATTCTCTTAGGGACCTAAGCCAAACCTTGCTCTGGCCTCCAGTCAATCGCAAAATTGCGAGACGCCACCACCCTGCACAGGCCAACCCTTCATTTTTGTCTCAGCATCCCTCCTCTGAGACTTGGTGCAGGTCTCTACCAGTCAGACGAAAGCGAATACCTTTCTGACTACTCCCCCAATAGGTAGTCCAAAGCATAGACACCTTTGGGAAGAGGGTATTTTCTTCCACCTGCTTGCCCTCAGATCCCTGAATGCCAGTTGCCTGCTGGGCAAGATCCGTAAATGCCAGTTGCCTGCTGGCTGCTATTTTATGCTCTTTGGGATTCAGTGGCTCAAATCCTCCCTAATGTCCCGGAAGATTTCCAACCTGTTCGGACCCAAGCCATACAGGACGGTCATGATGCAGCCAAGTTCATAATTTGTTTGTGGCTTGGATACCAACGATTCCATTGGGCGGGCCTTTGGCACAAGTGTTGCCATTTACCATCAGGCCTGGCTGCAATCAACACGTTTTTTAAGGTGATGTTCAATCCTCCCTCATGGACATGCCCTTTCACAGGACTTGCCTGTTTGGGGACAAGCCAGATTTGCTCTGGAGCAGTTCAAAGAAAGCAGGGCCACAACACTCTCCCTAGGTTTATCTGCCCCGCCTCACCAGCCGCATCAGCCCTACCGTTCCTTTTGCGATTTTGGCAGATGTACTCCATGCCGGCAGCCAATTCAGCCTCAGCAAGGTGTCCAGCAGTTTTGTGGCCAAGGTAAGGGCGCCCACCACCCCCACAATCAAGGCCAGTGAGACACTCGGTCTTAGCCACTCAGTCCACTGGTTCCCCCACAGCAGCACCTGCCAAACTCCTTTACCCCCTTGTGGTGCTCAGCCACCTAGTTGGAGCAGGATCGTGATTCTTGCCAGGCTGCTAGGCCACAACATCGGACAGGTGGGTCCTGCAGATAACTCAGAAGGGGTATGCCCTACCCTACCTGATTGTTCGGCCGCACCTTCCACCATCCCCAGATTGACTGACATAGGACCATCTGTCCATTTTAAGGCAGGAAGAGCAAGCTTTTTTGGCCAAAGGGCTATCAAGTGGGTGCCTGCATCGGAAGTGGGTCGTGGTTGTTACTCCCGCTACTTACTGGTGCCAAAGAAGGACAAAGGCCTTTGTCCTGTTTTAGATCTGCGCCATCACAATGCCTTCCTCCGAAAAGACAAATTCAAGATGCTCACTCTGGCCCAGGTCCTGTCTGCCTTTGACCCTGTAGAGTGGATGGTGGCCTATTTGAATGAACTCGTCCTGCAGGCCTGTCAGTGCTACATGCAGTTCATATGGAATAGGAGCATTTCTAATTTGCTGGAGGTGTTTACAAAAGTGAGGGCGGTGGTGTCAGCGCATCTTCAGAGTTCAGGGGTCCAAGTCTTCCCCTATCTCGACGACTCGCTGTTGAAGGCGCGTTCGCCCCAGGCAGTCATCAACCACCTCCAGACTGCGGCGAACCTCCTGTCATCCTAGGAGTTCACTATCAATGTGCCGAAGTCACACCTGACTCCTTCTCAGACGCTCCCCTTCATCTGAGCCATCCTGGACATGGTTCGGTTTTGTGTCTTTCTCCTGGAAAGAAGCATCCAGGACATTCAGTCTATGATTCCCATCTTTCAGAGTCTGTCCTGGATTTTGGTGAGGTTGACTATGAGGCTGCTGGGACTGATGGCCTCACGCTCCTGCTGGCCAAGTACAGCTGGTGGCATATGTGGGCTGTGCAGTGGGATCTGGAGGTCTCAGTGGGCTCAACATCAAGGTGACCTCTCCGACCACATCCAGATTTCTGAGGAGATTGCAAAAGATCTGCAGTGATGGTTACTGGACCGCGACTGTGTCAGCAGCAGACCCCTCTCCCTACCCCATCCAGAGTTGACAGTGGTGAACCAAGCATCCGTAATAGGTTGGAATGGCCGTCTTGGAAAGGTGGAGATCAGGTCTCTGGTCTCCGGCTGAGGACCAGTTCTACATTAACTGCCTGGAGCTGCAGGTCATCCGCTTTGGGTTGAAAGCCTTCCTTCCGATCATTGAAGGAAGGTTGGTGCAGGTGCTTACGGACAACCACCGCCATGTGCTATTGCAACAAGCAGGGTGGTGTGGGGTTCTGGGCTCTGTGCCAGGAAGCACTACACCCATCAAAATTGCTGGACCATCAAGGGATTTTCCTGGTGGTGAATCACCTGGTAGGATCTCTGAATGCCACGGCGGGCAAGCTCAGATTTTTGAAGATTGGTGGATCACGAGTGGCAGTTACACCCGAAGGTGGCGTGAAGTCTCTTCCGCTAATGAGAACCTTGGCTTGCTCTATTCACCACCACCACCGAGAACACGCAATGTCAGAAGTTCTGCGCATTGGAGTTTCCAATGCATTTCTCGCTAGGATACACGTTCTGCCTAGAGTAGAACTCTGAACTCCTGTATGCCTTCCCGTCAATACCTCTTCTGCCGCGAGTTCTGAAGAAGATCAGGCCTGATAGGGCCCAAGTCATTCTAGTGGTCATGGATTGGGCATGGAGAGTATAGTTTCCAAGACATCTGTCCTCTGACCAGGCTGCCCCTTCAGGAGGACCTGCTGTCGCAGCAATGGAGCAGGGTTCTGCAACCGGGCAATCTTCACCTTCATGCATGGAGATTGAGCGGCAACAGCTGAACACCTTCAAACTTCCACCAGAAGTGGTTAATGTCATCTTGGTAGCCAGGCATCCCTCAACAGAAACTGTGTATGTCTATTGTTGGGATACATTTGTTATTTGGTGCAGCACATGCCATATTAATCCAGACCAAATTACCTGACATTCTGCTGTTTGTTTTATCTCTCACCTGGCAAGGCTTTGATTTTGGCTCAATTAAAAGGTTCCTTTCGGCTCTTTCGCCCTTTTTGCATTTGCCGGACAAGCCCTCATTGTTTAAATCACTGGTTGTGATGCGTTTTTTGAAAGGTCTCCAACACTTGTTTCCTCCCTCTCCTCATGCCACAGTGGGACCTTAACTTGGTCCTCACATATTTGATCTGTACTCCCTTTGAGCCACTTCACAGCTGTCCTTTGCGGCTTCTTACTATCAAGACAGTGTTCCTCATCTCCAAAACATTGGTGCGGTGAGTGGGAGATGAATAATTTACATACCTTCGGTAACACTCTTTCTGTTAGAGACTCTATCTCACAGCAGATTCCTCACCACTCCTTCTGTCCGCCTCGTTCTGTGTATTGGGCTCTACCCATTAATAAGCTCCCAAGTCTAGAAGTCTGCACACTGGTCAAAGAAAATTTGCTTTTGGGGCTGTGTATCGGGGGATGTGGACAGCCTCAAAAGCAAGTGACGTCCGTGTGCAGGAGTAGCTCAATTTTTTGGCTTCGCGCGTCATTTCCGCAGTGGAACAAGGTCAGTGTGGGGCTGCACAGTGTGTCCTACCAGGGTGCAGAAGTACTGCTGAAAATGTTTCTGGATCCAGTCTGTGCCTGAGGAATATTCAATAGGTGAGTAATCTGCGGTTAAATAAAGTCTCTACCAGAAAGAGCTTTATTGAAGGCAAGTAATTTGTTCGACTGACCAATGAAAGAAGAGGGCTATAATGATGAATTTATTATTTAATTTTCTTTATCACAAGATCCTGGCAGACAGCTAAGCCTGTCAGGCCTTCCGAAGAGATTCTAGCAAGAATTATTACAGTGAAAATCCACTCCTAGGGTTTGTCAAAGGGGTTAAAAAAATCCTTCCCTATAAAGGTAATCTGTGAAATTTAATGTAACAATATACCTGAGTGCCGGCTTTAACACGCTGCAAAAACAATGCTCCCTTAAAGGCCTATTGGCTTTGGATATGTATTTCATAGTAAATAAATCAGGCTACTATCTTTGCCATAACTTTTCAAAATAAACAGATTCGACCTATGGCATCTGAAATACCTTTTCACATCGAACCAATCAGGCCTATAGCATCTGAAATACCTTTTCACATCGAACCAATCCGGCCTATAGCATCTGAAATACCTTTTCACATCGAACCAATCAGGCCTATAGCATCTGAAATACCTCTTCACATCGAACCAATCTGGCCTATGGCATCTGAAATACCTTTTCACATCGAACCAATCAGGCCTATGGTATCTGAAATACCTTTTCACATCGAACCAATCAGGCCCTGGCATCTGAAATACCTTTTCACATCGAACCAATCAGGCCTCTAGCATCTGAAATACCTTTTCACATCGAACCAATCAGGCCTCTAGCATCTGAAATACCTTTTCACATCGAACCAATCGGGCCTATGGCATCTGAAATACCTCTTCACATCGAACCAATCAGGCCTACAGGTGTTTTCATTGGCTTGTCACCATAACCAACTGAGGCCAACAGTATTGAGCAGAAGCTTTCTCACAAGGCAATCATCAGTCATAAAATTGCAAAAGCATATACAATTACACTTGGCAAAGCAAAATACAATCTCTCCCAAGACGGTCTATCAAGAATTCTCACAGTGCAAATCTTGTACACCAACGGTTTGTCAGCGAGTGAACTGAAACCCTTGCCTAATATGGTAATCTGTGAGAATTCATGTACAAAAACCGATTTGTAGTCTTCAATACAGAGTAATAAAAATCCACCCTGAAATATCTATTGACTTTAACATAGGCTTTTCACAATCAATCTGTGAGGCCTATGATGTAAGTGAAGTGATGAATGACACAGGAGCCTCCGGATAGCAGGTAGGTGATTTATTGGCAGAGCATAGGTTAAGCGTACACCTCGCCAGCTGACCAGACCACCAACTGACAAGTCTGGAATGCAGCTTGGCTAAGAATAATGCACATAGAACATCACAGGTATTCTGGAAGGACGGGGAGGAAAGGACACAAAGGAAGGGCTAAAGATAGGGAACCATGGTAAGAGAAATACACATTTACAACACATCTTCTCCCTTTGGAATAAAAACAAAACACCAAAATGAAGAAATTTAAAATGAAGCATTAACAGAAATAATCATTCAAATAAACAGGAGGTCTGCGAAACCTCAAACCTCTGGCTTCCATAGATACTGAGGCATCATGAGAAACATCACAGTGAGCAGACAGATCATTGCTGTGAGCCGACTGATCCTGAACACCTGTAAGATCAACAGCATCACCACCACCTTCCCCCCTACGACAAATTAAAGTTGGTGATGGAGCAATTTCATCCGGAGTAGAAAACATGTACCCACTGTTGGGGAGGGAACCTTGAACAGCTTGAGCAGAAGTACTGGAGGGTACAGATTTCTGGTAAAGTGCCACTCTGCGAAGGTTCCACTTCTCACCATTATCCAGGACCACATAATGAGGAAAAACTTGTTTAACCAAGTATGGACCCCCTGAATTTGGAAAGTCCCTTGGTCACTCTCCCCGGTTTGACTTTAACAAGATCACCCGAGGAAATTGAGTAAGAGGTGCAGGCACGATTGACCTGAGAAAGAGGCTCTGGATGATTACCCTCGACAACGCTGCTTTTGATCCAGGACGGTGCAAGCTTAGTGCTAGGACGTCTGCCCCGCATGAGCTCGAATGGCGACTTACCATCTTCTTTGTGAGCAGTGGTCCGATATGCCCACACCATCTCCTGGACCACTTCATTGGCAAAGCCACCAGAAGCACAAGACATTTGTATAATTCCTTTGACAACTCTGTTTGCTCTCACACACACACCATTCCCTTGAGGGTTATAAAGGGAAGTACGATGGTGGGTCACCCCACAACCAGACAAGAACATACGCATTTTATGAGAAGTAAGTTGAGTGCCATTATCTGTTATGAGTACAGAGGGATAGCCTTCATCATGAAAAAGATCTTTAAGGAAAAATATGGTACAGTCAGTGGTGATATCTTTAACAAATCTGACTGTAAGCCATTTAGAAAACATATCAACTACAACGATGGCAAAATGCTGAGCAGCAGGCAATTCATCCATGGGTCCAATGAAATCAAGGCACACACTATGCCAAGGTTGACCGGGAGTGATAATGTGACCCATGGTTGAACTTGAGGTGACCTTGAGTCTTTTCTCACCATCTCTACAAGCAGAACAATTCTCGACCCAGGAAGATACTTGTGCGTCCATAGCTGGCCACCAGAAATCGGCCTTGAGCCTGCGCTGAGTGAGTGTTTGCCCTAAGTGTCCTTCATGGGCCAGTTTCAATAATTTCGGCCTCAAACTGAATGGTGGGATGTATCTGTCACCTCTCATAAGAATGCTGTCACCATACACGGAAAGCTCATCTAAAACTTTAAGAAAAGGACGGACTGAGGGTTGAACACAGCTCTCTCGCCTGGCACCCAATTTGACCAGGTCTATGACTTTAGTGAGAACCAAGTCTTTCACCATGGCAACACACCATTCATCCTTGGTAAATGAATGGTGTGTTAGCCAAGTCTGGAATGCAGCTTGGCTAAGAATAATGCACATAGAACATCACAGGTATTCTGGAAGGACGGGGAGGAAAGGACACAAAGGAAGGGCTAAAGATAGGGAACCATGTTAACCCTTTCCATGCGTCCGTCGGCCAACGGCCGTCGCGAGCACTACCTCCGTAGTGCTGCGCACGTCAGCTGGCCGACGTGGCCCCGCCCACTCAATCAAACCGCCGCACCGCGGCGGAATTGCCGCCGCGGTTAAGCGGTTAAGAGAAATACACATTTACAACAGCCTACTGCCTTTATCGTAACTTTCATAGCAAACAATCAGGCTGATCACCTTCGTCAGTGTCTTGTCACCATAACCAGCTCAGACATGCTGTGTTGGGCATAAGCTTCCCCACAGGGCAGTCATCAGGTGTCCTGCAAAAATAATTACAAATACGCACAAAATTACAGGTGTCAAAACAATATAAAATCCTTCCTATAGATAAGATTAGCATTGTGCAACTCTCCTATCCCTGTGGCTTGTTTAGGTGTGTCACCAACACTAAAACCCTTGCTTACTAAGGTAATGTGTGAGATTCCTGCCTCCAGGCGTTAGCACAGTATAATAGCAATAAAGCCTTAAAAGCCTATAGTCGTTGACACATGCTTTCCGCAATAAATAAATTAGGCCTACTGACTTTGTCATAACTTTTCATTATAAACAGACCACACCTAAGGAACTGAACATAACGTTCCTCAATGGACTGTAAAAGCCCCTAACCCTTACTATTGCATTGACACTATAAACAACACAGGCCTTCAAAGTGTGCATGAACTGGCTATCATGAGGCATATAGCTATAAAATTACAAAAATGTACAAATTACAGCCACCAAAAAAGGTAATGACTGTATTAGTCACAAAGATAATTCACAGTTTGAGATTTCAGTCAGCAAGCGGTTACATTGAAGAATGAAAATATAATTACTCATAATAGATAAAATACTGTTCTTTAATTCGTATTAAAGTAAAGTTTTTCAGCTATAAAATTTGCAGTTCTTTCACTTTTGAGCCAACACGTGTTTTACCCCTACTCTGTGCACAGGCCTGGGCTTTTTCAAGGCTGCCAAGAGTATGTCAGATACACAGATATGGTTACAAGTCCTGAGCATTGCTGTTTCTTATACAAAGTCGACTATACACAGGGTGATCACAGCACACGTGACACATTTCAAACCTAGGCACATGTGAGTAGAGAGAGGAAACAGACGAAAAGATACAGGATCTGGGTGAGCAGAAAAGCAAACTTATTCTATGTAACTAGCGGGGCGGAGGCGAGGGATGGGAGAAGCTTGATATACATTATTAAATGTAAACAAGGGGTAGATTTAGGTATCTCATTTGGGGACAAGGTTTGTGTTTTTGAACTTCGGTCAAACGTGCACTCAAAATTGTACATTTAGCTTTGATTCCCCCAGTTCTGTACAGGGGGTCCCTGGAATGGTGGTCTCCTTACTTCGGATCCTTAACACTCTAAGGGGAGGTGATGGGAAATAGTCGAGGGGGGGTTCTTGCTCATGATCTCCATAGGGAATTGGTGGAAGGTAAGGAACCTAAATGATAGGCGGTTCCTTTATAATGAATTAGAAATGCCTGTGAGGAAGAGAGAACAAATCTGTGTTTGTGGACTATCCAGGTCTAGAGATTACATATTAGGAGGGGAATTCCCAGTGTTGGGCTACAAACCCCATAAGAAAAGGATCCCTGAGACCCTGGCACTCGATGTACTGAACGCACAGAGGACAGAATGTAGCTGGAAGAGTAAAGAAAACAAAGAAGGGTCATAAAAGGGCAATGTTTATAATGTTGGAACTAGTTATCGTTACAGCTGAGGCGAGGCCCTCACTCTTAACCATGTTACTTTTGCTGCATGGTGCCTTTATGTCCACTCCGGGGAGGCAGGACCCCACTTATGGTGCCTGAGGCAGCTGACCCATCCTGTGCTGTCAAGTAAAGCTGGCTAGGTTCCGTGTACTGCGTATCATGCGCATTTATGAAAGCACTTAAAGTCTCTGGTGCATAATGGCACCGTAAGATGTAGTTATCTGCGCGAGGGAGCAGTGCATGGACCAGGGCGGCGTGGTATCGGGTAGAACAGTGAGCGTCGGGGAGCAGTGCATGGACCAGGGCGGCGTGGTATCGGGTCGAACAGTGAGCGTCAGGGAGCAGTCCATGGACCACGGGGCGTGGTATCGGGTAGAACAGTGAGCGTCAGGGAGCAGTGCATGGACCAGAGCGGCGTGGTATCAGGTCGAACAGTGAGCGTCAGGGAGCAGTGCATGGACCAGGGCGGCGTGGTATCGGGTCGAACAGTGAGCGTCAGGGAGCAGTGCATGGACCAGGGCGGCGTGGTATCGGGTCGAACAGTGAGCGTCGGGGAGCAGTGCATGGACCAGGGTGGCGTGCTATCGGGTAGAACAGTGAGCGTCGGGGAGCAGTGCATGGACCAGGGCGGCGTGGTATCGGGTAGAACAGTGAGCGTCGGGGAGCAGTGCATGGACCAGGGCGGCGTGGTATCGGGTCGAACAGTGAGCGTCAGGGAGCAGTCCATGGACCGGGGGGCGTGGTATCGGGTAGAACAGTGAGCGTCAGGGAGCAGTGCATGGACCAGGGCGGCGTGGTATCAGGTCGAACAGTGAGCATCAGGGAGCAGTGCATGGACCAGGGCGGCGTGGTATCGGGTCGAACAGTGAGCGTCAGGGAGCAGTGCATGGACCAGGGCGGCGTGGTATCGGGTCGAACAGTGAGCGTCAGGGAGCAGTGCATGGACCAGGGTGGCGTGCTATCGGGTCGAACAGTGAGCGTCAGGGAGCAGTGCATGGACCAGGGCGGCGTGGTATCAGGTAGAACAGAGAGCATCAGGGAGCAGTGCATGGACCAGGGCGGCGTGGTATCGGGTAGAACAGTGAGCGTCAGGGAGCAGTGCTTGGACCAGGGCGGCGTGGTATCGGGTCGAACAGTGAGCATCAGGGAGCAGTGCATGGACCAGGGCGGCGTGGTATCGGGTCGAACAGTGAGCGTCGGGGAGCAGTGCATGGACCGGGGGGGCGTGGTATCGGGTAGAACAGTGAGCGTCAGGGAGCAGTGCATGGACCAGGGGGGCGTGGTATCGGGTTGAACAGTGAGCATCAGGGAGCAGTGCATGGACCAGGGCGGCGTGGTATCAGGTAGAACAGTGAGCGTCAGGGAGCAGTGCATGGACCAGGGCGGCGTGGTATCGGGTCGAACAGTGAGCGTCAGGGAGCAGTGCATGGACCGGGGGGGCGTGGTATCGGGTAGAACAGTGAGCGTCAGGGAGCAGTGCATGGACCAGGGCGGCTTGGTATCTGGTAGGACAGTGAGCGTCAGGGAGCAGTGCATGGACCAGGGCAGCGTGGTATCGGGTAGAACAGTGAGCGTCAGGGAGCAGTGCATGGACCAGGGCGGCGTGGTATCAGGTAGAACAGTGAGCGTCAGGGAGCAGTGCATGGACCGGGGGCGTGGTATCGGGTAGAACATTGAGTGTCAGGGAGCAGTGCATGGACCAGGGCGGCGTGGTATCAGGTAGATGGAGCAGCTGAGGTGTAGTTGCCATCAATACTACAAACCTTTTGAGCTCACTGGAAATGAGGGACCTACCCGTACAGATGCACACACACATCAATCATGAACCCCTGGTCTCCAGATGACACCTATGAAGCGGAAGAGTAGGGGGTTTGGGCCCTTTATATTTATACCCGTGTCCACAATTCCAGTGTGACAAACAGTAAATAACTTCTCTCAATAGGGCCGAACAAGAATCATCCCAGTGAGAGTAGTCTCCTACCAGGGTTTGTTGGAGTGCTTGACCAACCCTTGACTACCACGGTAATCTGTCAGATTACACGCAGCAAAATCACGTGTTGCAGCCAGTTACATAGTGTGGTAGCAATCCACTTTTAGAGGCCTCTAGGTTATACGAAATGCTTTTCACAATAAATAAGCCAGGCTTACAGCCTTTGCCATAACTTTTTATAATATACAGATCAGGGCTGTGGCAAGTGATAACATTTTTCAGAGTGACCCAATCAGGCCTTTGGCTGGTAATGTTGGCTTGTCACCATAACCAACTCGGGTCTACTGTACTGAGCGTAGACTTTAGCACAAGACAACCATCAGCCATACAGTCATAAATTACAAAAGTATACAAAAATGCAGTTGGCAAAGCAAAACATTATCTTTCCTAAGAAAGCCGAGCAAGGATTCTCCTGGTGCAAATCTGTGCCCACGGTTTGTCAGAGGGGGTAACCAACAAAACCGGTGCCCACCACAGTAATCTGTGAGATTTCACATTGCAATATACCTATCGGGAGGCTTTAATACAGATTTGAAAAAATCCACCCTTAAATGCTTACTGACGTTCACATATGCTTTTCACGATCAATGTCCAACCTGCTGACTTTATTGTAACTTTTCATAACAAACAATTAGGCGACTTCCTTCATCATTGGCATTTTACTACACAAAACACAGGCCTACTGTGTGGGCCATAAACGTTCCCACGAAACAACCATGAGCTATACCGTAGTAAAATAACGAATATATACACATTTAAAGTTGTCAAACCACAAAACATCCCTCTTAAGAGGGCCTAATAAGGATTATTTTCGTGCACACATTCTATCACCACGGTTTGGTGTGGGTGAGTCACCAAAACCCTTGCCTACTACGGTAAATGTGAGAACAATGTAACAAAATACCTCCCTACAGGCTTTAGCACAGTGCAATAACAATCCCCTCTGGTAAACAACGTTTACAACGAAACTTTTACCCCGCAGGGAATTACAACGCGGTCGTTACAATGACCGCGTTGTAATTCCGCATACCATTACTCCGCAAGTCGGAACATCGACTTGCGGAGGGGGGAGAAGGTGTTGGATTCAAAATCCAACACCTTCCCTACTGTCCGCAACGACTGGAGTTGGAATAGTAAATTATACTATTCCAACATCCAGCGCCCCCCCTCCGCAAGTCGTTGTTACGACTTGCGGGGTAATGGTATGCGGAATTACAATGCGTTCGTTGTAACGACCGCGTTGTAATTCCCTGCGGGGAGAAAAACTGCGTGATAACGAGTGCTATTCATCCCCTCTTCATTGCCTTTAACACATGCTTTTCACAATGAGTAAGTCTGGCCTACTGGCTTTGTTGTAACGTTTCATAAGAACAGACAAAACCTACGGAGTCTGGCATAACATCTCTCAATGAACCAACAACGCCTCTAGCCTTCACCGTCGGCGTGACACCATAACCAACCCAGGCCTATTCAAGGGCATATAAACAGGCAACCATCAGGCATACAATTATAAAACTACAAACAGGTAGAAAAAGAGTTTGCAAAACAATATACATCCCTTGTCAATAGGATGTAACAAGAATCATCACAGTGAAACCCTCCAGGCCTTTTCAGAGTGGGTGGCCAATGCCAAAACCCTTGCCTACTACGATAATCTGTGAGATTACATGTAACAAAATGTGTGTGTGTAGCCTGTAACGCAATGTGATAACAGCCCACTGTTAAAGGCCTGCTGGTTTTAACAAACCATTTTCAGAACAAATAAGCCAGCCCTACTGGATTTGTCATAACTTTTCATAGTAATGAGATCAGACCTGTGACATCGAACATAATATTTCCCTGTCACCAATCAGGAAAATAGGTTGTCACTGTAACCAACCCCGGCCTACTGTTTTCACCTAAACTTTTCCACAAAGCAACTATCTGGCACACAGCCATAAAATACAAAGGTATGCAAAATTATAGTTGGCCAAGCAAAACCCTGTCTCACCAAGCGGGCCTAAGAAGGATTCTCACAAAGCAAATCTTTATCCACGGTTTGTCATGGAGTAAGCAACACAATAACCTTCGCCTACTACAGTAATCTGTGAGAGTCAATGTAACAAGATTCATCTCTGCAGGCTTTCGTACTGAGGAAAAACAATCAACTCTATAATGGATTGATGTTATGTGCTTTTCACACTAAATGCGTCATGCCTACTGTCTTTATCGTAACATTTCATAATAAATTCATCAGGCCTGAAGCCATGATCATTGGCTTGCCACCATGTCCTGCGGTATTGAGCATAAGCTTTGCCACAAGCCCAAAAAGTACGGTACAAGGACTCTTTCAGTGGAAGCACAAAACTTTGGCTCAATCAAATCCTGTACTCAGGAGAACCACCATGTGGGTGGAGCCTAAGCCACTGACTTAGTAGTACTGTGAAATATTTTTGGTTCACATAAGGTATGCTGACTTCTGCACTGTCAAGCCAGACCTAAAAACGGAATGAGGATGGAAGATTCGAAGATAAACCAACTTCATCACAAGAAACAAACATAAGCCAACCTGCTTGCCACCCCTCAGTTAGAGAAAATGAGACTGCTATGTAGCAGCTATTAGCACACTGTCACAATCCGGATCCCCCCCCCCCGGGTGCATGGACTTAGTTCAATACATAAATACAAATTTGAAATCCAGTAGGTCTGTGACTGATTCACTACCCACTGAGCCAGACTATTAGGGGATGTTTTCTGGTCATGATTAGTCCCACTACATGAGTTCAGGGACATGGTGAAGCTCCAAACCCTCTGTCATAAATGAATAACACACTCACAATAGCTCTATGAGACAAGCGATAAAACTTGAAAAAGTTTAGTTATAAGAGCCAAGTTTAGTGCATAAAATATGAATGGTAACTAGACAGAATGAGAAAATAAATGCAGCAAAGCATGACATGGCCAGCAAAAACAATAGTAACATTCCTAAGATGATTACTATGTTCCTAGCATCTTAACTCCCTATCGCTACTCCTGAGTGCTACGCTAAAATTTAGCACGAGCAGAAAATAAGCCAATAAAAGGAGTTTTTAAAGATGCGTCACACAGTGCACCTTCTCTATCACAGCTCTTGCCTGGGTATGAAAGCTTTGCCAGGCTGAACGTCACTTCTCTGCACCGCTCCCGGTGCATTCCCTGACTGGGGCTTGTCGCAGCGGACCGGAGGGACCTTTGGCTTGATATCTCCGTTATAAACCCTCTCCAAATAATAGTCAGATACCAGAGTTTTTATAGTATCTGAGTGCTGATTTTATCTCATGATTATAAGTTTGGAGACACTAAAGTCCCAACAAGACAAAATAAGTATGGTGATAACTGCGTCATTTCGACTTACATGTAGATAATTACCCTTATAACTAAAACAACAGAAACATGTCAGCTTACACTGTAAGCATCCATAATGTTATGGCAGCGACCATAATATAAATAACAGAAATATGTCAGCCTAGATTGGAGTGATTCTAAAACTTCACACTTTCTAATAGAAAGGGATAAAAGTCTCTGCAGGCAAGCACATGATGAGAATAGAAAGGTCTCAATGAGACTTGTCACAGGGTTCACAAAACTCAGTAAGTTATTACAGCATCTACCGCCGCCTCAGGTTTCTGAGCATTTCTTAACTCCTTTAGCAAAGGAATATGCTGCATCCAGAGTCTTGCATTCCAGAGCTACCACTGTCTTTTCCAACCTCTCCATTTTCTTAATAATAACCTCTATGCACCCATCATGTCTCGCCACCCTACACCCCCCAGAACCATCCATCTTTCTCTGGTCCTCCTCACCTGAAGCACAAAGAAGTCTGCTTTTCCTTTTTGGAGTATTTACCCAGCTTTTGGAAAATCCTGAAAGCCCTCCACTATTGTCAAAAAGACAGATTAGACTTCGGCCTCTTGCCGTAGCCTCGCCGCCCCCTCCACCTCCAATCTGACTGCCACCCCTCTGTTGTTCAGTTCAGTTTGGCTTAAACCAGCCATCTGAATGCAGACACTGCAACCACCTTGTTCCAGCAATAATGCATGGAGCTCTTCAAGCCGGGCACATGTTCCTCTCCTCAGCTGCCACCATTGTCGGAGCCTCTCCTGCGGTGCACCATCTTCTCTTCATCATGGATGGGTGTCGGCTCCTTTCCTGCCTCGAACAACCTGCTCATGGGACCTCCATATACTGAGGAGGTATCATCTGGCTCCCACCGCCTATGCCACCAGACAACTCTTTCATGAGCCCTGGTGTCCATTGGCCGACAATGGCTCAGGGCATAGTGGAGGTTGCTCTGCCGCTCGGCGCCTCTTGGAAATCTCGTAAGCTCCAAACCAGCACTTTGTATTTGATTTTTAAATCCCATGCAGCTGCCCAGGATAGATGGTTACCCATTTGGATTTCAGCATGGCTGAATCCTTGTTGTGTAGATGTTTTCTTTAGTGTATTTAATGTTGGTCATGTTTTTCTTTTTAATTCGGTTACATTTCAGGAACTGTCTTAAGAGGCATTAGATAATCTTCTTTCCTGTACCCCTGCCACCTTTCATGTCTGATAAACAGTTTTTGTATTAAATAGTTGATGTAGAGTATACGATTTGAACATAGATCTGTCGATGAGTCTGGGTGTTTGATGTAGATGGAGCAGCTCTCATTAAGGGATGTGACTTGGTTGTCAAAAGCAGGTTTCACCATTCTCAAAGTTCTCATGTTTGGAGGAGGAAGGCAGGCGTTCTGACTACTGAGAAATTACTGGATTTGGTGGCGGCCTATCGCGCTGAAAGAGGCATCGGCAGTAGTGCACTGCCTGGTCAGCTAGAGAGAGGTATTTTTACACAACATGGTGTCAAAGTCTGAGTGGTTCAGATACACCCCTCACCTCCATTGAGTATAGCTATAATGGTTTCTTCTCTTCTCTGGAAACAAAAGGGAATGTTTGGAGCTCGTCTGGTTCATCAATACCTTGGCTTTGTTCCAAAATATACCTTTGCATTTTCCAGGGTATGCAATTCCGAACCTGATATTGTGATGCCTCATGGTGACTCTTAAGTCAAGGAATTTATTTTTTCGAACAGCTAAGGCTTTAGTGAACTCTTGCAGCATGACTCATTATTGCCTGATCCGGCCCAAGTAATGGTTTTTAGGTCACAGCCTACCAGACAGCACAGCTGTCTGTTTGCTAAAGACATCTTGTGGGGCTTGCAGAAAGTTGACCTAGGAATGCATTCCGCCCGTTGCTTGCTATTGGCTTTGTGGTTTGTAACTCAAGTTTTCTTGCTTTCCATTTGCTGGCTTTGTTTGATTTAGGCTGCCCAGGTTCAGTTTGTCCCTCCCATTGCCAAAGCCGTGTTTACTGTTTTCTTCCACAAACTTGTTTGGCATTCCAAGACCGAGGTCAAATGTCAAGCTGTCTCTCCGAGGGAGCTTGGTGTTTATTTTGCTTTCTGCTGACTTCAAAATTAGAGTGTTTATAGGATAGAGAAATGCAGCTTACTCTCTCCATGGAGCCTGCTTGCGCCACACGCCTTTTGAGATGGCTATTTCGTTCGCCAGCTGCACAAAATACTTGTCTTTCTTTCGTGGGACATGAAATTAACTGCAGGAAGAATGGGTCCGGCTGCTGCACTATGGATGCTGGGCGCAGCCCTGAAGCTGCAACGTGTCTCTTCCCTGCTTTTCATTATTGGGCTCAGACACTGAACACCTCACACCAGAGCAGCTCTCTGCGTTTCATTTTCACATTGGTAACTACAGAGGATGTCAAGATTATTCACAAAAGACCATTCTGTACATTTAACAAATGCTATAATGTACAGCTTAGAGTAGCTGTGGTTCGAGAGCGTAGAGTGCTACAGCCTACAATGAAAAAAGGACAGTGAAGGTCATATTTGGCTACGTCAAGGGAAAGGGTGCAAAAAAAAAAAGCTCAAAAACATCAATTCAGTTTCTTTAACTCATAGCGATCGCATTCACAGTATATCATCCAGCATAATGCCGTAAAGCGTGTTTTATCTCATGTACTTGTTTATTTTGAGTGGAAATCAATGTTACTAAAGAGTTTCAGATGGATAAAATAATTGAAATTAAACTACCCAGAAGCATCTTTTATTGTGCTTTGAAATTTTGAAAGTGCCAAGATTCAATTCACTTTGTGAGTTTGGGTAAAATTCCTGGGTTATAAAATTATAAAACTTAGCAAATACAGGTACATGTAAACAAAACTAGTACTACAAAGGATAACATGTAAATGAAGTGGAAAGGAAGCCAGAAAACAAATGTTTGATTATTTAAAAGGGACGCGAAAAAAGAAAATAAAGGCCACATTATTTTTGTCTTGCCACTTTCTGTGTTACCAGGGATGGTCTTAGCATGACTACTTAGCTAATAAAATATCATTAGCCAACATGAGGCATATTTTTTTCTGTATTTACAAAATGATATAGCTCTTAGAAACTACAAGTGCTGTTTGTAAGATTATTTAAAAGCATGTTTTGATTAAGGCACACAGGCCGGTGTTTGCTGGTTTATAGCTTCTCAAGTACTAAATGTCTGATCACCCTTCTCTTCAACCCACTTTACCCCCCAATACTGTCAGCCCAGCATGGACCTGAAGCCCTTCCCCCCAAAGACCTGCAGCACAACATGAGCCTACAGTTCTGTTCTGTGACCAGGCAACAAGTGGGCCATGCCATTTCTCATAAACAAAAACATGAATACATAAACGAGACCGAACAGACCCAAATGCAAACCATGGCATAAGTGAATGTTCGCACACACAGAAATACAGCATTCGAGACAACCTCTGACATACTGTAACATGCAAACACAAAAATTCATACACAGAAATAGAAACAACCACACACAGATACTCGTACATACAGGCATATACACAAAAAAGTGAATAAGGAAACCTTCCCAGGTGGGGAAAGAGAATCACCTGCCTAGGGATAAATTTAAGCGCTTAGCGTCTCTGGTGGACGGAGGTAAGTTCTTAACCCGGGGAGCAAAGTCAAAGATGTGTCAGACAGTGAAAAGCAAATAATAGACTAAAGAAAATAGTAGAGAAAAATAAATATTCAATTTATTCAACATATAAGAATTTCAGCGAACATCAATAATTTTTTATATACTAGTTTTAAATATGTATACAAAGATTTTCAAACAATACAGATAATGTCAAAACAGTAATATGTGATATTCTTGAAGTCCCAACAGGAACAAATGAGAATAAAATTCCCCCGACACAATAAGTCACGGCAAAAACAAGAAATCAAACCAGTTGCATTCTAGCCATCTATACAATCACTCATGTCCAAGTACCATTCATACTGCAATCTTACCAGCGCATACATACAATAAAAAGAATTGCCTAAATGTGAGGACAGATACCATAACTTCAAAAATACAGTGGTACGATGATGATTAATACCTTACACTGAGCACGAAAACATCTCTGGTATAACCATGAACTCAAGAACAGCTTGCAAACAATGTTATTTGGCAATGCATTGATGGCAATGGATGATACATAGAATGACATATACTTTGTATAGTGAGTATTTGGCTGTTCTTGTATTTGTACCACCGTATGGTTTCTGTCCAGCGCAGTGCCGACCCGCGTTTCGGTGTGGGCTGAGGTCTAGCCGTCACCTTCTCCAGGGCACAAATATATAAGCAATCCAAACAATAGGCCGTGCAGTTCGGAGAAAGAGAACAGAATATATGTATATCACATATAAGATGAGGTCCACGGCTTCATTAAGGCGCGGTTCACAGGACTGGACCAACCGTCTGTGAAAAATCTGGTAGTAAAGCGCAGTTTCAGAGGCGGTCAAGGCTCGAGTGGCTAGAGTCTGGAGAGGAGGTCGTCGGACAACGAAGAATTAGGAAGGATGCAGCATTTCCGAACTCGGCGTCTCAATGATGCGGTCCGCAAGAATGACGGGTAGGAGAGGTCACATCTATCATATACACAAATCTATCATATACACAAAAAAGCACAGTGTTTTAGAGCCTCGCATATTGTAATACACGCATACACAGACATATAGAACACACATGCACACTATGCACACATATTTACACAAAAACACCCAGCTATACTGTATGACACCGGTACATACAGACCCACTGTATAATTCCTAGAGACAAGTTACATAAAGAGCTGTTGCCACAGCTGCAGAACAGCAATGGCTGTACCATGGGTGAGAGGTGCACACCCTCCCCTGGAGCTGCACGGCCTCTCTTCCCAGCTTCTTGTTTAAGGCTCTGTCCCTGTGCACACTCACCCCAGAGCTGCACAGCCTCTCTTCCCAGCTTCTTGTTTAAGGCTCTGTCCCTGTGCACACTCACCCCAGAGCTGCACAGCCTCTCTTCCCAGCTTCTCGTCAAGGCTCGGTCGCTGTGCACACCCTACCCTGGAGCTGCACGGCCTCTCTTCCCAGCTTCTCGTTCAAGGCTCGGTCCCTGTGCACACCCTACCCTGGAGCTGCACGGCCTCTCTTCCCAGCTTCTCGTTCAAGGCTCGGTCGCTGTGCACACCCTCCCCTGGAGCTGCACGGCCTCTCTTCCCAGCTTCTCGTTCAAGGCTCGGTCCCTGTGCACACTCGCCCCGGAGCTGCACGGCCTCTCTTCCCAGCTTCTCGTTCAAGGCTTGGTCCCTGTGCACAACCTCCCCTGGAGCTGCACGGCCTCTCTTCCCAGCTTCTCGTTCAAGGCTCGGTCCCTGTGCACACCCTCCCTTGGAGCTGCACGGCCTCTCTTCCCAGCTTCTCGTTCAAGGCTCGGTCTCTGTGCACACCCTCCCCTGGAGCTGCACGGCCTCTCTTCCCAACTTCTCGTTCAAGGCTCACTCGCCCCGGAGATTCTCTTTGTGTTTCTGCATTGGTAAGCGCAGACAAAATCAAGATTACAACTAAAAAATCAACAGTCACATTTACTAATTCCACTGGGGTGCCAGTTTTGCCCGAATACAAGCAAGGAAAATGGAATCCCACCCTAAGTTGGGTAGGAAAATGAAACCACAGTTGGGGTGCTGAGGACCCCCCAAACTCCTGGGCCCCAAATGCTACCGCTCTTACTGCGATCTTGGTAGCCATGCCCCTGAGTGATTGCCAAAATGTCTAGCTAAAAGCAGCTTTGGTGTGTTTGCATACACTGTCCAAGCCTACAAATAAATAAGACGCCGGGGCCTTGTGCAGGGGAGGACACATCAGAATAACAAGCATTGGCAAAGCTAATCGGTCTCGTCTACGTGGGATCTATTGACTTAGTCAGTGTTTTTCTAGCCATGTTGCACAGCAGCATGGTTGAAAGTAAAAAGAACAAGCATTGGCATAGCCAATAGGTCTCGCCTTTGGGACCTTATAAGTGTTTAGCCATGCAACACTTGATGTTGTTGCACCAAGGATATTGTGCTGGATAACTAAACACTTATAAGGTCCCAAAGGCGAGACCTATTGGCTATGCCAATGCTTGTTTCCTATTTTGTGTATGATTTAATAAGGCTAGAGTTCAAAACAGCTGTTTTTCTTTTTGTTCTGATTTTTTTAATTACAATTAAAAATAAAATAATCTAACTTGCATGATAGTCTAAGGCAACATAGATACATATCACAAACATAGTGCAAGTCCCTTGGAAGTCACCCGTCAATTATTGACACAGCCAAAGACAAAATTAATGAAAAAATCCTCTTGGGAAAGGTATCCAATTTCCCCTCATAAAGGATAACTGTACAATCACGTCTCTGTGCCTTATAAAAAGATTATTTTATACTCAATTTTCTACAAGTATAGTTAAAAATGTCACTTCTTGTATCGTGGACAAAAAGTCCTATATTTGTCAATCACCGCTTCTAGACTCATGAAATACAAAGGGCCAATGGTTTCAAAATGGGTTGTAATTGCAATCCCAGAGCAGCACAATGTGCTTGGATGTATAGAAAATAGTTTAAAAAAAACCATTGCTGGCAAGCCACGGTGCAATGCCTATTGCGATTCGTAAAGAATAGAAACTTGGCAAATCTTTGCATATCAGAAGCCAAATGTGATTTTTTGATTTCGAATATTGGGGATTTGACAAGGATTTCTAAAACGTGTTTATTGATCACTCATTGAAAATGCAAACCCTTCACAGTCACAAACTCTTCTGTAGTGGACCACTTCCTGTTTGACACAAGACAGGCATGCTATGGGGATGACTGACCTATGTGGTTCCCTCCCCTTTATTTACGACATAAGCACTCCGAGCACTATACAAGGATCCAATACTTTTTATCGACTGTCCCTTTATGGATCAGGCTTCGCATACTTTAGAAGCATGTAGAGAAAAACACCAGGACAGTCTGCTCCAAGACTGGTCTCCAAACATTGAGTGTTGCTCCCACAGGAAGGGCTGCCCAGCAGATCATGTGACATGCAACCAAGGCCATATCACCCATCACATGTTAGGTGGACTTAGGATTCACAATTAAACACGTTCCTTTGCTCTGCTGGGGAAGCCTCAGCCTCAATTAATCTAGCTATCAATCTTCCATCGGTCTAGTAATCCCCGTAGGAGGACAAAAAATTAGTCATTCATTATTTTAATATGCTTTTTAGTTAGTAAATCAATCAACAGGTAAATAATCAACCGAGTAAACAATGAAAAATAAGTAAATATAATTATTTTTGGAAAATGAAATGTTGAGTTGGTATGTGGGGAATTAAACCTGTTATTTGTACCTTGCAAACTGATGCCTTTAGTTTATATTTTATAAGACCAGAGAACGATGCGAACTTCATCTTGAGAACACTTGTACCCGAGAAAGAGTTAATTTCAGGTTATGAGGCTCTTACTGTTTCTAGTCCTGCGCTTGCTGATATTACACCAATGCATTCTGGGACATATAGACTTCTTTCAGTTCAAATGACCCCAACATCTCTTAAACAAACAACAGCGCTTTGTAAAAGAAACTTCTAGAGCTAGAAAGGTTCTGTGTGGCCCATGCCACAGAGTCATGTGGCGCCTGTATACAAAATGTGCACAATACGTCTTTCTCTTGCCATGCTCTTTTGTAAATATTTTTCAGTGCTCCAGTAATCACCACCAATGAAGTATACAATTAAGTATTCTCCCACCGTAAAACGAATATGAGCGAAGCGCAGTAAAATCCGTGAAAGGGCTTGATGCCACAGCTGTGTTGGAAAGTAAAAAACACATCTGAATAGTTAATGGTAGCAACAGAACCGGACGTGGCGGGCATCTGACAATATCTCAGACAAATAAGTTTGAGACAGAGCGACCCTTTCTGGATATCTGCTGTTCTCCGGGCACCTGCTACTTCCCATCACGCTGTTAACTCCGACACATTACTTGCTCCTCTCCGATGGTCCTCGCGGAAAGACCACCTGCGTTGAGACCCAGTCCTTTGTTTCTTTTCATATTCCAATCATTGTTTGGATAAGTCAATACTATAGAACCTGAAACTTCCAATAAAACTTTCAGGGTGCGTGGATGCAAAAGGCTGTATTCAATAGGGGATGTTTAAACTCTTTTCTCAGATGCCATTTGTCTCACAAACAGGCTCAGCGTGTTTCACATGCTAAAGCAACTGCTGGAATCTGCATTGTCAAACTGCGCTTTGTCCTAAAGCACGCTCGCATATGTTCATAGTTCCAGCCACAGGCATTTTTGCGAACTCCCTCTCTGCTGTCCATTAAAACAAGCCTGGGAGTGGTGCGTGCGCGCGCAGTCTGCTCATTTTCAAGCACTGCACTCGTGCTTGTGGCGCGCCCCTGCTCGCTCCCGCAAGGTGGATGCTGCCACAAGCATGAGTGCAGTGCTTGAAAATGACCAGAGCGTCGGCTAAAGGCCCTCCTATGCAGCGCGCGCTGCATAGGCGAGACCTAAAAATAAGTGCTATGATGAGGCCAGTGTTGAAAGTGTCACCGCTTTTTTTAAAATTCACGTTCAACCATGCTGCACAGCAGCCGCGCTGCGGTACAGCATGGCTAAAAAATCACTAACCATGCCAATAGATCTCAGATAGGCAAGACCTATTGGCTTTGCCAATGCTTGTGTTCCCAGCGGCTTCAAGGACTCATGCAAATTCAATGACTTCCAGAGCTACATAGTCTGACCTCTGAGTTAGAACTTGTTTACAGTGTGTTTGGGTCCTAAACCGTGCACACACGCACAATGTTAGAATGAGCGCTGCAGGAAAGGGAGAATTGTTAGGAAGTGGTTTTGCTGGAAGCTAGCGATATGGTTGGTAACAGAGAATTGTCTTGTTCTTTATTGTTACCGAGGAGCCACCGTACACCTGTTAATGATATGTAATACGAAATAACTGGAATGTGTACGTGAATGTTCCCAAGTGCACAGTTAAACTTGAGGTGGCTTAATGTGTGGCTGCTCTTTGTGATCAGGGCAAGAATAATGTACTTCTCACTTTATCTTGACTCGTGTGTGTGATGAAGACGCACAAGCAAGTCACGTAATTTCTTTATTGTCCTTTTTGTAAGCCATGGATGATTTTGTAAGTCCTTGTTTGCTGTCTGGAGTTATAAGAATTGGTATTCAATCTCTTGCACCTTAGGTGGGAGATGCACCTTCCTTCTATTCATCTTTTGTTTTCATTGACACTTATGGTAGTTAACGTTCCTTCAATGATGTGCAGCTTTGTGACAGTGAAGGTCATGAAGAGGTTTAAGGTTATGCTTTTGGTCAGAATGGTAAACAGAATAGTGCCCTCAGATTCTGTTATGGGAGAGACAGGCTCACTCTCAAACATTTTGTTATTTGCATTCACAATCAAGGTGAAGTCATTCTTGGCTGATGTTTTAGTTAGTGAAATTGGTCAGGCTTCTTTTGCAGGACTGACTTGAAGAACCTTTGAATGAAGGTGTTTTGGGCACTTAATGGTAGTTGTTTTGCTGTAGCTGCGCTTGATATCACTGTCATCTGGTAATGTACTTGGTTACGTTGTTAGCTCGCCAGCAGTAGTATGTGTCACAGTCTCTGTGTCTGGCTTCTCTGTTGATTGTTCTATGTTGGTTATTTTAGAGAAGGAGGAGGAGATACCAGTGGATACAGGTAATATTTTATACTGTGTGATTGGATGAAAAATGTAATTACTGCAACTTGACTTTCTTTCTCTCACTGTCCTTCAGTTACATTCCTTTTCAAGGGCCTTGAATATCCGATTCCTCAAAATCTGCTGTGACTCCAACTTTTTTTGCGATTAGGCATTTTTAAATGTGTTACTGATGCTGAGCAATCAAAATGTTTGTTGTGTGTAAAAACTGTTGTTGTGCAAGTGCCTGATTGTTGGGGGCAACCCTCAGAATCCATGATTACTACCGAGACTTGATCACAAGCCGTTGATCAGTGTGACAGGTGTCTGGAACGAGATGGTTTTGAAGTCAGAAAGCAGAAGGTCTCCATACTACAGAGACTTGATCACAAGCTATTGATCAGCGTTGCTGGTGTCTGGAAGCAGGTGGTTTTGAAGTTACCGAGACTTGATCACAAGCCACTGATCGGTGTGATTAGTGTCTGAAAAGAGATGGTTTTGAAGACGGAAAGGAGAAGGGCTGCATACCTGTTCATAAGCCATTAATCAGTATGGCTGGTATTTGGAAGGAGATAGTTTTGAAGTCAGAACGCAGACGGTCTCCATACTACCGAGACTTGATCACAAGCCATTGATCAGCATGGTTGGTGTCCGGAAGGAATTGGTTTGGAAGTTAGAAAGTAGAAGTTGTTGGAGACAAAGAGTATATGGGAGGCCTTCACAGTATACATTAGAGGCATCTGTGTGTCAAAGGGATCAGGTTAAGCTAGGTATTTAAAAGTAGTTCATGCAGAAATGTAATGTAAAGATGTCCTTGCAGTAAGTAGCATTCAAAAGCTATTTTCACTGTGGCAGGACTAGCTATCCTATGTAGAAAACCAGAGTACAGATTAAAATACTAATACTATATCTAGGGAATGGAAGTAGCTAGAAACATAATTAAACCACAATTTTAATAGTCATTAAAAATCCAATTCAGTGGTGACGTTGGATGTTTAATAAATAGTAAGGAAAAAGTGACTTTTAGAAAGTTACATTTTCCCTGTCTGAAGTTCAAGGAGGCTAGTTTACATTAGCTCTTTAGTTTCTCACAGCCAGTAAATAAGAAACAATAGGCTGACCTCACTGGACAGAGATGACTCATCTGAACCTCACAAAATATGCAGGGTAGGGGCTGTGGACCTCTTTTTGATAACACAGCACACCTAAGCGTCAAAACTTGCTTGACTGGTCTACCGGGTTCACATATAACACTTGGGTTGGGGCACTTGGAAGGAAGAAAATAAGATGCCAAGATAATTCTTGTGTATCCACTGTCTGATTGATGGAACCCCTGCTTTTGCCCTATCTGACTTCTGCCTCTGGGTTTATTAGTGGAACAGTGGCTGCCCCAGACTGGATTTTAGTGTTAGATAAGGGAAGACACTAGGATTACCCCAATACACGCCTCACACACCAACACCGAGCCCTCAGAGCCCAAATTGAGTGTAGCTGAAGACTTTCGCCATCTTGAAAATACCCAAAGTGAGTAGGGTTGGCCCAGGGAACTTTTAGCTCATTGGTAAGGGTATGCCCAGGAGTCATTCCCACCCACTAGCTCATGCCAGGCACAAATGTGGCATCTCCAGACACCCACTTCAGAACAATCCTGGACCTGAGGAAGAAAAGAAGAGGACTGAACCTGCTGTCTGTGACCTGAGAAGTGTCATGCTTGCCGCACGCTGGGTCTGGGATGTGGCAGGGGCGGAGCACTTCAGGCTTAAAAGCCTTTCCGCTCTGCAGGAGATTGCTTAGCGTTCCAGCTTACGCATCTACAATCTCCTGCTGTTCGATCACCACCTTCCGTTTTCAGGTCACATAACGTTGCATTAATTTCTATCAGCGGTGTGTGTGTTCGACGGCCTTCTCTTTGATCTGCACGGTGTTCTTGGATTCCTGCTACCTGCTCCGGCTTCGCTTTCAAGGATCCTACAAAAAGGACAAAACAAAGAAAGAAGAGACATTTAAAGATTCCACGTCTTCCAGCTCAATGGTGGTAACACGTGCAGCGCTAAAGTGCTGATTTCTTGCGTTGCATAGAACTACATACGTATCTGATATGCTTATTTACCTATATATATATATATATATTTTGCTTGTGAAAACTGTGCTGGAACATTTAATCATATGTCCGAAGGTACTCAGAAAGATAACCTGTATGATTGACTTACTCCCTGCCAAGCTGGCCTATTTTGAATGACAATAATGAATGCGACAGAGATATAAATGGCACTAGCCGGACGTAATTGTCACCGTAAGGCACCACCTATTACAATTGAATGTAAATAATGAGATAAGGGCAATAAGCAAATGAAAAATAATTTTTTTAACTGAATTAAGTGCGTGTAACGGGCACTTGCCCATAATTCTGATGCAACTGACATGATTAATTAATTTGCACTTTAAATATGATTTACAATATTTAGACACTTTATGCACTTTAAAGCTGGTAGTGAAACATATCTTCAAGTTTTGATTTGGACATGAAGCATGTCCGTGTCATGACAAAATGATTTTGCCATAAAGGTGATTTAAGGTGCAAGTGATTATAGTTTGACAAAAAGAATCGCATTCTGTGAAATAGGAGTCTTTCTTCGATGATAGTTTGACTCCCGGAAATAAAAGGCTATCCACGGCACGTAAACAGCATGTGATCAAGGCCGTCGTGAAGGCCGAAACGCGTCATCGCTGACGAAGAATAAAGTAATATGAGCAAATCCGCAATTGAGTCGGCTCCGTTTTGTTTGGGACTTTGACAAACGAGAAGTTGATATATATATATGTGTTATGTTATTTGTATTTGTAAAGCCCACTATCACCCGTGAGGGTACCCTGGCGCTGAGCAGGTGTGTGTGCCTAGCACTGCCTAGGGTAGGTTGGTTAACTGAAAAGCCAGGTCTTCAGCTTCTTGTGGAATTCAAGAAGAGAGGAGGAGGCTTTGATCAATCAGTCAATCAATCAGGGGCTTATAAAGCGCGGCTACTCACCCGTGAGAGTCTCAAAGCGCTGATGAGGAGTGGGAGGTTGTTCCATGCTTTAGGAAAGATCTAAGAGAACACCCATCCTCCTGATCTGTTTCTGTGTATGCGTGGATTTAGGAGTCCTGTGAAGCGGAGGTATCTGGATGATATGTGTGTGATGAGTTTGAACTGAGCGCATCTGTGTATCGGGAGTCAGTGGAGCTCCCTGATGTATGGTGTGGTGTGAGTTCTGTGTGGGAGGTTGAGGATGAGTCTGGCTCATTAGTTCTGGATGATTTGTAGTCTTCTAGTGAGTTGCTTAGTGAGCCCGGCATAGAGGGTGTTCCAGTAGTCCAACTTGTTAGTGACTTGGGTGTGAATGACGGTTTTTCTGGTGTTCATCGGGAGCCATTTGAAGATCTTTCGCAGCATCGTCAGGGTGTGGAAGCAGGATTCAGTGACAGCGTTGACTTGTTCATTCATATCCAGTTTGCTGTTGATGATGATTCCAAGATTCCTGGCATAGCTGTTGGGTGGGTCCGAGTTCAGCTGGCCTCCAGTTGAAGTCCCATGGCGAGGTGTTCTTGCCGAAAATCACTACTTCTGTTTTGTCAGTGTTGAGCTTGGGACTGTGGCTCTGCCACCAACATCTCGCCTGAGCATGATGCCTGGGATCTTGTCGGGCGGGCGGGACACGCTGCTAATGGCCACCAGCAGTTTGCCATGCCGCTTACCAACTCTTACCTTGCTGCAGCTGACCCAGCGGTGTTGTCATGCCCCTTCCTCTGTCATGGGTGAAACCACTGCCGGAGGATGCCATCAGCTCCTGCATTCCATCAGGTCTTCTTCTTCCCAGGATTCCCTAAGAGGGATCCTAGGTCCTAATACAGCCCAAGCCAAGATGGCTACTCCTCTTATAACCCTTCCCAATCCAAAATGGCTTAACCAGAATTTCCTGTGTTTTTGCCCTATATAAGGAAGTCTCTCCAGCCAGTGCCTTGCGTCGCAACACTTTGTGCATTCTGCTCTAGTGTTTCATCACTCCTGCTCCGATTGGGTTATTCTGTTGCAGCATTTCAGGTTTTTTTGCAAAACTTCTACTTCTTCCTGCTGCTCCTATTTTTTGGACCCTTCCAGTTATTCTTCCTGTGTTTTTCCCCTTGGATTCCAACTGCCTTCTGGAGGTTTTTTGCTCTTGGGCTTTTACCTCCATTGGGATTCCTTCTAAAGGGCACTTTCCTGCTTGGACATGTTCTTTGTCAGCAGCAACATGGCTACTAGAAGGGGTCACCCTTACTTCTCGCAGACCAGAACAGTCAAAACCTGGAATTCTCCATCAGTCCACAGCCAAAGGTGCACAAGTAGGCGTCTGAGCCCTGTCAGAGACAGTTGGCTTTCCATCCAGTTAGTGACTTCAATCATGCACTTCTTTCTTGAGTTGGAAGTCCCGAGAGGGAGAGTATGAGTTGTAAGTCATCGGCGTAGAAGAGCATGTTGATGTCATGTGCATAGATGATGTTGGCCAGAGTGATCATGTATACATTGAAGAAGGTAGGACTGAGCAATGAAACTTGAGGCACTGCGCACAAGTTTGTGTGCTTCCAGCGAGTAAGATCAAGGTTGACAGCTTGTGTCCTATCCGTTAAGAAGCAGAGCCAGTGGAGAGTGGGTCCTTGGATGCCAATCTCATACACGCATCTGATGAGGATGGTATGTGAGACTGGGTCAAATATCTCTGGTTCCCCTTATTGGATTGTTGTCATAATGGTGCAATTTGTGAATTACATTTTACTGTATATTTCTAATTTGGTTAAGGATTTTTAATTGTTTCGCATTTCTACTTTATTAATGTGTTGGTACTGAATAAATACTTTAGACATTGCCATACGTTAAGCCTGTCTGCTCTATGCCAAAGCTACCAGGGGGTTGAGCTCAGGTTAATTTAATGACTTTGAGGGTTAATTATGGTGCCATGGGCCCTGGTGAAAGCAAGGTAACTGGATTACCTTCTCCCCTGTATTCCCCCCGTCCACTGGCTAGACAGTAAAGCCATAGTTTTGGTAAATTGAACCCATAAGACTTCACAGCTACAGTGCCACTGCACCTGCTGCACTATTGATAGTTACTTCCCTGAGAGGGGCTTTGTCACCTGGGCCTTGCAACCAGGATCCTTTGTTGAGAGGCCCAAGAGAAGGTTCCCCCTCCTTTAGGAATCGCAGCGGAAGACCATGACCGAGAGGCCCAGGCAAAGGGAGTCGGTGTTGGGTCAATGGTGCAATGGGCCCTCATGGAAGCAAGGTAAAATGTTGCTCGTCTGCCCCCTTCCTGCCTCCCCAGCAACTGACTAGACAATAAAATGCAGCCATAATTCGGGTGCATTGGGCCTATAACCCCACAAGGCCACAGTGCCACTGCACTTGCTACACTATTGATATCTATGTACTTCAGTGGGGCCTCTTCCCCTGGACCTTGCAGACATTGTCCGGTGCTTTAAAGCCCAGGGAAGGAGACTCCCTTCCTTGGGCCTGACAGCACTGTACCACAACTTTGCAACTCTGGGTCATGGCTCCTAGGTACAAAGGAGAGGTGACCAGTGGCACAGTAATGGCACCATGGCCCCTGATGGAAGCAAATGAAGCTTGACAGTAAAACACAGCCATAATTTGGGTGCATTGGGTCCATCATATCCCTGAGCCCTGGTGCCACGGAATCTGCTGCACTACTGATTTAGAGAGATCCTATCACATAGGCCTCGCAGACATGTTTAAGCACAGCAAAGCCCTTGAGTGGGCGCCCCCTACCCTGAATGCCTAACCATGGCTGTGAGGCCGAAGGAAGAAAGGCAAGTAGCATTGCAATGCTGCCATGGATCCTCGTGCAAAGTAACAGTGTCCCCCAACCCTGTCTGCTGGCTGCACAGTAAAATACAACCATGATTTGGGTAAATTGGGCACCTAATACCTCTGAGGTCTGGTGCCCCTAGACCCGGTGCACTACTGGTGGCTATGTTCTTAACATGGACCCATGCATGTAATCATGAAACAGCCAGTAAGTTCATTGCAATTGGGCACAGGGGAGAGGCTGGAGGGGCTCCTTCCCAGAGACCTTGCAGTGCAACACCATAGCTAAGAGGCCTCGGGTAGGGGGCCACACTCCCCTAGGCCTTGCAAACATGGTTTAGAACAGCATGGCCCAGGAGAGGGGTCCTGGGTAGGAGAGCCCTCTTCCCTGGCCCTCACAGCAATGGTCTAGTGCTGCAAGCCCAGAGGAGGGGGGCCCATTCCCATGGGCCTTGCCACCAAGATCCAGAGCTGCAATGCCCAATGGAGGGGGGACATTTTTCCCAAGCTTCACCTCTATTGTCTAGCGCTGCCCAAGGGAGCGGTTCCCAACTCCTGTATGTATCCCAATCATGATCAAGTGTTGTGAGGGCCAGGGGACAGCAGTCCCATCCGGTGGGCCTCACAGCATGGAAAGTGTTGCGAGGCCCAAGGAAGAGGGTTCCACTGCTCTTATCCTCACAGCCATGGTCTAGCTCGGCAAGGCTCCATTAGGGTCGATAACTTTCCACAATCACTTCAAGGACACGATTTGTGTATGGGGACACATTGTATTTGCAGAGACAGACGATGTTTGTTGGGGAGCAGGGACTGTGAGTTGCATGCTCATTTTTTGGGGGTCCGTCTAAATTCCACTCCTCTAAATCAGGCCATCTTAAGAGTAATGAGGCTGCAGATTAAGCTTCCTGAATGTGATTACTATTCATACTGTATTTGAGTTCTAATCCTTTTACCACCTCCTGGAATAAGCACGGACTGCTCACTATTATAACTTTTGGGAGACAAGTTTAGAAAATGAACAAATTTGGTATGTGTAGGAGGCTGGCTTGTATATGGTGCACACTTATTCAAGTGTAGCACCCCGCACCAATCCAGACAACCCTTATGGTGTTTTTAGTGGTTTAGACAACCTTGGAAAGCTCTCTAAGTGGTAGCTGTGGACAGCAGCCTTCAGGCTTAGTCTAGGAGGAGTGTAAAGCAGCTTGTTTCACCAGTATCTAACCTTATAGTGCAGATTAAGTGAAAAAGAACCACACAGGGAAGTTATAAAAATAGTTATTTATTACAGACACTCACTAACCCAATGCAATATCTCCCACCCGGAGATATAATAACAATACACACAATACTTTGATAATGCAACAAGTAAATAGCACGAAAATACAGTGGTCTCCAGGGGGAGACCAAACCATATACAAAAATAGTGGACTGACGACTGAAGTCGAGAGTGGACCCAGAAGACTTAGAAGTGCTGGGGAACCAAGGAACAACCTGAGGTAAGGACCCAGGAACCCCACGGAGGCTGTGTGCTAAGTGGATACACGACTGCATGCTCAAGGTAAGTCAATGGGGAAGTCGCGGTTGCAATTCTTAGGAAAAAGGACCCTTCCCAGAACTCTTGGAAGACACCCCGTGGAAGACGGACGGTTTGAGTCACCCCACCCGTTGATACCCAGGAGACCAGGTTACCTGCCCCAGGGAAGCAGAGTGCATAGGTACGAAGTGACGTCGGGAACCGCCGTAGACCTCAATGGAGGACTGCAGGCAAGAAGCTGCTTGCGAAGACGCTGCAAGAGTCTGGTGGAATCCAAGGGTGGATTCAGGAAGACTAGTACCTGCAAGCAGAGGGGACAGAGTCTATGTCACTCAGGAGTGACCAGGAGGCACGGGAGTCGAGTGCCCACCAATGTCAACTGTTGAAGGAAAGTTGACGGTGCTCTTGTGTCTGCAGCTACGTGGACCAGATGATGCTGAGGACGACCAGGAACGGTGTACGAGCTGTCCCACGTCGGATGTCGATATCCAGGGGTTGGTGTCCGGTGGGAGCACCAACAGGCCTTGACAACGGCAACACGTGGAAGAAGACAAAAAGATACTGTGTCAGGACCAGCAAGGTACAAGTGACTCACCACATTCAAGCATATCAGAGTAGGCCCTAAGCTAGCCGGGGAACCTACTGGAATGAAAAAAGACCCTCGACAGGGCCCGAAGATCTCTGGAGACGAGAGTCGCCCAGCTTTAGCAACGGCCAGCCGACACGGTGCACAGGGACTCGGTTCCAGCAGTGTCGATGAAGGATCCTGGCCTCAGACTTAGTCTGAAGACAGTGCAAGCCTCAAAGAAGTTGTAGAACCGTCACCTGTGTTACCGTCCGGGTTTGAGACTAGGATCAGCAATCGGTCAGCTGTGTTGCAGTGCCTGCGGATGCAGGGGAGTGACTCCTTCACTCCAAGGGAGATTCCTTCTGGTGTCTTTGGTTATCCACAGGACCTGGAAGGAACCTGTATGGAGCACGGACACTGACGGTGCAGCAGGCTTGCAGAACGTAGAGATCAGGAGCAGACAGAATCTTCCCGGTTGCAGTCTCAGTTCCAAAGGTGAAGTGCGATGTGGTCAGTCCGACGCGGTCTGCACGACTCGATCAGAATGTCCAGATGGTTGAAGAGGACGCAGAGTTTGATTTGAATTGAATCCCACGACGAATCTAGGGACCCACCCTCAGGTAAGCCCTTAAGTACCCTAAGGAAAGGGTTGGGATGATTCAGGGGTCCTGCCCAGAGGAGGGGCTGGACAGTGGGGAGGATACTCCATGCCCTTTGTCCACTTTTGCGCCAGAGCGGGAGCCAACAGCTCCCTGAACTGGTTTGAGCTGGAGTATGCAAGGAGGGCACCAAATGTGACCCTCAAGCAGTCTGAGTGGCGCTGGTAAGTGCCCCCACCCTGTCCCAATACACTAAACCCTGTCTGGGAGGTGGTCACACCTCTCCGTGACAGGATACCTATTGTTCTGCCTTCCCTTGCTCGAGCTTGGCTCATCAGCAGGAGGGCAGGATAGTGTCTCAGGTCGGCAGCAGCCCTAGCTTGCTGTCAGGTTCTGGAAGACTGTTACTGGGAGCACTGAGGGCCTCCTGAAGGAGCTTTATAGTGCAACATGTTTGATACCAAACATGAAAGGGTTCGTTACAGCCAGTTTAGAGATAGTCATTGCGTAATGACGCATGGCCACTCTATATATCATAATGGCTGATTCACTGGCAACACGGGAGAATAGACCCGAAGGTTGCAGGGATGTCCTGCTCATGCAGGGGCACCCTCACATTTAGAACCAAGCACACTGCCTTTAGGACTGAAAGGCCTACTAGAGGGGTGACTTAGAGGTTTTAAGTGCAGTGATGTTAGATATAGGCAGACTTATATCTTTTGTGAGAGGTGCAAGCACCAACTCACACAGGCTGCAATGGCAGGCCTGTAGTCCAGTATTTTTGTAAAGCGCGAACAGCTACCCGAAGGCATCCCGGCGCTGTGGGCCGTCGGGGAGATTAAGCAAGCTATTGCCCAGAGTCATTGGTGCTGGGCTGACCTGCCGCCAGTGCCGGGGATCGAACCGTGAGCCCCAGATTCCAGCGTCAGTCGCCCTGGCCGCGGTGCCACACCTCTTCCCATAGTCAGAGTTTGGAGGGTCCCTTATGGGTGGCATACTACATGCTGCACCCCATGGGGGACCCCTGGTGTACCTAAGCCCTAGGTACCTTAGTACCATATACCAGGGACTTACTAGTGTACACCAGCAGACAATTAGGAATGTACCAAGGTACTCAGCATAGCCAATTTAGGGAGGAAGCACAGTGACTGGGGTACTGATTAGCAGGATCCCAGTCAGACTAGTCAGAAAAACAGTATGACACCAGCAAAAAGTGGGGGAAACGATGAAACCAGATCCTACTTTCCTACAGTATGCAAATCGAATGAAATAGTCTTAAGCTTTGAATCAACAGTGGTGAGTATCAATATCTAACAACAGAGGTACGCATCTATGATGCATACCGCCCAGTAACTACTCACTGCCTCAGGACCTGGTCCAGTGGGTATGTTTTATCTATGGTACAAGGATACTTGACATATAATTTCAGTTTTACCACTTCACCTAAATATGCTGGAAATAAACACTGTATTCTGAAGCTGGGATGGGCCTACAATATAGTGACATTTCCCTGAGAAGGGCAGCTCCTTGCCATCAGAATCACTGTTACTCCAGTTTTTGTCTTGTGGACTAGTTGGAAATGTGGAACAAGGAGACAGGTTTTTTATTTCCAGCCTCCACTTGGCCAACTTGTGTGCTCTTTGGCAATTACTTTTTACATGTATTACCCTGCTCCCTTTTTGGAACACATGGAGTGTTTAGAGTCCATGTACAAGCTTCTAGTAAGTATGTGGTTAACAAAATGGACTGGCTATTACCGCAAGATGGAGAGAAGTGCCCAGTGACATGGTATATTCACCAAAATGCAATACAGTGGTAAATGTCCAGCCTTTGCAGAAACTAGCAGTGTGCTGCAGTCTTAGGTCTACTAATTTAACATACCTTTTTGATCCTGGGCAAATAAAACTCTTCCTGTTCCTCCGTCCACTGACCTTACAATTTGTCAGCGCTTTGAAACAGGCCTAAATGAGGGAATAGACATCAGGGGCATTCTCCTAGGACAGGTCCCCAGTATTACTATATTTTGACACATTCAAGGCTGTTTGCATCTCATTGGCTGAATATGCTTCTGAAGTTGCATTTTGGAGGACCCCTCCTGTGTTGTAGCTCCTCCCTTCCAGCCACCAAGAGGCACTTCTTTTACAGCTCATAAAGGGCTGGAAGTGTTAAGAGTTGTTTGTCCATTGACAGAGTTAAAGAAGACAGGGCACCAATTGCTTGCCAATGGGTGTGTCCCGCAGTGCCTCTCTGCGGGCAGTGGGACTAGAGTCCTCATTGCAGGACAAACCTGCAGAATGTGTCTTGTTACATCTGAGACCAGAAGAGGGGGCCCTGCCCTGGGCCCCGCATCTCTACATCATACCCATGAAGTGCTGGGCAGGGGAATAGCTGTGACGTGCAGGGTAGGTCCCCGCTGTGAGGTGCAGGGTAGGGCTCCCTTGCCCCTTTCCACTTAAAAGGAGACACACTGCTTATAATTTACTGTGGTCTGGTTGTGGTGCACTGGCATGGGCCCCATGTTGGTTGGCTGAGCAGGGCCTAAGCACCTGCCAGTGATGAGTAGATTGGCTCAATAGGAAGGGCTGTTTTCTTGAATGGCTTTATGTATAGATAATGTTACATACGCTGAGTTTTGGAAACATACTTACACTAGTAGAAGTGAAACCATTAAACTGCAAATTCCAGGAAGCATAATTAACTATACCACCCTAAGATGGCGCTTACCTATTCCTAAATATCCTGACCATAGTTTAATACTGGAGGTCCTACTAAACATCCTTGTTGTCGAAAAAAAAATACTTTCAACCGATTACCAAGATAAACTTGCACCATCTATATTTCCATTTTTAACCTCCATCCCCTTCACCGTACCGAACAACAGATGGCGCTTACTTTTCTGTAAATTCCACGACCATAGTTAAATATGGAGGTCCCGTTAAGCATATCCTTTGCTGAGAAATATTTTCTCCCAACCAATTATCAAAATTAATTCTTACCGTCTAAATTACATACAATTTCAACCACTTCCCCCTTTTTCCATCCCAAATAACTTATCTCCCAATTCTGATTCCAAAGTTAATTTCGAAAGTACCATTACAAGATGGCGCCTCCAGGTTGTCTTGCCGACCCGGAAGTTCTACCTTACTGGCTGGAAACATCCAACCCACGAACCCCATAAGGGTGATGATTTTCTCTAAACCGCTGCCCACGATGACTGATTGAGACTATCCTGATAGATATCCAATGTAAGCCTATTTTTGAGAGCTCGGCACACCCCCGTACCATTATCGGTAACCAAGGTTAACTCCATACGTTCTTTTTATCCTCTTAGAATCTTGCCTGGATTTTTGAGAGTAACGGTCCATCTGTCCTAAATCAGACCACTACAGGTAGGGAGCCTACACGCCTCCCCCCTTTCTAAATCTAATGAACTTCGTAATAATCCCTTTATAAATATTAAATCATTGTCTAAAACTATTCACAGGAACTTAAATTCTTAAAGTATGATCTCGAATACCGATATAAAGGTAAGCCCTCACGCCACCCCGCTTTAAGTGACGGGTTGAACCTACCAATAGACTACATTTCACTCATATTGCATGAATCTCTCCTCACCTTGGGCATTATGGACGACCTCACACACTCCACCTGGCCCGACTCGACTATCCACTTAATCTTGGGAGAAAATCATAAGAACTACAAAATTTAGAATTCACAAAATCTAAAGAACAAGGTTTTATCGGCACCGACAAATGAAAACCAGGGTGCCTCAGTTAATTTTTAGGAAACACTAGCTTAACTCAGGGGCACGTTTTTTTCCCCCTTCACCCCGCCTCTTTTTCTGGCTACACAAAATGTATCTTAATGAAACTCTTGTTGCACACATATATATATACTAATGTTTGCCAATCCTGTATGTGCTCTTTCTTTCCCTATATGTTAATATGACCACTGATTTCGTCTGAACTGCGACATGAACGTATGTATATGACTATATTTTGCTTTCTCACGATTACCCTATGTGAATATCTCCCCCCTAATATGAATAACTTGTTTTTCAAATAACTGGGGGCAATGTAACGGATCATTGCTTGCTTATGACATGATTGATGGCAGTGGTGGCTGGTGAGGTTTGTGAGTGGTGGGCTGGGCTTGGATGGGGGGGTCATTTTTTTCAGTAGGTTAGTCGCCATTTCCTGTTCAAATCTTATTAAGCGGAAATGGGATAAAAAGCTGCATTTTTCAGCCCAATTTTATTTTTAATAAATAGAACATAGGCCTGGCTTGTTAGACAAGCCTGACCTCCTTTACTGCTTTAAGTCTGGAGCACAGTCTTGTTATATTCCATATAGGTATCATAACATAAGCCCCGGTAATCTCATTACCCGCCACCTATATTCTCTCCCTACATTACACTTGTCACGGTTTACAGGGACTGACCTTTTACCTAGATATTACACTGCAGTCAGAATGCAGGTTTTCCCTAGTTCGAAATCTCATACATTATGCATGAGGATTCTTGGAAGCACAGCAGGACTACCATCTCCAATATAAAATCTATGTACAAAGTTCATGCCCAACGTCATCCTTAGGCCGACACAGTAACACAGCAAGGTAGGACCCCTGGGGAGACCTATGGGTATATATACATCACATCTTGCTAAGATAAGACAGAGGAGACCGAGACTTCCCGGCTGACACACTGACCAGAGACGCTGAGGTTCCTGCATGCAGACACTCCAGCTCGCAGTGGTCTAACATCCCTCGCGGGGTGTCCAGCTCGAGACCAGGACAGAGTCCCATAGTCTCTCACTTCAGGTAATGGGGTTGACTAAATCCTAGAGGGATTCTTGGCTTAACACCAACATACATGCTCGGTACACTTAGGTACAACTAGATAGGGAGGCATCGTAGGAGTACGCATCTTTTATCATGTGTTTTATATACTCTGATGTATTCATGACTGTAGTAAGATGGTAGAATTATACCATCCATTTACCTTTATCGTACTGCTAATCATTTATATCTTATACTGCCTAACGATTTTTGCAGCTCATCTATTCTACACCAGAATAACAACTGTTCAATAAATTCTTATTGAAAACGCCCAGCCTGTTTATTCTGTGTATTTCTCTGAGACAGAGTAAGTAAGCACGAGTGACTTAGCGAAAGGTAGTATATTGTTTCCACGGTCCTGAGGGATCAGGGTTGTCATGTTCGAATGGTTGCCAAGAACTATTCCCTCCTTGGTAAGAGGGGATTCTAGTGGCACTGTGAGCTAGTTGGTACAAAACCGGTGGGGGTGATCAGAGTTTGTCTGACACCAATCCTACAGTGTATGTTGTCTAAACGCGCAGATCCTGTATACTTTTTATAGGAACTACACGACATGGCGCCGCCAACGTTGGTTGGGTACTTATTTAACAGTAGAATCTGAGTAGTTCAGTCGTGCTATTCTCAGAAATCCCTACTCACAACTCCCCAGAGACGTCTGGAGTGGGTGGGCACAAACTCCGCCACAGATGAGTAGGCAAAATCCTATTTATTGGCTGTTGGTTTATCAAGCTTGAAGGACACAGTGTTCCTAAAATTGTGCAAAACACCTTATCTTAGTTTCCTTGGAAAATACTTCTTCCTTAAAACAATGACTGAAGACGCGGATAACGCGGGAGGAGTTGTGCAAAACTTGCACCTCACAGATGACGAGGAAGATGTAAATGCAATTCAGATTGCAGAAAAAATTAGAAACGCAGTCACCCTGAAGCTGCTTGCGCATGGTTTAACACCTAGGGGTGGCATAGTAGCTTTCGAAATAGAGGCACACAAATCATATAGAACAGAGGTATTTTATTCGTGGGTTACATTCCCAGCAGCAAATGCAAGAACAACAAGCATTGAAAATGCAATAGGTCTCGCCTTTGATTAAGTTAAAGCCATTTGCTTTGCTAATGGTATTGTATAGCAAAGCAAATGGCTTTAACTTAATCAAAGGCGAGACCTATTGCATTTTTAATGCTTGTTTTAAATTCCAACGAATGGAGTAAAGGAAAATATAATTTGGTAGGAGAATATAAGAGGATCAGATGTAACACCAAATAAAGGTCGATCCAGAGAAGGCAAAAGTAATTTTGGGTAGGGGTGCCCCTTTTCCTGTAGGCAGTGTGGCCAGCGGTGCCCACCCGGCAGGCGTGCCCAGCAGACAAAAAGGCACGAGCTCTTTCCTCTGCTTCTCTTGATAAGATCATGTTTACTCGAAAGTATTTTCCCCAAAATTGAGAGAAAGCAAGGAGGCTAAAATCCTGTATCATCATCCCTGTTAAATTTGGTTTTCATTGTAAATGAAAATGCTTTTTATTTATGTTTAGTTTTTGAAACATAAATAAAACACATTGATGTTCTATGCATCAGCTACATTTCAAATGTGTAAAAAATTGAAACTTAAAACATGTTTCTTGAAATACGATTAGAACCCAGAAGTGCAAAGTGCACAGCTATCTAAATACAAAGTCTTGATCTGCTGGTGTACTGGGTTTATGACACTGGCCTGGTAACATTACATTTCAAGTCTGAGGGTTCACTGAAGGAAGGATGGAGTAACAGACACAGCCATAAAACCTCCACACCTAGCTCATTTATGGGAATAAGCAACCTAGCAAAGCAAAGACGCACAGCTCGGCAGGCGCTCATGTGAGAAAATAGCCGTTGCGTGTGAAAAGTGTGGCAAAGCAGAAAAAATACAGAGCATCAGGACAGCATGCCAGGTCCGTCATTTGGGGGAAGTGCACAGAGCAGAGAGGCACATTGGTGAGAGGGCCATAAAAGCACAGATGTGGGGGAAAGAGCAACAGCAGGGAGACAGCTGAAACAGCCCTGCCGCTGCGCCTCGGGGTTAAACTAACGCCAATTAAGTCATTTTCGCCGCATTCCAACACAAAAACAAGACTAAGTAAAGCATGTGAAATGTAAGCAAAAACTGCAAGCTCTTTACAGGGAACCAATTTAGCTCCTTGGATAGTTTCAGAGCATAAAAATCACAATTAAAGCGATCAGGCTACTGTGTGTTCACCGCTAACAAGATGGTTGCAACACTGGAGTAGATTTAAAGGAAATAAAAAGTTTTCCAAACAGTCCAGTAACTCTAAAAGGTTTAAAAACATAAGGAAGAGTCAGCGATAAGAAGATTCAAGAGTGCAGGGGTGGAAGACTGAATACTGTGGTAGGCGATTAGTTTGCTCCTTAATTCCAGTGTTGTATTTACCTCATGTCCAGCCCCCGCCCTCTTGGTTAACATCGCGTCCTTAGCAGACTAGCCCTGAAATGGCAGTACTTGTTGCAGGCAGGGATGGCAAATCTATTTGTCTGCTCGCCCTTTGTTTGCACTCTGCCCCATGAGTTGAATAGCACTTATCTAAAAGGACAGCTTTGCTCAAGTCTCTCGTTGCCTTTTCACCATGTCACGAGTCCGACACTCAGTGCCAGTTCTGGTGACACCTACAAGTTAATTCGGGAAAAATTTGAAAGCTTTTCTTCGCGGCTCTGGCAGTTCACATGCTAAAGTCCACGCACTTCAATATTTATTTACCTGTAGTGACAGAGCATTTACAAACTGCAAATACCTACACACGCTACTCTTTAAAAATATAAATGCCGCTGTGGAGCTCCTACCTTGTAGGTGCCCGCTGGACCTGTGCAGGAGGGGTGTAGGGAGTGAGGGAGGGGTCGGGACGACCAGGGAATGGCTGCGGGAGGAGGAATAAGGAAGCGTTCACACTTGCTTAAGAAAGGCTCCGTTTGTGCTCAGAGGGTGGGGAGGGCTGGTAATGCGAAGCAGGAGGGGGGGAAGCTTAATGATAATGCCGAAGCGGAGGTCAGCATTCACTGTCATTATCTTCAGTCCGTACCGCATTCATGCGGACTACGGACTGGTTCGAGTCTCCCTTTCTCTCTGTGCCTAATAAAACAAGTTGGCAGGTATGCTACAGTAAGCAAAAGTTATCGTTATCTGCAAGGACCTCCACCCCCTCAACATACAGGGAGCTGCACGTGTGTCCCAGCTGCAGCAGAAGGGCGCTCGGGCAAAGCAGGAATGAAAAAAAAAACAAGAAACGCGCTCTCTGGTGAGGGAGGGGGAGGAGGGGAGAGGGAGGAGGGGTGAGGGAGGGGGAGGAAAGGCAGATGGCGCGCGTGCACGCTCACGTGAACGCAAGCTGGTCGCCAGCCGAAAGCCAGTGGGTTTGCACTTCCAAAACCCGCTTACTAAAACTCTCGGCCAGACCAGCGCAAGCGCTGGTGCAGGCCGAGACCTAAAAACATTTCACTTCTACACAGAAGGTGATGCACCAGCGGAATATTGTCCGTATGAGGACATTGAGGTTCTGCTCGCGTACCAGGAACATTTATACTGGTTTAAAAGCGCCCTACCTCATACAAGAAGAAGAGTGAGACTCGGCCCGCTCGGAAGAGAAGGGGCAACATGGCCAATACTAGCGGCCTACACACCACATCCTGACATTGAAACAATGCCAGGACCAGACTTACTCATACTTCACAAAGAATTAATAAAACTTTACAGAAACATGATGCAGTTCGTCATGAGGACTCTTACGGTCCAGCCAGCGATGGTAACAACAAATACAGCTCACGTTCAAATCACAGCAACTAAAATTACACCACAAACATTACATGCAGTAATGGGTAAAATGCCCGCAAAACGTGAACAAATGCCCTTCTGGATAGCTCAGAAGATAACACAGCTAGAAGCAGTATTTCCAAATACTAGCCCTTATGAAAAACACAGAATGCTGACAATCTGCTTGCCCATGGGGGTAACACCACAGATAGAGGATTGTACCTCTTGGGGTACAGTTTTCGCTGCCATACATACCAGAACTCATGGTATACCGTCCTGAGCAGAAATACCAGATGTATTAAGACAAATACAAAATGAGTACGGAGCAGAGCCTGCTCTGAACTTGGGGATGAAGTTACTAGGTAACTATGCCCAAGTATCAGCCATATTATTAGCAAATATTAAAGGGGAGGCAGCATCAGTGGCCATCCGCCAACGCCTAAGGGAGTTCAGTCCTTTACAACAGGAGCACAAACTACCCAAAATAATTGAAACTGCGTATGCAGAGTTAGGCAGGGACAGTTTGGGTGGAAAAGCGTTAAAACCACAACTAATGGGTAGTCCCGAGAAGGAGACTTTGAAGCAGACACCTACTTCTTCTAAAAAGAAGTGGGACAATAACAAAAAACAAAAAATTAAAGAAAACAAATCTCAATCCAGAGGTAGATCTCCTCCACAGGAGCCCTCCGAAAGGAGGTATAATCTTAGAAATAGGGATAATATTAGGAAACCTGACAGGTATCAGGATACTGATACACGTTCCTCTTGTTCCTTTCAGGGTTCATCGAAAAACTCAGTGAGGGAAGGACGATCAGACAGACAAGAAGAGCGTACAAAGTCCAGAGACAAGCAGAACGCTCAAGACTATACTTCCAAAAAAGAAGATAAAGCCAAACCAAAACCACAGTTCAAAAAGAAGAAGGTTGCAGGTCTAAAGATCAGACAGGCCCAGAATTCTGAGGACTCGACTACTGAACGGGGAATGGGCTCTGACGATGCTAGACAGTGAGCCAGAAGTAACAATAGCTCGCCAGAACCTGATGGAATTTCTGGTGACAGCGGACTTGAATGAATATATCACGGTGGAAACACCTGATACTAGGGTAAGTGTCCCACACAAACTATATGAAATTACACTCCAAATGGAGGGGGACAAATGCAGGACAGTTAAAGGTCTCTTTTGGGAGAACCTAACGTTTGGCTATGACATTTTGTTAGCTGAACAAGATTGGCCGCCAGCATTCGTCATGGATTGCCCTAGGGGAGAAACGGTAATTTTACCTGCATTTTCCGACCACGTTCCCAAACATTTAAAATATACATATGCGCGGGAGTGGGCGGTAGCCCAAGCACCAGCATTATACAAAAACCATGTTGGATGGGATGAGGATTCAACCCACCACATAATTCCATTAAAAAATACACCAACTGCACAAAGGCAGTATCCAATAAAGCAAGAAGCTAAAAAAACAGGTCAGGGAGATCTTAGATCAACTTGAATATCAAAGAGTGATTGAAACATGCACCTCTCAAATGAATAACCCTTTGCTTCCCGTATCGAAACCAGACAACACATATCGTCTAGTTTTAGATTACAGACATTTAAACACTTGCACTAAGACATTTGCAGTTCAAAATACACACAGTGCCGCATTAATGAATAACATTGTGCGGAAAAAATACAAAACAACGCTAGATATCTCAAATGGATTTTTTTGCCAAAATATAGCGCCTGAGAGCAGATATTTGACAGCATTCTCAGCGCTAGGGTCCCAGCTGCAATTTTGCCGACTCCCCCAGGGGCATAAGAACAGCCCGGGGTTGTTTTCAGCCAGAGTAACTGAGTTACTTCAAAATGTGGTTGAGGAGGCATTGTCCTACGTAGATGATATTTATCTAACGGATGATGACCTGGAGGAACACTTGAACAGAGTAAACACCATAATGTTGGGATTTGCATCTGAAGGTTACAAATTCAACTTCAAGAAATCGAAGATTGCCCACCTTAATGTCCTTTTTCTAGGATATGAACTTTCAAGTGATGGAAAAAGTCTAGCAGCTAACATTTTAGAAAAATGCGCACTGCTCCAACCTCCAAAATCATTAAAAAATTTACAATCAATATTGGGATTCCTGAACTTTGGCAGAACATACATTTTGGATTACGCAGAAAGAGTTAAACCTTTCTATGATTTGATAAAACCTGACTTTTCAGTCAGACAGTGGACTAAGGAACACACAGATACTCTTCGTTCCTTACAAGCCGACATGATAGCTTCAAAACACTTACAGACACACGTAAATGTACGCAACTTGGTGATCCGTATAGTTGCGGGTCAATCTGGGTACACCTATCTAACATATAATGAAGGTGAGACAGTACCAATAGCGTACAAATCACATTTGTACACAAATGCTGAAATACGTTTTGCATCAACTGAAATAATTCTAACAGCAGTACAGACTGCTGTAGTCAGAGAAAGAGCCCTGGCTCAGGGGAAACGTATAATAGTCGTTACCCCGGTTCCAGCCTTAGAGGCTGCGACAAAGGCAAGCGTTCCCAACGCTAAAGCCTTACATCCAAGATGGATACAATGGGCTAATTCTCTCACTGCAACAGATGTAGAATACAGGTACAACCCAAATCTAAAAACACAAGCATTTCTGCAATACGAACAAGAATATCCTCTACCAAACGAAATAATGCCTCTAGATCGGTATGAATATATTATTTATACTGACGGTTCTGCGCAACCGGACATAGGGAGCAAACAGCAATACAGCACTGCGTGTGCTATCGTTAAAGGATGCATGCGGGATGGAAAGTTTCATCCGAAATGCACAAAAACACACTCTCTAGGAGACTGCACGGCGCAGCTGGCAGAACTAAAAGCACTAATACTGGCACTGGAAAATACGGATCGAGAATTCCCCACACTAATCGTGTGTGATTCCTTCTACTGTGTACAGTCATATAATGAATATTTACATCACTGGGGACAAAACGGGTTTAAAGATGCAAAAGGTGGCACAATTAAGCACAAAACGCTATGGGAACAGGTAGTTGAGTTGAAAAACTAACTACCAAGGGCTCACGTGATACACACATTGAGTCATCAACGTGATGGCGTTCACGCTGAAGGGAATTCATTGGCTGACGAAGCCGCAAAGGGGGCTGTACGAACAGCTTCCGTAGCTGCAATCACTCGTTCAAAAACGAGGATAGACGGTGAGATAATGGTTGCGATTATTGCCACACGCAATAGCACAGCAGTACTGAAAAGATTTCCACTCAAGTACTCCTACAAGTTAGATGCAAACAATGTTCCATTTGCTCAAATTCCAGGAGTGGGGGATAGAGTAATACCAAATATGGATCGCAGGTTAGGATTAATTCTAGCAGCACACGAGGGTATAGGTTCTGCACACGCAGAAGTTTCCGCTACGGTTTCTCTATTAAAACAACACTACTGGTGGCCAGGTCTAAGAAGGCAGACTAAGGACTATGTCCTGAAATGCGACATCTGTCAGCAGATGAAAGGCTCCACTGTAACACGTCCAGTGCAGACACCATTACTAATATCAGACAAACCACTTGCGTGTGTTTATTTGGACCACTGCGGCCCCTTACAATCGAATGGGGCTTACAAGTACATCATGGTTGCAGTGGATTCCTGCTCTAGGTTCCTATGGGTGTGGCCCCAGCGCTCGGCTGACGCTCGAACTGTTATAAAAGATTTGCGAGTCTTTATAGGGACATACGCAATTGGCACATTACATTCTGACCGTGGCCCCGCGTTTAGCTCTAGGGCTTACAAGGAAGCCATGGGAAGTTTGGGTGTAGCATTGCGGTACTCCTCTACGTACCAACCCGAGGGAAATTCGGTTGTGGAAAGGAAAAACCGGGACTTAAAGCAATCTTTGACAGCTAGAGTATTAGGCTCGGGTGGAAATTGGGTAAAACATCTGTATGGAGTCCAGAGGGCATTAAACAATCAGCCAAGAAGCTCTCTAGGGGGGGTCACTCCTTATGAGGTCCTATTTGGGATAAGAATGTGGGTACCTGATCTTGATTGTGAAGGCACAGTGGCGGATGAAAAATCTTTTGACATCCATAAACGTTTGGCTGTTTTACAGGACCTGAACGAAAGCATGGCACTACAGAGTAATGTCCAGACGAAAAGGGCCGCCACTGGGGAAGTAAAAAGTGTCACGGCAAGACCTGTCTGGATCCCTAAAGTCGGGGATCTGGTCAGAGAAAAAATAGCGGACAAAAAAGAATTTGGGCCATCATACAGAAAGCCTGTACCTGTCCTGGCAGTTGAAGGAACAAGAACAGTACTTCTGCCACCTCTTGCCGGCAAAAAGGAGAAAAGATTTGTCTCAATTAACCTAATCAAACCACACTATGTGGCCGATACTGAATAGTAGGCCGCGTGGACTCCGAAGTAACAGACACCCTCCTCTCACAACTATACAAGAAGTTCAAACAGAAAGACTCATCACGTTTGAAGGGTCACTTGCACAGAATGAAGGACTAAGCAACAATGCAATGGAACTCGTTCCTCTTGAAACTGAAGTTCAAAATGAGAACTCCACTGAAAGACAAATTTCAATTCGACCAAACACGGATATCTACGTCAACATGCCCCAACAAGATCAAGCTACAGTTTCCACAAAACCTGCGGAACTACCGAAAATTGATCGAACTGCATGTGGCTATTTCATTGACTATGACACCTTCTCGTTAGATCCAAGTGAACCTGAAACAACGCCAGCCCAAAGAACTCGTCTACAGCAATTTAAAGATTTTCTGAACTTTCTTAAAAAGACTTACCTGGTATCCCCTTGGGTGGAACTCTGGGTATCTACAGGAATACTTTTCTTTCTTTTCTGGATAGGCCTAGTGACTGTCTTTAGTATGCTTATTAATGGAACTTATCTTCGAGAAAGCTCTGCAGCACAAAAAGTGAATGTGATTCTGAAACCGCACCTATCATCACATCGTGAAAAAAGAGACCTGTCATCAGTGAACATTACAGCAGTTCCTATACCTGATGGTATAGTGTGGGACAAGGTTGATTTCAATATATTTGGCCCGACTGAACCTTTAAAAATACCACATTTATTTAAAATTTCATTAAGTGATATTATTACCTCCAGTACATTTTCCGATGATTGGGATTATGAAACTGTAAGTAACATGTTGTCTGATTTAGAAAAATCTGCTGCTTTTTCTAATAATGAAATGTTAGAAGGCACATCAGACTTTGAAACAATGTATTGCTATCAACATTATGGTCATCACTTTCTGCATAAATCTGCTAATCCCAGAAATGTTTTCACATACCACCAATGGGAACATTGCCCGACACCGCCGAAAAGCAGTTCAAAAACATTTGTACAGAAGAATGTGAGAAGTTGGCCTGGTATATGCTGTTCACTAATTAAAGTGGACACCTTGCACCAGAACAATTCGACTCTTATGGTAGATAGGTTTAAGACAACCTTTATAGAAAGCTATCCTAGTGGTAGCTTTGGAGAGCAGCCTTCAGGCTAAGTCTTGAAGGAATGTAAAGCAGCTTGTTTTACCACACAATCTCTTGAATCACCAAATGAAAAGACACCACACAGGTATATATATCAAATATATATGTATTTATTAATAAACACTCTCTACTAATCTCTTTATGAGATTAGAAGTCAGGAACATATGTACAAGTCAAATGTTATCAAAATAAGTTTAGCACAATCGAATATCACAATCTTAGTTTGGCTAGACCTAGGTCTAGGGCATCTAGAATCGAGGGACCCCCAAGAACCACCCCAGGTAGTTGTAGGAGACCCACAGGGGACGGACGCGGTGTCCTGGCACCGGTGCGAGTCCTGTGCGAGTCTATGCGCTCAGACGCGATTGAGATTTCAATGTTAAAGGTCCCTTGCGTGTTCGAGGCGAACACACCGATCGGTCCTTGTAAGAGTCGAAGGACGCGGTTACAGATAGAGTTGCAAGGGAGATGGACGCGCTGTGTCTAACACAGACGCGAACCATGTGCGAGTCAGTGCAATGGAGATCTCAATGTTACATGCCCCTTGTGTGTTCGAGGCGAACACCGATCGGACTCTGTACGAGTCGAAGGACACAGTTCCAGATAGTGTTACAAAGGAGATGGACGCGGTGTGTCTAACACAGACGTGAACCCTGTACGAGTCAGCGCAATTGTCGCACTTAGAAAATAAGAGTTTTAGGACACTTCTAGGGAAGCTACAAGCAAGTCACTTACAGGGTAAGTAGTTCTAGGGCCCACACCCACAGCAGCACCGTAGTGCTGAAGTTACCTCACCCAGGGGAGCCGGGTGCATAGGTGTTCTTTGGTGTCGGGTTTCGGCGTCGTTTTCAATGGGAGCCAGTGAAGACTTGCTGCTTGCGGCGACAGGAGAAGTCTGGATTCAGAAGATGGAAGACCTGAAAGCAGAGGGGACAGTGTTCAAAGTCACTTGGCAGTGACTCGGGGCAAGGAAGATGGATGCCCACCGTCGTCGCAAGATTCAGGTCGTTCGCGGGTGCCTTGACTCTTCAGCCACGAGGTCCAGGAGGCGTCGATGACGACCAGGAGCTGGATTCGGCGTGTCCCACGATGTCAGCAGCTGACTGCGGTGTCGGCGACTCGATTGGAGCCAAAAGCCTTGGTAACAGCAAGTCTCGGGGAAAGTGTGAAGAGGCAATGGCGCAGACCAGCAAGGTCTGTGGGACTCACCCAGCGAGGGTAAGTCAGAGCAGGCCTGGCACAACCAGGGGAGCCCTTTGGTTTCTTTAGAAAGTCTTCTGGGGACCCACAAGCCGGCTGGCAAGGGATCGCGAAGACGCCTCGGGAGGATTCGCTCAACAGGGGCCCACGGTCACTCGGGACGTGGTAGGCCTCTGATCTTCGGAGGGATTCCTGCTGGAGGCTAGGACCACATGTGGTCCAAAGCACAAGTTCGTGGAACGTTGTGAAGGGGTTGCACTCGACAATAGTGCACGGTACCCAGGGTCGCGGTTCCTCGTCACTCTTGGGGTCCACTGGCCTCAGCTTCGCTGGGGACTCACGATGGCCTTTGAGAAGTCAGGAAATCCACTTCTTGGGCTGCAGGGACTTCGGACTCCGGCGGGAGCGGCGTAGTTTGCGACCGTCGGTTGTAGTTTTTGGTGCCTGCCAAGCAGGGGAGTCACTCCTTGACTCCAAGGGAGATTCTTCAGTCTTCCAAAGGTAGTGGAACGTCGAAGGTCCGGGATTCTTCTTCAGAGCGTCGTCCAGGGAAATCTAGGGTGCAATGCACAGGTTCCCCCTCTTATACTAAAAGAAAGGGAGGGACTAGCTCTATGACCCTACCTATGGGAGGGTCAGGGGAGTGGGTGGCTACACCCACTTCCCTTTGTCCAGTTTCGCGCCAGAGCAGGGGCAGGTAGCCCCTGAGCCGGTTTGAACTGGGGTATGCACAGAGGAGCCTTCTGCTCCCCAGTGCAGGACTTCAAAGCACTCTAAGAGTGCACCCACCCAGCCCCAATACACTAAACCCTGTCTGGAAGGTGGTCACACCCCTTGGGACAGGATATCTATTGTTGGGCTTCCTCCACTGCGAGTGTTGGTCATCAGCAGGAGGGCAGCCCAGTGTCTGTGACTGGTGGCATCCATTTTGTGATGCCAGGGCTCTGCAGGATTCTACTGCGTTTCCACAGTAGGTACATGTCTATCCCTCTAGAAGGGTGGAATGCTACCCCTGCCGCCAGGACTGGCGGGGGGTAGTATTCCAAGATGTTTGACACCAAACACGACATGTTTCGATGCAGCCATTCCAAAGTTAGCATTCTACCGCGAGGATATAATGCACTTAAAAGTATATGGTTTAACCGCATCCACAAACAGCCCCAGAGAATGGACTCTGAGAGCTGCAGAGGGGCCCTGCTCAGGCAGAGGCACCCCCTCACATGGAAACTAAGCACCCTGCCCTCAGGATTGATAGGGCCTGCTTTAGGGGTGACTGATAAGTCTCAATGTGTGTGCAGGAGAGATATAGGGGACCTATATCTCAGTGAGGGGTGCTAGCACTTCCTCACCCAGGCTGCAGTAGCAGGCCTGTGGTGTCAGATTTAGTCTGCTTCCCAGGGGTGGCATAATACATGCTTCAGCCCCTGGTAGGCCTGTGAAGTACCTATGCCCTTGGTACCTAAGGTACCATATACTAGGGACTCATAAGGTAATACAGTATCCAATCACTAGTGCACCTAGAGTGCACTCCAAATCGTTTAGAGAGAACCGAGAGGCTGGGGCCCTGATTGGCAGGGTCCCAGCCAGACTATAGCCAGAAACCAGTGTAAACATCAGAAAAAAGTGGGGGCAACATAAGAGGCAGATCCTACTCTCCTACACAACCCCCCCAAACGCAGGGACACTAAACTAACCTTGACCAGTTGAGTCTTCGTGTTCAAAGTGGAAATACCTTGAGAGTCCATCTGCATTGGCATGTTGGGTCCCAGGTCTATGTTCCACTGTATAGTCCATCCCCTGTAGGGAAATGGACCACCTCAAAAGTTTTGGGTTTTCACCTTTCATCTGTTTAAGCCATAGGAGGGGCTTGTGGTCAGTCTGAACTATGAAGTGAGTGCCAAACAAGTATGGCCTCAGCTTCTTCAGGGCCCACACCACAGCAAAGGCCTCCCTCTCCATAGCTGACCAACGTTTCTCTCTAGGGGTCAGCCTTCTACTAATAAAAGCTACTGGCTGGTCTTGACCTTCATCATTCAGTTGAGACAGTACAGCTCCCACACCCAGCTCAGAAGCATCTGTTTGGACAATGAACTTTTTGGTGTAGTCTGGACTCTGTAAGATGGGGGCAGTGCACATGGCCTGCTTTAGGTCTTCAAATGCCTTCTGACAGCTAGCTGTCCACTGAACCTTTTTTGGCATTTTCTTTGAGGTCAGATCATTCAAGGGGGTCACTATAGATCCATATCCCTTGACAAACCTCATATAGTACCCAGTCAGGCCTAAGAAGGCTCTCACCTGTGTCTGGGTGGTTGGAGCAACCCATTCCATTATGGTTTGGATTTTGCTCTGTAAAGGCTGAACCTGGCCTCCACCTACAAGGTGGCCCAGGTATACAACCTGACTCTGCCCTATCTGGCACTTAGTGGCCTTGATAGTGAGGCCTGCTTTCTGCAGGGCCTCCAAAACATTCCTGAGGTGGACCAGGTGATCCTGCCAGGAGGAACTAAAGACAGCAATATCATCTAGATAAGCTGAGCAATAAGTTTCCATCCCCGTCAGAACTTTATTCACCAACCTCTGAAAAGTGGCAGGTGCATTTTTCAATCCAAAGGGCATCACCACGAAGTGGTAGTACCCACCAGGGGTCGAAAATGCTGTTTTGGCTTTTGCATCATCAGCTAACCTGATCTGCCAGTAGCCAGCTGTCAGGTCAAACGTGCTTAGATACTTGGCTGAGGCCAAAGTATCAATCAGCTCATCTGCCCTTGGTATGGGATAGGCATCAGTCCTAGTGACTGCATTGAGGCCTCTGTAGTCTACACAAAACCTCATTTCTTTCTTACCACCCTGGGTATGAGGCTTGGGTACCAGGACTACTGGGCTAGCCTAAGGGCTATCTGAAGGCTCAATTACACCTAGCTCCAACATTTTCTGGACTTCAGTCCTGATACAGTCCCTGACATGGTCAGGTTGCCTGTAGATTTTATTCTTGACAGGCAGACTGTCTCCAGTGTCCACCTCATGGGTGCACCAGGAAGTCTGACTAGGGGTCAGGCTAAACATATGTCTATACTGTTGCAGAACTTGTCTGCACTCAGTTTGCTGATGGTCAGTGAGGCTCCTTGCCAAAGCAACACCATCTACTGACCCATCATCAGGGTTCTGAGAGAGCAGGTCAGGGAGAGGGTCACTCTCCTCCTCCTGTTCCTCATCAGTTGCCATGAGCAAGCCCATGTCAGCCCTGTCAACATATGGCTTTAATCTGTTGACATGGAGCACCCTCAGGGGGCTCCTGGGAGTTCCAAGATTCACCAGGTAGGTGACTTCTCCCTTCTGTTCAACTATTGTATGGGGGCCACTCCACTTGTCCTGGAGGGCTGCTGGGGCCACAGGCTCCAATACCCACACCTTCTGTCCTGGCTGGTATACAGTCAGTACAGCCTTTCGTCATGCCAAGCTTTTTGTAATTCTTGGCTGGCCTCCAGGTTTTTGGTTGCCTTTTTCATGTACTCAGCCATCCGGGAGCGGAGACCAAGTACATAGTCCATCACATCTTGTTTGGGGGCTTGAGAGGTAACTCCCAGCCCTCTTTTAACAAACACAATGGACCTCTCACAGGATGCCCAAACAGAAGCTCAAATGGGCTGTAACCAACCCCCTTCTGTGGAACTTCTCTGTATGCAAACAACAGGCAAGGAAGAAGAAGGTCCCATTTCCGCCTAAGCTTCTCTGGGAGTCCTTTAATCATTCCTTTCAAGGTTTTGTTGAAGCGTTCAACTAAACCATTGCATTGTGGGTGATAGGGGTGGTGAACTTATAAGTTACACCACACTCCTTCCACATTGCTTTCAGATATCCTGACATGAAGTTGGTACCTCTGTCAGAAATGACCTCCTTTGGGAAACCCACTCTGGAGAAGACTCCAATGAGGGCTCTTGCCACCACAGGGGCTGTGGTGGTCCTCAGGGGAATTGCTTCTGGGTACCTGGTGGCATGATCCACTACCACCAGGATAAACCTGTGCCCAGTTGCAGTTTGAGGGTCAAGGGGACCAACAATGTCCATCCCTACCCTTTCAAAGGGTACCCCCACCACAGGTAGTGGTATCAGGGGGGCCTTTGTTGTGCCACCTGCCTTACCACTGGCTTGGCATGTGACACAGGAGCGACAAAACTCCTTTGTGTCCTCTGACATATGTGGCCAATGAAAATGCGGGACAAGCCTGTCCCAGGTCTTGTTTTGGCCCAAGTGACCTGCCAAAGGGATATCATGTGCTAGGGTCAAGAGGAACCCCCTAAACTTCTGAGGTATTACCATCCTCCTGGGATCTCTACCCTCAGAATATAGGAGTCCCTCATCCCAATAAACCTTATGGGACCCACTAGCACTCCCAGCAGCCTCAGCAGCAGCCTGCTGTCTGAGGGGTTCAAGAGAGGGGCAGCACTGTTGCTCCTTACTCAGATCTTCCCTAGAAGGGCCCCCTGCCCCCAAGAACTCAACCTGATCAGGCTCAAGTCCCTCTGGGGCAGTTCCTTCTTCAGGATCTGCTTCACCTCCCTCTGGGGGTGAATCTGTGATCTGAGACAGAGGGGAAGGCACTGCCTTTACCCTACTGCTCCTTCTCTTGGGAAGCATCTGGTCCATCCAGAGCTGGATCCAGAGCTGGTTCAGTGTTATGCATTCTTGCTTGTGACCTGGTCACAGCAAATACCTCTGCAGGGATGCCCAACATCTCAGCATGAGTCCATAACTCTACTTCAGACCAGGCTGAAGTCTCTAGATCATTGCCCAATAGACATTCGACAGGGAGGTCTGCACTGACTACAACCTTCTTGAGGCCAGTGACCCCTCCCCAGGAGAAATTCACAACTGCCAGACTATGGTTGGTCCTGACATTGCTTGCATTGGTCACCTAGTACATTTCGCCCAGGATGATCTGTCCAGGGTCCACAAGATCCTCCGCCACCATGGTGACACTAGCACCTGTGTCCCTAAATGCCAAAGCCTGTTTGCCATTTATTACAGGCTGCTGTTTGTATTTGCCCAGATTACTGGGACTTACTAGGAAGGACATGTTAAGGTCTCCCTCACAAATCAGCATTGCCTGAGTGGGCACTCTGACTAGGTCAGAGTCCACTTCAGAACCCAGGGTCAACCCTACTACACCCTTATTCTGTGTACCACCTCCACCAGTAGCTGAGCTAGGGGGAACAGTTGCCTTAGGGGCAGGAGTGGTGGTGGTTTGGTCTTTGGACTTGTTACAATCAGAAGTCCAGTGCCCTTTCTGTTTACAGAATTTGCACCAGGGCTTCTTTTGGCCTTTCCCCTTGTTGGATTGTGACTCCCCACCAGATGCAGATTTATGGGGCCCTTGTGGAGACTTCTGGTCTTTTGACTTATCCCCACCTTTCTCAGAGCCCTTAGGATCTTGCTTCTTGGTGTCACCCCCTTGGTTCTGGGGTTTCTGCCTTACCCTGGTTCTGACCCATTTGTCTGCCTTCTTTCCCAATTCTTGGGGAGAGGTCAGATCTGAGTCCACCAGGTATTGATGCAACAACTGGTTCTGTCAATTATTAAGGATCTGTTCTCTCATCATCAGATTATACAATCCCTTGAAATCAGTAACCCTACTGCCAACCAGCCAACCCTCCAGAGCCTTGGTTGCACAATCTACAAAGTCAGTCCAGTCCTGAGTCTGTGCCTTCTGGGTGTCTCTGAACTTCAACCTGTACTGCTCAGTGGTTAAGCCAAACCCATCTATCAGTGCACTCTTCAGGACTTCATAATTATCTGCATCCTCTTCTCTAACAGTGAGGAGCTTGTCTCTACCTTTGTCTGAAAAGGAGAGCCACAAGATTGCTGCCCACTGCTTTTGGGGGACCTGCTGTACTCTACAGACCCTCTCCATAGCAGTTATCCACTTGTGGATATCATCCCCACTCTGGTAGGGAGGAACAACCTTGCTCAGGTTCCTATGGTCTGGAATAGATTCTCTGCCTCTAGGGACACTGTTGCTGCCACCAAAGGGTTCTAACCCTCTCTTCTAGAAGCTCTCTGGATCTCCAGGGCTTCTCTATCCAGTGCCAACTGCTTGGTTCTGAGGGCAACTCTTGCTTCCTCATACTGCAGCAGTTTGCACATTCTTTCAGAGGAGGTCTCTCTTATGGGAAAGTATGAGTTCCTCTGGTGGACAAATTCTCTGCCAGAGTGATAAGAGTGGTCAGATTCCCTGGAAGGGGACCTATGCCTCTCCTCCACTCTGTCAGCTCTCTTAGGGAGAATTCCTCTGTCCTTTTCAGGCCCCTTGGAGCCTGGCCCTTTAATCACAGAGTCTTGGTCATTCTGATTTTCATCATCTGACCCAGATACTGTAATTGACCCACTCCCTGATTCAGACCCATTAGCTCCTAGAGCCAATCTAAGATCATCTGCTGTCAGCAGATCTATCAGGTGTAGTGTGGAGGGACTCTGTCCTAGCTTCAGGTGTCTTTCAACACACATGGCTCTCAAGTCAGAGAAAGCCATGTCCTTATACTGAGGCTGAGTGGATCCACTGGTTCCACCCTTTAAGGACATTCTAGTGTTGTGCAGTGTTGTACTACCTACACTAGTTTGTGGCCTACTGATACTAGCTTGAGCTGTAGAAAGGGTGTGCTATCCCTTGGCACACAGCTCTAAGTTCAGTAGAACTTATTGATACTAACCTTGACTTTATATGTACCTTGAGTACCTATAGTGGTTTTCAGTTAGTAATTCAAATAGAGATTTTCTGGTAAAACAATAGCAAGCTGGAATCCCACACGCTGCCCACCAATGTGAGAAGTTGGCCTGGTATATGCTGTTCACTAATTAAAGTGGACACCTTGCACCAGAACAATTCGACTCTTATGGTAGATAGGTTTAAGACAACCTTTATAGAAAGCTATCCTTGTCACGGCGCAGCACTCCTCAGGATCTGGGCGACGCTCAAAGGGGTCCACCTCCTGACATCCCCATTCTCTGATTTAAATGATACCCAGAGTATTGAGACGATCAAGCGAGGGATAGGGATAGGGTAGGTGCAGCGTGGGAAAAGGGGAGACCTGTAACAAAAATAAGCAAATGATTAGTAGGATATACAAGGCTAACTACTCTCATAATATCTCACTTAGTGCTGTCTCAGTACCTGTTAGAGTTCATCCCCTACTGTATAGAACCTCTCTGTCTGGGAAGATACTTCTCTCACCGCAGGCAACAAAACATAAGCACCCTCTAACACACACCATCAAAACTAGAAGAAAAAAGGTAACAGCCTGCTCCAGTAAAGGAAGGAGTTAAAGGGCACTTCGTGTGGAATCAGGAAGTTCTGTCAAGATGCTGCAAACAATCCCGGCATAAATCACTCCTACTGGAATTTTAGACGGAATACAGGAAGACAGCACTCAGGAGAGAATTACTCCAATGTCACGACTGAAATGCAACGAAGAAAAAAAAACAAGAAAAGAAAAGGCGGTACCTCCCAGGAATGATTCAGGCGCAGGATACCATGGAGCTCCAACACCTCCTTTCCCTCTTTGACTCAAAGGGAAAGAAGAAAGCAGACCAGCCGTCGATAATCCAGGGGATAGGTACGGAGTCAGTACTATTCCAGAGGCACCTCCCTCAAAGCCTCAACGTTGTTCCCGCTGCAGCCGCGGGCGGGAAAAAAGACACGTTCTAAATGTTCAGCGCTCCTCCGAGCGCTAGTGGCAGAAGCGAACACACACCTTCCCCTCGATCTCTGCCGCAGACTAGAAAGTGGGAATAGAATGTTCGGCGCCTCGGACAGAGAGCGCCAGATCTGGCGGTACCAGCGGGACCTCAGCAGAGCAGACGCTCTGCGTTTGACAATTTCCCGAGTCAACTGGAATCACGTACAACGCTCCCTGCGTTGTACGTGGTATTTCATCCCTCCCAGAAGGACGGCCTTCTGGGAGATGTAGTCCTGCCAGCGCTGTCGTTCTACACTGAGGTAGGCGCTCCGATGGATCAATGCCTGACAGAACGTCCTCCTCCCCCGCGCCTCCTAGATCCAGGTTTCCCAGGATTGCGGGAATGGAACAGTCGCACCGCACGAGGGGCGTGGACGCCGACACACGGCTCCCAGGAATCGTCCTCGGACGGATACCCCTTCCAGGACACCAGGTACCATAGGCGGCCCTGGCGGTACCGGGAATCCAGAATGCGTCGCACCTCGTACTCCAGCTGTCCGTCCCTCATCACAGGAGGTGCCGCCCTGCGCCGCGCACACTTCGCCGGTTTGAGCAGACCACAATGAAACACCGGGTGTATCCTCAAAGATGCTGGTAAGCGCAGTTTGTATGCCACAGGGTTGATCCTGCGAATAATGGTGTACGGGCCAATAAACCTGGGGTGAAAGATGCTGCGGTATCGGAAGCGGATGTTCTTAGTAGAGAGCCATACTCTATCACCCACCTGATACGAAGGTCCATCTTGTCGATGGCGATCAGCCCATTTCTTATAGGTTTGCTTGGCACGGTCAAGATGTGTTTGTATTCGTCGGTGTATCAGCATGAGAGACTCCACCTGCGCCATCACAGTAGGATGGTTCCGTACTTCACTTGGTATAACGAGAGGCAGAGTGGTGGCATGGAACCCTGTGTTTGCTCTGAACGGTGTTTCCCCAATAGAGCTGTGCCAAGCATTGTTATAGGATTGCTCGGCCAACCATAACAGGGACACCCAGGAATCGGTTGCGTCCTTTGAATAACACCGCAGGTATGTCTTTAGGGTTTGATTCAGCCGCTCTGTTTGACCATCGGTTTGCGGATGGAAGCTGGTGGATAGAGCGGCTTCCACCTGGAGAGCCTTGCACCACATCCGCCAGAACCTGGCAATGAACTGAGGTCCTCAATCAGATATAATGACCCTCGGGAGGCCGTGTAGACGCACTACATGCGTCAAAAGTAGTTGTGCTGTTTGTCCCGCAGTGGGTAGATTCCTATACGGGATAAAGTGACCCATTTTAGTAAGGCTGTCTACGACAACCAAAATCGCATCAAACCCTTGATCCATTGGTAAACCAAGGATAAAATCCAGACTGATCGTTTGCCAAGGTTGGGAAGGAGTAGGCAGAGGCATCAGTCTCCCCTTGGTTTTGTTGTGTTCCCCTTTTGCACGAGCACACGTTTCACATTGTGACACCCATCGTTCCACGTCTTTAGCCATCCCGTCCCACCAGAAATGTCGCTGAAGCAGGTGTAGCGTTTTCTTTTGTCCAGGATGACCCGCAAGTACTGCGTCATGACACCAATTGAAAGCCTTCAACCGGAGCGTGTGGGTAGACAAGTACAGTTTGTTGTTGTGCAAGGGTAAGCCATGCTTGAGGATCCGATGAGGGCTTTGGTCCACCCACCGCCGCCATTGATCCGGGGACCGGTTGGTCGTGACTTGTTCGAGGAAGTGCTCCACAGTGACCACACACAGGACCTTCTCAGGGTTCACGATTGCCTCCGGACGGTCTTGTCGGGGCACATTACCCTCTCCTTGCCTGGACAGGGAGTCCGCTTTTTTGTTATCTGATCCAGGACGGAAGGTGATCAAGAAATCGTATTCCGCGAAGAACAGCATCCACCGCATTTGTCTCTGTGAGAGGTGTCTGGCTGTCTTCATGAACTGAAGATTTCGGTGGTCCGAGTATACTGTGATGGGATGATGGGCCCCCCACAAGTAGTGTCTCCACTCTTGGAAGGCCTTCTTAATGGCCAATAGTTCTTTTTCGGCCACAGTGTAATTGGTCTCGGCAGAGCTCAGCTTCTTAGAAAGGAACGCCACCGGATGCAGCTGCCCTGTGTGTTTATCTCTTTGTGACAACACGGCTCTGACCGCCACCTCAGAGGCGTCTGCTTCTACCACGAAAGGTATGTCGACCTGTGGGTGTCGCAGGATGGGTGCGGTACAAAAGGCCTTTTTCAGTTGGGTGAACGCCTCCATGGCTTCGGAGGTCCAATGAAAAGACGTTCCTTTCCTCAACAACCTAGTTACTGGAGCGGCCAACTGTGAAAAATGAGAGATGAACCTCCGATAGTAGTTGGAGAAACCCAAAAAGCATTGCACCTCTCTCACACTCTTGGGAACAGGCCAATCCTGAACCGCCTCCACTTTTCTTTCAGCCATTCTTAACCCCTGAGGACTCAAAACGATCCCCAAAAACTCGACCTCAACCACGCTGAACTCACACTTGCTTAGCTTGCAAAACAAGCTATGTTCTTGCAGTCTTTTGAGGATCAGGATGACATGTCTGGTATGTTGTTCCGGCGAGACTGAATAGATCAGAATGTCATCGATGTACACAATCACGATTCGATCTATGTAGTCCTTGAGCACGTCGTTGAGGAAGTACTGGAATGCCGCCGGGGCGTTACACAGCCCGAACGGCATAACCAAGTATTCAAACAACCCGTACCGTGTTTTGAATGCGGTCTTCCACTCATCCCCCTCGCGAATGCGTACTAAGTGATAGGCCCCCCTTAAATCAAGTCTGGTGTAGATGTTGGCCTCCCTCACCTGATCCAGCAATATGGGGATAAGCGGCAACGGATATCGGTTTCTCACCGTGTTCTTATTCAATGACCGATAATCGATACAAGTCCTTAACTCACCATTGGCTTTCGCCGTGAAGAAAAGAGGAGAGGCGGCTGGGGAACGAGACGGGCGAATGAAGCCGATGGCACTATAATGTTCGAGGTATTCGCGCAAGTGTTTAGTCTCGGGTTCGGATAACGCATAGACTCTGCATGATGGAATACTGGCTCCAGCCACCAGGTCTATGCGACAATCATAGTCGCGATGTGGGGGTAAGATCTCGGCCTTGACCTCGCAAAACACCTCCCGGTAAATGGCATATTCTGGAGGTAACTCTGTCTCTTTCTCTGCTGCGGTGTCAACTTGATATATCCGGGCTAGGGCCAAAGTGTGTGAACAGTTGTCTTTCATGCACATATCTAGGCATTCCGGTGATTGAAAGCGAACGGTTTTCAGTCTCCAATCCATGGTAGGGTTATGTTGCCACAACCATGGCATGCCCAAGATGACCTCGTATTGAGGCGCCTCGATAATATTCAGCATGATATCCTCCACGTGATCTTGGGGATCCCCTTTGAGGACCAGCTCGACCACTTCTGTGTGTTCTGTGATGGGACCTGACTTCAACGGGGTGCCGTCAACCGCTAACACCCTTTCAGGTTTGTGGCTAGGCACTCTGGCTAACCCCAGTCGGTGTACCAAACCGCTATCAATGAAGTTCCCAGTGGCCCCAGAATCTATCATGGTCCATACCTGATGGTCTTGTTGTCCCGTCCTAAGGATCATGGACAGCACTATGTGGGACTCAGTGTTTTTTACCTCAGTAACCGCTAACGACGGCAATCTCCATTCCTTCTCTGCTGGTTCCCCTCTGGGATACTCTGTCTCGACAGAGTCTCCAGCACTGGTGGACCCAAACTCCACGGTTGCCACTCTTTTGTTGGAATAATACGTTTCAGGGGGCAATCCCTCACATAGTGCCCTTTCTTCCCACAATACATACAGAGGCCTTGCGCCCGGCGGCTCTCTCTCTCCGTTTTAGATAACGGGGGTCTAAGAGCCCCCACATCCATCGGTTCTGGCCCTGGTTCCAACGAGGGATGAGAGGAACGATTTTCATACCCCATCCCCACCACGGCTCTCTCGCCTCTTCTCCGGTCCCCTCCCCGCTCAGCCAATCTATGGTCTAACCGCAAGGTGAGATTTATCAAATCGGTGCATGTGGTGGGCTGCGGATCGATACGTGCTAACACATCCTTCATCTCATCCCTTAACCCTTGATAGTAGAGTGACATCCTTTTCTCCTCTGGCCAGGCCGTTTCTGCCACCAGGCGGTTAAAGGCCGTCATATAGGAGACTAGGTCCTTATTACCCTGACGAAGTTCCAGCAGCTCTCTATCCGCGCTAAAAGTGGTAGCCCGGCGATCGAATACCCTCTCGAATTCCCTCCGAAAGGCCGCCCAATCCGAAAGCAACGGATCGTCGTTCCTGACCAAAGGAACTGCCCAATTGGCGGCATCCCCTGTCAGATACGAGATGGCAAAAGCCACCCTAGAAAGATTATTGGGGAAAGAGGCAGGTTTACAAGAAAAATGCAATGCTATTTGGGTCAGAAATGTTTGTATCCTTAATGGATCGCCCGAGTACCTCTCCGGACTAGCAAAGGAATGGGCGGCGGAACCGTCACCTGTATCTGAGGAGTGGCTGATGACACATCGAATGGATTCCTTAACTGTCTATCCACCCTCTCTCTCAAAGCCGCAGTCTCAGCGCGAGAAGCTGCCAATTCCTGCTGTACCACTACCAAAGCTTGTAATACTTCATCTAAAGACGCCATCTTTGGGACTGGCCCAGACCGGGAGGAGTAATATTCGTGGGTACGTGATTCTGTCACGGCGCAGCACTCCTCAGGATCTGGGCGACGCTCAAAGGGGTCCACCTCCTGACATCCCCAAACTCTGATTTAAATGATACCCAGAGTATTGAGGCGATCAAGCGAGGGATAGGGATAGGGTAGGTGCAGCGTGGGAAAAGGGGAGACCTGTAACAAAAATAAGCAAATGATTAGTAGGATATACAAGGCTAACTACTCTCATAATATCTCACTTAGTGCTGTCTCAGTACCTGTTAGAGTTCATCCCCTACTGTATAGAACCTCTCTGTCTGGGAAGATACTTCTCTCACCGCAGGCAACAAAACATAAGCACCCTCTACCACACACCCTCAAAACTAGAAGAAAAAAGGTAACAGCCTGCTCCAGTAAAGGAAGGAGTTAAAGGGCACTTCGTGTGGAATCAGGAAGTTCTGTCAAGATGCTGCAAACAATCCCGGCATAAATCACTCCTACTGGAATTTTAGACGGAATACAGGAAGACAGCACTCAGGAGAGAATTACTCCAATGTCACGACTGAAATGCAACGAAGAAAAAAAAACGAGAAAAGAAAAGGCGGTACCTCCCAGGAATGATTCAGGCGCAGGATACCATGGAGATCCAACACCTCCTTTCCCTCTTTGACTCAAAGGGAAAGAAGAAAGCAGACCAGCCGTCGATAATCCAGGGGATAGGTACGGAGTCCGTACTATTCCAGAGGCACCTCCCTCAAAGCCTCAACGTTGTTCCCGCTGCAGCCGTGGGCGGGAAAAAAGACACGTTCTAAATGTTCAGCGCTCCTCCGAGCGCTAGTGGCAGAAGCGAACACACACCTTCCCCTCGATCTCTGCCGCAGACTAGAAAGTGGGAATAGAATGTTCGGCGCCTCGGACAGAGAGCGCCAGATCCAGCGGTACCAGCGGGACCTCAGCAGAGCAGCCGCTCTGCGTTTGACAATTTCCCGAGTCAACTGGAATCACGTACAACGCTCCCTGCGTTGTACGTGATATTTCATCCCTCCCAGAAGGACGGCCTTCTGGGAGATGTAGTCCTGCCAGCGCTGTCGTTCTACACTGAGGTAGGCACTCCGATGGATCAATGCCTGACAATCCTAGTGGTAGCTGTGGAGAGCAGCCTTCAGGCTAAGTCTTGAAGGAATGTAAAGCAGCTTGTTTTACCACACAATCTCTTGAATCACCAAATGAAAAGACACCACACAGGTATATATATCAAATATATATGTATTTATTAATAAACACTCTCTACTAATCTCTTTATGAGATTAGAAGTCAGGAACATATGTACAAGTCAAATGTTATCAAAATAAGTTTAGCACAATCGAATATCACAATCTTAGTTTGGCTAGACCTAGGTCTAGGGCATCTAGAATCGAGGGACCCCCAAGAACCACCCCAGGTAGTTGTAGGAGACCCACAGGGGACGGACGCGGTGTCCTGGCACCGGTGCGAGTCCTGTGCGAGTCTATGCGCTCAGACGCGATTGAGATTTCAATGTTAAAGGTCCCTTGCGTGTTCGAGGCGAACACACCGATCGGTCCTTGTACGAGTCGAAGGACGCGGTTACAGATAGAGTTGCAAGGGAGATGGACGCGCTGTGTCTCAACACAGACGCGAACCTTGTGCGAGTCAGTGCAATGGAGATCTCAATGTTACAGGCCCCTTGTGTGTTCGAGGCGAACACCGATCGGACTCAGTACGAGTCGAAGGACACAGTTCTAGATAGTGTTACAAAGGAGATGGACGCGGTGTGTCTAACACAGACGCGAACCCTGTACGAGTCAGCGCAATTGTCGCACTTAGAAAATAAGAGTTTTATGACACTTCTAGGGAAGCTACAAGCAAGTCACTTACAGGGTAAGTAGTTCTAGGGCCCACACCCACAGGAGCACCGTAGTGCTGAAGTTACCTCACCCAGGGGAGCCGGGTGCATAGGTGTTCTTTGGTGTCGGGTTTCGGCGTCGTTTTCAATGGGAGCCAGTGAAGACTTGCTGCTTGCGGCGACAGGAGAAGTGTCCGGAGGAATCCAAGCCTGGATTCAGAAGATGGAAGACCTGAAAGCAGAGGGGACAGTGTTCAAAGTCACTTGGCAGTGACTCGGGGCAAGGAAGATGGATGCCCACCGTCGTCGCAAGATTCAGGTCGTTCGCGGGTGCCTTGACTCTTCAGCCACGAGGTCCAGGAGGCGTCGACGACGACCAGGAGCTGGATTCGGCGTGTCCCACGATGTCAGCAGCTGACTGCGGTGTCGGCGACTCGATTGGAGCCAACAAGCCTTGGTAACAGCAAGTCTCGGGGAAAGTGTGAAGAGGCAATGGCGCAGACCAGCAAGGTCTGTGGGACTCACCCAGCGAGGGTAAGTCAGGGCAGGCCTGGAGCAACCAGGGGAGCCCTTTGGTTTCTTTAGAAAGTCTTCTGGGGACCCACAAGCCGGCTGGCAAGGGATCGCGAAGACGCCTCGGGAGGATTCGCTCAACAGGGGCCCACGGTCACTCGGGACGTGGTAGGCCTCTGATCTTCGGAGGGATTCCTGCTGGAGGCTAGGACCACACGTGGTCCAAAGCACAAGTTCGTGGAACGTTGTGAAGGGGTTGCACTCGACAATAGTGCACGGTACCCAGGGGTCGCGGTTCCTCGTCACTCTTGGGGTCCACTGGCCTCAGCTTCGCTGGGGACTCACGATGGCCTTTGAGAAGTCAGGAAATCCACTTCTTGGGCTGCAGGGACTTCGGACTCCGGCGGGAGCGGCGTAGTTTGCGACCGTCGGTTGTAGTTTTTGGTGCCTGCCAAGCAGGGAGTCACTCCTTGACTCCAAGGGAGATTCTTCAGTCTTCCAAAGGTAGTGGAACGTCGAAGGTCCGGGATTCTTCTTCAGAGCGTCGTCCAGGGAAATCTAGGGTGCAATGCACAGGTTCCCCCTCTTATACTAAAAGAAAGGGAGGGACTAGCTCTATGACCCTACCTATGGGAGGGTCAGGGAGTGGGTGGCTACACCCACTTCCCTTTGTCCAGTTTCGCGCCAGAGCAGGGGCAGGTAGCCCCTGAGCCGGTTTGAACTGGGGTATGCACAGAGGAGCCTTCTGCTCCCCCAGTGCAGGACTTCAAAGCACTCTAAGAGTGCACCCACCCAGCCCCAATACACTAAACCCTGTCTGGAAGGTGGTCCCACCCCCTTGGGACAGGATATCTATTGTTGGGCTTCCTCCACTGCGAGTTTCGGTCATCAGCAGGAGGGCAGCCCAGTGTCTGTGACTGGTGGCATCCATTTTGTGATGCCAGGGCTCTGCAGGATTCTACCGCGTTTCCACAGTAGGTACATGTCTATCCCTCTAGAAGGGTGGAATGCTACCCCCGCCGCCAGGACTGGCGGGGGGGGTAGTATTCCAAGATGTTTGACACCAAACACGACATGTTTCGATGCAGCCATTCCAAAGTTAGCATTCTACCGCGAGGATATAATGCACTTAAAAGTATATGGTTTAACCGCATCCACAAACAGCCCCAGAGAATGGACTCTGAGAGCTGCAGAGGGGCCCTGCTCAGGCAGAGGCACCCCCTCACATGTAAACTAAGCACCCTGCCCTCAGGATTGATAGGGCCTGCTTTAGGGGTGACTGATAAGTCTCAATATGTGTGCAGGAGAGATATAGGGGACCAATATCTCAGTGAGGGGTGCTAGCACTTCCTCACCCAGGCTGCAGTAGCAGGCCTGTGGTGTCAGATTTAGTCTGCTTCCCAGGGGTGGCATAATACATGCTTCAGCCCCTGGTAGGCCTGTGAAGTACCTATGCCCTTGGTACCTAAGGTACCATATACTAGGGACTCATAAGGTACCACAGTATCCAATCACTAGTGCACCTAGAGTGCACTCCAAATCGTTTAGAGAGAACCGAGAGGCTGGGGCCCTGATTGGCAGGGTCCCAGCCAGACTATAGCCAGAAACCAGTGTAAACATCAGAAAAAAGTGGGGGCAACATAAGAGGCAGATCCTACTCTCCTACACAACCCCCCAAACACAGGGACACTAAACTAACCTTGACCAGTTGAGTCTTCGTGTTCAAAGTGGAAATACCTTGAGAGTCCATCTGCATTGGCATGTTGGGTCCCAGGTCTATGTTCCACTGTATAGTCCATCCCTTGTAGGAAATGGACCACCTCAAAAGTTTTGGGTTTTCACCTTTCATCTGTTTAAGCCATAGGAGGGGCTTGTGGTCAGTCTGAACTATGAAGTGAGTGCCAAACAAGTATGGCCTCAGCTTCTTCAGGGCCCACACCACAGCAAAGGCCTCCCTCTCTATAGCTGACCAACGTTTCTCTCTAGGGGTCAGCCTTCTGCTAATAAAAGCTACTGGCTGGTCTTGACCTTCATCATTCAGTTGAGACAGTACAGCTCCCACACCCAGCTCAGAAGCATCTGTTTGGACAATGAACTTTTGGTGTAGTCTGGACTCTGTAAGATGGGGGCAGTGCACATGGCCTGCTTTAGGTCTTCAAATGCCTTCTGACAGCTAGCTGTCCACTGAACCTTTTTGGCATTTTCTTTGAGGTCAGATCATTCAAGGGGGTCACTATAGATCCATATACCTTGACAAACCTCCTATAGTACCCAGTCAGGCCTAAGAAGGCTCTCACCTGTGTCTGGGTGGTTGGAGCAACCCATTCCATTATGGTTTGGATTTTGCTCTGCAAAGGCTGAACCTGGCCTCCACCTACAAGGTGGCCCAGGTATACAACCTGACTCTGCCCTATCTGGCACTTAGTGGCCTTGATAGTGAGGCCTGCTTTCTGCAGGGCCTCCAAAACATTCCTGAGGTGGACCAGGTGATCCTGCCAGGAGGAACTAAAGACAGCAATATCATCTAGATAAGATGAGCAATAAGTTTCCATCCCCGTCAGAACTTTATTCACCAACCTCTGAAAAGTGGCAGGTGCATTTTTCAATCCAAAGGGCATCACCACGAAGTGGTAGTGCCCACCAGGGGTCGAAAATGCTGTTTTGGCTTTTGCATCATCAGCTAACCTGATCTGCCAGTAGCCAGCTGTCAGGTCAAACGTGCTTAGATACTTGGCTGAGGCCAAAGTATCAATCAGCTCATCTGCCCTTGGTATGGGATAGGCATCAGTCCTAGTGACTGCATTGAGGCCTCTGTAGTCTACACAAAATCTCATTTCTTTCTTACCACCCTGGGTATGAGGCTTGGGTACCAGGACTACTGGGCTAGCCCAAGGGCTATCTGAAGGCTCAATTACACCTAGCTCCAACATTTTCTGGACTTCAGTCCTGATACAGTCCCTGACATGGTCAGGTTGCCTGTAGATTTTATTCTTGACAGGCAGACTGTCTCCAGTGTCCACCTCATGGGTGCACCAGGAAGTCTGACTAGGGGTCAGGCTAAACATATGTCTATACTGTTGCAGAACTTGTCTGCACTCAGTTTGCTGATGGTCAGTGAGGCTGCTTGCCAAAGCAACACCATCTACTGACCCATCATCAGGGTTCTGAGAGAGCAGGTCAGGGAGAGGGTCACTCTCCTCCTCCTGTTCCTCATCAGTTGCCATGAGCAAGCCCATGTCAGCCCTGTCAACATATGGCTTTAATCTGTTGACATGGAGCACCCTCAGGGGGCTCCTGGGAGTTCCAAGATTCACCAGGTAGGTGACTTCTCCCTTCTGTTCAACTATTGTATGGGGGCCACTCCACTTGTCCTGGAGGGCTGCTGGGGCCACAGGCTCCAATACCCACACCTTCTGTCCTGGCTGGTATACAGTCAGTACAGCCTTTGGTCATGCCAAGCTTTTTGTAATTCTTGGCTGGCCTCCAGGTTTTTGGTTGCCTTTTTCATGTACTCAGCCATCCGGGAGCGGAGACCAAGTACATAGTCCATCACATCTTGTTTGGGGGCTTGAGAGGTAACTCCCAGCCCTCTTTTAACAAACACAATGGACCTCTCACAGGATGCCCAAACAGAAGCTCAAATGGGCTGTAACCAACCCCCTTCTGTGGAACTTCTCTGTATGCAAACAACAGGCAAGGAAGAAGAAGGTCCCATTTCCGCCTAAGCTTCTCTGGGAGTCCTTTAATCATTCCTTTCAAGGTTTTGTTGAAGCGTTCAACTAAACCATTGCATTGTGGGTGATAGGGGGTGGTGAACTTATAAGTTACACCACACTCCTTCCACATTGCTTTCAGATATCCTGACATGAAGTTGGTACCTCTGTCAGAAATGACCTCCTTTGGGAAACCCACTCTGGAGAAGACTCCAATGAGGGCTCTTGCCACCACAGGGGCTGTGGTGGTCCTCAGGGGAATTGCTTCTGGGTACCTGGTGGCATGATCCACTACCACCAGGATAAACCTGTGCCCAGATGCAGTTTGAGGGTCAAGGGGACCAACAATGTCCATCCCTACCCTTTCAAAGGGTACCCCACCACAGGTAGTGGTATCAGGGGGCCTTTGTTGTGCCACCTGCCTTACCACTGGCTTGGCATGTGACACAGGAGCGACAAAACTCCTTTGTGTCCTCTGACATATGTGGCCAATGAAAATGCGGGACAAGCCTGTCCCAGGTCTTGTTTTGGCCCAAGTGACCTGCCAAAGGGATATCATGTGCTAGGGTCAAGAGGAACCCCTAAACTTCTGAGGTATTACCATCCTCCTGGGGCTCAGGGCTGGATCTCTACCCTCAGAATATAGGAGTCCCTCATCCCAATAAACCTTATGGGACCCACTAGCACTCCCAGCAGCCTCAGCAGCAGCCTGCTGTCTGAGGGGTTCAAGAGAGGGGCAGCACTGTTGCTCCTTACTCAGATCTTCCCTAGAAGGGCCCCCTGCCCCCAAGAACTCAACCTGATCAGGCTCAAGTCCCTCTGGGGCAGTTCCTTCTTCAGGATCTGCTTCACCTCCCTCTGGGGGTGAATCTGTGATCTGAGACAGAGGGGAAGGCACTGCCTTTACCCTACTGCTCCTTCTCTTGGGAAGCATCTGGTCCATTGTTCCAGGATCCAGAGCTGGTTCAGTGTTATGCATTCTTGCTTGTGACCTGGTCACAGCAAATACCTCTGCAGGGATGCCCAACATCTCAGCATGAGTCCATAACTCTACTTCAGACCAGGCTGAAGTCTCTAGATCATTGCCCAATAGACATTCGACAGGGAGGTCTGCACTGACTACAACCTTCTTGAGGCCAGTTACCCCTCCCCAGGAGAAATTCACAACTGCCAGACTATGGTTGGTCCTGACATTGCTTGCATTGGTCACCTGGTACATTTCGCCCAGGATGATCTGTCCAGGGTCCACAAGATCCTCCGCCACCATGGTGACACTAGCACCTGTGTCCCTAAATGCCAAAGCCTGTTTGCCATTTATTACAGGCTGCTGTTTGTATTTGCCCAGATTACTGGGACTCACTAGGAAGGACATGTTAAGGTCTCCCTCACAAATCAGCATTGCCTGAGTGGGCACTCTGACTAGGTCAGAGTCCACTTCAGAACCCAGGGTCAACCCTACTACACCCTTATTCTGTGTACCACCTCCACCAGTAGCTGAGCTAGTGGGAACAGTTGCCTTAGGGGCAGGAGTGGTGGTGGTTTGGTCTTTGGACTTGTTACAATCAGAAGTCCAGTGCCCTTTCTGTTTACAGAATTTGCACCAGGGCTTCTTTTGGCCTTTCCCCTTGTTGGATTGTGACTCCCCACCAGATGCAGATTTATGGGGCCCTTGTGGAGACTTCTGGTCTTTTGACTTATCCCCACCTTTCTCAGAGCCCTTAGGATCTTGCTTCTTGGTGTCACCCCCTTGGTTCTGGGGTTTCTGCCTTACCCTGGTTCTGACCCATTTGTCTGCCTTCTTTCCCAATTCTTGGGGAGAGGTCAGATCTGAGTCCACCAGGTATTGATGCAACAACTGGTTCTGGCAATTATTAAGGATCTGTTCTCTCATCATCAGATTATACAATCCCTTGAAATCAGTAACCCTACTGCCAACCAGCCAACCCTCCAGAGCCTTGGTTGCCCAATCTACAAAGTCAGTCCAGTCCTGAGTCTGTGCCTTCTGGGTGTCTCTGAACTTCAACCTGTACTGCTCAGTGGTTAAGCCAAACCCATCTATCAGTGCACTCTTCAGGACTTCATAATTATCTGCATCCTCTTCTCTAACAGTGAGGAGCTTGTCTCTACCTTTGTCTGAAAAGGAGAGCCACAAGATTGCTGCCCACTGCTTTTGGGGGACCTGCTGTACTCTACAGGCCCTCTCCATAGCAGTTATCCACTTGTGGATATCATCCCCACTCTGGTAGGGAGGAACAACCTTGCTCAGGTTCCTATGGTCTGGAATAGATTCTCTGCCTCTAGGGACACTGTTGCTGCCACCAAGGGGTTCTAACCCTCTCTTCTAGAAGCTCTCTGGATCTCCAGGGCTTCTCTATCCAGTGCCAACTGCTTGGTTCTGAGGGCAACTCTTGCTTCCTCATACTGCAGCAGTTTGCACATTCTTTCAGAGGAGGTCTCTCTTATGGGAAAGTATGAGTTCCTCTGGTGGACAAATTCTCTGCCAGAGTGATAAGAGTGGTCAGATTCCCTGGAAGGGGACCTATGCCTCTCCTCCACTCTGTCAGCTCTCTTAGGGAGAATTCCTCTGTCCTTTTCAGGCCCCTTGGAGCCTGGCCCTTCAATCACAGAGTCTTGGTCATTCTGATTTTCATCATCTGACCCAGATACTGTAATTGACCCACTCCCTGATTCAGACCCATTAGCTCCTAGAGCCAATCTACGATCATCTGCTGTCAGCAGATCTATCAGGTGTAGTGTGGAGGGACTCTGTCCTAGCTTCAGGTGTCTTTCAACACACATGGCTCTCAAGTCAGAGAAAGCCATGTCCTTATACTGAGGCTGAGTGGATCCACTGGTTCCACCCTTTAAGGACATTCTAGTGTTGTGCAGTGTTGTACTACCTACACTAGTTTGTGGCCTACTGATACTAGCTTGAGCTGTAGAAAGGGTGTGCTATCCCTTGGCACACAGCTCTAAGTTCAGTAGAACTTATTGATACTAACCTTGACTTTATATGTACCTTGAGTACCTATAGTGGTTTTCAGTTAGTAATTCAAATAGAGATTTTCTGGTAAAACAATAGCAAGCTGGAATCCCACACGCTGCCCACCAATGTGAGAAGTTGGCCTGGTATATGCTGTTCACTAATTAAAGTGGACACCTTGCACCAGAACAATTCGACTCTTATGGTAGATAGGTTTAAGACAACCTTTATAGAAAGCTATCCTTGTCACGGCGCAGCACTCCTCAGGATCTGGGCGACGCTCAAAGGGGTCCACCTCCTGACATCCCCAAACCCTGATTTAAATGATACCCAGAGTATTGAGGCAATCAAGCGAGGGATAGGGATAGGGTAGGTGCAGCGTGGGAAAAGGGGAGACCTGTAACAAAAATAAGCAAATGATTAGTAGGATATACAAGGCTAACTACTCTCATAATATCTCACTTAGTGCTGTCTCAGTACCTGTTAGAGTTCATCCCCTACTGTATAGAACCTCTCTGTCTGGGAAGATACTTCTCTCACCGCAGGCAACAAAACATAAGCACCCTCTACCACACACCCTCAAAACTAGAAGAAAAAAGGTAACAGCCTGCTCCAGTAAAGGAAGGAGTTAAAGGGCACTTCGTGTGGAATCAGGAAGTTCTGTCAAGATGCTGCAAACAATCCCGGCATAAATCACTCCTACTGGAATTTTAGACGGAATACAGGAAGACAGCACTCAGGAGAGAATTACTCCAATGTCACGACTGAAATGCAACGAAGAAAAAAAAACAAGAAAAGAAAAGGCGGTACCTCCCAGGAATGATTCAGGCGCAGGATACCATGGAGCTCCAACACCTCCTTTCCCTCTTTGACTCAAAGGGAAAGAAGAAAGAAGACCAGCCGTCGATAATCCAGGGGATAGGTACGGAGTCAGTACTATTCCAGAGGCACCTCCCTCAAAGCCTCAACGTTGTTCCCGCTGCAGCCGCGGGCGGGAAAAAAGACACGTTCTAAATGTTCAGCGCTCCTCCGAGCGCTAGTGGCAGAAGCGAACACACACCTTCCCCTCGATCTCTGCCGCAGACTAGAAAGTGGGAATAGAATGTTCGGCGCCTCGGACAGAGAGCGCCAGATCCGGCGGTACCAGCGGGACCTCAGCAGAGCAGCTGCTCTGCGTTTGACAATTTCCCGAGTCAACTGGAATCACGTACAACGCTCCCTGCGTTGTACGTGGTATTTCATCCCTCCCAGAAGGATGGCCTTCTGGGAGATGTAGTCCTGCCAGCGCTGTCGTTCTACACTGAGGTAGGCGCTCCGATGGATCAATGCCTGACAGAACGTCCTCCTCCCCGCGCCTCCTAGATCCAGGTTTCCCAGGATTGCGGGAATGGAACAGTCGCACCGCACGAGGGGCGTGGACGCCGACACACGGCTCCCAGGAATCGTCCTCGGACGGATACCCCTTCCAGGACACCAGGTACCATAGGCGGCCCTGGCGGTACCGGGAATCCAGAATGCGTCGCACCTCGTACTCCAGCTGTCCGTCCCTCATCACAGGAGGTGCCGCCCTGCGCCGCGCACACTTCGCCGGTTTGAGCAGACCACAATGAAACACCGGGTGTATCCTCAAAGATGCTGGTAAGCGCAGTTTGTATGCCACAGGGTTGATCCTGCGAATAATGGTGTACGGGCCAATAAACCTGGGGTGAAAGATGCTGCGGTATCGGAAGCGGATGTTCTTAGTAGAGAGCCATACTCTATCACCCACCTGATACGAAGGTCCATCTTGTCGATGGCGATCAGCCCATTTCTTATAGGTTTGCTTGGCACGGTCAAGATGTGTTTGTATTCGTCGGTGTATCAGCATGAGAGACTCCACCTGCGCCATCACAGTAGGATGGTTCCGTACTTCACTTGGTATAACGAGAGGCAGAGTGGTGGCATGGAACCCTGTGTTTGCTCTGAACGGTGTTTCCCCAATAGAGCTGTGCCAAGCATTGTTATAGGATTGCTCGGCCAACCATAACAGGGACACCCAGGAATCGGTTGCGTCCTTTGAATAACACCGCAGGTATGTCTTTAGGGTTTGATTCAGCCGCTCTGTTTGACCATCGGTTTGCGGATGGAAGCTGGTGTATAGAGCGGCTTCCACCTGGAGAGCCTTGCACCACATCCGCCAGAACCTGGCAATGAACTGAGGTCTTCGATCAGATATAATGACCCTCGGGAGGCCGTGTAGACGCACTACATGCGTCAAAAGTAGTTGTGCTGTTTGTCCCGCAGTGGGTAGATTCCTACACGGGATAAAGTGACCCATTTTAGTAAGGCTGTCTACGACAACCAAAATCGCATCAAACCCTTGATCCATTGGTAAACCAAGGATAAAATCCAGACTGATCGTTTGCCAAGGTTGGGAAGGAGTAGGCAGAGGCATCAGTCTCCCCTTGGTTTTGTTGTGTTCCCCTTTTGCACGAGCACATGTTTCACATTGTGACACCCATCGTTCCACGTCTTTAGCCATCCCGTCCCACCAGAAATGTCGCTGAAGCAGGTGTAGCGTTTTCTTTTGTCCAGGATGACCCGCAAGTACTGCGTCATGACACCAATTGAAAGCCTTCAACCGGAGCGTGTGGGTAGGCAAGTACAGTTTGTTATTGTGCAAGGGTACGCCATGCTTGAGGATCTGATGAGGGCTTTGGTCCACCCACCGCCGCCATTGATCCGGGGACCGGTTGGTCGTGACTTGTTCGAGGAAGTGCTCCACAGTGACCACACACAGGACCTTCTCAGGGTTCACGATTGCCTCCGGACGGTCTTGTCGGGGCACATTACCCTCTCCTTGCCTGGACAGGGAGTCCGCTTTTTTGTTATCTGATCCAGGACGGAAGGTGATCAAGAAATCGTATTCCGCGAAGAACAGCATCCACCGCATTTGTCTCTGTGAGAGGTGTCTGACTGTCTTCATGAACTGAAGATTTCGGTGGTCCGAGTATACTGTGATGGGATGATGGGCCCCCACAAGTAGTGTCTCCACTCTTGGAAGGCCTTCTTAATGGCCAATAGTTCTTTTTCGGCCACGGTGTAATTGGTCTCGGCAGAGCTCAGCTTCTTAGAAAGGAACGCCACCGGATGCAGCTTCCCTGTGTGTTTATCTCTTTGTGACAACACGGCTCCGACCGCCACCTCAGAGGCGTCTGCTTCTACCACGAAAGGTATGTCGACCTGTGGGTGTCGCAGGATGGGTGCGGTACAAAAGACCTTTTTCAGTTGGGTGAACGCCTCCATGGCTTCGGAGGTCCAATGAAAAGACCTTCCTTTCCTCAACAACCTAGTTACTGGAGCGGCCAACTGTGAAAAATGAGAGATGAACCTCCGATAGTAGTTGGAGAAACCCAAAAAGCATTGCACCTCTCTCACACTCTTGGGAACAGGCCAATCCTGAACCGCCTCCACTTTTCTTTCAGCCATTCTTAACCCCTGAGGACTCAAAACGACCCCCAAAAACTCGACCTCAACCACGCTGAACTCACACTTGCTTAGCTTGCAAAACAAGCTATGTTCTTGCAGTCTTTTGAGGATCAGGATGACATGTCTGGTATGTTCTTCCGGCGAGACTGAATAGATCAGAATGTCATCGATGTACACAATCACGATTCGATCTATGTAGTCCTTGAGCACGTCGTTGAGGAAGTACTGGAATGCCGCCGGGGCGTTACACAGCCCGAACGGCATAACCAAGTATTCAAACAACCCGTACCGTGTTTTGAATGCGGTCTTCCACTCATCCCCTCGCAAATGCGTACTAAGTGATAGGCCCCCTTAAATCAAGTCTGGTGTAGATGTTGGCCTCCCTCACCTGATCCAGCAATACGGGGATAAGCGGCAACGGATATCGGTTTCTCACCGTGTTCTTATTCAATGACCGATAATCGATACAAGTCCTTAACTCACCGTTGGCTTTCGCCGTGAAGAAAAGAGGAGAGGCGGCTGGGGAACGAGACGGGCGAATGAAGCCGATGGCACTATAATGTTCGAGGTATTCGCGCAAGTGTTTAGTCTCGGGTTCGGATAACGCATAGACTCTGCATGATGGAATACTGGCTCCAGCCACCAGGTCTATGCGACAATCATAGTCGCGATGTGGGGGTAAGATCTCGGCCTTGACCTCGCAAAACACCTCCCGTTAAATGGCATATTCTGGAGGTAACTCTGTCTCTTTCTCTGCTGCGGTGGCAACTTGATATATCCGGGCTAGGGCCAAAGTGTGTGAACAGTTGTCTTTCATGCACATATCTAGGCATTCCGGTGATTGAAAGCGAACGGTTTTCAGTCTCCAATCCATGGTAGGGTTATGTTGCCACAACCATGGCATGCCCAAGATGACCTCGTATTGAGGCGCCTCGATAATATTCAGCATGATATCCTCCACGTGATCTTGGGGATCCCCTTTGAGGACCAGCTCGACCACTTCTGTGTGTTCTGTGATGGGACCTGACTTCAACGGGGTGCTGTCAACCGCTAACACCCTTTCAGGTTTGTGGCTAGGCACTCTGGCTAACCCCAGTCGGTGTACCAAACCGCTATCAATGAAGTTCCCAGTGGCCCCAGAATCTATCATGGTCCATACCTGATGGTCTTGTTGTCCCGTCCTAAGGATCATGGACAGCACTATGTGGGACTCAGTGTTTTTTACCTCAGTAACCGCTAACGACGGCAATCTCCATTCCTTCTCTGCTGGTTCCCCTCTGGGATACTCTGTCTCGACAGAGTCTTCAGCACTGGTGGACCCAAACTCCACGGTTGCCACTCTTTTGTTGGAATAATACGTGTTCCTTTTCTTGGGTTTCAGGGGGCAATCCCTCACATAGTGCCCTTTCTTCCCACAATACATACAGAGGCCTTGCGCCCGGCGGCTCTCTCTCTCCGTTTTAGATAACGGGGGTCTAAGAGCCCCCACATCCATCGGTTCTGGCCCTGGTTCCAATGAGGGATGAGAGGAACGATTTTCATACCCCATCCCCACCACGGCTCTCTCGCCTCTTCTCCGGGCCCCTCCCCGCTCAGCCAATCTATGGTCTAACCGCAAGGTGAGATTTATCAAATCGGTGCATGTGGTGGGCTGCGGATCGATACGTGCTAACACATCCTTCATCTCATCCCTTAACCCTTGATAGTAGAGTGACATCCTTTTCTCCTCTGGCCAGGCCGTTTCTGCCACCAGGCGGTTAAAGGCCGTCATATAGGAGACTAGGTCCTTATTACCCTGACGAAGTTCCAGCAGCTCTCTATCCGCGCTAAACGTGGTAGCCCGGCGATCGAATACCCTCTCGAATTCCCTCCGAAAGGCCGCCCAATCCGAAAGCAACGGATCGTCGTTCCTGACCAAAGGAACTGCCCAATTGGCGGCATCCCCTGTCAGATACGAGTTGGCAAAAGCCACCCTAGAAAGATTATTGGGGAAAGAGGCAGGTTTACAAGAAAAATGCAATGCTATTTGGGTCAGAAATGTTTGTATCCTTAATGGATCGCCCGAGTACCTCTACGGACTAGCCAAAGGAATGGGCGGCGGAACCGTCACCTGTATCTGAGGAGTGGCTGATGACACATCGAATGGATTCCTTAACTGTCTATCCACCCTCTCTCTCAAAGCCGCAGTCTCAGCGCGAGAAGCTGCCAATTCCTACTGTACCACTACCAAAGCTTGTAATACTTCATCTAAAGACGCCATCTTTGGGACTGGCCCAGACCGGGAGGAGTAATATTCGTGGGTACGTGATTCTGTCACGGCGCAGCACTCCTCAGGATCTGGGCGACGCTCAAAGGGGTCCACCTCCTGACATCCCCAAACTCTGATTTAAATGATACCCAGAGTATTGAGGCGATCAAGCGAGGGATAGGGATAGGGTAGGTGCAGCGTGGGAAAAGGGGAGACCTGTAACAAAAATAAGCAAATGATTAGTAGGATATACAAGGCTAACTACTCTCATAATATCTCACTTAGTGCTGTCTCAGTACCTGTTAGAGTTCATCCCCTACTGTATAGAACCTCTCTGTCTGGGAAGATACTTCTCTCACCGCAGGCAACAAAACATAAGCACCCTCTACCACACACCCTCAAAACTAGAAGAAAAAAGGTAACAGCCTGCTCCAGTAAAGGAAGGAGTTAAAGGGCACTTCGTGTGGAATCAGGAAGTTCTGTCAAGATGCTGCAAACAATCCCGGCATAAATCACTCCTACTGGAATTTTAGACGGAATACAGGAAGACAGCACTCAGGAGAGAATTACTCCAATGTCACGACTGAAATGCAACGAAGAAAAAAACAAGAAAAGAAAAGGCGGTACCTCCCAGGAATGATTCAGGCGCAGGATACCATGGAGCTCCAACACCTCCTTTCCCTCTTTGACTCAAAGGGAAAGAAGAAAGCAGACCAGCCGTCGATAATCCAGGGGATAGGTACGGAGTCAGTACTATTCCAGAGGAACCTCCCTCAAAGCCTCAACGTTGTTCCCGCTGCAGCCGCGGGCGGGAAAAAAGACACGTTCTAAATGTTCAGCGCTCCTCCGAGCGCTAGTGGCAGAAGCGAACACACACCTTCCCCTCGATCTCTGCCGCAGACTAGAAAGTGGGAATAGAATGTTCGGCGCCTCGGACAGAGAGCGCCAGATCCGGCGGTACCAGCGGGACCTCAGCAGAGCAGCCGCTCTGCGTTTGACAATTTCCCGAGTCAACTGGAATCACGTACAATGCTCCCTGCGTTGTACGTGGTATTTCATCCCTCCCAGAAGGACGGCCTTCTGGGAGATGTAGTCCTGCCAGCGCTGTCGTTCTACACTGAGGTAGGCGCTCCGATGGATCAATGCCTGACAATCCTAGTGGTAGCTGTGGAGAGCAGCCTTCAGGCTAAGTCTTGAAGGAATGTAAAGCAGCTTGTTTTACCACACAATCTCTTGAATCACCAAATGAAAAGACACCACACAGGTATATATATCAAATATATATGTATTTATTAATAAACACTCTCTACTAATCTCTTTATGAGATTAGAAGTCAGGAACATATGTACAAGTCAAATGTTATCAAAATAAGTTTAGCACAATCGAATATCACAATCTTAGTTTGGCTAGACCTAGGTCTAGGGCATCTAGAATCGAGGGACCCCCAAGAACCACCCCAGGTAGTTGTAGGAGACCCACAGGGGACGGACGCGGTGTCCTGGCACCGGTGCGAGTCCTGTGTGAGTCTATGCGCTCAGACACGATTGAGATTTCAATGTTAAAGGTCCCTTGCGTGTTCGAGGCAAACACACCGATCGGTCCTTGTACGAGTCGAAGGACGCGGTTACAGATAGAGTTGCAAGGGAGATGGACGCGCTGTGTCTAACACAGACGCGAACCTTGTGCGAGTCAGTGCAATGGAGATCTCAATGTTACAGGCCCCTTGTGTGTTCGAGGCGAACACCGATCGGACTCAGTACGAGTCGAAGGACACAGTTCTAGATAGTGTTACAAAGGAGATGGACGCGGTGTGTCTAACACAGACGCGAACCCTGTACGAGTCAGCGCAATTGTCGCACTTAGAAAATAAGAGTTTTATGACACTTCTAGGGAAGCTACAAGCAAGTCACTTACAGGGTAAGTAGTTCTAGGGCCCACACCCACAGGAGCACCGTAGTGCTGAAGTTACCTCACCCAGGGGAGCCGGGTGCATAGGTGTTCTTTGGTGTCGGGTTTCGGCGTCGTTTTCAATGGGAGCCAGTGAAGACTTGCTGCTTGCGGCGACAGGAGAAGTGTCCGGAGGAATCCAAGCCTGGATTCAGAAGATGGAAGACCTGAAAGCAGAGGGGACAGTGTTCAAAGTCACTTGGCAGTGACTCGGGGCAAGGAAGATGGATGCCCACCGTCGTCGCAAGATTCAGGTCGTTCGCGGGTGCCTTGACTCTTCAGCCACGAGGTCCAGGAGGCGTCGACGATGACCAGGAGCTGGATTCGGCGTGTCCCACGATGTCAGCAGCTGACTGCGGTGTCGGCGACTCGATTGGAGCCAACAAGCCTTGGTAACAGCAAGTCTCGGGGAAAGTGTGAAGAGGCAATGGCGCAGACCAGCAAGGTCTGTGGGACTCACCCAGCGAGGGTAAGTCAGGGCAGGCCTGGAGCAACCAGGGGAGCCCTTTGGTTTCTTTAGAAAGTCTTCTGGGGACCCACAAGCCGGCTGGCAAGGGATCGCGAAGAAGCCTCGGGAGGATTCGCTCAACAGGGGCCCACGGTCACTCGGGACGTGGTAGGCCTCTGATCTTCGGAGGGATTCCTGCTGGAGGCTAGGACCACACGTGGTCCAAAGCACAAGTTCGTGGAACGTTGTGAAGGGGTTGCACTCGACAATAGTGCACGGTACCCAGGGGTCGCGGTTCCTCGTCACTCTTGGGGTCCACTGGCCTCAGCTTCGCTGGGGACTCACGATGGCCTTTGAGAAGTCAGGAAATCCACTTCTTGGGCTGCAGGGACTTCGGACTCCGGCGGGAGCGGCGTAGTTTGCGACCGTCGGTTGTAGTTTTTGGTGCCTGCCAAGCAGGGGAGTCACTCCTTGACTCCAAGGGAGATTCTTCAGACTTCCAAAGGTAGTGGAACGTCGAAGGTCCGGGATTCTTCTTCAGAGCGTCGTCCAGGGAAATCTAGGGTGCAATGCACAGGTTCCCCCTCTTATCCTAAAAGAAAGGGAGGGACTAACTCTATGACCCTACCTATGGGAGGGTCAGGGGAGTGGGTGGCTACACCCACTTCCCGTTGTCCAGTTTCGCGCCAGAGCAGGGGCAGGTAGCCCCTGAGCCGGTTTGAACTGGGATATGCACAGAGGAGCCTTCTGCTCCCCCAGTGCAGGACTTCAAAGCACTCTAAGAGTGCACCCACCCAGCCCCAATACACTAAACCCTGTCTGGAAGGTGGTCACACCCCCTTGGGACAGGATATCTATTGTTGGGCTTCCTCCACTGCGAGTGTTGGTCATCAGCAGGAGGGCAGCCCAGTGTCTGTGACTGGTGGCATCCATTTTGTGATGCCAGGGCTCTGCAGGATTCTACCGCGTTTCCACAGTAGGTACATGTCTATCCCTCTAGAAGGGTGGAATGCTACCCCCGCCGCAAGGACTGGCGGGGGGGTAGTATTCCAAGATGTTTGACACCAAACACGACATGTTTCGATGCAGCCATTCCAAAGTTAGCATTCTACCACGAGGATATAATGCACTTAAAAGTATATGGTTTAACCGCATCCACAAACAGCCCCAGAGAATGGACTCTGAGAGCTGCAGAGGGGCCCTGCTCAGGCAGAGGCACCCCCTCACATGGAAACTAAGCACCCTGCCCAGGATTGATAGGGCCTGCTTTAGGGGTGACTGATAAGTCTCAATGTGTGTGCAGGAGAGATATAGGGGACCTATATCTCAGTGAGGGGTGCTAGCACTTCCTCACCCAGGCTGCAGTAGCAGGCCTGTGGTGTCAGATTTAGTCTGCTTCCCAGGGGTGGCATAATACATGCTTCAGCCCCTGGTAGGCCTGTGAAGTACCTATGCCCTTGGTACCTAAGGTACCATATACTAGGGACTCATAAGGTACCACAGTATCCAATCACTAGTGCACCTAGAGTGCACTCCAAATCGTTTAGAGAGAACCGAGAGGCTGGGGCCCTGATTGGCAGGGTCCCAGCCAGACTATAGCCAGAAACCAGTGTAAACATCAGAAAAAAAGTGGGGGCAACTTAAGAGGCAGATCCTACTCTCCTACACAGAAGTATTCGTATTTTTCAGGGTTTAACACATCAGACCCAGCCTCATATTATTATATGGTTGCACCAACACCAGCACAGAAAAATATGTTGACAAACACCAAACAGATTTATTCTGCTTCCTTTATTGCTCCGTTGTCTGAACAAGGTTTTGACTTTTGGAAAGACACCATAGACTTGAAATCTGCCTGGGGTACTAGAGACTGGCAGGTCCAGGGAACAGAGGCACTATTTAGAGCATGCCTTATTCCGCAGCAAATAATGTTTTTGAATGAAACAGCGCAACAAACAACCTGTCTTGGACTAGCCAAAAACAAAGATTTGAATACACCTCGGATGCCCACACCATCACACACTGAGGGTAATATAACATCGCAAGAAGAAGTTACACTAGATGATATCATGCAATACAATAGATCAGACCCCAATTGGAAGGGATGGTTGGTTTGGCCCGTAGACACCAATAACTGTCAGGAAAGATTCTTGGGTAAAACTAAAGGATTTGGTATCAATAGGCCAGATCCACTTTATGTATAAAGACAACATCCAGGGGTAGTGACATCGTATAGTGTTGGGAAGTTATGCCTCGATTGGCTAAAGACCTCAACACTCACACAGGTGAAACAACACTTATCCTTACTTTCACAGGATGTGGACCTACGGGATTTTTTATTAGGTCCTAGGAAGCCACGTCATAAACGTTTCTATTATGCTGTCTACAATGAGATTTGGAGAATATCACAACAAGAGGCCGCAGAAAGATTGCGAGAAATAGATCGTATAAATCTAGAGAAAGCTCTAGCAGTGGTCGATAATGGGTTAACGACACTAACATCCAGGATATATTCACTGGGCAACATTGTATCATCTGCTATCGATGTACTAGAACAAGATTTGTCCATATTACAACATGGGCAATCACAATTGCGTTCTATTAAGTTGCTAAGCTGGACGCTGCAATCTTTGTGCGCAGGCTATGTGCCTTGGCGTTTCATAAACAGCACGTCTCTGTTTTCCTCGTATAATCTGACAGAAAAACAGATGGAAATGGCACAGAGGGGAGCAAAGTATACAATGCTGTGCATTGGAAAATTGGACAGATTAGCCTTCACATTGACAGAGTCAAGGTCCACAGAATGGTTAATCCATGGCCACATAACTCTTCCGGTCACTACTTTTCAATTCCAATATTGCCTTGAACAAATGCAGGGAGGCAGATATGAAGAAATGGGTAGGGAATTCATCAAGGAATCTTGGGAATTACCGTACAGATTTCGATGCCGGAGTGGGGAAAAAGAAGTGTTTCTGAGCGGTACAAACTGCAAGAATACCTTAAGTGGATCACTTATATGCCAAGATATAATGCTTCATGGGGCCTGTAATGGTTGGTTAGCAAACTTATCCTGTCATTTAAAGGGTGCCCCAGCTGCTGTGATCACTCCAGTATTCAGGCTACTTTCTAATGGGAGTTACTTGATGCTGAACGATCAAGGTTGCTGTGGGATGCTTCCGGGCATTGCATATCTGGTAACCGTGAGTTCCAGGGTTACTTGCTGTATGCAAGTATTGTTTCCACTGACACATACAGACAGGGAGGCGCCGTTATGGCCTTCACTAAATGTTTCATTAATACGGTTTGATACTTTGAGCAGAATGAAAGCCATGCTTATACAGAAACCCATGCCCTTAACCTCCACTCGAGAGACTTTTGATCTTCAAGTAGCAAGTTCTTCGGCAGCGATACAGGCACTTATACATACAAATTGCCCTTTTCATTTTGCAGAAATGGTAAATCGTATCTTTAACATGTCTGATACGACAGGCATTGTCCACCTATTTAAGACCATATGTTCGGGACTATTAAGCACCTTTCCGTCGGTCCTCTGAGTTATACCAAACTTTATACACTCCGTATTTGGAAGCATCTTTGGAGGGCTGCCGCTGATCCTGTTTCTAATAGCAGGTATCCTGATTGTCATTTTTCTGCTACGCAATGGACGTCCCAGTCACCAAGGAGATGGAAACAGTACTCCTGGAGAGAAAATACCGTGATCGCATGGTACAACTTCTAGGCACACCTCGCCTAAGGGAACTAAGTGCTTCTTGGTTCTTGTCATTTAGACCAGTCTGGATGGACTGCATCTTACCTGTCCTCCGATGCCTGTTTTGCGGAGAAGAATGCGTGTTGGATCTCTGTCTGACACTCCCATCATGTGCGCAACCGGACGTTGATGCTTTATTGGACCCGATAATGGCCCATGTTCTGCAGTGTCCCCAGCGTATTCCCATGTTGATGGCGGCATTCCTAGAGCCACCACAGGTAGTATCACCTCCTGTTGGTATGGACACCGGCTCCTGCTCTGACACCCAGGCCTTGGATGGCGCACAGGCTGCCCCAGCACCGGCTGTGGATAGTACGGAAGATCATCTGTGCTCAATTGCTGCATCCACAATTGGTTTGTGATAAAACATTTTGAATGTTGAATTAGAAGACCAATCCGCCACAGTCATAATGTCCTCCAATCGAGAACCAGTTAAAAAGGCCTTAGAAGCCATGGCTCCCTTCATGGAATGAGCCCCAAAAACAGAGACATCAATACCAGCTTGACTTAACAACCATGTAACCCATCTGGCTAAAGTCGCTGAAGAGACTGGGCGGAAAGGTTTCTGCAACGAAATCAACAATTGACCTGACACATCATTTCTAAACTCCCTAGTACAATCTTCGTAACATTTCAAACACTGAACCACACATAATTTTCTGTGGTGTGGGAAGGCAGGGTAACTCACACATCTGGAATTTGTCTTAGTTCGTTTAGAAATTGTGATAGAGACCCCCAAGGGGGTAAATACTCTACCTGCCAAATCCAAGACCCGTACATCCGATACTCGCCTGCAGGAAATGAGGCACAACAATAGAGCAAGCTTCGCTGACAACTGTTTACGTGATAGACCTTCGTTCGCCGGCCAGTTTCTGATAAAACAAAGTACCACATCTACATCCCACAGTGTGGAATATCTGGGTTTTGGTGGTTTAACCAGTCTGATGCCCCTCAGTAATTTACAAACTAAAGGATGTTCCCCCAACGGTTTCCCCTCCACATGGAGGTGTCCTGCTGAAATTGCGGAACGGAAATTGTTAACCGTCCTATATGCCATTCCCTGACTGGCTACATCTGACAGAAAATTAACAATCATATGTATACTGGATCCACCTGTCGTTCAGTACACCAACAAACCCATCTACGCCAAGCTGACTCGTAGCGCTTGCAAGTAGCGGGAGCACAAGACTGCGACAGAAAAAACATTGCGTCCTGCGAAACTCCTCGCACTTGCCAGCATCTTCGGAATGTCTCCATGCCATGAGGGACAATTGACCCTGCATCACCAACGGATGCGGACGACCCATCGGATCTTGTAGTATTCCTGGGAACGAGAGCAGATATACTGGGGGAGCACAAGTCAAGGTTAACGTCACCGGGAACCATGACTGAGCCTTCCAATAAGGAGTAATCAAGATTAAATCTGCTCCCTGTCTGCGGACTTGTGCTAGCACTCTCTGGATCTTTGACGAACGGGGGAAAGGCATAAAGTGTACCCGTTGTCCAAGATTGAAGGAATGCGTCCGAGTTGAGTGCCTGAGGATCCGACCTCAAACTGTAAAACTGAGGCAACTGAGTGTTCAATCGGGATGCAAAGGGATCTATCATGCATGGGCCCCACTTCTGATTCAGCTGTTGAAACACTGTGAGATGCAGTCTCCAGTCGCTGGAGACCTGAAGAAATCGGGAGTTTCAATCTGCTACCACATTGGAGCTTCCCGGAATATATTCCGCTGTGACCAAGATCTGATGCTGTAGGCAGTAGTGCCAGAAATCCTTGGCTATTTCCGCCAATAGACGAGACCATGTGCCCCCCAAACGATTGATGTATCGTACTGCTGAGACATTGTCAATCCGCAGAAGCATACAACAGCATGTTTTCTGTGGGGAAAGAATTCGGGTCATGAACGATCCCGCCAGTAGTTCCAGACAGTTTATGTGAAATTTCAGTTCCTCCAGGGACCACCTGCCCCCTGTCTCCACTGACCCGCATCGGGCTTCCCAGCCCCACCGACTGGCGTCTGATTCTATCACTACCTCTCGAATCGAAGCAAAAATGGCCTTGCCATTCCAAGCATCCATGTGTTCCAACCAGCAGGATATTTCCGTCCTGGCTCCCGAGGATAGGAGGATTTGACCTGAATAACTCAAACCCTTGCGCAAGTGCATGATCTTCAGTCGTTGTAAAGCATGGTAATGCAGAGGGCCCGGGAAAATCGCCTGAAGAGACGAGGCTAACAGACCTACTGGGCGAGGCAGAATCCTCAAGGATATAGTCGGAGAGGCAAGCGCTCTCCTCAATTCCTTCTTGATCGAAATCCTCTTTTTTAGAGGCATAAAAGTTGTGTCAATACCGAGTCCACCTGAAACCCGTAAAACTCCATCGACTGGGAGGGAATCAGGATTGACTTGTCTGAGTTGATGACGAAGCCCAAGTCCTGAATGAGCTAGATTGTCCAAGATAAATGGAGTAGGATTGTTTCCGTGTTCTGTGCCATGATCAGGACATCGTCCAGATAAATGATCAACCTCACCCCTCTCTCTCGCAGATATTGTACTACCGGTTTGAGCAGCTTGGTGAATCACCAAGGGGCGGAAGAGAGGCCGAAGGGCATGGCGATAAATTCGAATTATCTATGCCGCCATTGAAACTGGAGGAACCTCCGATGAGGTGGAAAGATCGGTACTGCCAAATAAGCGTCTTTCAGGTCTAGACGCACCATCCAGTCCTTTTCTAACAACAAGTCTCTCAATAGGTGTGTGAGGGGGAAGTCGGGAGCGAGGACGGAAACTCACTGCGTTTCACCAATGGCGGCCCGGGTGTCCAGGAAGAAGGGGAAGGGTTAACCGAAACGACTCCTTCCTCCTCACAGGAAGAAGGAAGTCCAGGGAGCGAATGGAGATGCAGAAAGAAGCCGGAAGAGGAGGGGCAAGGACGACGTAAGAAGGGGGATTCCGAAGAGGAGTCTCGCTCGAAAGACGCGGAAGCAAGAAGGAGCCCGGAGGAGAGGAGCCCTGCGGAGGACCCGCCGAAGGACTGGGAGAGCCGAAGAACTGCCGTGGAAGAGGACGAGACTGGCGAGGAGGCGGAGGACTGGTGTGAAGACTGGTGGACGCCTCCTTCTCCCCCCCCCCCGAAGCTGCCGCAACTCAGGAGAGTTGCGGCAGATGCGGTGAGTGGACAGGGCAGGAGGGAGGAGAGTGAGGGGTGGGCTGAAGGAGGTAAAGAAGGGCCCGGAGGGAGGGGTAATGCCCTGCATGTATGCCGAGGCCCCTTCTAACGCCACCCAATGAACACTTCCATAACCCCATATAAATGAACTGCTTAAAAGGTGCATTTTCTTTCCTGCGCTTGCATTGTTAAAAAGTACCTAATTTTGTCGTTTGGTCACGCCTATGACGTTTGGTTGGAATGAAGAGAAAATTCCCCACATCTTTGGTTTTGTGCGTGCACATTCACGTTCTCTTGATAAATTCATGCACCGCTTTGTGAAGAACCAGCCTGTATTATATTTACCAGACAACATATTCATATATATTTGGTAACATCAGAGGAAATAGTCTTTTCCCTCAGGATACTTGATTTAGTTTCTTCTCTATTTTGCATTCCCTTCGGGATAAGACTGATATAAGTAAAGGAGATACAAGGAATCCTAAAAGGGAAATGTAGAGTCTCCAACCTAATTTCTGCACGGGTACAGTTTAATTCTTTCACCGTCCCATGACCTTCACTCCGGGTGTGGTGACTGTAATACAGACTTAAAATAGGGACTTTCCACTTACTGCTGTTTTCTTCTCTTTGAGAGACTCCGGGGGTATTCCATCCTGACCCGATTGAGTGGACATTCATACGAAGAGAGAAGAGTGACGGAAAGAACATCATCAGGAGAGCCCTTATCCTTCAAGTTTGATGGACTTTATTACATTCCATATCTGTTCAATAAAATTTCGTCAAAATTGAGCCACATATTAAGCCTCCTAGATTCTGTTTCCGCCCATCCCTCCCACAAGTGTTGCCGGAAGTGGGATCCGTGGAAATGGAGGCTGCAGTACAGAAAATGGCGGAAAATCAAGAAAAATTGGGCCGCATTGTGGAGAAATTTCTGGCCGTGGCTGAAGATGATAGGGAGAAACTCCATAAAACTTTAACCGAACAAAGTCAAACCCAAGAGTCAGTGATTGGAAAATTGGCGGACACTCTTAGTCAACAGCAAGGACATACCACCCTCCCCTCTGTAGTCTTACAGAAGTATGTTAGTGGGGAGGATCCCGATTTTTTCTTTTCAAATTTTGAACGAATGGTCAGAGCAGCGGGGTGGCCCTTGGACAAATGGGGCCAATATCTAGGACCCCTCCTCTCTGGAGATCTGTAGGCCGCGTACCAGGTAGCCAATCCCCTTGGGATTACCCCATACGACGAAGTCAAGAAAAACATTCTAGAACGATTAGGAGTAGATGAAGAAACATATCGTATTCGACTTAGACAGATTAAGGAAGGACCTCAAGAGACTCCTAGAGCTCTCTCTTACAGAGTAAAAGATATGGCAGATCGGTGGCTTAAACCGTTGATATCTAACAAAGAAGAAATCATGGAAAGGATTTACTTGGAGCAGTATTTAACGTCTTTACACCCTCCGATACAAAAGTGGGTTCGACAACACACCCAGCTGAACATGGAAAGAGCAGTTGAGATAGCTAGCGCGTTTAATAAAGCTCAGGAACTACAAAGAGGCAAGGAAGAAACCCATTGGAAATCGTCGGGGGGACCACAACAAAAATCAACCGACTACCTATCCCAAGAAAGCCTGAGACAATCACCCTAATGCCAGGACCTTTGCCAGTACCCCTCAGAACTCCAACCCCATCAGGTCCGCAATGTTGTAATTGTGGAGCTTTCGGCCACATAGCTCCTGTATGTCCTCAGAAGGAAGAGCCCATGGAGGTGGGGCTCACTCAATCCTTCTATTGTACCAAACAGGGGCAAGTACTTCCTTATCATAGAACAGTGAGGGTAAATGGGGAGGATAGATCAGCCATAATTGACACAGGATGTCTGCATAGTGTTATGAGACCACAAAGCGTGCCAGGTGGGAATCCACAACCTACGGGTCTTGTGAATATTCAATGTGTCCATGGTGATAATAGACAGTATCCCACCACCGAAGTACAAGTACAACACAAACTCTCGGTAAGACCAGTTCCTTTACGAGTAGGTCTTATCCCTAAGTTGCCCGAACCCTTTGTCCTAGGGAGAGATTATCCTTACATGAACCAATTATTGCAGGAAGGCGGGGAAGATGGAGACGAGTGGAGAAATACTGCCCCGTTTGCTCAAGAACAGGATCTCTGCTTTTCTCCTGGAAAGCCTAGGAAAAGTAAGAATCAAAAGAGAAAAGAAAAGAAAGACTGGATTCAAATAGCATTAACCTAACCAAAAGAGGATGCTATGTGGCAGCACGATCAGGGCTTTCATGCAGCCCAACGAGAAGACCCAACCTTAAGGGAGGCCTGGAATAGAGCCCTGGATGTTGAAGACCCAGAACAAGTAGGTCCCCAGTTCCTTATAAACAAGCATTTGCAATGCAATAGGTCTCGCATTTGTGAGAGTTAGAGCTATTGGCGTTGTAAATGACAGTGTCTTTTACCCATGCGTTTTGGTTGTGATTGGAGTGGATGTACGTGGTGTGGAGTGGAATTATGTTGGTTGGATTGGAATTGTTAGTTGTGGAATTGTGTGTGGTGGAATTGTGTGGCGTGGAGTGGATTTGTGTAGTGGAATTTTGTGCAGTTGAATTATGTGGATAGTTATGTGGTATGGAGTGTACTGGAATTATGTGGAGTGGGATTGTGTGCAATGGAGTGTAACTATGTGAAATGGTATTTTGTGTTGTGGAGTGATATGTAGTGGAGTTTAATTATGTGGTGTGCTGTAGAATTTTGTAGCATAATGTGGAGATCTGTGGTGTTTATTGGATGTATGTGGTGTGTTGTGTAATTATGTGGTTTGTTGTTGAATTATGCGGTGTGGAATGGTAATGTGTAGAGCTGAATTGAGTGGAAGAACGGAGGGGTAGGACGAAGGGGATAACAACATGGAGAAGTGGTGGGTGGGAGAGGAAAGCAGCAACGTGTAAAAAATTAGCACTTCAATCAACTAGCACTTTAATTAAGACACGAGCAAACGGACACCAATTAAATGTAATCGATGTGTGCTTGGTCCGTGTGATGGAGAAAGGAAAGAAAGTGACGCATGGCCTGTGCTGTCCATTTAGGGTGCAGCAAAGCTGAATGACAGAGTCTCCAAATATTGGGTAAGCAATAGGCGGGTTTAAGCCCTATATTGTATACCACAGAATCTTGCTCTGTGATAGCTCATAATTTGTCAGTTGGAGAAAAGGCTGTAAAGATAACGTAAAGAATCGCACAAAATAAATAAATGTGCGCATATTTCACACAGGTCATCGTGAAAGACAATCTGTTTAAAACAACTCAACATATAACCCATCAAAAGAGAAACACAAAATAAAAAAGCTATTGAAAGGGCACAAAGAGCATGCAATATTTAAGGCGACCTTTACTAGAAATCATAAAATAAACTATTGCAATTAAAACAAAACAAGCAAGAATGGAGTAGTGGAGGAAAAGGAGACAGCAATGTGAAGAGGTGGTGGTTGAGAGAGGAATGCAGCAATACGTGTAAAAACCTAGCACTTTTATCAAATAGCACTTCAATCAAGGCACGAGCGAACGGACACCAATTAAATGTAATCAATCTGTGCTGGTTCCTGCACCAGAGAAAGGAACGGAAGTGACGCATGGCGTCTGCTGTCCATTTAGGATGCGGCAAAGCAGAATGATAGAGACTCCAACAAATGGATAAGCAATGGGCAGTTTGTAAGCCCTATATTGTATTGAACAGAGTCTCAGTTCGACCCTAAAAAAACATATAAAAACAAGTGCCCACATTAGGAAAAGCCTCCCAATTGAATATGTATATTCAAGTAATCAATTGTATTTTCCTAAAAAGCCATAACATTCATTTTCTTACCATACCCACTAACAAAGTGAGGGTCATAATAACACCAAAAATAAACAATATGAAGCTTCCAAACCCTGGAGTGAGCTATTAAAATTGCAGCATTTACATATTAAAGTGTTCTGTAACATCAGGTAACAAACTTATGAGGAAAAGACCTGACTAGCACAATAATGTGACCAAATCTGCACTTCAGCATCCTCTTTTCAGTCTCTCCCTCATGTACTTCCTCGCATCTCCTTCAGTTCACCACCCCCAACACAACTCACCCACTCACCTGCATGCCGAGAGCGCACAAGGATTGGAGGAGCAAGTATTCTACACAGACTTCTGACCCCCAGACAGGTGCTGTGAGGAACTCGCACTGCCTCCAGCCTAAAGAAGTCCAGAGCTCCCCATCGTGCGCCTCGTAAACACCCTCCCACGGCCTGAAATCACACAGACAGTGGATTCATGGTGCGCACTATGCAAGAGTCATATGCGACACGAAAAACCCTGCAGTAACAGAGCACTCTGGAAAAGGCAGATACTCTAAGGGAATGGACGATTAAGTAAAGCATGTGAAATGTACACAGGAACCACGTCGCTGACATGGATTACCCTAATGGTTCTTAGGGTCACTGTTCACAATCAGTGTTTTCAACTGTAAAGTTAAGGACATAAATTTAGGGCGACAGGGACCCGCGTTTCAATGTCAGTTTTTTGTTACCGATGAGTTTGTGAGCTTAAGGGACCCGCCCCACTTAAAGTCCTGGATGGACTGATTCCAGCTTTAGAAATGTGTGTACCTGCAGCTCACACGTGCACCTCCCCAGACATTCATGGTGAGCAATACAGTGAGTAACAGTGAACTGTGCACGGTTTATCACTGACAAGAGCTCATTATAAATTGCAGCTATTCACACGTGCCACACACTTCGCTCTCTTCCATGGACCGTGCCTGCCACTGCTGAAAACCCTGGTAAAAGCTTTCCTCAAATAAACGGGGTAAAGCTCCCACTAGCGCAGCAGGTACAGTAGCACCGGGGTCTACAGGCGGGAGCAGCCCAGTTCACCACATTCATGCCTGTCTTATACCACCCAGGGAGGGGGGCTGCATTAGGAACCGTGCCTCCATTGCCACGCCACTCCTTAAAGGCACCACCATTCTAGGAGAAAGAGCGCGCTTCGCCAAATGCTGCTGTTTGACCCCTGGTGGGGGTATCGCGCCATCTTAAGTCAAAGCACGCAATGCCGTGAAAGCCAAGAGGAGGGAAAGGGAAAACAAGGATGGCGCTGGAGGAGGAATCGGTGAGATGATGGCGAGAGACAGCTCCTCTGGAGCGGAACAGCGTTCCTCGTGCGGCGCACCCAAAAAAACAACCAGTGGTGCGCGCGCACCACAGAGGAGCGGGGGGGGAAGGGAGCGCGGCAGCGAGGCGAACGCGCGCTGCTGCGCGTGCTAGACACTGGTGGGAATGGGCGCGGCAAAGGCGGGACATGCGCCCGCCTTTGCCCAATTGCGTGCTGTCTTTCTTATAAAGACGCACGCAAAGCCCAATAGCCGGGGGAAAAACGAAAAGCACACGCACGAGCGTGTGCGATTCCTAGGTCAGCTTCTAAACCCCCTACATGAGGTCTCTCGCTGCTGCAACGCTAGGCGCGAGACCTAAAAAGGGCTGGTGTATAGAAAGGGAGGAACTAAGCCCCTCAACTACTAGTACCCCAAAAGTATAGAGAAAAAGTGCTATTTTTTAGCTCATAGCCACTTGCTGGGGGGCCATTTTGGGAGTGAGAAAACTGAGAAAGCAATTCTTGAAAGATTCTACTGGCCAGGGATCTACCAACAAGTCCGTAGATACTGTAAAGAATGTCCTATATGTCAGAAAAATAGCCGGTCCCTTCCCCTTAAGGTACCCTTGCAACCCTTACCCATAATTGAAGAACTCTTCACCAGAGTGGGGATGGACATCATAGGTCTCCTTCTTCCCTCTCGTAGCGGGTGTAGGTATGTACTAGTCCTAGTGGACTACGCTACTCGTTTTCCTGAGGCAGTGGCCTTGAGACAACCTAATGCCTTACAGATAGCCAAGGCTATGGTTAACATCTTCTCCCGGGTAGGATTTCCCCGAGAAATCATAACCGACCAGGGCACTCCTTTTATTTCCAAACTTATGAAACAGGTGTGCCAACAGTTGAACATTAAACAGATCAGAACATACGCATATCATCCTCAAACAGATGGGTTGGTAGAACGATGTAATGCGACGCTAAAAACCACCCTGAAGAAACTCCTTGATCTAGAAACGCGCAAGTGGGAGGACATGCTTCCTTTAGCCCTCTTTGCTATCCGATGTAAACAACAAAAAAGTACAGGGTATTCACCCTTTGAGTTGTTGTATGGCAGACAACCACGCACTTTACTCGAGATGGCGAGAGAGGAATGGGAGGAAGAACAAGGAGGTAAGCCCCTACCTGAATATGTTCTTAATTTAAAAACCCATTTACAAAAAATACGAAGGATTGTAAGAACTCACCTAGAACAGGCCCAGACCTCACAAAAGACCCAATACGACAAAAGAACTAAAGAACGTACCCTTGAACTAGGCGATTTGGCTTTATTGATGATGCCCACCTCTGACCACAAGATGTTAGGCCAGTGGCAAGGCCCATTTAAAATAATAGAAAAAGTGACTCCAGTAACGTACCGCCTAGAAATGGACCCTAAGAATCCATTGCACAACCAGATATTCCATATTAATCTATTAAAAAAATGGGAAGGGGCCATACCAACTTTGCTAGGACTGGCCGAACAAACAGAACCCTTATACCACAGGAGTACAGATCCAGAACTACCTGAGTCTCAGAAACAAGAACTGTGTGAGCAGTTACACACTCTTCAAGAAGTGTTCTCTATTAGTCCGGATAAGACAAATTTAGTGGAACATGCAATCCATACTATTCCGGGAAAGAAAGTGAAATTACGCCCCTATCGTATCCCTGAATCACGAAGAGATGCAATAAGAAATGAAGTACAACAAATGTTAAAGATGGGTATAATAGAACCCTCCAACAGTGAGTGGAATTCCCCTATCGTTTTAGTACCAAAACCTGATGGGTCCATGAGGTTCTGCATAGACTTCAGAGAAGTCAACAAGATCTCTCAATTTGACTCCTACCCCTTACCAAAAGTCGATGAAATGATTGAAAGGATTGGAAAAGCTCGCTATATAAGCACCTTGGACCTTTGCAAAGGGTATTGGCAAGTACCCTTGAAATGCCAAGATAGAGAGAAGACTGCCTTCTCTACTCCAGAGGGTTTATTCCATTTTACTGTCCTCCCCTTTGGGCTACATGGGGCCCTGCAACGTTCCAGAGATTAATGAATACTGTCTTGAGGCCCTGTGCTGCATTTGCTGCAGCATATATAGACGACATAGTAATTCACAGTACTACCTGGGAACAACATCTACATCATTTGAAAATAGTGATCCAAACCCTGAGAGAGAGTGGCTTGACCATAAATCCCTCCAAGAGCCTACTAGCAGCTAAATCAGTGAAATACCATTGATACCTGTTAGGAGAAGGTTTGATAAAACCACAGGAAGAAAAAGTAGAGGCTATCACTACCATACCCTTTCCTCAAACCAAAAGAGACTTAAGGGCGTTCTTGGGTGTTTTAGGGTATTATCGGCGATTTATACCTGATTTCTCTCAGATAGCTAATCCTCTCACAGATCTCCTGAGAAAAGATGCGAAAACAGAAAAAGAACTAAAACATCCTTACTCTCTGGCTCTTCAAGCCTTCCAGCAGATAAAACAAGCTATGACGTCAAGGCCCATTCTCCTCAGTCCAGACTACACCAAACCCTTTATTTTGCAGACAGATGCCTCAGAGCATGTGTTAGGTGCTGTACTTTCCCAGACCGATCCACAAGGACAGAAAAGACCTATCTTATATATCAGCCGAAAAATTTTCCTCTGGAGAAGAGATATGCGGTAATGGAAAAAGAAGCATTAGCCATAAAATGGGTCATTGAATCCCTTAGATATTACTTAGAAGGTCGAGAATTTGTTTTAATCACTGATCATGCCCCATTGGAATGGCTCGCAAAGAATAAGGGACACAATGACAGAGTCATGAGATGGTTCTTAGCCCTACAACCCTTTCGGTTTACCACTCTGCACGGAAAAGACCAAACCAATGCAGACTATCTGTCCAGATACCCCCTTGATTCATTTCTTGCTGGCAAGAAAGTTAGGGAAGGGGGATGTGAGGGGGAAGTCCGGAGCGAGGACGGAAACTCACTGCGTTTCACCTCCTCACTCCCTCCTCCTCACAGGAAGAAGGAAGTCCCGGGAGCGAATGGAGATGCAGAAAGAAGCCGGAAGAGGAGGGGCAAGGATGACGTATGAAGGAGGATTCCAAAGAGGAGTCTCGCTCGGAAGACGCGGAAGCAAGAAGGAGCCTGGAGGAGAGGAGTCCTGCGGAGGACCCGCTGAAGGACTGGGAGAGCCGAAGAACCGCTGTGGAAGAGGACGAGACTGGCGAGGAGGCGGAGGACTGGTGTGAAGACTGGTGGACGCCTCCTTCTCCCCCCCCGGAGGTTGCTATAAAGCTGCTGCAACTCAGGAGAGTTGCGGCAGACGTGGTGAGTGGACAGGGCAGGAGGGAGGAGAGTGAGGGGTGGGCTGAAGGAGGTAAAGAAGGGCCCCGGAGGGAGGGGTAATGCCCTGCATGTATGCCGAGGCCCCTTCTAACGCCACCCAATGAACACTTGCATAACCCCATATAAATGAACTGCTTAAAAGGTGCATTTTCTTTCCTGCGCTTGTATTGTTAAAAAGTACCTAATTTTGTTGTTTGGTCACGCCTATGACGTTTGGTTGGAATTAAGAGAAAATTCCTCACATCTTTGGTTTTGTGCGTGCACGTTCACGTTCTCTTGATAAATTCATGCACCGCTTTGTGAAGAACCAGCCTGTATTATATTTACCAGACAACATATTCATATATATTTGGTAACATCAGAGAAAATAGTCTTTTCCCTCAGGATACTTGATTTAGTTTATTCTCTATTTTGCATTCCCTTCGGGATAAGGCTGATTTAAGGGGCTTGTGTCGGACGCGCAGTGCCGGTGAGGTTCTCTAACACTGTTACATGTGGTGGGGGAATCTGGTTCAGAATTGAATTTGCTTGGGGATACTACGTTTACTGTCTGCTGCTAATTTTTAATCTTTTTTTACCCTGTCACTTGCTCTGATTTGTGGAGTGTGTTATACTCCTTTTAAACTGTAAAACTCCTATCGAGACTCGTTTGGTCCCAGGCGGCCATTTCCTGCTACCTACGCGCTCATTGCGGTCAGCGCTCCACTCGTTGCACGCCGCACGCCCACTGCTTGATTTAAAGGCCATGGTCCGGACGCGCAGCGGACGCGCGCAGCGGGCGCGCTGATGGCGCGCCAAAGGCGCGCCAAAGGCAAGCTCCGTCTGCGCCCGTCCGAGACCGAACGGGACCAGGGGCCATAAACTATGCTCAGAGTGTAGCATCTTCAGGACAGAGGATTTTATATTCCTCTGAACAACTGATGAATCTTAAAGGTAAACACCACTTAGATTGTAGCGTTCTTTGTCCTTTAAAAGACACGATTATTTGTCCGTGTTGTAATTTTACTTTTTGTACTAACTTCTTAAATGAATCCAATAGCACAATTGCAGTTAACGCTCCACTTCTTCAAAATCATTGTCTCTCTTCTAACAAATCTTTTAATTTTTGGAATATTAATTGTTGATCCCTCCCTAAACATAAGGAGGATATTTTTAATCTGTTGAGTAATGAAGAGCCTGATGCAATTCTTTTAACGGAAACATGGTTACACGCTAGTTCAGGACCAGATGTGGCTATGGCCTTACCTGCCAATTATGCCATAGTTAGAAAAGATAGAAATTTAAAAGTAGGAGGAGGCATTGCATTAATATTTAAAAAATGTTACTCTTGCAAGTTTGAAGACCTGCCTTTTGTTGGTTGTGAAGCAGCTTTATTCAAACTTACTTTGACTTCGCAATTTACTCTCTCTGGTATACTGATTTATCGGCCCCCAGGACCTGCTGGCTCCTGGGCATCGTCATTGCCAGACTTGATTGCCCCACTCTTACTGAAAATGGCTAACTTTACCATCTTGGGTGATTTAAATCTCCATCTTGATAATATGGAGTGTACTTGATTGCCCCACTCTTACTGAAAATGGCTAACTTTACCATCTTGGGTGATTTAAATCTCCATCTTGATAATATGGAGTGTACTATCAGCAACACATTAATTTCGGACCTCTCTGCAATGAATTTATCACTTTGCAACAGTGGCCGACGCATACGGCTGGACACTTATTGGATCCAATTTTTTCTAATCTATCTTATATTCAAAGCTTTTCCGCTCTTCCATTATGCTGGTCAGATCACTTTGCGATTAAGTTTCAATGTACAGTTCCATCTAACTTGTTCATACCTGCAACTGAAGTACAATCGCAATTTAGAAATTGGGGAAAACTGGATTTGGAAATTTTTAATCAAATTCTGTCCAACAATATCCCAAATATTGATTCATTATCACTATCGTCTCTGGATACGATCTACAGTTGGATTTCTAATGCAGTTAATTACTGCCTTCCACTTTCTGCCAAAAACTGTCTAATCATCGTCCCCCTGCTCCCTGGTTTACTGAACAATTAAAAATCGAAAAAGTAAATGTAAAGCACTGGAAAGATCTTGGAGGAGAGAATACTCCCTGATTCTAAAATCATATATAAAACTGCTCTAAAAAAATATCATGTTCTATGTAAACTGGCTCGAGCGGAATATGTCTCCTCTTCTATTTCCAATGCACAAAATTGCTCTCGCACTTTGTTTGCAATGGTGAAAAAATTGGCTGGCTCGGATACGCAGCCCACTTCTCCTATTTTAAATGAATTTCAATGTAACACTCTTGCCAATTTTTTTATCAGTAAAGTGGAGCAAATATATCAGACACTGGATAAAACTGGGCCTTTGGTGCCGATTCAGTTGGCTTCCCCTTTTAAATCCATTTTTACAGTGGTACCTCCGATGAAATTGGAAAAATGGGCGCCTCTTGATATTACTTCTTTTAAAAAAATTTAGGCAGCATCAAATCAGGATCTCCCTGTGATCTTCTTCCTGCCCCTATACTTTCACAACTTGAGCAGCCCTCATTGGAAATTGTTATGGAACTACTTAATGCCTCACTTCAAGAGGCCTTGGTTCCGTCCGATTGGAAACATGCTATGGTCCTTCCATTACTGAAGAAGGCTAATGCTGATCCTGATCAGTCATCTAATTTCAGGCCCATTTCCCTACTTCCTATTTTTTCCAAAATTTTGGAAAAACATGTAAATTTGCAACTATCCAAATTTATTGAATCCTCGAACTTTTTACACCACTCCCAGTCTGGTTTCAGAGCGGGCTTTTCGACTGAGACGACTCTCCTTGGCGTTACCGAAATGCTGCGTCAACATTTAGATACTGGTAACACGGTGGCCCTCATTTTGTTGGATTTGAGCGCCGCATTTGACACGGTTTCTCATACCGTGCTAATCAAATCCTTGCAGTCACTTGGCATTACCGGAACAGCACTTGGCTGGCTGACTTCATTTTTATCTAAACGGACCTTCCAAGTTTTTTCATCGAGAGCTTCTTCTAAAATTCTTTTTTCTCCTTATGGGGTACCTCAGGGATCAATTTTAAGTCCCCTTCTGTTCAATATCTATTTACAACCTTTGGCTGCGATTGCAGAGGAGGCTGGGTTGTCTCTTTTTTCTTACGCTGACGACACCCAAATAATTTTTTCCCTATCTGTGGGAAATGTGCAGGGCCCCTCAACTCTCCAAATGGGCTTGAGCAACATTGCATCTTGGATGAGAGCCAATTTACTCAAGCGTGAAAAAACGGAGGTCCTTATTTTTGGAAAAGATCAGGACCTTTGGGGCCCCCAACATTGGCCCAGCGAAATGGGACCCTTACCTCGCCCACCGCTCAAGCCCGTAATTTGGGATTCATTATGGATAATAAATTATCCATGAAACAACATGCGGTAAAACTGCAGCCACCTGCTTCACCATTTTAAAATGGTTGAAGAAAATCATTTGGATGCTCCCCAATGCTACTCAAAGGACGGTAGTCCAGGCACTTGTTACATCTAGACTGGACTATGGGAATATTCTTCTTTTGGGAGCAAATAAAGATGTGCTACGTAAGCTCCAAGTGGTGCAGAATTCTGCCGCTAGGTTACTTTATAAAATCCCTAGAATGTCCTCAATCTCCAATGCTTTGAGAGATTTACATTGGCTTAAAGTGGAAAGTCGGGCTAAGTTTAAAGCCCTGGATTATATGTTTAAGATTAAGATTGGGACTGCCCCTCAATACCTGCAAAATCTGGTTCGCCACTATCAGCCCTCTCGACTGTTACGCTCTACGACACAGGAATTATTCATGGTTCCCAGGATCAAACTCACAAGAATGGGTGGCCGTTCTTTTTCCTATCTTGGTCCTCTCTTGTGGAACTCTCTTCCCATAGCGATCCGCAAAGAAACACTTCACTTAAAATTTAGTAAATTAGTGAAAGCTTGGCAGTTTAATCAATAGTACTTACTCTTTTTTATTTGTTGGTTCCTCTCGGTCTGCGCTGGGAAACCCTTTTTGGGTAGCTACGCGCATTATAAAATCAATTAACATAACAAACATAACATAAGTAAAGGAGATACAAGGAATCCTAAAAGGGAAATGTAGAGTCTCTGTCATGGTTCCGGGGGTTCCCTGCCTTCCAACTGTCCGCAGCGTGTTTGCCTTTCGCGCATGCGGATTCAGATTCCTCACTTCCGTGTGGCAGGCGGGTTGCAGTCTAGCTTCCGAGATCGGAAGCCGCCACTACGTCACTCAGCGCTTCCGGGGGAAACCGCATAAACCACAGCGGTTCCCGCCGGTCCAGCGCTTTTGATTAATGCCTACACCTTGCTGCTGATGCCTGCTTCAGAACCGGACCTTGCGACAGGTATTTCCGAGGCCGTGCTGGAACGCTGTTAGATCCCTGACTCGCCGCGCTGAGCGCTATTAGTGATTCTTGACACGCCGCGCTGGAGCGCTATTTGTGATCCCTGACTCGCCGCGCTGAGCGCTATTAGTGATTCTTGACACGCCGCGCTGGAGCGCTATTTGTGATCCCTGACTCGCCGCGCTGGAGCGCTGTTTGTTGTTTACCCTTAAACATCAAGCTGGTACATCCTATTTCTGATTTCTTTACCTTATCGCGCAGGAGCGCTTGCTGGTTTTCCTTTTGTTTCTCCACTGGAGCGCTAGACTGTTGCTTGCCTGTCTGCACCATAGCGCTTGCTAGATTTCCTTCTTCACCGCGCAGGTGCGCTTGTCATTTACCTTTTCTATTACTTTGGAGCTATTTGTGTTTCCCTGAACCGCAGCACAGGAGTGCTACATCTGGCTTCTGTTGCCATAAATAACTACTCCACGCCAGGTGCTTCCTTTCACCAGGTAAAGTCTGATCCGTATGTGTGTAAAAGGCAAACCTAGAGAGGGTATTATTTATGTAGTTATAAAACAGGTCTCCCTTGTCTTTCTTTCACCAGCCAGAGTTGATGGTCCTTCCCCAACCTGAGGGTGGTTTTCTTCTGATCTGTTGGACGTCATCCCCGTTACCTTTAGCTTCCTTCCCCGGTCCCATCCTCATCCCGGTTGGTGTACCCTCCGTGACAGGGGTAAGGTGGGTACGGGGACGATAGCTCATGTCGTCTCTGTGAGAATACTTCGCAAGCAACAGGTAAGCCTTGTGGGGTACTTGACAGAATCAAAAGCCCAAGTGTTTTATCTCACCCGGACGACATGAGTAATCCCGAGATCTCCTTGCAGGACATAGCGGCCATGCTTACGAGTATGCAGGCAGAAAACCTCAGCCTACGCCATGATATGACGGCCTTACAGGGTCTGGTGGCGGCTGGGGCATCAGGTCCCTGGGGTCCTTCTCCCTCTTCCAGGGCTAGGCAGGAAGGGATACTACGACCTCCCTTGTTTACCTTTGGGGGCCCTTCCTCCGCTTCCAACCAGGATCATGCCATACAGGTGATAGCACCCCATTCAGTACAGCTAGCACCACCCGAACGCTTTTATGGTGACAGTACCAAGTACAGCGTCTTTCTCCACCAGTGTCAGCTACACTTCATGGCCAGAGCAACTGCTTTCCCAGACGACGCATCCAAGGTCGCCTTCATACTATCCTACATGGGGGGCGAATCCGCCCTGTGGTCCATATCCTTGGTAGAAAATGACGACCCCATGCTGTACAACCTAACCATGTTCAAAGAGACAATGCGACGGATGTTTGCCAGACACACCTTCGTACAAGCCGCAGATAATGAACTGCTGAATTTAAAACAAGGGAACACCGACCTGCTCCACTACATCACGACATTCAGCAGACTCGTCATCGAGGCCAGTTGGCCCGAATCCAAGAAGGTGTCCGTATTCTACAGGGGTCTGCGGGATGAGCTGAAGGATCTGATCTCACAGATTTCTGACCCCCCCGGAGGATATAGGACCGTTCATCGATCTGGTGGTCAAAATGAACTTCAGAGTACAGGAGCGAAAGACCGAAAAGGCCAAAGGAGGCGACAACCGGTTATTATCCTTCAAGGATAGAACCAAGGATGAACCCGCTCCGACCTGTGATGTATCCGAACCTATGCAAATAGGTGGCATACGGGGTCCTCTTACTAGCGAGGAAAGAGAGAAACGAAGGAAACAGAACCAGTGTTTATACTGTGGTAAGAACGGACACTTCGTCAGGGAATGCCCAGTAAAGCCTACAAGAGTACGAGGAAGGAGACCCTTCGCGTTACCCGTATCCAAAGGTGATAAGCCGGGAAACGGAGAAACCCAGTAGACAGTGGGGTCCGGCTACTGGGTTCGTCGGCCTGCAAAACAGCGACCCCTGCCTTTTCCCGTGGCATCCGTCATCTGGGTGTTGACGTGGTACTGCGAGCACGATCAGGCCAGACATGGCAGGTGACGGCTCTTCTCGATTCTGGAGCCACCGGCAATTTCATCGACACCCAGTACTCAAAGGACCTGGGTATAGCCATTATACCCAAGGCAAAACCAGAAGCGGTTAAGGCAGTGGATGGTACGGACCTTACCTCCGGTCTCATCCGGTATCAAACAGAGGACATGGTGATGACATTTGTAAACAACCACACGGAAACCATCTGCTTTGACGTCATCGATGCACCCCAGTTCAGAGTAATATTGGGTCTTCCATGGCTAATGAACCACAACCCACGGATCGATTGGGTATCCAGGATCATTACTCTAGAATCAGAGTATTGTAACACTTTCTGTTACACTCAAGACGAGTCCTTCAGTGACCGAATCATACAGGCCCACTCTCTACCTTTGATGGGAATGGGTGCGGTAACCCAGGACAACGTACCAGAGGCATACCTTGACTTGGCGGCTGTGTTCGACAAGAAGGGTGCCAGTATCCTTCCTCCTCACCGCTCGTTCGACTGCAGGATAGACCTCATTCCGGGTTCCACGCTACCTTGCAGTCGGATATATTCCCTCACCGAAAAAGAGAACGAGCATCTACGCTCCTACTTGGACGAATACTTGCAGAATGGGTTCATACGCCATTCCAGGTCTCCCGTGTCCTCTCCTCTTTTTTTTGTGGCCAAGAAGGAGGGAGATCTGAGGACCTGTATTGACTTCAGAGCTATGAACGCCATTACCGTGAAAAACAGGTATCCCCTGCCGTTGATTTCCAACTTACTGGACCAAGTAAAAAACGCCTCCATATACACCAAGTTAGACCTGCGGGGGGCATATCATCTCGTCCGAGTCCGGAAGGGTGATGAATGGAAGACCGCATTCCGGACCAGGTTCGGTCTCTTCGAGTATCAGGTCATGCCTTTCGGACTCTGCAACGCCCCGCAGCGTTCCAGTACTTCATCGATGCGGTGCTCAGGGACTATATTGACGTCTTCTGTATAGTGTATATCGATGATATACTGATATATTCACATACTATTACAGAACATGTCCAGCACGTACGTACCATCCTCCAGCAGCTGGAACGACATCACTTATATGTAAAATTGGAGAAAAGCGTGTTCCACACCACAGCGGTCGAATTCCTGGGACATATCATTACTCCTGCCGGGATCCAAATGGATGACAAAAAGGTGGAAGCCATACTACAATGGCCATCTCCCACCACCGTGAAAGGAGTCCAGAGGTTCTTGGGGTTTTCCAACTATTACCGCCGCTTCATCACAGGCTTTTCCAGGATTGTTACCCCTATCACTCGATTGCTACGTAAGGGTGTCATCTATTCCTGGGACTCGGAAGCCGAACACGCCTTCCAAGAACTAAAAAGGAGGTTCACCACAGCTCCCATTCTGATACACCCCGACTCAGAGCTGCCGTTCATAGTGGAAGCCGATGCCTCGCAAGAAGCTCTGGGGGGTGTGTTGTCACAAAGAAACGTCGGAACGGGTCTCCTTCATCCCGTGGCGTTCTATTCCAGGAAACTACAACCAGCCGAACGCAATTATACCGTCTCAGACCGAGAGCTCCTGGCCATCAAAACTGCGTTCGAAGAATGGCGTCATTATCTGAAGGACGCCAAGCATTCCGTGACTATCTACACTGATCACAGGAATCTGCAGTTCCTTCGCTCAGCCCGTGCCCTTACATCCCGGCAACTGCGCTGGACTCTATTTTTTAATGAGTTCGACTTTACCATCACGTACCGACCTGGTAGGGAGAACGCCAAGGCCGACGCACTTTCTCGTTTGGAGGAAACCGACGAATCCATGTCCACCCCTGAGCCGGTATCTATACTCCCTGAGCACCATTTTCAGGGGGCGGTTCTGTCCTCTGAGTTCCTTACCCAGTTACAGAAGGACACAGACCAGACTGACCCAGCGGCCTTAGCAGAAAACCAAAAAGGAATAACCACACAGAACGGGTTCCCGTACAAAGATGACAAGTATTATCTGCCATTGATGTCTCGCCAACAGCAAGCATTGTACATGTGTCATGATCACGTCCTGTCCAACCACCCAGGATGCCACAAGACCACAGAACTACTGCAACGACACTTCTGGTGGCCTACTTTGGAAGCAGACGCCAGGGCCTATATAGCTCGCTGTGCGGTGTGTGCCCAAGGAAAAAACATGTCAGTACCCTCAACAGGGCTGTTGCATCCCGTTCCGGTTCCTCCCTATCCGTGGCACACCGTTTCCATGGATTTCGTGGTAGAATTACCAACCACAGAAGCTGGTTACACCACTGTTCTTACCATCGTTGACCATCTTTCGAAAATGGCTCATTTCGTACCACTGAAGAAATTGCCTTCGGCGGCGGAGCTGGCACTAGTGTTCCTGCAAAACGTGGTTCGGCTACATGGCATTCCATCTGCAGTGATAACAGACCGGGGTTCGCAATTTGTGTCCCGTTTTTGGAACGAAGTGTGCAGGACCATAGACATGGACGTACGCTTATCTTCCGCATATCACCCCCAGACCGACGGCCAAGCAGAAAGAACTTTTTGGTTGGGTGGGGGTTCTGTTTTAGGAGGGGGGTACTGTCATGGTTCCGGGGGTTCCCTGCCTTCCAACTGTCCGCAGCGTGTTTGCCTTTCGCGCATGCGGATTCAGATTCCTCACTTCCGTGTGGCAGGCGGGTTGCAGTCTAGCTTCCGAGATCGGAAGCCGCCACTACGTCACTCAGCGCTTCCGGGGAAACCGCATAAACCACAGCGGTTCCCGCCGGTCCAGCGCTTTGATTAATGCCTACACCTTGCTGCTGATGCCTGCTTCAGAACCGGACCTTGCGACAGGTATTTCCGAGGCCGTGCTGGAACGCTGTTAGATCCCTGACTCGCCGCGCTGAGCGCTATTAGTGATTCTTGACACGCCGCGCTGGAGCGCTATTTGTGATCCCTGACTCGCCGCGCTGAGCGCTATTAGTGATTCTTGACACGCCGCGCTGGAGCGCTATTTGTGATCCCTGACTCGCCGCGCTGGAGCGCTGTTTGTTGTTTACCCTTAAACATCAAGCTGGTACATCCTATTTCTGATTTCTTTACCTTGATCGCGCAGGAGCGCTTGCTGGTTTTCCTTTTGTTTCTCCACTGGAGCGCTAGACTGTTGCTTGCCTGTCTGCACCATAGCGCTTGCTAGATTTCCTTCTTCACCGCGCAGGTGCGCTTGTCATTTACCTTTTCTATTACTTTGGAGCACTGCTAAGACGGTGCTACTCACCTTGTGGAGCTATTTGTGTTTCCCTGAACCGCAGCACAGGAGTGCTACATCTGGCTTCTGTTGCCATAAATAACTACTCCACGCCAGGTGCTTCCTTTCACCAGGTAAAGTCTGATCCGTATGTGTGTAAAAGGCAAACCTAGAGAGAGTATTATTTATGTAGTTATAAAACAGGTCTCCCTTGTCTTTCTTTCACCAGCCAGAGTTGATGGTCCTTCCCCAACCTGAGGGTGGTTTTCTTCTGATCTGTTGGACGCCATCCCCGTTTCCTTTAGCTTCCTTCCCCGGTCCCATCCTCATCCCGGTTGGTGTACCCTCCGTGACAGGGGTAAGGTGGGTACGGGGACGATAGCTCATGTCGTCTCTGTGAGAATACTTCGCAAGCAACAGGTAAGCCTTGTGGGGTACTTGACAGTCTCCAACTTAATTTCTGCACGGGTACAGTTTAATTCTTTCCCCTTCCCTTGACCTTCACTCCGGGTGTGGTGAACGTAATACAGACTTAAAATAGGACCTTTCCACTTACCGCTGTTTTCTTCTCTTTGAGAGACTCCGGGGTTATTCCATCCTGACCCGATTGAGTGGACATTCATACGAAGAGAGAAGAGTGACGGAAAGAACATCATCAGGAAAGCCCTTATCCTTCAAGTTCGATGGACTTTACTACATTCCATATCTGTTCAATAAAATTTCATCAAAATGGAGCCACATATTAAGCCTCCTAGATTCTGTTTCCGCCCGTCCCTCCCACAAGGTGTATGCCCTCCATTTTGAAGTGGCGATACACAATCCAGGAATTGAATTCCTTGAGATTTAAAACAAGGCGGAATCCCTGATATTTCTTTGGCACTAAAAAAATCGTGCTGACAAAACCGTGTGAGTGAAGGGCTGACTCTATAATCGCCCCTTTTTTCAAAAATGATATCTCTTTGTCTATGAAAGAGCTTTCTGTTAGGGAAAAATTAAGAGGTTGAGGCCTCCGATTTTGTTATGGGGAGGAGTAGAACTCTAGCTGAAAACCCTGTACTGTTTGAAGTACCCAAGGGTCCTGTGTTAATACCTCCCAATTTTGAAGGAACAATCCAATTCTTCCTCCCACCAACACCTCCCTGGCCTGTACAATGCTTACTTGCATAGGAGGTGTCACCGGCATTGTTGTTGTGCCTCCTCTGTAGCCACCTAGATTTTGTCTGCCTCTCCTACCTCTATTGCGGGTGGGATAGAAGTTTGATCGGGTGGCGCCGCCACGACCTCTGTTGTCGAAACCTCTGGAGGCCTGGAAGTTTCCTCGGCCGGCCGCTCGACCCCTGAAGCGCCCGGCCCTGGTAAAAAGGCCACTGTGAAAGAATTTTTTTATCGAAAACTGGGCCTTGTCCAGGGCCGTAAAGGTGGTCACGTACCTCCCTAATTCTTTGACAAACTTGTCATCAAACAAAAGGCCATTAGCCAACGAGGCCGCTTCCTTATTGGCCATGTCCGCCAGTTGAGGATCAATTCTCATCAGGAACGATTTTCTACGCTCGGTGGACAGTGCACGATTCGCGTTTCCGAGAAAGCACAATGCTCTCTGAGCCCACTCCAGTATCCCTGTCGGGTCAAGAGTTGTGTTTGAATCCTTAGCCCTGACTGCTAAGTCTAGAATCTTGGTGAGGGGCCCTGATATATCTAGTAATTTATCCTGGCATCCTTTCCATGCCCTAGCTAACCCCTTCTTTGGGTCCTTAGCAAACTTTTTAAAGAAGGTCTCCATGTTGGGGTCTAGCTCTGGGGTGTCTGTCACTTTACCTAGTAAGGAAGGTCTTGGACACTCTGATCTTAAAGTACTGCGTACTTCGTGCTCAAACACCTGCCTAATGTTCTCCTGGACATAATGTGCCACTTCTGCGCAAGGCACCCATTCCTTGGACCTTGGGTGAATGATTTATTTTGGGTCAAATAAAATATTTTTATTCGAGGGCTCTGCTTCCCCATAATATGACTTACGCTTGCGGTTTGCTGCCTTGCGCGGTTTCTCCGTGTCCTTGTCATAATCTGAAGTATTGTGTGCAGAAGGAGACGACTCCTCCGCCTCCCCTGGATTAGAAAGGGAGGAATTACCAAGGGAACTAGAAGGAAAGGGACTGCCATACCCATGGTCTTTAAGGACCGACAATGCCACCTGGGACAACACCTCGGCAGAGGAATTCAATGAGGGTCTCCCCCGGGCAAAGCCCTGCTCACCCAACAGCGCAGATTTAGTTGAAGGCTCTCCTAAAGAGGCACTCAAAACTCTCTTCCCATAATTTTTTAAGGTTTTAGTGAAGGGCTGTAACGCCCTGATCAAAGCCCTGTTGACTGAATGTTGTACATGAGAATCCAGGGCCTCTACAAGTTGCTCCTCCATTTGGTGCTCATAAGGCACCTCTTCAAACTCAGCATAATCATTGTAATCAGCATATCCATCCACCTCCTCGGCGAAGTACGCCATCTTTTGCTAATGGAGGCGTAGCTTCAGGGGGACAGTAGCCCAGGGGTGATATTCTAGAATTATTCCAGACTATCCCAGGCCTAGAGCCTCAAATCAGCAGGTCTGCACGTGAAACAGAACTTTTTTTTTTAATTTACCTAAATTTGCCTGCACTATTTAAATCAATTATTGTTCAAATGTGGAGGGAGCCACCCCTTTTCACTCTCCTAGGGCAGAGCCCTACAACTTTTTTGTGCCCCGTCGGGCGTTCCAGGGACTGAGGATCGGTACAGGCTGGTTGCACTCGCACGAAGAGCCAATCGGAGAATAATGAACTCCAATCGACTGCCCGCGTATGCGCGCAGCTATCAACAGTGAAACAGGACTGCCTCCTCACATCGCGGGAGTCGTGTGTTTGTCCCGCTCCCCCTCCACTGTTTCAACACCAATATAACAAAATACTTTGTCCGCTGCTCTGCAGCCGCCTATCTCACTCACCTAAGCGCAGAGCTTCAATCATAAAACCATTATCAATGCGCTCATGCCCACAATATACGTAAATCAAATTGTACTTATCTCGCTGCTGCAGCAGCAAAGAGAGAGGACGGACTTTGGTGCTCTAATGTTATATACCCAGAGGAGTGTACACTGATTGGTGGAGTGATGTCAGACTAGGCATCATGGGTTATGTAGTTTAAAGTTTTATTGGCTGCTGTTTGGCTTCGGTAAAGGAAAAGAAGCATAATCAGAAGCCTCCGTTCCTGACATAAAATTTCTTCCTGTCTTACTTGGTTATGAATGACTCTGAAATCTAAAGAGTCCTCTGTACAATAAATACTCGATTCAATATAAGGATTTATCCATTTCGATTAAAAATTCTTGTACCTGTCCTGGCACACGTCTCAAATTCCAGGAAGCAGTCTGCAACTGGAAAATGTATGCCACCCACGACACTACACCTATGCATATTAAGTCATACGACTACAGCATTACTGTGGAGTACAGGCTGCGTGATGGGGTCATATACAGGGTTCAGTGGTTCAAATGCCATGCTTGGGGGGCGGCTCTTCGCGTAGATCCAAGCACGCAAAATGGCGGCTCCTCTGCCTTCACGTGTCTGTTGTTCGCGCCGAAAGGAACAGCCACACCGCGGTCGCTGATTGGTCATCGCGCCTAACGAGCTGTTTTCTTATTATCAGTCCTGTGCTCATGGCTCAGGAGGCTACGGCCAGAATCCTAAATGCGCACAGCTTTGATAGGCTGAGCAAGCAGTTTACACGCTCCTTACTGGCAGCTTTGATAGGCTGAGCAAGCACTGTTTACACGCTCCTTACTGGCTGTCCTGTCCGCGCGTGCGCGCTGAAAGATTTGAGCTATGACGGGATGGAAACACACTTTGGAAAAGCCAGTGTATATTTGGTGATTTTTCATTGGCTTCACCCTGCCCTATGGCTGCACTGATGCCATTGGTTAGTAGCTTTTATGCTAATCTTCATTAATCGCGCCAATGCCTAGCTTCGCAGATTTCATTGGGCAGAGCTCATTGCGAGACATTAATAATTGGTTACTCTGTTGCTGAACTCCGAGGTAGTTATTGGGCACAGATTTCGCGGCCTCTTTTCATTGGCTCATTGCCTTCTTCGAACGTTGCTCATTGGTTGCACGCATGCGCCCGGTGTCCGGTAAGATGGCGGCCGTCGGGCAGTGCTCACTGGCGGCTCAGTGGCGCTCCGTGTCCCTCACACACGTAGAATACCAGGCGGGTGAGTCCCGGACCTCAGGCGACTGGACAAACTAGAGAAAGGACATTGCGCATGTGTGAGAACAAGCTCACTAGTACGCCGGAATGCGCATGCGCTGCAGGTGTTTAATATCTGTGCCTGGGTGCTGGTGTATAAGAGAGTCTAGATGCTAAGATGTGTGTTGGCGCAGATGTGGGTGACAGTCTGGGTGGGAGGGGCTGTGTGAAAGGGCCTGGGTCCTGAGGTGTGTGAGGGTCTTGGTGCTGAGGGGGGTGGGGGCTGGTGTGTGAGAGGGTCTGGGGGCTGAGGTGTGTGTGTGTGAGAGGGTCTGGGGGCTGAGGTGTGTGTGTGTGAGAGGGTCTGGGGGCTGAGGTGTGTGTGTGTGTGAGTGAGAGAGAGGGTCTGGGGGCTGAGGTGTGTGTGTGAGAGGGTCTGGGGGCTGAGGTGTGTGTGTGTGTGTGTGTGTGTGTGAGAGAGAGGGTCTGGGGGCTGAGGTGTGTGTGTGAGAGGGTCTGGGGGCTGAGGTGTGTGTGTGAGAGGGTCTGGGGGCTGAGGTGTGTGTGTGAGAGGGTCTGGGGGCTGAGGTGTATGAAGGTCTGGGGGCTGAGGTGACTGGGGGCTGGTGTATGTGTGTGAGGATCTGGGTGCTGAGGTGTGTCGGTGCTGGTGTATGAGAGAGTTTAGGTGCTAAGGTGTGCTGGCGCGGTGAGGGTTTGGGTGCTGAGGTGGGTGGGAGCTGGTGTGTGTGAGGGTCTGGCTGCCTATTTTATTTAATGCATTTTTATATAGCGCGGACTTTACCCGAAGGTGTCAGAGCGCTGTACAATAGAACCAGTTACGTTACATGACAAAAATGGTATAAAATAGAACGTTACAAGGTGTGTGTGTGTGTGTGTGTGTGCGTGCGTGTGCGCGCGCGCCTGGGTGCTGAGGTGGGTGAGGATCTGATTGCTGAGGTGGGTGGGAGCTGGTGTGTCTGGGTGCTGAGGTGGGTGTGAGGGCCTGGGGGCTGAGGTGGGTGGGAGCTGGTTTTGTGTGTGGGGGCCAGGGTGGTGAGGTGTGTGCGCGAGGACCTGGGTGCGAGGACGTGGGTGCGAGGGCCTGGGTGCTGAGGTGGGTGCGGGGGCCTGGGTGCTGAGGTGGGTGCGAGGGCCTGGGTGCTGAGGTGGGTGTGAGGGCCTGGGCTGAGGTGGGTGGGAGCTGGTTTTGTGTGTGGGGGCCAGGGTGCTGAGGTGGGTGCGAGGGCCTGGGGGCTGAGGTGGGTGCGAGGGCCTGGGGGCTGAGGTGGGTGCGAGGGCCTGGGGGCTGAGGTGGGTGCGAGGGCCTGGGGGCTGAGGTGGGTGCGAGGCCTGGGGGCTGAGGTGGGTGCGAGGGCCTGGGGGCTGAGGTGGGTGCGAGGGCCTGGGGGCTGAGGTGGGTGCGAGGGCCTGGGGGCTGAGGTGGGTGCGAGGGCCTGGGGGCTGAGGTGGGTGCGAGGGCCTGGGGGCTGAGGTGGGTGCGAGGGCCTGGGGGCTGAGGTGGGTGCGAGGGCCGGGTGCTGAGGTGGGTGTGAGGGCCTGGGCTGAGGTGGGTGGGAGCTGGTTTTGTGTGCGGGGCCAGGGTGCTGAGGTGGGTGCGAGGGCCAGGGTGCTGAGGTGGGTGCGAGGGCCAGGGTGCTGAGGTGGGTGCGAGGGCCAGGGTGCTGAGGTGGGTGCGAGGGCCAGGGTGCTGAGGTGGGTGCGAGGGGCTGAGGTGGGTGCGAGGGCCTGGGGGCTGAGGTGGGTGCGAGGGCCTGGGGGCTGAGGTGGGAGTGAGGGCCAGGGGGCTGAGGTGGGTGGGAGCTGGGGTGTGTGTGGGGGTCCTGGGGTGGGTGGGAGCTGGGGTGTGTGTGGGGGCCTGGGGTGGGTGGGAGCTAGGGTGGGTGGGAGCTGGTGTGTGTGAGGGGGGGCCTGGGTGCTGAGGTGGGTGTGAGGGCCTGGGGGCTGAGGTGGGTGCGAGGGCCTGGGGGCTGAGGTGGGTGCGATGGGCTGAGGTGGGTGCGAGGGCCTGGGGGCTGAGGTGGGTGCGAGGGCCTGGGGGCTGAGGTGGGTGCGAGGGCCTGGGGGCTGAGGTGGGTGCGAGGGCCTGGGGGCTGAGGTGGGTGCGAGGGCCTGGGGGCTGAGGTGGGTGCGAGGGCCTGGGGGCTGAGGTGGGTGCGAGGGCCTGGGGGCTGAGGTGGGTGCGAGGGCCTGGGGGCTGAGGTGGGTGCGAGGGCCGGGTGCTGAGGTGGGTGTGAGGGCCTGGGCTGAGGTGGGTGGGAGCTGGTTTTGTGTGCGGGGGCCAGGGTGCTGAGGTGGGTGCGAGGGCCAGGGTGCTGAGGTGGGTGCGAGGGCCAGGGTGCTGAGGTGGGTGCGAGGGCCAGGGTGCTGAGGTGGGTGCGAGGGCCAGGGTGCTGAGGTGGGTGCGAGGGCCAGGGGGCTGAGGTGGGTGCGAGGGCCAGGGGGCTGAGGTGGGTGCGAGGGCCTGGGGGCTGAGGTGGGTGCGAGGGCCTGGGGGCTGAGGTGGGTGCGAGGGCCTGGGGGCTGAGGTGGGTGGGAGCTGGTTTTGTGTGTGGGGGCCAGGGTGCTGAGGTGGGTGCGAGGGCCAGGGTGCTGAGGTGGGTGCGAGGGCCAGGGTGCTGAGGTGGGTGCGAGGGGCTGAGGTGGGTGCGAGGGCCTGGGGGCTGAGGTGGGTGCGAGGGCCTGGGGGCTGAGGTGGGAGTGAGGGCCAGGGGGCTGAGGTGGGTGGGAGCTGGGGTGTGTGTGGGGGTCCTGGGGTGGGTGGGAGCTGGGGTGTGTGTGGGGGGCCTGGGGTGGGTGGGAGCTAGGGTGGGTGGGAGCTGGTGTGTGTGAGGGGGGCCTGGGTGCTGAGGTGGGTGTGAGGGGGGGGCCTGGGTGCTGAGGTGGGTGTGAGGGGGGGCCTGGGTGCTGAGGTGGGTGTGAGGGGGGGCCTGGGTGCTGAGGTGGGTGGGAGCTGGTGTGTGTGAGGGGGGCCTGGGTGCTGAGGTGGGTGTGTGAGGGGGGCCTGGGTGCTGAGGTGGGTGTGTGAGGGGGGCCTGGGTGCGGAGGTGTGTGAGGGGGCCTGGGTGCTGAGGTGGGTGTGTGAGGGGGCCTGGGTGCTGAGGTGGGTCTGTGAGGGGGGCCTGGGTGCTGAGGTGGGTGTGTGAGGGGGGCCTGGGTGCTGAGGTGGGTGTGCGAGGGGGCCTGGGTGCTGAGGTGGGTGTGTGAGGGGGGGCCTGGGTGCTGAGGTGGGTGTGTGAGGGGGGGCCTGGGTGCTGAGGTGGGTGTGTGAGGGGGGGGCCTGGGTGCTGAGGTGGGTGTGTGGGGGGGCTGGGTGCTGAGGGGGTCCTGGGTGCTGAGGTGGGTGTGAGGGGGTCCTGGGTGCTGAGGTGGGTGGGAGCTGGTGGGTGGGAGCTGGTGGGTGTGAGGGGGCCTGGGTGCTGAGGTGGGTGGGAGCTGGTGTGTGTGAGGGGGGTCTGGGTGCTGGTGTGTTTGTGAAAGGGCCTGGGTACTGACATATTGAATGTCTGGGTGCTGAGGTTGGTGGGAGCTGGTGTGTGAGTCTGGGTGCTGAGGTGGGTGGGGGCTGGTGTGTGAGGGTCTGGGTGCTGAGATCTGTAGGTGCGGGTGTATGAGAGAGAGTCTAGGTGCTAAGGTGTGTGGTGCTGAGGTGGGTGAGGTTCTGGGTACCGAGGTGTATGAGGGTCTGTGTGCTGAGGTGAGTGGGAGCTGGTGTGTGTTTGGGCCTCGATGCTGAGATGGGTGGGGTCTTGTGTGTGAGAGAGGGTCTGTGTTCTGGTGTACATGAGTGTCTGAGTGCTGAGGTGCTGCTGTGTAGGAGCGTCTCGATGCTAAAGTATGTGTTGGCGCAGATGTGGGTGAGGGTTTGGGTGCTGAGGAGGGTAGGGGCTGGTGTGTGTGTGTGTGTGCGCGCACGCGTGCCTGGGTGCTGAGGTGGGTTTGAGCTGGTGTGTGCGAGAGGGCCTAGGTGCTGAGGTGTGTGAGGGCCTGGGTGCTGAGGTGGATGTGTGTGAGAGGGTCTGTGTTCTGGTGTGCACGAGTATCTGGGTGCTGAGGTGTGTAGGTGCTGTGTGTATAAAGGTCTGTTGCTGAGGTGAGTGGGCACTGGTATGTGTGAGAAGGCCTGTGTAATGAATTGTGAGGGTGTGTGTGCTGGTTTGTGTGATGGTATAGGAGTTGACAAATGTGTGAAGAGGTGTGTGGGTATGGGTGTTGTGTGTGAATGCTCTTGTGTCTGGCTGCTCAGGTTTGTGGGTGCAGAAGTTTGTATGAAGGCTGGGAGCAGAGGTGAGTGGGTGCTGGTCTGTATGAGGGGCTGGGCACTGAAGTGTATTGTGTGTATGAGGGCTGGGAGTGGAGGTGAGTTAGTGCTGATCTGTGTGAGAGTGTCTGGCGCTATGGTGTGTGAGGGTTTAGGAGCTGAGGTGCGTGTGTATTGGGATGTTTCTACTGAAGTGAGTGGGGTTAGGTGTGTGAGAGAGACGGGGTCTTGGTCCTGAGGTGAGTGGGTGCTGCAGTGTGTATTATGAGGGCTGGGTGCAGAGGTGAATGGGTTCTGGTGTGTGAGGGTCTTGTGTGCTGAGATGAGTGGGTGCTGGTATATGTATCACAGTGTAGGTGCTGAGGTATGTGTGTTTGGGTGCTGAGGTGTATGTAAGAAGGTCTAGTGCTGAGGTGAGTGGGCGCTGGTGTTTGTGAGAGGGCCTGGTTGCTGAGGTGTGAGGGCCTGGTTGCTGGAGTGTGTGTGTGAGGATCTAGGTGCTGAGATGTGTGTGAAGGTTTAGCAGCTGACACATGTATGAGGGTCCGGGGTTGGAGGTGTTAGTGTGTGCGTGAGGGTAGGTGCTGTGTGCATGTGGGAGCATCTAGGTGCTGAGATGTGCATGTGTAAGGGTTAAGCTGATGAGGTGTTTGTACGTGAGGGTCTAGGTGCTAGTGTCCGGATTCTGAGGGGTGTGTGTTGGTGTTGCCGAATTTATGGGAGGGTCCAGGTGCTGAGCTATTAGTGAGTGGGGCTGGGTGCTGAGGTGTGTGGGAGCGAAGAGGTGTGTATGTGTGAGCATCTGAATTCTGATGTGTGTATGTGTGAGGCTCTCAATTCTGTGGTTCGTATGCGTGGCCCTTTGCTGAGGGTTAATGTGTGTGAAGTTGTGAGGGTGTGTGAGGGTCTTGATTGCTGAAGGGTGAGTGAGAGTCTGAGTGACAAGTGTGTGTATAAGAGAATCTTGAGTGAAAGTGTCTGTGACAGGGTTTGTGTGAAGGTTTGTGAGTGATGGTTTGGGTGTAGTGTGTGACAGGGTTTGGGTGAATGTGTTTACGTGTAACATCGTCTGGGTGAAGAGGTGAGTGTGACAGCGCCTGGGTGAAGAGGTGAGTGTGACAGCGCCTGGGTGAAGAGGTGAGTGTGACGGCGCCTGGGTGAAGAGGTGAGTGTGACGGCGCCTGGGTGAAGAGGTGAGTGTGACGGCGCCTGGGTGAAGAGGTGAGTGTGACGGCGCCTGGGTGAAGAGGTGAGTGTGACGGCGCCTGGGGGAAGAGGTGAGTGTGACGGCGCCTGGGGGAAGAGGTGAGTGTGACGGCGCCTGGGGGAAGAGGTGAGTGTGACGGCGCCTGGGGGAAGAGGTGAGTGTGACGGCGCCTGGGGGAAGAGGTGAGTGTGACGGCGCCTGGGGGAAGAGGTGAGTGTGACGGCGCCTGGGGGAAGAGGTGAGTGTGACGGCGCCTGGGTGAAGAGGTGAGTGTGACGGCGCCTGGGTGAAGAGGTGAGCGTGACGGCGCCTGGGTGAAGAGGTGAGTGTGTGACGACGCCTGGGTGAAGAGGTGAGTGTGTGACGGCGTCTGGGTGAAGAGGTGTGTGTGTGAGACAGCGTCTGGGTGAAGAGGTGTGTGTGTGTGACAGCGTCTGGGTGAAGAGGTGTGTGTGTGTGACAGCGTCTGGGTGAAGAGGTGTGTGTGTGTGACAGCGTCTGGGTGAAGAGGTGTGTGTGTGACAGCGTCTGGGTGAAGAGGTGTGTGTGTGTGACAGCGTCTGGGTGAAGAGGTGTGTGTGTGTGAAAGACGGCGTCTGGGTGAATGTGTGTGTGTGTGTGTGACGGCGTCTGGGTGAAGAGGTGTGTGTGTGTGTGTGTGACGGCGTCTGGGTGAAGAGGTGTGTGTGTGTGTGTGACGGCGTCTGGGTGAAGAGGTGTGTGTGTGTGACGGCGTCTGGGTGAAGAGGTGTGTGTGTGTGTGACGGCGTCTGGGTGAAGAGGTGTGTGTGTGTGTGACGGCGTCTGGGTGAAGAGGTGTGTGTGTGTGTGACGGCGTCTGGGTGAAGAGGTGTGTGTGTGTGTGTGACGGCGTCTGGGTGAAGAGGTGTGTGTGTGACAGCGTCTGGGTGAAGAGGTGTGTGTGTGACAGCGTCTGGGTGAAGAGGTGTGTGTGTGACAGCGTCTGGGTGAAGAGGTGTGTGTGAGAGACAGCGTCTGGGTGAAGAGGTGTGTGTGAGAGACAGCGTCTGGGTGAAGAGGTGTGTGTGTGAGACAGCGTCTGGGTGAAGAGGTGTGTGAGACTGCGTCTGGGTGAAGAGGTGTGTGTGTGTGTGACGGCGTCTGGGTGAAGAGGTGTGTGTGTGTGTGTGACGGCGTCTGGGTGAAGAGGTGTGTGTGTGTGTGTGACGGCGTCTGGGTGAAGAGGTGTGTGTGTGTGATGGCGTCTGGGTGAAGAGGTGTGTGTGTGTGACGGCATCTGGGTGAAGAGGTGTGTGTGTGTGTGTGACGGCGTCTGGGTGAAGAGGTGTGTGTGTGTGTGTGTGTGACGGCGTCTGGGTGAAGAGGTGTGTGTGTGTGACGGCGTCTGGGTGAAGAGGTGTGTGTGTGTGTGTGACGGCGTCTGGGTGAAGAGGTGTGTGTGTGTGTGACGGCGTCTGGGTGGAGAGGTGTGTGTGACGGCGTCTGGGTGAAGAGGTGTGTGTGACGGCGTCTGGGTGAAGAGGTGTGTGTGACGGCATCTGGGTGAAGAGGTGTGTGTGTGACGGCGTCTGGGTGAAGAGGTGTGTGTGTGACAGCGTCTGGGTGAAGAGGTGTGTGTGAGAGACAGCGTCTGGGTGAAGAGGTGTGTGAGACTGCGTCTGGGTGAAGAGGTGTGTGTGTGTGTGACGGCGTCTGGGTGAAGAGGTGTGTGTGTGTGTGTGACGGCGTCTGGGTGAAGAGGTGTGTGTGTGTGTGTGTGTGTGTGTGTGACGGCGTCTGGGTGAAGAGGTGTGTGTGTGTGTGACGGCGTCTGGGTGAAGAGGTGTGTGTGTGTGACGGCGTCTGGGTGAAGAGGTGTGTGTGTGTGACGGCGTCTGGGTGAAGAGGTGTGTGTGTGTGTGTGACGGCGTCTGGGTGAAGAGGTGTGTGTGTGTGTGACGGCGTCTGGGTGAAGAGGTGTGTGTGTGTGTGACGGCGTCTGGGTGAAGAGGTGTGTGTGTGTGTGTGACGGCGTCTGGGTGAAGAGGTGTGTGTGTGTGACGGCGTCTGGGTGAAGAGGTGTGTGTGTGTGTGTGACGGCGTCTGGGTGAAGAGGTGTGTGTGTGTGTGACGGCGTCTGGGTGAAGAGGTGTGTGTGTGTGTGACGGCGTCTGGGTGGAGAGGTGTGTGTGACGGCGTCTGGGTGAAGAGGTGTGTGTGACGGCGTCTGGGTGAAGAGGTGTGTGTGACGGCGTCTGGGTGAAGAGGTGTGTGTGTGACGGCGTCTGGGTGAAGAGGTGTGTGTGACGGCGTCTGGGTGAAGAGGTGTGTGTGTGACGGCGTCTGGGTGAAGAGGTGTGTGTGTGTGACGGCGTCTGGGTGAAGAGGTGTGTGTGTGTGTGACGGCGTCTGGGTGAAGAGGTGTGTGTGTGTGACGGCGTCTGGGTGAAGAGGTGTGTGTGTGTGACGGCGTCTGGGTGAAGAGGTGTGTGTGTGTGACTGCGTCTGGGTGAAGAGGTGTGTGTGTGACGGCGTCTGGGTGAAGAGGTGTGTGTGTGACGGCGTCTGGGTGAAGAGGTGTGTGTGTGACGGCGTCTGGGTGAAGAGGTGTGTGTGTGTGACGGCGTCTGGGTGAAGAGGTGTGTGTGTGTGACGGCGTCTGGGTGAAGAGGTGTGTGTGTGACGGCGTCTGGGTGAAGAGGTGTGTGTGTGACGGCGCCTGGGTGAAGAGGTGTGTGTGTGACGGCGTCTGGGTGAAGAGGTGGCGTCTGGGTGAAGAGGTGTGTGTGTGACGGCATCTGGGTGAAGAGGTGTGTGTGTGACGGCGTCTGGGTGAAGAGGTGTGTGTGTGACGGCGTCTGGGTGAAGAGGTGTGTGTGTGACGGCGTCTGGGTGAAGAGGTGTGTGTGTGTGTGTGACGGCGTCTGGGTGAAGAGGTGTGTGTGACGGCGTCTGGGTGAAGAGGTGTGTGTGACGGCGTCTGGGTGAAGAGGTGTGTGTGTGTGACGGCGTCTGGGTGAAGAGGTGTGTGTGTGTGTGTGTGTGAGACGGCGTCTGGGTGAAGAGGTGCGTGTGTGTGACGGCATCTGGGTGAAGAGGTGCGTGTGTGTGACGGCGTCTGGGTGAAGAGGTGCGTGTGTGTGACGGCGTCTGGGTGAAGAGGTGTGTGTGTGTGACGGCGTCTGGGTGAAGAGGTGTGTGTGACGGCGTCTGGGTGAAGAGGTGTGTGTGTGTGTGACGGCGTCTGGGTGAAGAGGTGTGTGTGTGTGTGACGGCGTCTGGGTGAAGAGGTGTGTGTGTGTGTGTGACGGCGTCTGGGTGAAGAGGTGTGTGTGTGTGACGGCGCCTGGGTGAAGAGGTGAGTGTGACGGCGCCTGGGTGAAGAGGTGAGTGTGACGGCGCCTGGGTGAAGAGGTGAGTGTGACGGCGCCTGGGTGAAGAGGTGAGTGTGACGGCGCCTGGGGGAAGAGGTGAGTGTGACGGCGCCTGGGGAAGAGGTGAGTGTGACGGCGCCTGGGGGAAGAGGTGAGTGTGACGGCGCCTGGGGAAGAGGTGAGTGTGACGGCGCCTGGGGGAAGAGGTGAGTGTGACGGCGCCTGGGGGAAGAGGTGAGTGTGACGGCGCCTGGGTGAAGAGGTGAGTGTGACGGCGCCTGGGTGAAGAGGTGAGCGTGACGGCGCCTGGGTGAAGAGGTGAGTGTGTGACGACGCCTGGGTGAAGAGGTGAGTGTGACGGCGCCTGGGTGAAGAGGTGAGTGTGTGACGGCGCCTGGGTGAAGAGGTGAGTGTGTGACGGCGCCTGGGTGAAGAGGTGAGTGTGTGACGGCGCCTGGGTGAAGAGGTGAGTGTGTGACGGCGCCTGGGTGAAGAGGTGAGTGTGTGACGGCGCCTGGGTGAAGAGGTGAGTGTGTGACGGCGTCTGGGTGAAGAGGTGTGTGTGTGAGACAGCGTCTGGGTGAAGAGGTGTGTGTGTGTGACAGCGTCTGGGTGAAGAGGTGTGTGTGTGTGACAGCGTCTGGGTGAAGAGGTGTGTGTGTGTGACAGCGTCTGGGTGAAGAGGTGTGTGTGTGTGTGACAGCGTCTGGGTGAAGAGGTGTGTGTGTGTGACAGCGTCTGGGTGAAGAGGTGTGTGTGTGTGTGACAGCGTCTGGGTGAAGAGGTGTGTGTGTGAAAGACGGCGTCTGGGTGAAGAGTGTGTGTGTGTGTGTGTGACGGCGTCTGGGTGAAGAGGTGTGTGTGTGACGGCGTCTGGGTGAAGAGGTGTGTGTGTGTGTGTGTGTGACGGCGTCTGGGTGAAGAGGTGTGTGTGTGTGTGTGTGACGGCGTCTGGGTGAAGAGGTGTGTGTGTGTGTGTGTGTGACGGCGTCTGGGTGAAGAGGTGTGTGTGTGTGTGTGACGGCGTCTGGGTGAAGAGGTGTGTGTGTGTGTGTGACGGCGTCTGGGTGAAGAGGTGTGTGTGTGTGTGTGACGGCGTCTGGGTGAAGAGGTGTGTGTGTGTGTGTGACGGCGTCTGGGTGAAGAGGTGTGTGTGTGTGTGTGACGGCGTCTGGGTGAAGAGGTGTGTGTGTGCGTGTGACGGCGTCTGGGTGAAGAGGTGTGTGTGTGTGACGGCGTCTGGGTGAAGAGGTGTGTGTGTGTGTGACGGCGTCTGGGTGAAGAGGTGTGTGTGTGAGGGCGTCGGTGAAGAGTGTGTGTGTGTAACGGCGTCTGGGTGAAGGGGTGTGTGTGTGAGGGCGTCGGTGAAGAGTGTGTGTGTGACGGCATCTGGGTGAAGGTGTGTGTGTGATGGCGTCTGGGTGAAGAGGTGTGTGTGTGTGTGTGACGGCGTCTGGGTGTGTGTGACGGCGTCTGGGTGTGTGTGTGTGTGACTGCGTCTGGGTGAAGAGGTGTGTGTGTGTGTGACGGCGTCTGGGTGAAGAGGTGTGTGTGACGGCGTCTGGGTGAAGAGGTGTGTGTGTGTGACGGCGTCTGGGTGAAGAGGTGTGTGTGTGTGATGGCGTCTGGGTGAAGAGGTGTGTGTGTGTGACGGCGTCTGGGTGAAGAGGTGTGTGTGTGTGACGGCGTCTGGGTGAAGAGGTGTGTGTGTGTGACGGCGTCTGGGTGAAGAGGTGTGTGTGTGTGACGGCGTCTGGGTGAAGAGGTGTGTGTGTGTGACGGCGTCTGGGTGAAGAGGTGTGTGTGTGTGACGGCGTCTGGGTGAAGAGGTGTGTGTGTGTGACGGCGTCTGGGTGAAGAGGTGTGTGTGTGTGACGGCGTCTGGGTGAAGAGGTGTGTGTGTGTGACGGCGTCTGGGTGAAGAGGTGTGTGTGTGTGTGTGACGGCGTCTGGGTGAAGAGGTGTGTGTGTGTGTGTGTGACGGCGTGTGGGTGAAGAGGTGTGTGTGTGTGTGACGGCGTCTGGGTGAAGAGGTGTGTGTGTGTGACGGCGTCTGGGTGAAGAGGTGTGTGTGTGTGACGGCGTCTGGGTGAAGAGGTGTGTGTGTGTGTGACGGCGTCTGGGTGAAGAGGTGTGTGTGTGTGTGTGTGTGACGGCGTCTGGGTGAAGAGGTGTGTGTGTGTGACGGCGTCTGGGTGAAGAGGTGTGTGTGTGTGACGGCGTCTGGGTGAAGAGGTGTGTGTGTGTGACGGCGTCTGGGTGAAGAGGTGTGTGTGTGTGTGTGACGGCGTCTGGGTGAAGAGGTGTGTGTGTGTGTGTGACGGCGTCTGGGTGAAGAGGTGTGTGTGTGTGTGTGACGGCGTCTGGGTGAAGAGGTGTGTGTGTGTGTGTGACGGCGTCTGGGTGAAGAGGTGTGTGTGTGTGACGGCGTCTGGGTGAAGAGTGTGTGTGTGTGACGGCGTCTGGGTGAAGAGGTGTGTGTGTGTGACGGCGTCTGGGTGAAGAGGTGTGTGTGTGACGGCGTCTGGGTGAAGAGGTGTGTGTGTGACGGCGTCTGGGTGAAGAGGTGTGTGTGTGACGGCGTCTGGGTGAAGAGGTGTGTGTGTGACGGCGTCTGGGTGAAGAGGTGTGTGTGTGACGGCGTCTGGGTGAAGAGGTGTGTGTGTGACGGCGTCTGGGTGAAGAGGTGTGTGTGTGACGGCGTCTGGGTGAAGAGGTGTGTGTGTGACGGCGTCTGGGTGAAGAGGTGTGTGTGTGACGGCGTCTGGGTGAAGAGGTGTGTGTGTGACGGCGTCTGGGTGAAGAGGTGTGTGTGTGACGGCGTCTGGGTGAAGAGGTGTGTGTGTGACGGCGTCTGGGTGAAGAGGTGTGTGTGTGACGGCGTCTGGGTGAAGAGGTGTGTGTGTGACGGCGTCTGGGTGAAGAGGTGTGTGTGTGTGACGGCGTCTGGGTGAAGAGGTGTGTGTGTGTGACGGCGTCTGGGTGAAGAGGTGTGTGTGTGTGACGGCGTCTGGGTGAAGAGGTGTGTGTGTGTACGGCGTCTGGGTGAAGAGGTGTGTGTGTGTGACGGCGTCTGGGTGAAGAGGTGTGTGTGTGACGGCGTCTGGGTGAAGAGGTGTGTGTGTGACGGCGTCTGGGTGAAGAGGTGTGTGTGTGACGGCGTCTGGGTGAAGAGGTGTGTGTGTGACGGCGTCTGGGTGAAGAGGTGTGTGTGTGACGGCGTCTGGGTGAAGAGGTGTGTGTGTGACGGCGTCTGGGTGAAGAGGTGTGTGTGTGACGGCGTCTGGGTGAAGAGGTGTGTGTGTGTGACGGCGTCTGGGTGAAGAGGTGTGTGTGTGTGACGGCGTCTGGGTGAAGAGGTGTGTGTGTGTGACGGCGTCTGGGTGAAGAGGTGTGTGTGTGTGACGGCGTCTGGGTGAAGAGGTGTGTGTGTGTGACGGCGTCTGGGTGAAGAGGTGTGTGTGTGACGGCGTCTGGGTGAAGAGGTGTGTGTGTGTGACGGCGTCTGGGTGAAGAGGTGTGTGTGTGTGACGGCGTCTGGGTGAAGAGGTGTGTGTGTGTGACGGCGTCTGGGTGAAGAGGTGTGTGTGTGTGACAGCGTCTGGGTGAAGAGGTTTGTGTGTGACGGCGTCTGGGTGAAGAGGTGTGTGAGACTGCGTCTGGGTGAATAGGTGTGTGTGTGTGTGACGGCGTCTGGGTGAAGAGGTGTGTGTGTGTGTGACGGCGTCTGGGTGAAGAGGTGTGTGTGTGTGTGACGGCGTCTGGGTGAAGAGGTGTGTGTGTGACGGCGTCTGGGTGAAGAGGTGTGTGAGACTGCGTCTGGGTGAAGAGGTGTGTGTGTGTGTGACGGCGTCTGGGTGAAGAGGTGTGTGTGTGTGTGTGACGGCGTCTGGGTGAAGAGGTGTGTGTGACGGCGTCTGGGTGAAGAGGTGTGTGTGTGTGTGTGTGTGACGGCGTCTGGGTGAAGAGGTGTGTGTGTGTGTGTGTGTGACGGCGTCTGGGTGAAGAGGTGTGTGTGTGTGTGTGACGGCGTCTGGGTGAAGAGGTGTGTGTGTGTGTGTGTGTGACGGCGTCTGGGTGAAGAGGTGTGTGTGTGACGGCGTCTGGGTGAAGAGGTGTGTGTGTGACGGCGTCTGGGTGAAGAGGTGTGTGTGTGACGGCGTCTGGGTGAAGAGGTGTGTGTGTGACGGCGTCTGGGTTAAGAGGTGTATGTGTGTAGGGGAAAGGGTCTGGGTACTGTGCTGTGAGAACCTAGGTAGTATGTGTGAAGATCTGGGTGTTGAAGTGTATGAGATTCAAGGTTGTGAGGTGTTTAGGTTCTCGGTCGAACCCACGTGTCTTTACGGTTTTTCTGAAGTGACAATCATGAAATGTATTCCCTGATACTTTCATCATGTCCCGTCCAAATCCACTCTGCAAGGGTACTGGAGTGGATGAAAGGGAACACGCCTTCTCCCCCCACACCCGGCAATCGCACCTAAAACGGCTTCAAAAAGAAGTTTTTTTTTTCGGTAAATGTTTCATTAAGAAATTGGTGAAACGGCCATACAAGCAGTTCTCAAAAAAGCGGTAATAGGAACTTCCAGCATAACCTACCGTCTGCTGCTTAGTTTGTACTTTTTAAAACACAAACGATTTCTAGCCTAATTGATCCGATGTTACTAATATTGTTAGACGGTGGATGCAAGAGTGTTGCACAACATTTTCGAGTGTTAACCAGCAATCCTTTAGCTGTTGTTTTACGCTAATCGGATATTGTTTCAACGTTTCCCAGTGTAACCATTCTCATCTGGTGGACCCAAGGAATGGCTGCAGCAGGAGACGCACACCTTTTTAATGCTTCTTTGTAACTCCAACAGGGAGCACAGAGACAGATTAACTGGTCATGCTTTTTGTTTTAACTATTTTAAAACAAATTCATGTTTACATGAGGTCCTGTTCTCAAATATGTCTACAGGTAGAGGGCACTTGAACTTTTGGCGGCCTGATTTCTTGAATCCTAATATCTAGTCAGATGGGTACACACTAGATATGAAGTGTTGTACCCTGTTTTGCGGTGCTCTTATTGAAAGGGGCAGTCAGTGGCTCTGTAAAAGGGCATTTTCCCACTTTCTCCTTCTATTTTTCAATATTTCCTCTTTCAAGCAGATTTAGTCCTATGTTGTCATTAAAAATCGGTATGAATAGGACAGGATTGGCAAATGAGAAATAATACAAATCATAACATTTGAGCCCAGTGCCAATTCTCTCATTTGAGTGAGAAAGATGTCTTGGGTTTAGACACTAGAATTGTTGCTTAACTTACAGAGACCTTATGAGTTCAGATGGTATATTTTCTCTCAGGTCACACACATCTTAAAGATTGTGGGAGATTATTAATGTTAAAAAAAAAAAAAGGTCAACTATTAAGATGTGTTGCTGCATGCCTCAGAATTGAACAGCCATAAGAGCAAGTTCCTTCTTGACACTAAGTTAATATCACTAGCAATAAAGGACCTTAAGTTGGTGATGGAGGGACGGTCGGAGGGTTATCACCGTTTGGGCAAGAATGCCCACACTATTCCTGACTGCCATGCCAGCAGTGACCATTATGCCAGTGGTTACCGCAACTAAGCGTGAGAGAATACATGCCAACAGACCCGATTCAGGCGGTAGACTCGTTTTTTAAAGACAAAAATTGCGTTATTTTAGCGGCCTCCACCTAACATTGCCTCTGATTCAATGTTAGTCAATGGGAAATACAAATTCACCCTCTTGTTCCCCAACTATCTCCTTTCTTGTTTTGAAACGTTGGTATGTATGTTAGAGCCATTATTGTACAAAGGACAGGAACCATAATGCAGTGGATGTCCATGACATGTTAGGGTCACTATTGTGCCAGGCGTGGCCAACATAGTGGTCACTGTTAGCCGGGGGTAATCCTCCTAATACCATAGGGGCACAGTATACCATGTATGGCCACACATGCATTGACTGCCATTATCCCTCCCCTAATCCTTGACAGGAAAGACTGTCAATCTTGTTGTAAGGCTCTGAATTCCTGTACATTAAGGTGCAATATGGATTTCGCTCGTGGCTAACACCCTTGGGTGCCCAGTCCTTGCATATGCACCCCTCAACCATTCACTGATGCTTTGTAGTAATAACATTCACTTGGATGTCCTGGAAAAAGAGACCTATGGAGTTGGCATACTTTGGAGTTCAGCATGGTAGCTCCCTTCCCATCTTGATGGTGTTCGTGTTCTTGAATGAGCCTGTGGCTTGAATACATTGTTTGTCCATCTCCTCCTGTAGAGGACATATTTTCAGGCTAAAACAGAATCTAAGGTATGGCCAGGCACGTTATCTCTAGTAAGTTTGACTAGGTAAATTTGACTATGGATAATCTCCAAATCTTGGATGCAACAGCACCAGATTGATCACATGCTTGTGAAGGATGAGCTTTGGCACCCCTTGTATACGGTATCACACTTAACAAGCATTGGCATAGCCAATAGGTGTCGTCTTTGGGACCTTATAAGTGTTTAGACGGAGGTTAAATCTGGTAGCCTCTCTGAGACATAGGCATCACATGTGACTGACTGCCCAAGACTTACTGCCCTTTCAGGAGCCTGATAAGTGAGTGACTGTAGAGGCCCCACCGGTCAGAGAAAACACAGCCACAGAGACGGGAAAAGCACAGACATAGCAAATACACTAAAACTGAGACAGGAAGAACACAGACACAGAGAATACACTGAAACTAAGACAGGGAAAACAAAGACGGGGAATATACTGCCACTGAGACAGGGAGAGCACAGATACAGGGAATACACTGACACTGAGGCAAGGAAAACACAAACACAAGGAATACACGGACGATGAGACAGGGAAAACAAAGACCGAAGGAATACACTGACATTGAGACAGGGTGCACACAGACACAAGGAATACACTGACACTGAGACAGGGAACACATAGACACAAGGCATGCACAGACTCTGAGACAGGGAGAACACAGCCACAAGGAATATACTGATACTGAGACAGGGAACAGACAGACATAGGAATACACTGATGCTGAGACAGGCACCCACAGACACAGGAAATAGACTGACACTGAGACAGGGAAAACTCCGATATAGGGAACACACTGACACTGAGACATGGAAAACACACAGGGACCACATTGACACTGAAACAGGGAGTGCAGTGACACTGGGGCAGTAAATACAGTGACACAGGAAATAGGAAAACGCTGGCACTGGAGTACAGAATACATTGACACAAGGAAGAAACTGACACTGAGTCAGGCAATAAGCGGAGAAAGGGAATAAACCGACCCAGGGAATACATTGACACTGGGACAGCAGATACACTGACACCAAGACAGGGAATACATTGACACTGGGACATCAGATACACTGACACCAAGACAGGGAATACATTGACACCAAGTCAAGTTACAAATTGAATGTGAAGGACAATATAGTGGGACATGGAATAAATTGACACTGAGACAGGGGGTACACTGACACGGGGAACACAGTGAGGCAGGGAATGCAGTGGAATACAAAGGGACAAGAAAACCAATGACCGAGTGGAATACACTGAGACAAGGAGAACACTTTCACTGAGACGGGGAATTTAATGAGGCAGGAGACACATTGACACTGACACAGGGACTACGAGATAGAGAATACACTGAGTCAGGGAATACAGTGGCACTGAGACAAGGAATACACTGAGGCAGGGAATGCAGACAATGGCAATCGGAATACACCGACTTGAGAGTGAATGAACTGACACTGAGACAGGGAATAAAGTGACAAAGGGAGGGAACACGCCAACACAGAGACAGGAGACATCACCACTAAGACCAGGAATACATTGATACTGAGGCAGTGAATACACTGGCACTGAGAGGGGTAATAAACGGAGAAAGGGAATACAATGGGGCAGAGAAGATAGTGACACTGAGAGACGGACTACACTGACACAGATGCAGGATAAACAATGACACCAAGACAGTGAATACAATGACACAGAATACACTGAAGCTGGGAATATAGTGACACTTACAGGATACCCTGTGATTGGCAAAACAGTGACGTAGACTACACCGAAACTGGGAATGCAATGCCATTTACAGAATACACAGACGAGGGAATACGATGACAAAGTGACAAAGAGCACACTGAGGCAGAGACAGGGAATACACCGCTATAGGGAATACAGTGACACAGAATTCACTGAGACTGGGAACATAGTGACACTTTCAGGATACACTGAGCCTGAGAATACAGTGACGTAGAATACACCGAAACTTGGAATGCACTGCCACTTACAGAATACACTGAGACGGGGAATACAGTGACACTGAATACATTGAGACTAGGAACATAGTGACACTTACAGGATACATTGAAACTGGGGATATAGTGATGTAGAATACACTGAAACTGGGAATACAATGACACTTACAAAATAAACTAAGACTGGGGATACATTGGCACTGTGACAGAGAGTACACTGATGCCGAGACTGGGAATACAATGCTATAAGGAAGACAATGACACAGACAGGGAACACAGTGACTCAGGGAATATACCGATACAGGGAATATAGATAGGGAATAAAGTAGCTCATAGACAGGAATTACTCTGACATTGATAGAAGGAATACCCCAGCACCGAGGTAAGGAATACAACGAGACATGAAATTAAGATACTGAGAGTGGAAGTACATTGACACTGAGACAAGGGACTCACTGACACTGAGACCGAAGGACACGCAGACACTGGGCACACAAACATATCTGAAGAGGGAGAGGCATACATAAGGAGAGGGAATACACTGATACGTGGACAAACAGGTAACCTGGGGCAGGGTATACACTGTTAGGAACGCAGGAGATGCAATGAGCTAGGAAAAAGAACACACTGCTGCTGGTCAGAGAAAGCTGTACACTGAAATGTCACTATAGTCCTGAAACGGGCAGGGACATCACAATAATGTGGTCATGGAGAGCAGGACATGGAAACTAAAACCCACCAGCACTGGGATAAAGCACACTGATTTGCACACTGTAACTGAAACACAAGAACAACACAGATGTGGGGGAACACTTCAACGCCCGTACACAGCCTCCACTAATGGAGCTGGGGGCGGTGTGCTGAAATATTTTGAGAGGATTTTTTAAAATTACCTGTGGGCGGTCGTCGAGGGATCTGTGTGTTATGTCCAAAACGAATACCAGAGAGTGCACCGCCAGTGCCCGGTATTGCAGCTGATGTTTTCCAGAATTGTGTGAAAAACGCACCCGGATTTTTACGTCAAACAGTGATTTGTATGTGCAATCACAAGAAGCTAATGTACACACACAAAAAAACAATCACTTTTAATGGATCTAAACTGTGCCCCTCAGAGCAGACTGTAGCCTCCACTTCTGCCTCTGCAGCGTTTTACATTGTGGGTGACTGACTCAATGAAGAAACAACCAGGTCATAATAAACGCAAGCTCTGAAAAGCCAGCACTTGGAGTCGTTTGTCAGAGAACGGAAGCCTGGTATGACGTGAACATCGGTGTGCTTTTCCCGCGCCTGCTGCTTGTTGTTCACGAGGCTGTGCGCGCGACTCTGCAGAGGGGAGAGGCCAGGCGGCCCGCTTTATTAATCAGCTGCCATTGTGCTAAAAAGACAGTGGGATTCAGTGAAGACATCCCATTAAATGGAAATGATGTCTTGAGGGGCGCGGCAGCTGTTTCTCGCGCCTGGAGTTCGGCATCCTTTCTGGGCTCCTCTCAGACAGGGAGAAAAAGTTACAAAAGGAAATGCAAGGATAAGTGGCGCAGGGGAGGAAGAAGAGTATGCAAGAGTACGGGGAGAAAAGGAGGGAGGAAAAGGAGGCTACTGGAAGAAGAGCATGAGGCAATGTGTGGAAGAAGTGAGAGGTCATGAGAAGGGGGAGAGTTAATAAGAGATGAGAAGAGATTCTTGTTTCTGCCGGTAGGAAGGAGAGTGAGAGTGTTCACCTCTGCTCCCCGTCTGACGGCGTCTTTGAAGCGATTTGAATGCGGCGGTCACAGTGAAAATGCCGAGTCAGGGCGTGACGTGGATGCGGGTAAATGAATGAAGCCTAGTTTTAGCTCCTCTAATAAAGTGTAACTTTTTAATATGATATTTTAGGGCTCAGTAGTGTGCGAGCTAAACAGAGAGTGAGTGAGGGGGGGAATAAAAAAACAAATCGCGGCCCGCTTCGCTTAATTACTGTGAATAACTAATGCCGAAACAAGCAGCAGCTGTTTTCAAGCACACTCCTGCTTGTGGTGCCATCCGCCTTGCGGGAGCGAGCAACGGCCAATTAGCACGCGCGCCGCTGCTCGCTCCCGCAAGGTGGATGCCGCCACAAGCACGAGTTTGTGCTTGAAAAAGGACAGACTGATGGCTAAAGGCCCTCCTAGAGCAGCGCATGCGCGATGCCTAGGCGAGACCTAAAAAGGGAATGTGGCAGAATGGCTTCTGCAAACTGAGTATAAGGCTGAAGTCATGGAAGGGCTTAATACATGACATTGTGGATGCAGGCCCCTTCAGAAGTCTTTTATGTAAGGAAGTACCCTGTGGCTTGTTTTGGATGAAATCTACTATTTGGGATAAATATTTGGTAAAGACTCCTGGAGCAGGTCATTGGCCGAATAGAAGCACTTTGTATTGGTAATGGCAACAGTCACTTGAATTGGAGGAAATTGCAATGTTTGTGAGTGATGGAAATACTAAAATGTTCTTGAAGCTTTAGAAATGTAATTTGCAATTCCTTCACCAGGATCTGAAGAAATTCTTTAATGGTTGCCCTGCGGAAAGATTTTCTTGCATATTCAGTTTCCACAAATCATCTTCTTTCTCAATCAATCACAGAATTTGTAGAGCGCACTACTTACCCGCGAGGGTCTCAAGGCGCTGGGGAGAGGGAAGGGGGGGGGGATGCTGCTACTGGTCGAACAGCCAGGTCTTGAGTAGCCTCCTGAAGGTCAGCAGGTCTTGGGTCTTTCGTAGGCTTAGTGGAAGGGTGTTCCAGGTCTTGGCGGCGAGGTGTGAGAAGGATCTGCTGCCGGTGGTTGTTCTTCGAATGCGGGGGACGGTGGCGAGGGAGAGGTCGGCGGAGCGGAGCTGGCGGTTGGGGACGTAGAAGAAGAGCCGTCTGTTGAGGTAGGCTGGGCCAGTTTTGTGGAGTGCCTTGTGTGCGTGGGTGAGGAGTTTGAAGGTGATCCTCCTGTCGACGGGGAGCCAGTGCAGGTTCCTCAAGTGGGGGTGATGTGGCTGTGGCGTGGTACGTCGAGGATCAGTCGTGCGGAGGCGTTTTGTATGCGTTGCAGTCGCTTGATGAGCTTGGCCGGGCTCCCGCGAGAGGGCGTTCCCATAGTCCAGTCTGCTACTGACGAGGGCCTGGGTGACTGTTCTTCTTGTGTCTGTCGGGATCCACCTGTAGATCTTGCGAAGCATGCGGAGGGTGTTGAAGCAGGAGGAGGAGACTGCGTTGACTTGCTTGGTCATGGAGAGCGTTGAGTCGAGGATGACTCCCAGGTTGCGTGCGTGGTCGGTGGGTGTCGGGGCTGCTCCCAGCGTCGTTGGCCACCAGGAGTCGTCCCAGGCTGAGGTGTTGGAGCCGAGGATGAGGACCTCCGTTTTGTCCGTGTTCAGCTTTAGTCGGCTGATCTTCATCCAATCGGCGACGGCCTTCATTCCTTCATGGAGTTTGGCTTTGGCGGCGAGGGGGTCCTTGGTGAGGGAGAGGATCAGTTGAGTGTCGTCGGCGTAGGGAGATAATGTTGAGGTCGTGTTGTCTGAGCGATGCGTGCGAGCGGGGCCATGTAGATGTTGAACAGGGTTGGGCTGAGGGACGATCCCTGGGGTACGCCGCAGATTAGCTCGGAGGCTTCGGATCGGAAGGGTGGGAGGCGGACTCTCTGGGTTCTGCCGTCGAGGAAGGAGGTGATCCATTCCAGGGCCTTGTCTCGGATCCCTGCGTCGTGGAGGCGTGCGCGTAGAGTGCGGTGGCAGACAGTGTCGAAGGCGGCGGAGAGGTCCAGCAGGATGAGGGCTGCGGTCTCACCATTGTCCAGCAGGATCCTGATGTCGGTGGCGGCGATGAGGGCAGTCTCAGTGCTGTGGTTGCTGCGGAACCCTGATTGGGATGGGTCCAGGATGCTGTTTTCTTCGAGGTATCGGGTTAGCTGTTTGTTGACGATCTTCTCGATGACCTTGGCTGGGAACGGAAGCAGAGAGATGGGCCGGAAGTTCTTGAGGTCTCTCGGGTCCGCCTTGGGTTTTTGAGTAGGGCGTTGATCTCTGCGTGTTTCCAGCTCTCTGGGAAGGTCGCGGTCTCGAAGGAGAGGTTGATGATGTTGCACAGGTGGGGTGCGATGGAGCTGCTGGCTTTGTTGAAGATGTGGTGCGGGAGAGGGTCTGACGGGGAGCCGGAGTGTATTGTGCTCATGGTCTTGATGGTGTCCTCGATGTTCACGCTGGCCCAGGCTGGCAGGGGGTCGTGGTCGATGGTGTGTGGCGGGTCGATCTTAGTTGGGGTTGTCTGGGTGTCGAAGCTGTCGTGGATGTCGGCGATCTTGCGGTGAAAGAAGGTGGCGAGGGAATCGCACAGGGGTTGCGACGGCGGGATGTCGTTGGTGTTGGAGCTGGGATTGGAGAGTTCCTTCACGATGTTGAAAAGCTCCTTGCTGTTGTGTGCGTTGTTGTCGAGGCGGTCTTTGAAGGAGATTCTCTTGGCGGACCTGATGAGGTGGTGGTGGTTACGGATGGCGTCTTTGTGGGCTGTGTGGCTGTCCGGTGTCTTATCGCTGTGCCATTTCTTCTCTAGTTTCCGGCAGGTGCGCTTGGAAGCTAAGAGTTCCGAGGTGAACCAGCTGGCTCTTTTGGTGGTGTCGCTGTAGGTGAGCTTTTTCAGCGGGGCGAGGGTGTTGGCACAGTCGTCCATCCATCGTCTGAGGTTGCAGGCAGCGTCGTCGATGTTGGATGGGTCGGAGGGAGGGCTGAGAGCGAGGGTTGGCCGGAGTTGGTCTTCGGTGACTTTGCTCCAGCAGCGGCGTGGGATCTGTTGGGTGCGGTGGTGTGTGGTGGGTTTCTGGAAGGTGAAATGGATGCAGCGGTGGTCGGTCCAGAGGAGTTCCGTGGTGTGGCTGAAGGAGACGTGGGAGCTTGAGGAGAAGATGGGGTCAAGCGTGTGGCCGGCGCAGTGGGTCGGTGTTGTGACGAGCTGGCTCAGGCCGAGGTTGGCGAGGCTGTCGATCAGGGTGGTGGAGTTGCTGTCGTTGTTGTTCTCCAGGTGAAAGTTCAGGTCTCCGAGGAGGATGTAGTCGGTAGAGGTCAGGGCGTGCGTGCTGATGAAGACGGCGATGGAGTCGCTGAACTGGGGTCGGGGCCCAGGGGGTCTGTAGACAAGGGTGCCTCTAAGGGTGGTGTTGGGGTCCGTGTGGATCTGGAAGTGCATGTGTTCGGCGGTGCTGAGGGTGTCGTCGGTGCTGGTCGAGACCCTGATGGTGTTCTTGTGGACGATGGCGATTCCTCCTCCTACTGCGTTGATGCGGTCTCTGCGGGTGATCTTATAGCCGTCTGGGATGGCTATGGCGATGTCGGGGGCGGAGGAGTCGTTCATCCAGGTCTCTGTCAGGAAGGCGACGTCTGGTGATGATGTGTCGAGCAGGTCCCAGAGCTCGACGGCGTGTTTGCGTGCGGAGCGGGTGTTCAGCAGGATGCATCGGAGGTGGTTGAGGTCCTTCTTGGCGGGCGCCTCGGTGGCTCTGAGGCTGGTGTAGCTGCAATTCCGGCAGGTGAAGGGACCATGGGTGCGTTTCGGGGCGGCCTTGAAGCAGTTGTGCGTCCGTCCGGGGTTGAGTGCGTGCAGTGTGGTGGCATCGTATTGACGTCGGTCCTCGAGGCTGGAGCGGGGGGCGCGCGGCCCAGGGGTCCTGGCGCTGGGCGCGGTCCAGTCGCGGACGGGCGCAGACGGGCTTGCCTTAGGCACAGAGGGGAAAATGGGGAGAGAAAACAGACAGAAATACGGGCACAGTACAATGGGGCAGCGAGGGGCACAGAAGGGAAAAAGGGGAGTAAAAACAGACAGAAATACGGGCACAGTACAATGGGGCAGCGAGGGGCACAGAAGGGAAAAAGGGGAGAAAAAACAGACAAATACGGGCACAGTACAATGTGGCAGCGAGGGGCACAGAAGGGAAAAAGGGGAGTAAAAACAGACAGAAATACGGGCACAGTACAATGGGGCAGCGAGGGGCACAGAAGGGGAAAAAGGGGAGAAAAACAGACAGAAATACGGGCACAGTACAATGGGGCAGCGAGGGGCACAGAAGGGAAAAAGGGAGACAAGCAAAGAAATACGGGCACCGAGGCCACAAGCGGAGGGGCGATCTTACCAGCAGCAGCAGCGGGCGGACAACACAGGCGGAGCTGTGTGGTGGGGAGCGACCTACCTGGCAAGGTCAAGGGTCGCTCTCCTCACGCGCAGCGGCCGCCATTTATGGGGAGGTGGGAGGGAGGAGCAGCTGGGAGGCGGGAGGCAGGGGCAGCGAATGGGCAGTCAGGGGGCGGGACGCAGCGGCGGGAATGGCGAGAGGCAGCGGGGGCACAGAAGGAAAAACGGAGAGAAAAACAACAGAAATACGGGCACAGTACAATGGGGCAGCGAGGGGCACAGAAGGGAAAAAGGAGGGAAAACAAACAGAGAAATACGGGCACAGTACAATGGGGCAGCGAGGGGCACAGAAGGGAAAAAGGAGGGAAAACAAACAGAGAAATACGGGCACAGTACAATGGGGCAGCGAGGGGCACAGAAGGGAAAATGGGGAGACAAAAGCAAAGAAATACGGGCACCGAGGCCACAAGCGGAGGGGCGATCTTACCAGCAGCAGCAGCGGGCGGACAACACAGGCGGAGCTGTGTGGTGGGGGAGCGACCTACCTGGCAAGGTCAAGGGTCGCTCTCTCACCGCGCAGCGGCCGCCATTTATGGGGAGGTGGGAGGGAGGAGCAGCTGGGAGGCGGGAGGCAGGGGCAGCGAATGGGCAGTCAGGGGGCGGGGCCGCAGGGATGCAGCGGCGGGAATGGCGAGAGGCAGCGGGGGCACAGAAGGAAAACTGAGAGAAAAACAACAGAAATACGGGCACAGTACAATGGGGCAGCGAGGGGCACAGAAGGGAAAAAGGGGAGAAAAACAGACAGAAATACGGGCACAGTACAATGGGGCAGCGAGGGGCACAGAAGGTAAAATGGGGAGAAAAACAGACAGAAATACGGGCACAGTACAATGGGGCAGCGAGGGGCACAGAAGGGAAAATGGGGAGAAAAACAGACAGAAATACGGGCACAGTACAATGGGGCAGCGAGGGGCACAGAAGGGAAAAAGGGGAGAAAACCAGACAAATACGGGCACAGTACAATGGGGCAGCGAGGGGCACAGAAGGGAAAAAGGAGGGAAAACAAACAGAGAAATACGGGCACAGTACAATGGGGCAGCGAGGGGCACAGAAGGGAAAAAGGAGGGAAAACAAACAGAGAAATACGGGCACAGTACAATGGGGCAGCGAGGGGCACAGAAGGGAAAAAGGAGGGAAAACAAACCGAGAAATACGGGCACAGTACAATGGGGCAGCGAGGGGCACAGAAGGGAAAATGGGGAGACAAAAGCAAAGAAATACGGGCACCGAGGCCACAAGCGGAGGGGCGATCTTACCAGCAGCGGGCGGACAACACAGGCGGAGCTGTGTGGTGGGGGAGCGACCTACCTGGCAAGGAATAACCTTGAATAAAACCTTACAACACAAGTCTGTGTGGCTTGGAAACAATTTTTATCACTTCGAGATTGCAATCATGCTGCAAAATGATTTTAAGCACCTGGAGACATAGATGCTTGACTCTGGGTCGGGGCTTTATGGATAATTGCTTGATATATTTGAGGGCATGGCTGAATTGCAACAGATCTAGGACCCATTGGTCCAATGTTATGTCTGACCATTTTTGATGAAAAGCAGAGATCAACCCTCTTTCATGAGTTAGAGGACAAAGACCATGTGCTGCTGTCCTGACTCCGGAGACTAGGACTGGGTTCCATTTCTTCATCTGGGCCGCTTGATATAGGTTGTTGTCGGTGGAGGTGTGTATGTTGCTGCGGATAATCTTTGCTGATACAGTGGGTATCCATATGATTGATTGCCTTGCTCTGAGACCTCTCACTTCCTCCCCCCCCCCCCTTCTTGGAAGTCCTAATTGAAGTAAACCCACCAATCATGCTCTGTCTGCTTTTATGTTGCAAGTACACCGCTGACCTCCTTAGCAAAGAGAGACTTTGTCAAAGAGGTGTGTCCTGAATTCGACTCTGAACTTCAGGTCTGAATGATGTGTATCTCATCCACCCCTGCCTTCATAATACTCCAGCTAACCTATGAAACTCTGCTTTTGCAGCGTACATAGATGAATCTGTAATGGCTGCGGAAGCCATTTCGCCTTCTCTTATAATGGCCTTACCCTCCCTTTTCTTTTTCTCCTCCTTGAATAGCCAATCTAAATATGGGGCTTTGCATACATCTGTTTGTCATAGTGACATAGGAAGCCAGTGAATGTGGTGTTCTGAAGTTTCTGCCATTGATGAAACCCACCAACCGTAATTGCTTATATGGTGACTTTCTCTCTCATGTGGGACTGTGCAAGGTAATGTTGGATGTCTTGACCATCTTTGAGTCTGATTTGGAATGTCTTAAGCCTCTTTTAGAATATAATAATTGATTTGAATTGGTCTTACTGGCTTGTGAAAGTCCAAAAGGAAGCATTTAGTTTCCTTAGATATTTTGGGAAGCGTGAATTCTTTTTTATTTAGAAGTGGTATTGGGCTACGTTGTCCTGTGGTGAATCTGCTGCCGGCAGAGTCTGAGGTGCTGCTGTCGGGGCTACATAATCATCCCGGTCTCCTCTCACGTTAGCCAGGGCCCTCATGAAGCTCTCCATGATCCATGCCATCTCATCACTGGTAGTATCTGCTTCTGCTGATACAAGAGAAGGTACAGGAGGCAACACTGGTGATTGTTGCCAGGGGATTGCTGTGTGATGTGGGTAGCAGAGGATGTGGTTTTTACAAACTTGTAGGCATAGGCCCTTAAGGAGTAGTCTATTATAATAATGCGCCCTCATCTGTAGATCATTTGGTACCTGGAGCATGGCTTTTTTAAATGGTCATCTAAATTCCGATGACCTTGTTTCTCATAATATGGGTCATGTCTGCCATAACATGGGCAGTTGTATTACCATTCTGCAACACCAAAGAACTAGAATGTGGGATGAGCCGGAGAACGTCCATTGTCCTTTGTTAGGATGTGCCAGGTGTCACTCTTCTTGAGCATAGCTGAGGACTCCTCATGATCCTTGTGTACGTCTGGGCAAAGGATCTTGATTGGTATGCTGTGTTCATCAATGAGTGTCAGATGTTCTGTTTTTTCTTCATAGTGAAGAAGTAATGTTTGTCAGGAGAAGCGTTGTCGGCATCAATGGGGTTGACAGAATAGCTATAGTAGGTGTAGACTGAGTGTGGACAACATCAAACCGAAATGGCATTGTTAGCTTAGATGGCTTGTGGGTCCTAGACTGTGGGGGCGCCTCTGAGGTGTTCGTCGACAATGGCATAAAAGAAGCTCTTCAATGACACAGGCAACTATTACCACTTTGCCAGGGACAGGTGCATTGATGATGCTCTCGACGAAGATATTGTAGATGAAGCATTTGGCAGAATCCTATGGGAGAAGACAACCACATTAGGAGAGAGACTGCGTAGTCTGAAAGGCTTTAAAAAAAAAAAAAAAAAATATATATATATTTTTTTAAAAAATGTAATGCTTATCGGAGGTGAAAACTATGGCTTCCATAGAATACACTTTGATGGTCTTTCTTGATTCTGATTCTCCTACTTGTGGGGGCTTTTATATGCACCACATGGTGATGGTGGTCTTTGTATTGACTCCTCTTCTGAAGAGAAAGTATCTCTGGCCTTAGACTGCTGAAGCCTCCTCCGCAACCAGTTTCTTTACTGCTACTTGAGGTTACTGTGGGACTCCCACTTCGTGGAAAGACACAAGCATGTGAATCTATTTAAGATCCAATGCTGGAGAATGGCAGTACTAAGCGACTCTGTTCACATTAACAGTCACTGTGCCAAGATCGGCACTTCAAAGTTTATCAGAGCATCTTGGCAGAGAGGAAAGATGGAAACTGATTGATAGCTTCAAATTATCCGTCACAGCTATTGCTTCTTCTTGGCTAAGTCTTATCCTGACCGGTTCTCTCAATTGAGAGGGAGCACCTGGTCTCTGTCTTCTTTCATTAGCTTCATCTTTCAGGCCAACTGCAGAGGAATCGCAGATCTCGGCCCCCATCTCCTTCTCTGTGTCTGAACCCAGCAAGTAGGTGTAGCCAATGAAGAGAGAAGGCAGAAGCCAGGATAGGGCTTTGCCAGTGTGAATAGTCTGTGTTTCTCACAGTATGTGATGGTAAATCTGTTGGCCCTTCTCCTAACATGCGCAGCACATGAGGAAGGAGAGTGATGGGCCAGCGCTCTGTGCTTCAACATTCATTGCTCGCAGCAGGGCCAGTTAAGGGGATGGCCTGAGTTCAAGTTATCAGTTTAATAAATTGCTATTTTACTGTGGCATTTTTCCGCCTGCTGTGCTATAAAGATGTTGGAGGTGTGTGGTTGGCTGTTACAGAGGGGCTACTTTGTTTGAGATGTAAGCTATTTTTATTTTGCAGTTTTGCTTGTCCTGTCCATTGTAATGCCTGGATTAGTAAATTTTTTTTTTTTGGGATCAATTTTATTGATTTTTTTTTGAATAAACAAAAAACCTTACAGCACAGATAAACAATAGCAATTGGTACAGTGACAAATTATTGGTTTTGTTATACGCAAACATACATGTCGATCCATTTTTAAAACGTATTATCAACATAATCAAAGTCCGAGAAGAGACAGAAAACCCATTCATCCCAATTGGTTCAACCATTTGCCCCAGACCTTTGAGTGTTTGGCAGGGCATCCCCTAGCTTCGAACAAGGGCTTCTCTTGCGCTACACATCAGTCTACGCCTTTGCGCCATTTAGTTAAGCTTGGGGGGTCAGACTGTTTCCATGCCGCGGCAATGTCTCGTTTGGCCACCATGGTGGCAGTACCTAGGAAGAGCTTGTCTGCCCTGGACCAGTCTAGGCTGTCCATGACTCCTAGGATGAGGTTCAAGGGTTTGTGTGGCACCTCCCAACCCAGGACACCTGTGAGTTCGGATTCCAGTGTTTCCCAGTATGGGGTGAGGTGGGGGCAGGACCAGACCATATGATAAAAGTCTGCCGGTTCCTGCCCGCAGCGAGTACAGGATGGTGCGGATCGCAGACCTGCCTTAGAAAGGTGATCTGGGGTTAGGTAGGCATTATGGAGATAATATAACTGGATTAAGCGAAGCTTAGCTGAGGTGGTAATGGTCTTAGGGGGCCATTAAGCGTCACACCAGTCCTTTTCCTCGAGGGGACCCAGCCATCCCTCCCAGCGGTGTCTGAGCGAGTCAAGGGTTGTTGGGCCATTGTTGGTTAACGAGCGATATATCCGTGACACCCCTCCCTTCCCTAAGTCCCCCATCATGATCTGTGCTTCCACTGGACTGAACTCTGGAAGTGTAGTGCCAGTCGATAGGTGTGTACTGAGGGCGTGACGTAACTGTAAATATCTGTAAAATTGTCAGGGGTGGAGGGTGTAGCGGTTCCGTAGATCTTGGAATGATCGTATGTGGTCCCCCATACATCGCCCAATTGTGATATAACAATAAGGTCCCATCCCCTGAAACCCTCCAAAGCTTCCACCTCACCCAGCCACACTCCCTGCCAAAGAGGTGTTTGTTGGGTCAATTTGTTGTCCCACTGAGTGTGACGTAAGGCCGAGCGCCAGGCCAGCAGGACCGCTCGAGTCACCGATGGTAAGGCTCTGGGCACAGGGCTACCATACAACATTGCCTGGATTTGTGGAAATCCAAATTCCCTTAATTCGGTCCTGTATGTTGGATCAGACCAGCCGCCATTGAACCAATCGGGAAGGACAAGCAGTCGAGTGGCTAAATTGTCGTGTAGTTCCTATAAACCTATATAGGATCTGCACGTTTAGACAACATACACTGTAGGATTGGTGTGAGACTGATTCTAGACACCCCACCGGGTATGTTGGCCTGTATACCAGCTAGCTCACAGTGCCACTAGAAACCCCTCTTACCAAGGAGAGAATAGTTCTTGGCAGCTATCGAACATGACAACCCTGATCCCTCAGAATCGTGGAAACAGTGCAATACTTTTCGCTCAGTCACTCGTGCTCACTTGGTTTCAGAGAGATACACAGAATAAACAGTATGGATGTCTTTCAATAAGTATTTATTGAACACTCGTCATTCTAGTGTAAAATAGGTGTGCTGAAACAACCACTAGACAGAAACAGATATAAACGATTAGAAGCACTAAGAAGGGGAAAGGATGGTAGATCTCTACCATTCTGCTATAATCATGAACATAGGCAAGTATATAAAATACATGACAATAAAATGCGTACTCCTACGATGCTACCCTAACTAGATGTACCTAATTGTACCTAGCATGTGTGTAGTTGTTAAGCCAAGAATCCCTCTAGGATAGTCAACCCCATTACCTTAAGTGAGAGACTCTGGGACCCCGTCTTGGTCTCAGGTTGGACACCCCACAAGGGATGTTAGACCACTGCGAGCTGGAGTATCTGTATGCAGGAACCTCAGCGTCTCGCGTCAGTGTGTCAGCATGGAAATCGTGATCTCCTCTTACTATCTCAGCAAGATGTGATGTTTATATACCCAAAGGTATCCCCAGGTGGTTCTACCTTGCTGTGCCACTGTCCGACTTAGGATGACGTCGGGAATGAACCTTGTACATAGTTATTATGCAGGAGGTGGTAGTCCTGCTGAGTTTCCAAGGATTCTCATTTTTTTTTTTTTTTTTTTTTAAACTTTTATTGATTTTTCAATTCGCCAAGCCCCCCTTCAACCCATATACATCACAAATTGCAATGAGGAGCACATATCATAATACAATATCTAATTATTTACTGTTTTCTATTTGGTTGAGTTCTTCAGGCCCATCAACACATTTAAAGGCTATGCTACATCTGCTTCTCTCGTCCGCATTCCCAGCAGTTCACCCAGGCCATGGTATTCCAATGCAAAATGATTCTCAGATAATGTGCCCCCCCTCTAAGCTCGTCCTTCCCTCCCCGTTCCCACCCCCTGCCCCCGGTGTGCTCCTTGTTAGTTACTCAGAATTATTCCACCATCCTCTGCTTATGATAGTGTGCGGGTTCTCAGCTGTATTTGATTCGCGTCCCTAGGCCCACTAGCTCCCCCCCTATTCTTCCCCCTGTTGCCCGCTTAAGCCTAACTATGGGCTGTATGATCTACCCCCATCTCTCGAGGAGCTTCTAGGGATTCTGCCTCCGATTCCGAGTCCAGCTCGGGGTTCCGCAGCAGGGCCACCAGTGCATCCTACGCCCGGGCAGAGTCCATCGCCTTTTCATTGTTCGCTCCTGTCGCAACCTAACCATACTCTCGCTAGTCGCCCAGTTCAATAATTCCACCCGCCAGCGCGCTACGCTAGGACCCAACTTAGCTTTCCACTGCCTTGTCAGTTCCCGCTTAGCTAATAAGAGCCCCAAATCAATGAACTTGCTTGTGATCTTAGTGCGCGCTGTATGTGAGAACCAGTGCAGTATGCACGCACCCATGTCAGGTTCTATTTGTCTATCCGTGACTCCGCACAGAACCTCCATCACCTCCTCCCAGTAACTTCCGAGCTGCGGGCAGCTCCACATCATATGTTGAAAATCGGCTGCGCTCGTACTGCATCGAGGACAGCATGCCGAGTCTACCTGGAAATATTTAGTTATCCGCTCCGGGGTTAAATATGCCCAATGTAAGACGTAAAAATGAATAAGTTGAAACCTCGCATTCCGCGTACCTTTCCATGCCCTCTCCACTATCCCTCTCCAGGCCGTCTCGGGAATGTCCTTACCCAGGTCTATCTCCCATTTTTCGCGCAAACGAGCTAGCGGCTGCAGTCCCTCTCCCACCAGGAGCCTACTCAGGCAAGTCACCGCCTTTATCGTCCCAGCGGCCATTACCACGTATTGACACGTCGGGGAAGTCCTCGGTTCCAATAGTCCTTCTCCCCAATATTTCTGTATCGCGGCCACCAGCGCGGCATGTAGTAAATATGCGCCTCTAGGCAAGCCATACCTATCCTGTAGCGCTTGATAGGGCAGGAGGGTCCCCTCCTCATAAAGATCTCCGATCATTTGCAGCCCCGGGTCCTCCCACTCTGCCAGCGCGTACCAGTCTCCCCCATGCGGGAAAGCTGTACACATCCCCAGGGGGATCTCTGGTGCGTATGGACGAGCAATTCTTTCTTTCCGTTTGTATCTATTCCAACACGCTCTCAGCGTTTTCTCCTCGCTTGTTAACGAAGCCACTCGCAATCGTTGTCCTAGAATTATAAATGATAACACATGCCGTGGCAGCCAACGGTCCTCTGGGCCATCCGGTCCCCTAAATTCCCTAGCCACCGCTTGCGTGAGCCCTTGTAGTTGTGCCGCTAAATAATATACTTCGAAGTCCGGGACTGCCCATCCTCCCGCCACTCTTGGCCTCATCATCGTAGTCAGTGCTACTCGGCGCCTACCAGTCCCCCATAGGAATCCACCTACCATTGATCTAAGCGTCTTAAACACCGGGCCCGGGATCCAAACCGGCAGCGTCCGAAAATAATATAGTAATCGGGGCAGTGCCACCATTTTCAGTAGTGCCACTCTTCCCGCCACTGATAGTGGCAAAGTACCCCAGAAAGCCATGCTCCCTTTGAGCCCTCGCACCGCTCTCATCACGTTGCCCTCTAGTACATCCGCCTGTTCATGGTAGATGTGTGTCCCCAAGTACGGCAAGCAACAGGGTTCCCATCTTATCCTTTCCAGTCCAGCTGGAGGCTCCAGTGCCCTACACGCCGGGAACAAGCAAGTCTTCTCCCAATTCACACCCAATCCCGATATTTCCCCAAACTTACGCAACAGCTCCGTCGCTCCAGCATCCACCTCCCCGGGGGCGGCCATAAACATCAATAGATCATCTGCATAGAGTGATATGTAGTGCACCTCACCCCGTAGTACCATCCCTGCATAGTGCTTCCCCGATCTAGCTTGCACCGCCAACGGTTCAATCGCTAGCGCGAACAAAAGCGGGGATAACGGACATCCCTGGCGCGTCCCACGTCCAACTGAGCAGGGTGCCGATACCGTCGCCCCCGTTCGTACTCTAGCCATCGCTGATTCGTATAGGATACCTGTCCACCTCACGAATGCGTCTCCCAGTCCCATTTAAACGCAATACCTGAAAAAGATAAGGCCATTCCAGACTATCGAAAGCCTTTTCTATGTCCACTGAGAGAATCAGGGCAGTCGACGCTGGATCCCGGTACGCCGCCAAGATGCGCAATAGACGTTTCACATTAATAGACGTATTACGCCGAGGTATAAAACCCGATTGATCCCGGTGCACTAGTTGCGACATGTAGGGAAGCAACCGAGTTGCCATTATCCTGCTCAAGATTTTATAGTCGGTCGTCAACATTGAAAGCGGACGGTAGGCCTTCATATCCTTCGCATCTCTTCCCGGCTTCAAAAGGGGGATAATAGCCTCCCTGGTAGTTGTAGGCAGCCTCCCTACTTTATTTGCCTCCGTATAAACCGCCTGCAGGCGCGGGGCCAGCCGGTCCGCGTATTTGGAGTAAAATTCGATGGGAAGGCCATCTACTCCCGGTGTCTTACCACGGGCCATTTGCTTAATCGCGGCCTTAATCTCACCCACCGCAATCTCGCAGCCCAGCAGATCTCCCTGCTCCTTATTCAGGCTTGGTAGCGAGTTTCCAAGGATTCTCATGCATAATGTATGAAGCTATTCAGGGAAAACCCCACGTTCTGTAAGCAGTACTGTAACTAGGTAAAGGGTCAGTCCTAGCAGCCCGTTATGTATGTAGTGTAGGGACGAATATAGGTGAAAGGTTGGGATGTTAACCTGGCCTATATTGGGGTACCTATATGGAATATAACAAAATAATATAGCTAGAGATCCGTCATGCCCATGCCCCCGTCAAAGGGTGGGATCCGGCAGTGGGAGAGAGCTATACGCGATCTCATGTTCCCCCATAGGAACTTTGTGGCCATGCTATCTAATTCTCTAAACCAGCTTTGTGGGAGGTGGAATGGGTTGTTTTGGATAATGTACAAGAAACTGGGGAGGATCATCATTTTAAAAAGGGCCACTCTACCCAGCGGGTTAAGTGGGAAGGTTTGCCAGCCTCGTAGATCCTCTTTAGCTTTCTTAATCAGTGGGGTGATATTGAGCAACCATTCCAGTTCGGGGAGTAAAGCAATCCATATCCCAAGGTATTTGAACGATTGCTGCCTGATGGGGATGGTTGATTGTCAGTCGAAACATTCCCTTTAGAGCTGAAGGGGTACCAAGGTCGAGTTGGCGGGGTTTAGACGTAGGCCTGAGACCTGTTCAAAGGTTTGGAGGCACCTGGGTCCGGACTGGGCCGGGTCCGCGAGAAAGAGCAGTACGTCGTCTGCGTATAGGGCGATTTTGTCAACGTGGTGGTCTTCCAATTTCCAGCCCTGGATCAGGTCATCAGCCTGGATGAGGCATGCCAAAGGTTCCATCGCCAGGGCGAAAAGAAGGGGCGAGAGGGGACAACCTTGTCTTGTACCCCTTCTAATCGGGAACGCCTCTGAGAGAGCTCCATTTTATGAGTACTCTCGCTCTTGGTTTGGAGTATAAGACACGGACGAAGCGGTGGAAGTGCTATTCCAGACCCGCTGCGGCTAACACGTCGTCCAGGTATTGCCAATTGACTTTGTCGAAGGCTTTTTCAAAATCGACTAGGAGGAGCACTAGATAGGGGGTGCGTGACTGGCGATTTGCGAGGGCCAGGTGTAGGCGCCGCAGGCAATGTCTTGTACCACGCGCCGGCATGAAGCCGCATTGGTCTGGATGGACCAGTTTACTGAGGGATGGTTGTAAGCGTTGGGCCAGGATCGTGGCGTATATCTTTACCTCCATGTTGATTAGTGAGATTGGACGGTAGTCCGTGCAGGCGGGTGAGGGTGGTTGAGTCTTGGGGATAACGACAATGGTTGCTGCATCTGTTTCGGGGAAGAATGCCCCTGTCTCTGTGACCTCTTGGAATAGAGCAAAGAGGTGGGGGATCAAAATTTCTCGGTATGTAGCATAGTATTCTTGCGGGAACCCGTCGGGGCCCGGTGTTTTCCCTGCTGCTATTGAGGAGATGGCATCACCTATTTCCTCTGGGGTGAAGGGAAGATCTAAGCCGGCCGCCTCCCCCCGCGGTAAGGCGGAGAAGACTAACACCTCCCAGGTTAGTCAGATCGGGAAGCCAGGTTTCGGGCCTTTGGATTGAGTAAAGCCGGGAATAGTAGTCGGCGAAAGCCTGGGCTATTGCGGCTGGCGTACGGTGAATGGCGCCGTAGAGGTCCCGGACCTCGGGAACTATACGGTTTGCTAAGGGATATGACTCCAGCCTGTGCAATATTTTCCCGTTTTTGTCACCCCCACCATGCACTCGGGCGATGGAGGATCTCCATAGCAACTTAGCTGATTCTAACAAGATTTATTTAATCTCTTCCCGTAGGATTGTGAGTTGCCTTTCCCGCGAATCGTCTAACGCCTCAGTTGAGTTCCTCTCCAGGCGAGTTGCCTGTGCCTCGAGGAGGGCAAGTCGGCTGTCCTGGGATAGTCGTTGTGCCTTGAGTTGGCCCCTGGCGAAGCCACGAATAGTGGCCTTACCCGCTTCCCAGAGGGTACTTGGAGAGGGGACGGAGTCCTGATTAGTAAGGAAGTATTGTCGGAGTTCCTCCCCTATCGCTTTTTTGATATCTTTGTTCTGGAGGAACCAGGCGTTCAGCCTCCAGATGGGCTGAAGTGTGTCGGAGGGGTCGCCCAGGTAAAGGAGAAGGGGTGAATGGTCCGAGATACCTCGGGGAGGATAGTGATGTCAGACACTCTCTGGCAATCGCTGGCTGGCATGAAAATCCTATCGATACGTGCGTGTGTATGGTGTGCCGCTGAAGTGTGGGTGTAGTGAGTGCCTCGGGGGTTCCAAGTTCTCCAGACATCACAGAAGCCCAGGATGGTCACCCAGTCTACCAGTCGTTTTGCGTGTGACGTCCTACCAGAGGAGGGTATGCCTGTGGTGTCGAGGTCTGGTTGCATGACTGCCTTGAAGTCACCCCCTATCACTGTCTCACCCAGGGGCAGGGCGGAAACAATATTAGTAAGCTGTCTCAGTGATGATGTGAGCGTGGCGGGCGGGACATATATGGATATTAGGTTGACTGTGTTCTCCCCCCCCCCCCACCCCCTCCCTCCACGTACCGGTTAGGGCCACGAACCGGCCTTGAGAATCCCTACTGACGGGAGTACAAAGGGAAGGCTGCGCCTCAGAGGATCGCCACCCCGTGAGCCCAGTTCGAAACCAGAGTGCCATACTCTGTCGAACCTATACCTTGCGAGGAAGGAGCACTGGTTCCCCGGGAGGTGAGTTTCCTGAAGTAAGAGTACGTCAGGAGTGTGCCTTTGGGCGTACCTCAGGACTGCTGTTCGTTTGATTCTGTCAAGCATACCTTTGACGTTCCATGACAGAACTGAGGGGGTTACCCTTGTTTAACCTCTGTGTCATGATCTATGCGTGGGGCCAGGAGACTACAGGGCTTCAGTCCCTCTGGGGGACCGGGCCGGCCTGCGAGCGAATGGGACCTAGGCCTCTGTCCTCTAGTTTGTGTGATCGTCATGTATTCGCGCTGGTGAAGGGATGGAGTGCTGTGAACACTTAACAATAATGAACAAAAACATAGGACAACGGTCCCAACCCTCCTCCCCATACTTCTGGAACGGAAGCATCTGTCACACTAGTAAATTCAAAATTAACTGGCTAAACTAAAACGCTTAGCTTAGAAGTTGTGTGGAGGACCCCTCTCTTGATCCGGATGCGTCCGAAGCATTGGCAGATTTCTCTGAATGTTATAGTTTGTTGGGACGCCTGTCCCGAGCTCCCGATGGAGCATAGGCATCTTCTGGTAGTCTCTGGATTGGGCCATTTTCTTTTAGATCGCTGGGCTTCGGGAAAGGTCCGTGTCAGTGGATTCAGTGCCCAGAGTCCGGGGGGGGGGGGGGGTTACCCTCGACGGCTGGGCTTTTCGATGTTGGGACTGAGAGCCTGTCGGGCTGGTTTGATTCCTGGGGTCCGGGATGGCCGAGATGGGTGATCTTAATGTGTCTCTGCGAGTGCCACAACCCCTGCGTGACCGTGTGCTCGAGTGGATGTCGGCAGGACCGCTTCAGTCAGCGGTCTCGAGGGCGAAGACGCGGTCTAAGACCTGAGAGGGCATTCTTCGGTCAGCCAGGTCCAGGCTGACTCCTGGGATTCGAAAATTTTTGTTTTATCTTGAAATACGACCCGGAAGCAGGCTGGGAAGAGTAGCCTGTACTGGAGACCGAGGGCACGTAACGTTTGTTTGACTTCAGTGTATGAGCGCTGTTGAGCCTGAACCTCCTTTGTGTATCCTGGAAAAACCATTATAGTGTGGTTTTGATAGGTCGGGGTGTTTTGGGCTCGGGCCTCCCGTAGGATTGTGTCTGTCCTTAAAATTAAGGATCCTGGCAATGATGGGCCGGTGCGGAGCACCGGGCGGCGGCCTGGGTGCCAGGGAACAGTGAGCCCGCTCCACTGCAAACCATGCTGACAATGCGTCTTTTGGCATCCATGACTCCAGCCATTTTTCTATGAAGGTTGCTATCTGACCTTGTTCCGTCCCCTCTGGAAATCCCACCAGACGGAGATTGTTGCGCCTTGACCGATTTTCGCCGTCCACGGCCCTTCTGTGCAACTCTTTGGTGTGGGTACGTAGGTGGGTTACCTGTTCTTTCAATTGGCGAACGTCATCTTCGACCGTGGAAATACGGGATTCTGCTTCGGAGATGCGGGCCGTAGCGTTGCGGAGGTCTTGTCGGATGAGGGCCATGTCTACCCGGACCTCGCCAATTTTGTTTTCCACTAAGGCCTGTGATGTACTGATAGCTTGCAGGATTGTGGTGAGATCACCCTCGGGGAGGGCCGGTTTTCCCACGGCTTCTTCTGTGGGTCCGGGTTTTCTCATGGTGAACTGGTCCATCTTGGTTTGCGTAGCAGCTGGCCTTGGAGCACGGTCTTTCCCCATGTTGTTTAGAGGGGTGGGTAGCTTTAACCCAGCGTTGTCTCCTGGTCTCCCGGTTCAGTCACTGCGTGGGGCCGTAGGACGATCTCCGCCTTGTCGTCTAAGCGGTAAGGAGGGGGGATTATCCCTAGAGTTCTTGATAGGAAAGGTGTCTTTGTCTCTCCTAGGTAGGGGTGCCGGGGGCCGTGCAGGAGGCTTCTTCCTCGATGTTCAAGGTGAGTAGGAGCCTATGCGGTCAGTGTTTTAGGCTCTGTACTGGCGGGCGCTGGTGGAAGAGTATAGTGCGGGGGGGTGTTGCCCACAGTGCCGGTTTGTCCAATTGATTTGGGGGGAGGCACTTCCCATGTTCAGTTGCCTCACTCCTTGGGCCTGTGCTACCCCTGAGCTTGGTGATCTTCAGGCTGGGTGCATACCGGGCTTTGTAGGTGTGTTTCCACCAAGACCTGTGCTTGAGCCTTCTGCGGAGGTCCCGGCTCACCTCACTGATGATCTGCAGGGTGGTGGCCCCGGCCGGGTCAGGTCGCACCACTGGTGCTGGGCGGTGGGGCCTAATATCCGGGCTGCGGGCACTGCGTCCTCCTGAGGAGAAGATGGTGGTGTTGGGCCCTGTGGTGTCGGAGTCTTCTGAGTCGCATCGCTAGGCCGCAGGCGGTGGAGGGGGTTCCAGCTGTCATGTGCGGTGCGCTGCTGGGGCCGCGGTGGGGGCTCTGCCTCAATGCCCGTTCGCACACCAAATGGGCCCTGCCAGGGGACTCCGCCTCAGCTCCGCGCTTCCCGCTGGGGTCCCTCCATGGGGCTCCCCCTGCCTCAGCTCAGGCCTCCAGGAGACACCTCCGGCAGCCGCCGACGCTCCACCCCGGGTCCAGGATCTCCCAGCTGACCCGCTCGGCGGGGGCCGCCTCAATCCAGTCCCGGTCGCGATGGATGGGAGACGGGGGCGCCGGCCGCTGCTCCGGCGGTGCGGCGTGCCGCGGAGTCCGTCACTTTAAGGCCAGAGGCTTGATTCTCAGTCCAGTCTTGCCACAGGTGCCGCCCAGCGATTGGAATCTCCTCGGGGCCCTCCGATGGGGTGCAGGGCTAGTGGGTGTTTCAGCCCCGAAGGTTGTCTTTAGGCATTTAGTTGGCGGCACCGTTGTTCACCAGACTCTGAGTCCGATCCACCATTTTGTGGGAGCCGCCCCGCAGGCCGCGGAGCCGAGACGGCTGCGGGCGGGCGTCTCGGGAGTTTCGCTCACCACAGGAGCTTGCCGGTGCGATGGTGAGTAAACGCCTGCCACCGGGAGTGATACTGGTCCTCCGATGGGCTATGTAGCTTAGAGCGGATGACGGAGGGGTCCGGAGCACTCTTAGAGTGTGACCCCCCCATGTTGACGCTCCAAGCCACGCCCCGGATTAGTAACATCTTAAGAATGAACATAAAAAAGGTAAAAGCAAATAAAATCAGAGGCACGCTCTCGCCCAGAGAGTTATTGGAACTACTTACTCCACCTTGCGTACACTACTGACCAGGCACCAACTTTTCATTAACAAATATGCCTTGAGGTAATATTAACCCAGAGATGTTTCCTAAAATATTACCTGGACCAAATAAAATGGGTACAAGATCATCGGGACATTTGGCTTTCCCTGGCAGAACACATTGCCCCCATCCGCTCAACACTTTGGGGGTCCTGTGACCTGGTTCCAGTTGCTAGTTCACTTGTTTTCACCCGTTCTGTTTTAAGATGGCAAGTTTATTCTAGCAAAATGTCACATGCTTTTTAGAACAGGTGTTGTAGCTACACTGAAACGGGTCAGCTATAATGATTTAAAAAGCTTAAAGAAAAGTGAAGCCTAAATGTTATGATTGAAATGGTGACTACTTGATTGAAATGAATTGGACAGCATTGCTGCCTAGCGTCAGTGGGCGGCAGGGGAGGGGACACTAAAAGCTGATCTGTTTGAGAGCGGGCTCACCACTCTTTCTAATTCGCTGCTTCCTGTTCAGCTTTGATATGTGGGTGGAATGTGCTAGGAGAAGTGACAGGGACCTTGTACAAGGACTGGATGCAGAGAGATGCCTCTGGGCATAGGATGCAAAGATCTCAGAAGTTGCTAATAGAGCTAGAATTGAATGAGTGAGAAGGAATTCAGGTTCATTCAAGTGTGTGAGTGATCAAAAACCCTGATGGAGGTACAAGAAGGAAAGTAGAGTACTTGGCATTTTTATTCACGGACTTCAAAGTTTCCATAGTGGTGAAACCCCAAGGGACGTTAGTGACATACAACTTCTGCTGGTTAAATCTGTCACATTAAACGGCTATGTTCATTCAGAATATTATGCCCATTTAAAGTCAAAATGTTCCCATCTGAAGGAGGGTTAGCAGGAAAACAGGTTATATTTTGCATCTGGTAAGATATGGCCAATGCCATTGGTGTAAATACAGTACTTTGAGTATAATTCAGAGTTTTCTAGCCTTTAATTCAGACTGTTCAAGAAGACATTCTCTACACGCTGTGGCAGGTGCAAGATATTGCCGCCTCTGCTCTGCACGTATCCCCATTACCTCAAAAGCCATCACTTCCTCTTCCTAACTCTGTGAGACTTCAGTGAAATAATGGGTTCCAATGATATAACAGAGAAAGTAGTTCAGCAGTTGCTCTTCATATGTAGACTTCAACTTTTGTGTACTTTGCTAATTAATACCCAGTGGATGCTTGAGTTGAGGGTTGCGGGCATTCAGCATTTAGGACAAGCAGATTGCATTGGTTAGAGGTAGCTTGCTGGGTTTTGTTGTGTATTGTGGTGATGTCTCCTCCAGGGACTGTGCTTATTAAGATAATAAGAAATACTAGATTAAGGACACAAAACGATCTCTTTCTTACCACCCTGCAGTTTCTTTACTCTCTGTAAGAATCGGTCAAAGAAAGGAGCAGCAGCTTCCCTACGCTACGACCTGGATAAAGCTAAGCGAGCCTCTTCTCAGGGATGGCTGTGCTTTCCAACCCTAGTACTTGCTGCATTCTGAAATGGGAAGAGCAGTCAGTTTGTAGGTGGCAGGCTGTGAGCATAGTTTCTTCAGTATTAGGCTGAAAACCCCATGCATCCCTTCCTCAAAGTTACAGGGCTACGAGGGATCCCTTAGAAAAGGGTTCCAGCGCACTGAGTATGATCACTAAGTGAAGGGTGACGGATTAGGGTCTCCACTAGACTCCATTTTCCCGTGAAAGAACGGGGTGCTCAATAGTGAGGGCAGCTACAGCTGTTTCCCACAGGGCCCCAGTTTTAGAGCTAGCTGGTCGTGGTAACAACTTGCGGTTTGTGGGCACACCTAAAGGCTCAATCAGAAGCAACTGGCATTTAGGATCATTAGTCAACTGTGGCTGTAAAAGCCAATGTTGCATCAGGTTATCAGACGATCTGTTCAAAGAACATCTCTGGAGGTCCTCAACCTTCTTCTGGGATGTACTTGGGCTTCAAGGTCCCGGTTTCTGTTGAGCAATTAGTTCCTTAAGACTTGCACCACTGAGGCTTCAGCAAGGCGCATTTTGCTGTTTGTGCTCCTGGTGGGAGCTTGCTCCTCTTTTCTTATTGGGCAGTTAAGTTTCCGGATTCTCCGCCCAGTACAATCTATGCTCAATATCTTCTCTGGGCTAGCCTGTTAATGACTTGAGGGAGGTAGTATTTACTCCTCTTTGGCCTCTGCTAGGAATTCAGAGGCACAAATAAAGGTTTGCTTAATTTGAAAGTTGGAACGCTCCTCTGTTCGGGCTAGACTATTTCCTGCATTCTCCTCACTCAGGCTTGTGGGCTGGGTGGCAGACTAAAGGTGTGTTCCAACTGGGCAAGGTGTTGTCTGGCTTTCCCCCAGACATTCTCCGCTAAGGCCTGTGGTTCTTGGCAGCTTCCAGCAGCACAACAGAAGGCAAAGTTTCAGGTAGATTGAAAGTAAACTGGTTTAGGAGGGAGGCAGACGTAGATATTTACCATCCGACCAGACTCTGTGTTGGATTGGCCTGTTGGGCAGTCGCGCGCGCGTGTGTGTATGTGTGTATGTGTGTATGTGTGTATGTGTGTATGTGTGTGTTCGTGTGTTCGTGTGTTCGTGTGTTCGTGTGTTCGTGTGTTCGTGTGCTCAATCTATAGAGGGTGAAGACTCGCTGCCGAAGAACCATGATTTTGTGCATTCCCACTCAGGGGTGAATGGTATCCATGTAAGGCAAATACAGGGTCTTACTTCCAGGCGCACCACACTGCGTACAATGTAGTGGAGTGAAGGTGGGGATAAATGACATATTTTGGGAGGGTACTACCCACATTTTAAAGCAAAATGACTGGTAAATGATCTTCCAAGAGTATAGATCAACATGCCTACGTTGCTATGACTCAGTTGCCACCACCCATCAGTATCCCCATAAGCCTCTTATCAGATGTCAGTAGCTCCATTAACCACAGAGGGTTTGAGAAAGAAACATGTATTTCTAATGGGATCACAGATTGTCAGTCCATTGGGAGGAAATATGAAGCAAAGGCCAGAAAATAGTTGAACAGAGCACAGTGGTGCTTCAAAGCTTTGGTAGTACTGCTGTGCCTCCACCTCATGCCTACTTTGCCTTTGCATTCCTGTCTGTGTCCAGGGGCCTCTACCATGCGTGCCATAGTGCGTTGCTGACCCCCTGCCTTTTCTGCATTGTTCTGTGCCTTCTCAATCCTTTTGGTGGCTGTGGGAACCTTCCCACCCATCACCCCTTACCCACTACTCATCATTGCACTTATGCCCCCCTGCGCAAATCAACACTTGAGCAATGTTCGAACCAGAGCCTCCTGTTTGAAGCAACACGAAATGAAGCAATCCACTCTGAAACATCACCTATCATCCTCCCTGTATATCTGTAGTCTATGTACTCGTATTTGCCCATAGAGTGTTACGTTGTGTGCAGAGTAAAAGCCTAGGCCGAACATAACTTTATGACCGCCACAGGGCATCAGACCCAATCTGACCGAATTGATAACCAGCAGTGCCAACGGTTATTTTGTTGCTGGTGGAACTGCCATTCTTAATTGAGCTGCACTGGCATCTCACCAGGCCTAGACTAAAATTTAAGCTGTGATACCCAGCCTATAAAGCTTCCTTCTTACCTGGGTAATCTCAAGCTATCTGGCGGTATGAGACCTCGGAAGCAAATGCAGTCTTCTTATGGAAATACCCAACAACCTCAAAACACACTGCATCAGTCTTTCTCAGGCGCCCCCACTCTCCTTCGGATTTCTTACTATGGACCTCGGAGCCAAACCTTCCCATCAATCCTTCCACCTTCACCTAAAGACTCATCTTTTCAGAATGTATCTGACCCAATAAGCCAATTGTATTTGGCTGCTTTGTTCTGATACTGTCTTCTCTTTTTCTCCAATTTCAGTCCCCTCACACCTACCTTTTCCCTCTCCCCCACCTTCCTCTCCCAAACTCTGCCTGTGCCCTCATCCATTTCTGCCTACCCCTTGGTCTCTCCATGGGTCCCTGTTGCTCCATACCACCTCTCCACCCCCGTATGCTCTCATTTTCCCCCTCTATCTCATGCTACAACCTCGCCCTTTTCATGGTCTACCCTCTCCTCCTGGGCCCTATCCCTTTTGCTCCCCCTCTTCCCTGTCCGTCTTCTGTCGCCCCCCTGGTGTTCCCTCTCCCTCTCCTCATCATCATCCTCACCGACTCTTACACCTTCACCTCCCCACTCATCCTGCTCCTCTGATTCCCCCAACTCTCCTGCTGTCCTCCAACTTGCCACAACCCTACTTCTACTCTGCAAGCAACTGCACCTGCGCGGAGTCATTTAATGGAGTCTGGCTCCCCCACAATTGATATTTGGATTCGAACTTCTCTGGACTCTGAACTTCCCCTCAAATATACCACTCACTGTAGATCCCACCCCCCAGCCCTGTGGTTTAATGATAGTTTATGCGAAAGCAAAAAGAACTGTATGCACCTTCAAAGAATTTGGGGCAAAATCTAATGTGGAGATGACAAACGAAATTAGACTAGCCTTAAAAAAAAATCATAAAAACTGTAATTCTGCCAGAGCCCTCTATTACTCTGAGGACATCACTATGGCATAAAATTGTCCCAAAACACGGTGAAGTGGTTGAATTTTGATCAGATCCTGCTATCATTTCCCCCTCCATATCACTCCGTCGCAGTGCGAAGAACTGGCAAGCTTTTTTTGCAAGAATGTGGCTGCCATTCAGGCCCCTCCATCTCCATTTCTTTTACTCTCTGCTCTGTCACAAACTGAGAAAGACAGCACCTATACTGCAACCGTTTGTTCCCTGCTGACCTCCTGACATTTGCCACGTAACTTCATTCCATCAATTCAGACGGTCCTCTAGACCCTTTCCGCATTCGTATTTTAGTAAATATGCCCTCAGTTTCTGGAAACACTGACCCATCTTTTGAATTCCTCACTTATTGAAGGCAGAGTTCCTAAAGGTTGGAAACCTGCTATGGTAATGCCTCTGCTAAAAAAAACTCATTTCTGGTGACCACATCTCTGGCCTGATGCTCTCAGTATTCCTCTGGCCCCGGTCTCTGCAGTTAAGAATCTAGGCTTCAGGCTTGATGAAAAGCTTTCTATGAACCATCAAATCGCTAAAGTAGCCTCCACTTGCGTCTGCGTTTTGAGATGGTTAAGAAAAATTCTCTGGCATCTACCCGTCTCTGCCAAAAGAAAAGTAATAAAGGCACTGATTATCTCCAGGTTGGATTATGGTGACATTCTTTTTCTGGGAGCCCCCCCAAGGCCTCACTTAGGCGGCTCCAGGAAGTCCAGAATGCGGCCGCCAGACTATTATTCCATCTTGCTAAGCATTCTTCTACCTCCACCCTCCTTCGAGGTCTTCATTGGCTCCAGATTGAAAATTGAATCCATTTCAAAGCTCTGTGCTATATGCATAAGGCTATGTCGAATTCAGGTGCACTCTATCGTAGATCTCTGGTGGCACCCTCCCAGCTTACTGTCTTCTTCGATCATGCAGCAGCAATTTTTCCACATTTCTCCCGTCAAGGGGGCCGGTCTTTCTTCTCCTATTTGGGCCCCAAGCTGTGAAACAATCTACCCGTTTCTATGAGATCTTGTCAATATTTTTAGGTCTCGCGCCTAGCGGTGCACTGCGCGAGACATTTAGTAGGTGAAAAATGGGGATTCAGCACTGACCTAGGAATCGCACGCGCTCGTGCGTGTGCGATTCCTTATGTGCTACCCCATAGGCCGTTTCGTGCGTCTTTGTCTAAAAGACTGCACGTAATTGGCCAAAGGCGGGCGCATTGCTCCGCCCATGGCCTATTGGTGTCTATTACGCGCTTGGTGCGCGTAATAGACACCAATAGGCTATGCTCCTCCCAGGCCTTTTGGTGTCTCTTACGCGCCCCAAGCGCGTAATAGACACCAATAGGCCATGGGCAGAGCAATTATCGTGCACAGAGACGGACGTGATGATGGAAATACATGCGTAGCTGTGGTGCGGGTGCGTGCATCACGCATCACTGCACGCTTCTTTTCGTTTATTTTTCTTTACCGTGATCGCGTTTATTTATGCTCTACTACTGAATTGTACCCCACCGAACTGGCCTCAGAAGGATGAACGGCTTTTACTCAACTAATGCATACGTATCGTCGTGCAAGCACCCCTCCCCCAGTTGTTTCTGCGCACCGCCGCTTTTCAACATTATCAGTAGCTCCAACTATAAACCTTCACCGGCCCTACTATTCTACCTATTCCTCTGTCTTTTTAAGCTACACCCTGTTCTTCATATCTCCATCTACGCAACTGCAACTCTCCATTAACTCTCCACGAACCTAAAACAAATGCCTATTAACAACCGTCCTTCACTGCACCCAAGCCGTCCTATGTGTAACTCGTTACTCACCCATCTAAAACTTTGCATCCAATCTCATTGTGATCGCCCTCAACACATATACAGAAATATAGCACACAGAGACACTGAGATTTTACACCAACGCAAAGACACACACATAAAAAAAACATATTACACACTAACAAAGTCGCGAACGCACTGAAAGATACAAAGTCATAAAGATAGTCACAGATATAAACAGATGTACAATGACAAACACTTTGACACAGAAACGCATATACAGATAAAGTCATAGAGATAGGTACTAAAACAACAGAGAAACAAAACAAAATGAGACACTTACTCATATTAAATTATTTAGCTATGTCTAACTACGTTTGTATTTTATTTATTCGAAGACTTGAAACACCTTACATAATGCAATAAACACAACACTCCTATTGAACTTCTAGACTGCACGCAATTGGCCAAAGGCGGGCGCATTGCTCCTCCCATGGCCTTTTGGTGTCTATTACGCGCACGAAGCGCGTAATAGACACCAATAGGCCATGTGGTTTCAATTATCGTGCACACACGAGCGTGATAATGGAAATCACATGCGTAGCTGTGGCGCGCGTGCGTGTATCACTTGCATGCTTCTTGTTTTCCTTGACGACGCTGCAGCAGCTTGTTTTGTTTGGTGTCCAGACTCAGACGCGCAGGGTAAGGCTTTTTTTTTTTTTTTTTTTTTTTAAACAGGCCCATATCAGCAAGACCAAAAATGTAATGTCCGAATGTATAGAATGCTGGTGGGTGGAATGCGATGAGGTATTAGGGAGAACGTGGGAGAGAAGGAGGACGGTTGCGGACGTAGCGGAGATTACTGGTGGTACTGGCTGTTCCTTCAACAAAGAAACCTGCATTATATCATGCTGGTGTGGCGTGATACCTAGCAGTCCTGCTTTGTACAAGTTACTTTTTAGTTGCTGGGCTGTGTCAGTTATCTATTAAAAGTGAGTGTTGGCTTTGCATTATTAAAAGATATTTTTCTTTTGGGGCGCAACATTCCATCCTCTGACTCCTTCCCTGAAGCGTATTCGTTTTGACTCAGCTTCTGGATTAAGAAACCGATGCTGGTTCATTTATTTATTTAGAGGGCGGACAAGAGACCGGTCTAACTAACCACTTACTTGGCCTCGAATATAGCAAAAACCGCCTCATTGCAATGCCCTGCTCGCGACACGACCTCTGCTTCTTGCTGAGGTGGTATTCTCAGGGGCGTCCCGCACGCAGAGGAAGGATATCACTGAGGTCAGTCCGTCACTTCCTGTTCCTCTTTCCTTCCTCTGAGCAAATTACAACACTGCAGTAAGGCTTGAAAAACATATTTACTCTTGCACTCTTACATTCTCCAATTCTTTAAGTTTTCCATTCAGGTAGACGTCTCTGTGGTAAGATGGTGTTTTAATGCAGTTTGATTTATTTTGCTATGTCACGGTTTTATTATAATGAAGGATTCCGCTACCACGCTTTGATATTGTCTTTTAGGCACGTTTGCGCCTTGTAAAATGTTTGGTAAGTAAATACTTACCTACCCTGAGTGACAACTGTTGATTCCAGAAGGCAGTTGACTGGAAACTGCCTGCGCCACCCCCCTGTACTGTGGCTCATTCATTTTTATCTGTGGTGAAAATATCAACTGTGTTGGATCTGCTTTCTAAAGTTATTGATTTGATATTTTGGGGCGTTAATGTTAACAGATAGCGTCAGTTGGTATTTTTAATTGAACAGTAGAATTTCCCTGTTTGGTGGAGTACTCAAGTAGGGGATTGTGTAGAAACCATTCAATAACTTGTCAACGTAACTTTCCACAAAGGTCCTATTACTGCACGAAATAACATTTCCGTTTCATCCCATATGGCAGAGGTCTTCAAACTTTTTTGCTCGGAGCCCCCACAAAGCTAAATGTTTTGAGTCAGGGCTCCCCTTGCAAAACTTTATAGCTAGGATCGGGAAGCTGGAGAAGCAGGGCTGAGCGCAGAGGCAGAGCTTTTGAGATCATATCATGGATACTTTTTTTGTAGCTCATAATCCAAAATAAATGTTAAACATATATTAGGGCAAAATCATCATACAATAACAGAAATTGACAAAAAACCGTTATCTCCATAATTTGGTTATTGTGAGCCCCTCACATTCCTGGGCCCCAAAGCAACTGCACCTACTCCACTAATGACAGCTGAGGCCCTAAGTAGCAGTCTATCTCCTCTGCCTCTTCCACAACTTACCGACTATGCCTGGCCATCACTCCAATCTTGAAAAGAGGTTATCCAACCCTTTGTTTTCTTCGTTTTATGTAGGGCGGACTCGCCAAGGGCATTGGAACACTTTACATAAGCACCATTTACATTTCACAAACACAAGGCCAGAATAATTTATTATGTTTTTTTGGCACTGGACGATTAAGTGATTTGCCCAGAATCACAGAAAGTTGAGCTGACGTGAGGACATGAACTAAGTTCCAAAGTAGGTAGCTCTTGCCGTTAGGCTAAATCTCCTACCTTTTAGAACCAGTATTGGCATAGCCAATAGATCTCGCCTTTGGGACCTTATAAGTGATTAGTTATCCAGCACAATATCCTTTGTGCAACAACATCAACTGTTGCATGGCTAAACGCTTATAAGGTCCCAAAGGCGAGACCTATTGGCTATGCCAATGCTTGTTCATTTTTTCCCAAAAGTTCTCAAATACTTGGCTTTTCTGGACTATGCTTTTATGTTAAGATCTGGATAGTATTCACCTTGTACCCCCCCCATACTCACTCGGCGCTGGAAAAACCTGACTGATAGCTTTGCGATCAACAAAAACCATATAATACTAAGACCCTTTTTTTCCTCCCATGCCCTGTCCCTCTTTATACTCCTTGACCTTCCCGTTGCATCATTTCCCCCTATGCTTGTCTTACTGTCCTGCTCCCATTCTACTTCGCTTTTGTGTACTTTTCTTTTGCTCCCACTCTGACCTCCTTTCCACACATTTCTTTCCCTGCCTTCTTCACCATTGCTTCTCCTCTCCCCTCCCCTCTTGTTACTGCTACTGGTCTCCCTCTCTCCTCACTCATACCTCCCTTCTAGTCCGGCTTCTTGTTGTCCTTGTGTTTATTCTTCTGATCCTCCTCTTGTTCTTTTCATTCCTTGTTTTGATATACGACCTTTGTGTCACTGTTGTTACTATGGAAAGCGAATCCTTACCTCAAGGTGGACTTGCTTTATATAAACTGTTAAATTTACTTGGGAGACACAAGTGTTACGAGTGCGCAGGGTTCCTTTGGGCTCCTTCACAAATAAACTAATGTCTTAAGGGCATACAAGCTTTAAGGAAATAACATTAGGAATGCACATTAAGAGTTTAGGAATAAGGCAGGACCACAAAACTTATTTAGACAAGTCGGATCATATTTCTATAGCCCTACTTGGAACAGAATAGTAAATGGTGCTACTTAATGGGTGACGGCACAGTGCTGGTAGGTTTGTGACCCTGTGAACATAAAGATATGAACAAAAAGAAAAAAATATAGAATTTGATTGTCCCGTCAGTTTTACAAAGGAGCATTATAAAACATAATTACACGCTCCAATTTCATCCAGTGACAATACATTCCAAAAGTCTACATTGACGTTTTGACACCAGGCACCAAATGTAGAAGGGGCTTCATCGGAACAGATGGCAAAAACATTTAAATCTGCCCGGTGAAAGCATGTTACTCCATAAGCATCAGTGACAAGTTAAAGTGCCCTGATGTTACCATTTGCGGACTGCCTTAAACTTCTCTCCTCTGTATGTCTGAGAGTTGAGGATTGGGATGGGGCAGTCTCTGCAGTTTACCGTGTGTAGTACAGCTATGTAGAGCATTACATAAAATGAGTTGAAGGCATGCTGCCCCTTTCGAACTCGGGTAAGAACTGGGGCAGATCTTTTAACTGTGTGTTCTCTCTCCTCCAGGGGATTTTTCAGGCCAGGTGCTGGCTTATCTGAGCCTGGGTCCAGTCTTTATTCTCATTGGGTTTATGACTCTCATTATATTCAAGCGGGAGCTACATACGGTGAGTCTCAAATTGTCTTTTTTTTCTCTTTTCTTCCTGGGCTGGTTTATCAGTGATTCGGGTATGTGTTTCTCCCTCTTCCAGATTTCATTCCTGGGGGGGCTAATAGTCAACGAAGGTGTCAACTGGTTAATAAAGAATATCATCCGCGAGCCACGACCATGTGAAGGTAAGATGTGCTGCAGGGTAGGACAGAGGGGTGGGTTCAGCACAGGAAGCAGTGGGGGTGCTGGAGAGGACAGTGAGCAGCAGATAAGGGCCACATGGCTGGGAGGGCACAAGATACAGGGAATGGATAGCAGGATATAAGGAGGCATGGAGAATTCAGTTGGTGCTGGGTTTTGCTTTTTCTTGACCCGTGTAGTACAGTGTAATGTGTTGGATTTGGTGTGGAATGCTCTTTCTAATGAGCAGTTAGTGCTTGATGCTGGGAAATGTTTGAGATGTTTGCAGGCTAGCGCTCTGGTGTGCAATTAATCTAAAGTTGTTTTTGCCCTAGAGTTCCATCTTTATTTCTGCCTGGAAGGATGCAAGAGTTGTTCTGCATGTCTGTTAAGTGAGGCTCTGCCGAGCATGTGAAATGAAATGTCACCTAGTGTCTTGCATCACTGTTAATGAATTGTAGAATGGGGAGTTGCATGATGGGAAATGCTTGTGTGATCAGTAAAGCACTCCTTTCAGTCTGGAGAGCGGGCCTCTGTGTAACATTGGAAGAGACTACGATTAAGTTATTAAGTTCGGGACCCTTCTGCAGGACCATTCTATCCTTGAGCGACTATCGGGCTTGGTTACTGAAGGCGGCGGACAGAGTGACTTGTTGCTGTCTATTCCCAGCATTCCCCTTTAATAAAGACTCGGTTAAGAATTGATCTCAAGTGGTGGATGCCTGGTGTCTAGTTGTAGGTCTCCTGGAACTTGTGGGGTTCATGGCTGTAAGATCTTGTGAGGCTGGCGAAATCTTAAGTTGCCAGCTATTCAAGTCCCTTTATTTTCTAAGGTTTCATCGTTTGTTGCTCTTGTAGAGGACGACATCTCCTTGGCTGCTATTTTGATCTGTACACATGCTCTTTTTGTGTCCTACATGTGATGAAAAGAATTCTTGGTGGAATGAACAGTCATTTTAGCTCGCCTTCCAGGCTCTCATAGTCGAGTGTAGCTTGGCAGTAGGTATTGTACTGGAGATTGAAGGACGGAGAGGGAGCTCACCTAATGACTATTGTTGAGATGCTTGAAGATGAAAAGAAGCTCTTCTACTTTTAAATCGAGAGAGAGAGAGCGAGAGAGAGAATTCCACCACTTTAGAACTTTGACATCACGAGGCCCCCAGATCTGCTCATTTGCCTATATTCAGTTTTGTTGTTAATGTATCTGACATGAGGAGTTTTGCTGCAAACCTGTTTGATGTTGAGGTGTTTTGCTGTACAGGTCTCACTGACATAATGGCTGCTGCTATTAAGATACTCTACATCGAAGAGTCAGTCATTTTACCTCACAGTGACCCTTGGCAAATGGACCAGCGAGGTAGTAAGGTTTTGAGACTGGAAAGAGGAAAATGATGGTGTCGGTTTTCAGGGCAAGCTCTCCAGTTGAGGGCCCAGATTTCAGTCTCTGCTTACTCAGAAAAGATGACCCTCTACCTGTTCCTCAGCAGTGGCGGCTTTATTGGTGCCTCCTCTGGTACTACAACTGGCAGCTGTGCCTCAGTCACATAGATAGCTGGAGAAATCTATCTCACCAGTAACCAGGATCTTGAAAAGTCACCTCTTCAAAGCAGACATGGTAGTAAGTTGAGGAGACTCTGTAAGCAGACAAAGATATGGACTCCTTTCTGTTGTTATTTCTCAAGTTTTTGTGAGAGGTTGGGTTGGAGTGGGAGTATTTTGACCTTCCACCGTAGTGTGAATGAATGCAGAATAGGTTAGCCCTGCTCGTTAATCTGTGAGGAGGAGGGATAATAGCAAGCGCTAAGTTTTGCACCGTTTCACCTCTCCTCTGTTGGCTATAGCAGGGCATATTTTTGGACTCTTTATTGATCATTGAGCGGTGGCAAAGACTTGTGCTCGTCTGTGCACGTGTCAGTGTTTGCAACTCCCCTGATTCCTGTCTGGGGAGGGTGTTGCTAAACCTGGTTATGGTGGAGCAGTGGCATTCTTGTTTCCGGTCGACTTGCAATTGGTATAGCTCTGTCATCTTCTTGTCCTGTTTTTTCTTGCTTTCTGATCCTTTGTTCTTGTGTGCTTTCTCTGGCATTTCCTGACCTGGTTCTGCAATCTGGTCTTCAACTGCTCCTCCTAACCAGGCATCCTGACACGCTGTTCTAGGGCCCTCCTTGTTTGATTTCCCATCGTCCAGCACAACTTTGTGGCACAATTTACAGAACGTGTCCCCAAAGTTGCGTATTATGATAGATTTCGGTCATTCATTGCTTCTGTAATGAAATGCTGTATGGGGACAGAGCCTAGGGAAAAGCTGCCAGCCAGTGCCAATGTAAAGCAAAGTACCATTGCTATGTGGGAAGTATGACACCTCCAGCATTGAGGCATTTTAATGATTACCGGTTTATTGCCTGCCCTAGAGGCCCCCCTCTCCCTTTTCTGTATTGACCACAAGACAATTACTGCATGATGAATGAGCAGGTTGTAATTGGAGGCCCGGGCTGTTGTTCAGGGTGAGGAAGACTGGCGAGAGAGCGACAGAGAGAAACTGAGAAACAGGGAGCCCTCTGATGTGGTAACCATCCCGGGTAGCCTCCTGACTAATATCTAGCATTGTGGGCCACATTCCGCTTGGTAGCCCTCATTAGCATACAGCATCCTCTTTCACATCAAGGTACCACTCACTGGCAGTTTTTGGGGGTCTCTTAAATGGGGCCCATGGCACAGTGCCCCCACTTGATTCTCGTAACTCTGTCATAAAGGTGACCATTCTTTGTAACATTTACACGATGCTGCACACCCTGGATATAATGAGGAAGCTTGGCATATTTTGGGCATGCTTCTCAATATGGGGTTTGTTTGTGGAATATTGCTAGCCATGGCATAATGGGGTGGTTCTAAAAGCTACAGACTTCATAAGGTTAAACGTATCTGTAAATGCTTGTTCTGGATTGGTGCCAGTGTGACACTGTTTCTACACTCTTCCATTGGGAAGATTTGATTAAATTGTTTTTCAGTTTTTTCTGAACCAATTATCTCAATTTGTTTTGTTTACTGTTATTTCCTTAGGTTGGTGTGCATCTAATTATAAATTGTTTAATTGAATTATTTGTTTCCTAGATGCACACCACACATACATATTTCCCTGAGGGTTGCTTTGTTGGGGCAGGCCATCGCTTCCCAAGATAAGCAAAGGTTACTAGCATTCAGACTCTTTTATTAACATATAACCAGGACCTATTAATAAGTGCACTTTCTCAAAATATGATGAGCTATGCCGGCTCATCATGGCCCTCATATCCTATTATATATCCACTAATAATTAACAATAAAATACTTTAGCGATGCAACTGGGAGAGAGCATAAGCCCTAAATAAGTGATTAACTTTTGTGAAATGTTTGCTGTTTCTCTTATAAGGTACTGTTGTTTCCAAAGAAATAATTTGTATAAACACAATATGAAAACAATTGCCCAATGAAGAAATTAAGGCAATATAAGGGTGAGTGATGTTTAGACTATAAAGGCCCATAAACATGAAATATTTTCAAGTACACTCATTGAGGCTTATTTGGCTCTAGGGTGGGCTCTACTGGACAATTGTGGGTGCTCAGACTGCAGCCCTTCTTTTTATCCCTGGCATTTTTTTTTGGATTGCAGAAACTGGCAGGGGCAAAATCAAGGACTACTTTGAGGGAGGCTCAAAAGTTTTGACCCAGAGTCCTAGAAGAACATGAGTGAGTGGTGAACCACTTTGTGCTTGGAGACATCTTCTGACTCAGAATCTCAGGCTTCTTGCTGCTGCATGAAACGTATTATTTTCAATCCAGAATGTCCCCACGTTCTCCTCCAGGTGATTCTCATCAGTAGCCATAAGCCCTGAATTGTCCCGTGCGTGGGATCCCAAAGCACTGGAATTGACATTGGAAACCTTTCCAAACCTAACCAACTCATTTTAATTTGATGTGTTGTAGAGTTACAAGTGTTTCTCAGTTATTTTCTGACACAAATTCTGTATTTTTCCTGTTGAGATGCATTAACTTTTTGAGAAGTGTCCTGCCTGTGGGAGGAAAAAAAGGTTGTCAGTCCCTCACAACCTCTGTATTGTTTGCCTGCCAGAGGATCATCACCCTGAAGACTACTGCCACTGCCAGACGTCCAGAAGAAAGTTAAAGGATAGACAGAAGATCAAGCTTAATGGCCTCATGGCAGGGTTCAATCTGCTGCTTTAGGAAGGTCTAGGAGGCAAAGAGACGGAGGGACCTTCTACCACAGCTCCATCATCACTTTTCACGGAGGCTCCGTGGGTAGATCCAAACTAAAGCATCCACACAGGAAGAGATACTGTTCGTGCTCGGCATCAAGATCCATGAGGTTGAGGGCTGGTACAGTACCAACTTGCTCACCGTTGAAGGCTGTGATGCCCCTGAGACGTTCAGTGTTGAAGCACCGTTCAGTGACGAAAAATATTACTTGACATCTAAGAACCCCAGGCTCTGCAGTCGACACCAGCATTAACATCAAACCCAAAGGCTATTCACCCTCAGTACCATCATCAATGTTAAGGACTTCTAGCCTTTCTCATTGCAGAAGACTTGCACCATGTAGATCGCTGCAACTGTCATGGGAATGGCTTTGCCATTTAAAAAAAGAAGCTACCACATACTTCTGACTCTGCACACTCTAGGGTTTACTCCCTACACGAGAAATGACTTCAGTAGTTAATCTCTCCTCTGCTCCATTAAGAAGGGCTGTTTCTTTTTTTTTTTTTAAACTTTCTTTATTGAGTTTTTCCAATATGTAACACACTCAGGCCAATACAATCGGAAGGGGAATCCTTCCCTTAATGTCAACCATTCGGCACAATGGTACAATAACGGTAGTAGCAGGTAATGTATACAGCAACACTCTGGCAGTAACTAGTGAAGTACATACATCTCAATACACCGACCCACATCCCGTCTGCACATTTATGTACAACTTTCCCCTCGTGGCCCTACAATCTCGAGCCCTCTCGGTCTCCCAAGAACGTTTCTCACATACTGAAGCCTCCCTGGCCATGTACTTGGAGGCCGAACCCTCAGTGCCCCCGGAATGCGCAATCCCTCAGGTAGAGACAAGTGTCATATTTATTAACAACATAAACCCCCGCCGGCTCCCCCTCCTTTAAGGGTGCCTGACCATAGCTGAACCGTGATAGACGGTGTGGGTCAACAACGTATATCCCTTTTGTATTACGACATCTCAGGCTCCCCGGCTGGGCCCCCGCCGCTTGAGCAAGCAGGTATGCCTGCAGTGGGCTCCAGATGTCTCTCGGTCTTGATGCCCTGGGCAGCTGCTCGGCATAAATCTTCATTTGGTCTTGACAATAGATCAAGTCTTCTAGCCACTCCTTAAACTTTGGTGCTCGCCCCCTACCCCACCTGCAAGCTACTCTCCTCTTAGCCAACAGTAATGCTGTGTCTATGAATTTCCGATGAGCCTTAGGGACTTGCGCCGTATATCCCAGCAGTGCAATCAAGGGCTTGCCTTCTAATGGCAAAGGTACCATCTGCCGCAGAGCTGTAAAAACCTGTGCCCAGTAATCACACACTGTGGGGCAACCCCAGGCTAAATGTAAGAAATCAGCCCCCGGGCTCCCACATCTGTCGCAGTTGTCTGTTGTTCGCAGTTTGAATCGAGCTAGCTTAGCAGGAGTATAATACAGCTGTTGTAAGAATTTATAGTGTATTATGCGTAGTCTGGCGCTAGCAGAGGCTTGCTTCGTTTGAAGGCAGCAGTATTGCCATTGGTCGTCCGTTATGTCTTCCCCTAGCTCATTAACCCAGTTAGTGCGGGCAGTGTTGGGTATCTCTTCTATGTGACCCCGCACCATAGAGTATAACAGCGAGACCATGCGTCCCGGCGCCTTAGCACATAGCAGCATATGTAGGGGGGCACAAATAGGAGGTTCCTGCGGGAATTCCGGGGTAACCGAGCGCAGGCCCTGTCGCAGCCGAACATACAGAAACAAATCTAGAGCGGAGGGTTGTAGCCCTTGAAACATATTCTCTGAGGAACGAAACATCCCGTTTGAGTATAGATCTCCCCACGTGCGCAACCTCACTCGCTCGCATAGTTTATGAAACCCCTTTTCTTGTAATAATGGCATACGCGGGTGATAAGCGAGCGGTAGTTTCGAGGAGTACAATAGCTCCCTCGAAGAAGCATCCGGATACGATGCCAGGCATCCACCGTGCAGGTTATCGTCGTGGGTTCTGTGTCCCTGCTGCGTGTATGGGTGTATAGCAGGCCTTCCAAGGGTAGCGGATCCGCCATCCAATGTTCCGCCGCTATCTGCGGCATGTAACGTGGGGGTGAAACCAGTAAAACGCATAGTGCGCTTGTGCACATGTGTAGTATAATTCGAAATCCGGTATTTCAAATCCTCCTCTGACATATGGTTGAGTAAGGATTCGCCATTGCAGTCTGGGCTGTTTACCTCCCCAGACCAGTCTTATCATTTCGGATCTAAGCATCGCGAAGAAGGGACGCCCTGGATGATAGGGGATATTTAAAAACAGGTATAAGACCTGCGGGAGTATCACCATCTTAATCAATGCAGCTCTCCCTGCCAGTGTCAGGGGTAGGGCTATCCACCGAGTGACCTTTTCCTTAATTCGCTGCAGCACAGTGCCATAATTAAGCCTCATCAGTTCTGCCCTGTCTTTAGAGATAGTAATCCCCAAATAACGCAGGTCAGTGTCGCACCACTCCAGCGGGTAATCAAGGGGGAACCGGGTGACCGCCTCCGTCAGTGGTAGCAGTTGGGACTTCCCCCAATTTATATGGATCCCAGAGAGTTCCCCAAAACTATAAACTCCCTCAGGAGGGGATTCAAATTCTCCTGGGGATCACGCACATACAGCGTAATATCGTCCGCATATAGGGAGAGTAGGATATGTCGTAAGTTACATCGCAGTGCTTTATCCTGGTGGTGCTGTCGCAATTTGGCCGCTAGTGGTTCAATCGCAATCGCAAATAGGAGTGGGGACAGCGGACACCCTTGTCTCGTGCCCCTAGAAATGGGGATAGCGTCTGATGTATGCCCATTTATCCTCACCCTTGCCACAGGCCTGTGGTATAGCAACCTAATCCAGGACAAAAATAGGGGAGGAAAGCCCATGCGCTGCAATATACCCATCAAGTAATCCCACTCAACAGAATCGAATGCCTTGGTGGCATCTAAAAAGACTGCCGCCAGCGGCACCTCTGGGGAGATCGTTTGTAAAATCGCAAACAAGGTGCGTAGGTTGTGCGTGGTTGCACGGCCCGGGACAAAGCCAGCCTGATCAGGAAGAACCAATTTTTCCAGTAATAAGGCTAGCCTATTTGCAATGACTTTCGCTAGTATTTTGGCATCACAGTTGATAAGTGACAATGGGCGATACGAGTCACAGTGCGTTGGTTCTTTCCCAGGCTTCAGCACGGATGCGATGAGTGCCTCCCTCATGGTTGGGGGTAATATGCCTGCCTCCAGTGTTGCCTCATACACTTCCTTTAAAATCGGGGCCATCAGATCTATATACGTTTTGTAGAATTCTATGGGCAGCCCGTCTAGCCCAGGGGCCTTCCCAGACTGCATGTGCGTGACTGCTTCCCTTATTTCATCGATCTCAAAGGGCGCACTTAAGAATTCTCGCTGCGCCTCTCCGAGCCATCCTAGTGCTACCTCCCCAGGAAGGTGTCCAATTCTAATAGACCTCTCCTCTGTGAGGTGTATATCGCTGTGTAGTGTGCTGTGAATGTGGCCAGTATATCGTCATTGTCCCTGTGCACCACTTCCCCGGGTCCCTGAATTTCCAAAACGCAGTTGGCGTGCCTTGGGTAGCGAATTAATTCGGCCAGAATTCTCCCAGGCCGATCTCCTTCCCCGTATTTTCTGGCCACCCAGTGTTTCCCCATAAATTTCGTTTCTCGCTCTGCCGCTTCCGTATATTCATTCAGTTTCTCCCGGAATGTATGTCTGATGCCCCGGTCCTCGCTATGCCTCATCTGTGTCTCAAGCAAGTGTAGTTCTGCCTCCAGACTCCTAATAGTTCCCCGTATAGACTTCAGCACTCCCGATCCCTTGGATATGCAGAAACCACGAACTGTTACCTTAAATGCTTCCCATATAGTCTCTACCTCATTCACGGATCCCCTATTCCTCTGGAAAAAATCCTGTATCTCCTCCCCTAGCTCGCTATGAAAGGCTGTGTCTAGTAATGTCAGGGGTTGTAGTCTCCACACACCCCGCGGCCTATTATACCCTGGTAGTGCCAATGTAAGTACCACCGGCGAGTGGTCCGAGTATGTCCTGGCTAAGTGTGTAACCTCTCGTATATGGGGCCCCAGTCCTCTAGACGTTAAGCAATAGTCCAGTCTTGCCCAGGAAGCAGCATGCGCCGTAAAATGCGTGCCTTCCCGCTCCGTTGGGTGCAAGTGTCGCCATGCGTCTAGTAACCCTGCATCCGCTTTAATGCCCTGCAGGACTCGGCATGATCGGGTAAAGTGGTGAGGCATACGGTTGGATCTATCCTCTGCCGGGCTTAGAGCCACATTAAAGTCCCCACCCCATAGTATATGTGTAGAACCGATACCCAGTATTTTCCCCCACAGCAACGTGAAAAAAGCGGGATCGTCAACATTAGGGCCGTAACAACTGATCAAGGTTACAGAATCCGTTCCCAGTCTTCCCCATGCCATAGTGTATCTCCCATTTTGATCCACTTCTGTACCCACCAGTATGAACGGTATTTGCTTTTTACGATAATTGCCGTTCCTCTAGCATAGGATGAATACGAGGCAAAAATCCGGTGATCAGCCCATTTCACGGCAAAGGTGGAAGGATGGTGCGGGTGTACGTGCGTCTCCTGTATTAGTGCAATATGTATCCCGTGCCTATCTAGATACGCCAACAATTGGCGACGTTTTCTCGGGTCTCCCAGCCCTCGCACATTCCAAGTGGCCACCCGCAATGTCCCAGGGTCAGTCATTGCTCCCATGTGTGCTGATTGCATGTGCTGTCTGATGTTGTACCTCTTGTGAATCTTGTGTACGTGCTGTCTCTAGTCCACCCATGTGCCTCATGTGATTCCATCGTGGCCTGTAGAGTAACCAATAACCTTGTTCCTTCCCCGGTCCCTCCCGCTCCCTCCCACAGCAGCACCCCAATCGAAGGGCTGTTTCTCCTTGTTTTTCTCCAGTGCCTCTAATTCTCCGGCACCTCTAACATCTCGTTATTTACCTTAGTCTCTGGTATTACCAAAGACTTTACCACACTCTGCTCCATGAAAACCTTCAAAGGAGAGACGTCCTCATAAAAAAAGATTGCCCTCTGGGAGTTCTTCCAGAAGTAGTTCAAGATCTCCTTCAAAGTCATAGAGACATTCCAGGAGGAGATCTCGTTGCAATTCTTGAACGCCTACTTCTTTGGAGTTCTCATCCATTAGGGATTGTTCTGCAACATTGTCTGACTTGCCTCCTCCTTGTCTCTTCAGTGGATGATTGTAAGAACTTTCAATGAGGTTCTCATCAGAGGAGCACTATAACTAAACATCCCTATTCCAGTTACTGCGACCACATCAGTGATCTTTGAGACCCTTCCTCATGCATCATCCAGAATTCTACACCTCTGTCCCTGGTGTTCTAGAGCCTGCAATGCTACTCTCTCTGAAAGTTGGAAAAAAGAAAGGTGCATCTTTCAGAGGAGGGACCATAATTTGTGTGTGAAGTGTTGCAGTTTCATCCAGGAGCATGCCAGATATAATCCCCGCTAGGATCAATGGCCACAATCTTCTGTTTCTTCATGCCAGGCTTCATATGAGATCACTTTGGCAATGCTTGGAGGACCAACGGTGCCAACGTATGGCCAGCTCAGAGAAGAAACAAATTCCATCTCATTGCGTAATCCCCCCATTTTCCTGGTGGGACCAGTCAGAATCTGTTGAGCAGAGTTCCTTTTCATCAAGAGGGTCCAACACAGGCAGTCTTCATAGAAGCTTCTCCTCCGGCATGGGTTGCACACACGGGCCACCTCCAGGTTCAGAGAACATGATCTAAGAAAAAGTCCTGTCAAGTCAATTTGCTAGACTTCAGAGCAGGTCATCTATCTCTAAAGTTGTTTCTCCCGTCCATCAAAAAAGAGTGTGTTCTTGTCCTGATACACAAAAACAATGTATTATCTGTACAAGCAAGGAGGCACGCGTTCCAAACCATTGTCCCTGGAAGCTCGCATGGCTCGGTGCAAGATACCTGGCATGACCTAGCTTCATGAGTTAAAGTACACATTTAACAATCCCTGCCTATAGGAAATCTTTCACAAACGTCTTTTTTTAAATGCCACTTGTGAAATACATCTTTGAGGGTTTTAGGAAAGCGTTTCCTGCTCCTAGCTCCCCATCTCAACCCTGGGAGCTAAACATGATCTTTTCAGAGCTAATGAGATACCCTTTTGTGCTTATACACAAGTCATCCCTACAGTGTTTGACTTTGAAAGCTGCTTTTTTGGTAGCTATAAACCCAGTTTGTATAGTTCTTGAGTTTCAGGTGTTGTATTCACAGGAATCTTTCACTGTTTTCCATAAGAACAGAGTGGTCATGAGATCTCAACTGAGTTTTCTTACCAAGATGATCTAGGGGTTTCAGGTCAGTCAGACAATTTATTTACTGATGTCTCTCTCTAAATACATCAACTTCAGCTGAAAGAGCTCATTACACGTTAGATGTGAAGAGGATTTTGGAATTTTAGTTAGACATGCCAAAAGAAGTTGGGCACTCTAATCATCTGTTCATAAACTATGATCTTGTGAGAACAGGGCAAGCTACTACTACAAAGCAGTACATCTCAAGGTGAATAGTTTGTTGTATTTTACTTTGTTACCAGTTAACAAATGACTTTATTGCTGCCAGGCCTAATGCCCTCTCAGCCGGGGCAAAGCTGCTACTACTTCTCTGTTGAGAAATGTGCCTGTTTCAAAGATATGTAAGGCTGCCAAGTGGAGGTCCATCCATGCAATTTACAAGACACTGTTTTAATTCCCACTTCAGGGTGGATGCTCAGGTAGGACAATCCTCCTTTTTGGGTTTTAATTGATGCTGTTTTGCTCAATTGTCTGCCATTTGTAGTGGGATGGGCTTGCTATTATATTTCCCTGCTGGAGAGGAGAAAGTAATCGTAGTTCTTCTCCAGGCGAATCCTCATCAGTCATATGCAGCCCTCCTGCTTCTCTTAATTAGTAGCTTTCAACAAGTAGCTTACAACATTCACTCAGTAGATTTGTAGAGCACGTCTTGTCACCTGTGAGGGTATCCAGGTGTTGCCAGGGTCCAGCTGATTAGCCAGGTCTTCAGTGACTTCCAGAACTCTAAGAGATGGGGAGGTCCATAGATGAAAGGTTAGCTCGTCCATATCTTTACTAGGTAGGAGAAGGAGCGACCTTTGCATCTGCTCCGTCCGATTGGGGGGGGGGGTGAGGGTTAGAGAAAGGGATGCGGAGCGGTGTTCTCTGGTAGGCTGATGGAAGTTCAGGCGGTGTTTCAAATAGGTGGGTCCACAGTTGTGTAGGGCCTTGTATGCATGGGTCAGGAGCTTGAACGGGCATCTTTTCTGTAAAAAGAAGCCGTGGAGTTCCCTGAGGTGGGTGGTGATATGGGTTGGTGGGTTACTCTTACACCCAGGTTTTTCGTTACGTAAAAAAGAACTGACTTTACTGTCATCTGTAGGGCATTATAGGACACAGGAGGAAGGGTGAGAACCTTAGAGGCACAATGCCAGTATTTCTTCTGGTCTATGGCAGCCTATCTATTAAAATTGGTATTTTTTTCCCCTCCCTTTTCCTTTCTTAAAAAGGGTTTGTGAAACACATATGCAAAATAAAGGAAGCAGAGCACTCAAAGTAGTTCCCAAAATAGGTGGAGAGCAGCTCCTTTATATGGAACACAATACAAAATTTCCAAGACTCGGCTGACGCTGTGGTAATCCTATGCTTAAAGACTTTGAAAGAAAAATGCTAAAAGTCTTTGTTACTTCCTAGCACGGCATGGATGGCACTGTCCTAAACCTATGCTTGAAAACTCTGCTAGAAGAACAGACATGAGTTACTATAGTTTTACAGGCTTAGGAGCTGCTCCTTAGAATAGGTCAAGTCAGGGGCCTTACCACGGACAAAACTGCCAGGGGTTCTGGCGCAAGGCGCAGTCCGAGCACATTTAATCAACAAAGGCCTGGCTTGCAAAGGGCACAAATGACATTTATACATAGGACGAGGGTTAATGGGGTATCTACCTCCAACCAACCGCTAGTAACTTTTAGTCTAGACCCGTACTAGTTGCCCAAATTCTACAAATAAACATAGTCAGACTACTCCACAAGTATATCCCCTCTATGCAGAGAAAGGTGGATATAAAATACATAAAAAAGTGAGTGAAAGTGAGAAAGCACCTCACATGCGCAACACCAGAGGAGCTACTGGCAGGTTCTCACCAGTATGCCCACATCTATCATCATCAGTTGCTTTCTCACAGAAAAGAAAATCTTGTGTGTCCAGTCAAGAGACAAAGGCAAATGAAGAATTTAGAAATGAATGTATCCAAAACAACAACCCCGTGAACTATACCAAAATGTGTATTCCAAAATAAAATTGAGTTAAGTCTCACATTGGCATTGCCCTCTTTATTCACAATCGTGAGCTTACTCAATATTAAAAGCACAGCATGTTGCAAACCTTTTCAAAGTAGGCCAACATGTTTCATTGCCTCTGCAGCGTCGTGGCAATTTCGTCAGGGCACGAGGTTAGTGTTGGCCTCACTGGACAACTGACTTGTGTCTGCAGAGTGGCTGACAAACAAATACACAAACAAGACAAAAAGTTCATACTAAAACCAACCAGATCATCTACTGTTGTATTAATTCCCAACCAGAGAAGAGCCCATCTTAACAATTTATATTTACCAAGGGGGAGCCAAGGGCGCACGTAGCAGCTTCCACCGTGCCAGAAGGGTGTCTATTCATCCCACATCCCTCTATTTTGAAGCACTTTTGTTGCTTATAATGTACCTGTAGAGACATGTTTATACACATGATAATAAGCCTCGACAAAACCTCTATATACACGCAGTGGAGGATATATGTGTTTTACAATCTATCTCGTACATTGAGCTGGGGCACATTACAATGTTTCATTTTTTGAAAATATGAGACGGAAGTGCAAGCGAATGTTTGTCTTTACTAAAAACATCTCTCTACAGGTACATTATAAGCAACAAAAGTGCTTCAAAATAGAGGATGTGGGATGAATAGACACCCTTCTGGCACGGTGGAAGCTGCTATGTGCGCCCTTGGCTCCCCCTTGGTAAATATAAATTGTTAAGATGGGCTCTTCTCTGGTTGTGAATTAATACAACAGTAGATGATCTGGTTGGTTTTAGTATGAACTTTTTGTCTTGTTTGTGTATTTGTTTGTCAGCCACTCTGCAGACACAAGTCAGTTGTCCAGTGAGGCAAACACTAACCTCGCGCCCTGACGAAATTGCCACGACGCTGCAGAGGCAATGAAACATGTTGGCCTACTTTGAAAAGGTTTGCAACATGCTGTGCTTTTAATATTGAGTAAGCTCACGATTGTGAATAAAGAGGGCAATGCCAATGTGAGACTTAACTCAATTTTATTTTGGAATACACATTTTGGTATAGTTCACGGGGTTGTTGTTTTGGATACATTCATTTCTAAATTCTTCATTTGCCTTTGTCTCTTGACTGGACACACAAAATTTTCTTTTCTGTGAGAAAGCAACCGATGATGATAGATGTGGGCATACTGGTGAGAACCTGCCAGTAGCTCCTCTGGTGTTGCGCACGTGAGGTGCTTTCTCACTCTTTCACTCACTTTTTAATGTATTTTATATCCACCTTTCTCTGCATAGAGGGGATATACTTGTGGAGTAGTCTGACTGTATGTTTATTTGTAGAATTTGGGCATCTAGTACGGGTCTAGACTAAAAAAGTTACTAGCGGTTGGTTGGAGGTAGATACCCCATTAACCCCTCGTCCTATGTATAAATGTCATTTGTGCCCCTTTGCAAGCCAGGCCTTTGTTGATTAAATGGTTAATGGGTGGAGGGTGACCTGGCTGTAGTTTATTTCCCTCTAAAGCTCCTTGTTGTGAAGCAGTCCGAGGACAGACTGGCTTGCCTTTGGCGTGCCTTCTAAATTTTATATGCAATCTCCTACACGAGTCTAGCCAGCTGACTTACACGGGGGCAGTCCCCAGAAGAGAGTCAAATGCTCGTTTCCCTCTGCTCAATAGGCAAATTGAAAAGCCGTGGCAGACTAGGGAATGAGTGATATCCCTTCCAGATACAGGCAGAGTTCTTTAAAAAGGTGAGCAACTCCAGAGCTTACAAATAGTGAATACGGCGCAGTATAAAACTAATTGCAGGGTACAAATACTCCAGTAGTTAAAAAGAATGAATGGGGGACGTATGTAAAAAGCAATTGGAAACAATGAATGGAGCGCACAAGGTAATTGCAGGGTAAAAGTGAAATACAGATGCTCAAACGGGAGCAGCCTACCGTCAGGCTAAAGTGGAGAATTTTGAGTTGTCATGGAGCTCATTAATGGAAGGCTGCCGGGAAAATGGCCTGAATAGATGAGCCCAGAAGACTCCCAATCCTGGCCATGACCCTCAAACAAAATTGTCTGGGAAAACCATGCTTGTCTCAACTCTTTCTTGATGGATGCAATCTTCGAGGCTGGGAGTTTGAGCTGGGCTATAGTCGAATCGACTTAAAACCCAGGAACTTCAAGGTCTCAGAGGGAACCATAAGAGACTTTGCGACATTGACGAAACCCAGCTCCTGGAACAATTGGACCGTCCAAGATAAATGGAGAATTGTATCTTTCTTTTGAGCCATGATCATGAGGTCGTCCAAGTAGATTATTAAGCGTACCGCTCTCTCCCTGAGGGACTCCACCATGGGCCTTAGCAACTTGAAGTACCAAGGAGCTGAGGACAGACCAAAGAGGAGGGCCTTGAATACGTACTAGTGCCCACTCCACTGGAACTGGAGGAAACCTCTGTGAGTGGGGGGAGACCGGGATCGTCAAATAGACGTCCTTCAGGTAGAGGTAGACCAGCCAATCGCTCTCCTGTTGAAGGTCTATTAAAAGATGGATACCCTCCATCTTGTAGTGGCAGTATACCACCAAGAATTGAAGGGTCTGAGATTGAGGACTAACCGAAAGCCTACACACTTCTGTACCAGGAAAATCATGCTGGTGAAACCCCTGGGGTGTGGGACAGAGGGGAACGATCACTTCCGTGCATACCAACTCTTGAATCTCGGACTCTATGAAGAGACTTTATGCTTGGGAAAAATGAGGAGGAGGAAGAGGCCAACCATCCTGCCTGGGGTACCAAAGACTTCCACCTTGTATTCCTGAACCATCTCCAACACCTAAGCTTCCTGAGTGAACTTTTCCCAATTGTGGAGGAAATGCCTGATCCTGTCCCCAAAAACCACATCGTAAGTGGGAAAAATCTTTACCTGTAAAAGTGGAGTCGGATGATCCTCCTCGATAGTAGTTCTTCTGGAAATGACCATGCTCCCCTCTGGCTATGGAGGGGTAGAAGGCGTGTTGCCCAGCATTCGCCCTGACGCCTCTCCTTTGGAGCTGTAACCTCGATTGGGGGTCTACTGAAAACTACAGCCTGGCGCTCGACCTTTAAAGCGTCCGGTCTTCGCAAAAAGGCCACTGTTTAAGACTTTCTTTAGAGAGGTTTGGGCATTATCCAAAGCTGCAAACGTGGCAACGTATTTGCCAAGGTCTTTTACGAACTCGTCATCAAAGACGAGACATTTTGCCAGGGGGCCTGCTTCGGATGTGGCTAATTCCACCAACTTGTGGTCAGTACGCTTCAGTAATGATTTGCGTCACTCAGCGGAAATGAGGCAATTGGCATTGAGGCAAATAGGGGAGAGTTTAAGTCCAATATATCTGGATTTCTTTGCTGCCTCATTGCGATCAGGAGTGGTTCCTAACTCTTGGAAAAGTGCAAATGTTATCCCGCTCCCTAAAAAAATCCGAACGCTGACCTGGAAATCCTGTCTAACTTTAGACCCATTTCCCTGCACCCTGGGGTTTCAAAATTACTTGAGAAGATTAACACCCAATTATCTACTTTTTTGGATACTTTCAATCTTCTTCACCCATCACAATCGGGCTTCCGGGCTCACCATAGTATGAAGACAGAGCTCATGGGAATAACTGATTCCATTAAGCTAACTTTGGATTCTGGCCGCAATGCTGCCTCAATTTTGTTAGACCTCTCCGCAGCGTTTGACACGGTCTCGCATGAGATCCTGTTGCAGCACCTAGCCTCGATTGGGGCAGAGGGGACGGCCTTAGAGTGGCTGCGTTCTTTTTTGGACCACCGAGAACAACCCATATGACTTATTTAAGTGCTCAGCCCTGAGCCCCACACTTTTTAACATCTATATGTCCCCACTTGCATTTCTGATTAAATCATTTGGTATTCAAGTTGTCTCTTAAGCAGATGATACCCAGCTCCTGCTGACTTATGAAGACAACTTGACGGTAACCAAGGAGACCTTGAAAAACCTGGATTTTCACCGCCCCAGACGCACTATGCAGAGCACTCATCTAAATTCTTCCTTTTTTCAGCCCCAAATTTCTCTCTGCCCGCAAACTAATCTGCTATACCGCCATGATACTCCTTAGAGTGACAGTTGCGCTCTACAAATACTCTCTAACATAACATTGTGGCAGTGATGGGGTGGTTTAAAGCCAACTACCTTCAATGTAACCCTGACAAAACAGAGATTCTGTTGTTTGGCCCTAACTCCCTTCCCAGTCTGCCAAGCAGTTGCACACTGCACCCCCACACTCTCTCCCCCCTGCTCATGGAGGTTGCTAAGAACCTAAGGGTGCACCTTGATGTTCACCTATCTTTTAAATCCCAGATTTCGGCAGTGGTTAAAACTTTCTGTTGGATACTCGGAATGCTATGGAAATTTTTTGATTTTCTGCCATGGAAAGTTTGAAAATCAGTGGTCTAGGCTCTGATTCTCTCTAGATTAGACTACGCCAATGTTCTCTACTTGCGGATCCCGGATTTAGCAAACTGTGCAGAACACAGCAATTCGGGTTTTGTTTAAGCTCCCTAAACGTGCCTCGGTATCACATTACTGTAACCAAATGCATTGGCTACAGATGAAGCGAAGATCATTTTTAAAGCCTAGGTCGTGGCGCACCGAGCTTTTTACAAGGTTGGTGCTAAATACCTATTCAACAAGCTCATAAAGGCAGCCTACGAAGAACGTTACTTTCAGAGTCTCCCCAACTTCGTTATCCCACACACCAAGTGCAAGAAGTTGGGCGGCTTGGCCTGTTTTGTTTTGGCAGCCAACACTGGAATGAACATCCCTTACAACTCAGATGCATTCCAGACAAAACTAATTTTCGGAAGCAATTAAAAACTCATCTGTTCAAATTGTAGGGTGGATGATGTTTCTTGTCTGGTCGTTTACCTTCGTGCCGGAGCACTCTCGTAGTAGCTGTGCGCTTTAGAAATATTTTCAATCATTGCAGAGGAGGCAAACCGCTCTCTGGGACCACCCCAGTAAAATATCTGGGTCAATGGGAACATTTCTTTGGCCTGAACCGCCATTTCCAGAATTTTTGTTATAGGACCTGACAGATCCAGAAGGTTGTCTTGACAAGCGCGCCAAGCTCTGTCAATCCTTTTCTTAGGATCACCGGAGTATTTCTTCAGGAAAGTTGTCAGGTTGGGGCCAAGGTCGGAGGTGTCTGCGACCTTGCCCCCAAACACAGGCCTAGGGCATTTGGAACAGAGTTTCGCAGGGACCTCCCTCTCAAAACCCTTCCGTAGATGGGATTGAACACAGTCTGCTACCTTTGGACTGGGGGTCCACTCAGTGGAGAGCAGGTGTGCAGTATCATCTTTCTCAAAGTCTAGCAGCCTGGCTTGTGACCTAGTGGGTGCCTCCACCAGATAGAGACTTTCTCTTATGTTTTAAAGTCGTGGACTGGCGGTCCTCCTGGGACTGATAAGATCTGGAGGAGTGAGATGAAGAATCATCGAGGGACGGGTAATCCCTCAGAGATGCCCCCGAAGGTCCTGGCACTGAAGAGGCACCATAGCCGTGGTCCAGTCAGGCGGAAGGAGTTCGCCTCTGAAGAGACTCCGAGTGATGCCAATTGGAAGTCTCAGGTTGGGGAGGGGGAGAGGTCCACCAACCTAACCTCCAGGAAAAGGGGAGCTACTGGGTTTTCCGTACCCAAATCTTTTCAGGCATACCGCTTTAATAGTTGGGTGAAGGGGCACAGTGCTAGTACCAGTGCACGGCTTACAGACTCCTGTACAGAGTTATCCAAGGCAGTCACTAGCCTTTCTTCGTAAGGAGCTTCCCCATACTCCACATAGTCCTCCTACTCTTCAGGGATGTAGTGAGACATAATGGTGCAATGCACCCAGTCAAGGCCTTCAAAGAAGGGAGTCCGAGTGGGGGGCGGCCCCAAGCAGGTGATGGAACAGGGAAAGTAATTCTTAAACTGCAGGATCGGCACAGTAATGAAGAGGAAGCTACCTGTACCCCTAGTGCAGGGCTGTTTCATCTCTCTACTAGCCCCGTCGGCAGAGGAGCGCTGTACTCAGCCGCATGGCGAAGGGAAAGCAATCTTTTCCTGATGCGTGCCGGAGAAATCTAGAATGGGTGTACTGCGCATGTGCGGGCCCACCATGAAAAGAGGACAAGCTTCTGAAGGGCGTCTTCCTGCTTCCGCGCTGCCCTGCCAATAAGGGGACCTGTTGACAAGAAAAATGAAAAGACTGGTTTTTAGAGACAATCCTACCATTAAATGAGCCCGGGGTCACTGCTAAGAGCATCGCGCTTAACGGGCCGGTGCGAGAGAGATGAAAATAAGTCAAATAGCACTTATCTGTGGCTGTTCAGCAGCAAAGAAAGAGGAAGGACTATGGAGTCTTATTGGGGCTGGTGGGCCCTGATTGGTGGAAGGGGTTGATGTTGAGGCTGTGCTGTGCCTCTTGGAAAATGTAGTTGTTCTACTGTTCTATTTGTCATCTGTGTTTTAATTGGCTGCTGTAATTGTCAATACTAAAGGAAGAGCAGCATAGTTCGAAGTCTCTGGTCCTGACCGAGAATCAGTGCTGGTTTACATATGGTTGTTCTTTGGAGGGGCACAGTGGGTGAAAAACGATTGACTGGAATTTAGCCCACGCACTTGCCTGTGGCTGAGACTTTTTGAAAGCATTCCACCCGTTACCTTGAATTGTCTATTCGTAATTATATGTGACCTGTTGTATAAATGATTCCCAGTAAAACATTTTATTTACAAAAAAATGTTCCATTCGTTAGAGAAGCCGCTCCCTCTTTAGTAGTTGACTATGTGGCCCTCGATCTGAACTTCAACAGAAGTTGAACCCCCGCCATATAGCGTGGCATCTGGCTTTTATACTGGTGATGGCTCTAGCTACAAAAGAAAGAGATTCAAGCACAGAACCCTAAACAATACAGTATATTCCACTTCAGTTAGATGTCCATCAGAACTTCCAAAATGAATATACAATATTCATGTTCAGCCCAAATTGTTTCTTGTGCCCTTTCTTCTCAAATCCAATCTAACCAGTGGAAACATGGTTTATACCTAGAAAGACTCAGTTGTATTGTGAAGATGTTTTACTGATAATTTTTTGGATTGCCATATAGAGACATTATAGACGTGCTGTTACTTTAAGCTACTGCCATGGTATATTGCTTGAAACGTTTGAGCTGCTTGAAATCAGTCAATCCTAGGCTTTTTCACTAACGTATCATTCACTGTCCAGCGCACTGTGACTGAGGATTAAATGATAAATCTGTATCGTTACAGGCTAACCATTTGTGTTGTGGAACAGGTCTTAGTCGTTGAAGGTGATGAGCAGCACAGGAGCGCTTGAAATAGGAAACTGGCAAAGTCCCGATTTAAGAGTGTATAATCCTGATCTAGTGGAGTTGAACTTGTAAGAGAAGTATGCAGATGTAGGGCCCCCTAGTGCAGGATTAGGAGGAGTTGACGGAGGGAGTGCACCAGATGGGCCATCTTTAGGGGGGGTGGGGTGAATACACATTGATTATAAAGTAGATCACTTGTAGTGCTTGTGCATGTGTAAGGCATGGAGTAAGGAGAGGTAGTTTCACAGAATAGTCCCCAGCCAAAGATTGTTTGGAGTAGAATTTGGTCCTCCGTTCTCTCCTGCATTTCAGACATTGAGGCGGATGACACGTGAAAAAGGAGTTTCAGAGATGGAAGCCTTGTAAACATCTGCCAACTTGCGTTTGTTCTTTTACTAATGGAAGTCCAGCATATTATGTAGGTTCATCAATGGCATCCAGGCCCCCTGGTTAGTTTAGAGTACTTCGATGAGGACTTGATGTGCAGTTTTGATTCCATGCTTTCTTTCTTCGGTAGTCCGTTAGTGTCCGGTCTTCACTGCACGGTGGTTATGATCTTACTACTTCAGATGGAAGGCAAGACGCGCAGCATAGTTCTGTGTATACCGTTGCCTCTAAATGTTCCAGTTCTTTGGTGGAATAAGTCTATTTCTAAGATCAGAGTACCATTGTGGTGAATAGTTAGGAGTAGGTTTCTCCCTCCCACGAGTGTTCTACATAGTATAAGGCAGTCTAGGTGGTGGCATTGATTTGTGGTACAAATGTCATGTTGTCTTCCAATGTCACCCGTGGGTTATCGATGAAATGACTTAGGACAAGGCACTGAGCCATTGTTGGGAGCGAAGTAAACTTCTGGAATGATCACAAGAGGAGTGGGGTTTTGGGAATTTTGAACGAGATGTCCTTTGGATCCTAGTAAATGAAAGGGAGCAGGATGGAACATGAAGGCGAATTGCTAAAAGTGGTGTCATGAAAAGTAGTAGTAAACCATTCTCCTGAGTGCGCCAGTGTTTGCGAAAGGAGGACCGATGAAACCTCCTGAGGAAAGATTCCTTTGCATGTAATATATAAAAGTCTTGTCTACGTGGAATGCGTTTATGGGCCGTCTCGTCCTTTTTTCCTCAATGGAAGGCTCAGGAGTGATGTTCAAGGTTCTGTCTTGTGCCATCAGTCGCTATCCTGGTAAACTTCTGGGGTTGATGCCTGAGCTTGTCATCTGTCTGAGACACTAGAGTGATTTCTGCATGTGATTCTCCTATGTGCTGTACGAGGTGTGTCTAAGTGTAACACGTGGGGGGGGTGATCATTTTGCCTACATATAAGGTTGTTTCTGTCACTTTAGGAGCATAGGGTGGGTGGGTGTCAGAGGAGAGGATTGGGGTGCTCCTTATCTAAGGTGCTTCCTGAGCCAGAATGTGGGCTTGCATGTCTGAGGTGGCTTCATAGAGAAGTATTTGTGGGTACAGGTTCTGCGTTTTAGTTGCCGTAGATAGCTTTAGCATTAACCTTGGCTTTCCTGTAGCGCTCCAGGTGGGCTGCTGAAACCATTCAACCAGCTGTGCGCCGTGTTCTCTCTCTTAGGAGCCCACACCACGGTCACCACGGAGTACGGCCTGCCCTCCAGTCATTCCCAGTTCATGTGGTTCTTCTCAGTCTACGCCTTCCTTTTCCTGTATTTGAGGTGAGACCTTTTTTTTAATGCTGTTAATGGGAGACTTTTGTACTTCAACACCTGATGGTTCCGTTCTGTATTTCTCCATTTGAGGGAACAAGGTGCATATATGTGTGCACATTACTACAACGTGTTCTGTCTTGGGTGCCTATGAGGGTCCCATGCCAGTGGCGCGCAGCACAGTATACAGTGTCTGCATATCACCCTTGCTAGCAGTGACTGTGTACTTTTGTTCTACATTGTTGCCCCATGCCGTGACTATCTTGCACATAACATGTGCACAGCAGGACTGCTGATGGTTTCACAGTGTCCACATATCACCATGACTTGTGCACAGAGCCTAGATAGAACAGATTCTGGCCATGACTGTTTTTCAAAGTGTCTCCTTTGATTCATACTCTCAGTACATTGTCTTCCCATGACTCTGCCATCCCTGCCTTGTAGTGTTTCAGTGTCTGCACACTGTCCTGTCCTGCTTTAATGTACTCACTCTATATCTTCACATCACCCAGCCTTCCCTGTCTGATGACAGTGCTTGGGTATGTCGAAGTGTCCTCCTTGCACTTTGATCCTATGCATGGTGCACACATCATCGCAGCGTGGTAGGACTCGCGCAGTGCGCAACGTCTGCACATCACCACTGCCGGCTCAGAAAAAGTCTTCCCAGAAAGAAAACCTGCGCTTTAACCACAGGAATATCCAATGCAATGGGGCTCTCCTATGTCTATACTACAAGGAACACTTGGAAAGGAATTAAGAATAAAATCAGTTTGGTGGGTTTAGGATACTAGTCAACTGTTAAGTATATCATTAGATCAAGAATACCGTAGATGGTAAAAATGCATTAACATTTCATTTATTTCAGTTAATTTAATGCATTTTTTAATTTAAATGAAATATTTAATTTTCTTTATGGTAAGTATTATGGTTAATTTTAGGGTTAGAGTGAGGTTCCATTAACTTAAATCTATGAAACTAAAAGTGATTAATTAAAATATAAATTTTTATTGGTGAGACACTGTGGTGAGTTTGGGGCTGTGAAAATATCACTTTAATTTTAACCGTATTAAGTAAACAATTTAGGTAATGTATATTCAGCTAAGAAACGTACCAATTGGTAATGTATTTTTAAAGTTTAAATGTAATTAAAAATGTGTGATGCTAAAACAGGGCGGTAAAGCCTCAGATGAGGCAAAATAGTATAATTCTTGCATGTTTTTTTAATCACTGCTTCGGCTGTATCTGCGTGGATGTGGGTGAGATACTGTATGCTGCTGCGCGTTCTTCAGTGCGAGATGGTCAATGAATCGCTGCCTGTGTGTGAGATCCCAGAACACCTTACTAAAGAGTATCTTCATTTAAAAAACTCTCTGCCAGTCTCGAGGCACATTTCCTTCCTTTCAGATGGCCAATAAAACAAAATAATACTGACTATGAAGAGGCAGCTGCCTTTCAACCTTCGTAATGACCATGGTCAGTAAATCCTTAGCAAGAGTGAAATGTGCTTTTTGTCCCTCAGGCTAGCCCAGCAGTGACCGAGGACACTACTTGGGCAGTTTATCTCCCCCTGGAATTCAGGCAGTGTCCGAACTTAAGGGCTTCTGCTCTTTTTGCTCTTATTCACCTACTTTGTGTACTATTTACTCAGAACTACACACCATTCAACATCTTTTGGTGTGGTATTTAACTCAATCACTTTTTGTGGCAGAACATTTTTGTAGATTTTTTTTTCCACAGAAGACATGTCTTCACTATCCGTAAAGTTCCCCTGTGGCAAGATGAGAAAAAGAAAAGAGCCCACGTGAATTGTGTATCCTCTGCCTTTCAGAGAGCTTGCCAAACTGTGCTATAAAATGCTTATGATATGAAACTTTTGGGAAATTTAGAGCCTCCCTTTAGTTTTGTGCTTTTTATTTTTTTATTTTTAAAAGCGTAGGTGAGTTGTTGCCTCCACTTCAACTCTTTCTAAGATCACTTTGGTACCCTGCCAGGAGGAATCTAGGAAACTGTTATCAACTTAGATTTCACTGTTCAATGTCCCCTTAGAAAGGATGTCTTCGAATAACGCTACATCCTTGACGTCGAGGCATTCGCTGTATAATTATTTCTATAGCCATCAAGCCCACTTCAAGATTGTCTATCTTCATTCTTTCATTCCCCTTGCCTCCACATCCTATATTCTTATGTTGTGTGTTGTTTACTCTTAATATCAATTCTAATGTTGTAGCCATGCTTTGTTTATAGTATGCTTGTATTAATGTTGTTTAAGGTCCTTAGGAAAGAGTCTGTGCTATGTCTCCATTGTCTCTGAGCTCCAGAAGCAAAAGGCCATAGATACTTGCTGCCTTGGAGTCGCCCAGGCTGGTCATTGTTGTGACCCTCAGTAAAGCTCTTGAATTATCTGCACTTCCTGCGAATGACGCCAGTATTTCCGAAAGGCTGTTTTAAGAACCCATTGAGCTTTTCTTTCCAAAGTCCTTACTGATTTCCATGTATTCTGCAGTGCATCACTTTCCACGTGTTTTTTTCTTTTGTTGAAACCTTTTTCTAGCAGAAAGGTTCCATCAGATACTGGGTGGCAAAAGGGGCAAATGGCAGTTCCTTTGACAAAAAGACAGATTGAAAAGTATGAACTCTTTTTTTTTTGTTTTTGTGTAAGTTATGACTTGCATCCAAAGAGGGATGACAACATTCAAAGGCTATTGGGCTACCTGTGGTTGTGGAACGACCCAGGTCTTAAGTTTCTTACAAAAGACTACTTTGGCATGGGTTAGGGGGAGATGGCTACCAGGAGCCCCTTGTAGAAACATCCATAGTAGTCCTATTTGCAGAGCAGCTACCAGAAGTTCAGTGAACACGTTTGGAAGACACCGCTGTCCACAATATGACTCTCTCTGGCACTTCTGTGGTTAAGGAGCACTCGGCCACTCTTATTTCACCTCTATTTTGATTGTTTGATGCCGAGTTTGTCATTCAGTGTTTACAAGTATCAGTGAAATGTTCTAATGAAGGACTTGATTTAGCCCTAGCAGCCTTCACAGGAATCTTAATGTAAACCCTGCCCACCTCGCGGAGAAACCAGGAGGTGGATTTAGGCCGTCAGGCTTGTAGTAGGATTCCGGTGCATGACAGAAGCTTGGCAATGAATTGCTGGTCCAGTGCCCGAGCCGTCTTCCTTTAGGAGTCCACGGTAGCCTGGGGGTTGAATGCACAGTGTAAAGCACTCATGAATACTATACCACTTTTTTCACTTTTCTGTTTTAATAAATAGCATTTTGAGTGTTTATTTGGTGTGACCTTTTCATTGTCAGTTTTAGCGTTTTTAATAGGCTATATTTCAAGAAAAGAAAATAAGCCTTTAGCTAGCCATGTAATACAATATGTATAAATAAACGATCTATTTTTTTTGAGATTTTCATCACACTGATGCAGAGCTGTTCCTTGTTAATGAATTCATTGGCGATTGCCATTACAAGAAGTAAATTTTTCCCTCATTCTAGACTGGATCTCCTCATTCTTTTGAAGAGGGACATTGAGGGCTTGGCATGGAATGAGCTGCTTAAGCGAGCCATGCTTCACTTTCACAGGAGTAACAAAGCTCCTCCTTGGGGCTCTACTTTCAAACAGGACAGTATGACTGCCTCATTTGCAACACCTGCTTTTGTATTTTTTTTTCCAGAATGCATCAAACGAACAACGCTCGCTGCCTGGACTTATTGTGGAGACACGTTCTATCTGTGTGCCTGGTGACGGGAGCTCTGCTCGTGTCATATAGTCGGTATGGAATGTTTGCTAGTGCATTATTTGTCTTTGAAGTCTGCTTGTTCACTCTCTCCTTGGAGATGGCTGTGCTCATTTTACCTTCCTTTAATACTTTCTGTGACTGCATTTTTTGTGTTGCTTTATTATAAGGGGTTAAGAGTTCCAGAACATAACCTCCTCCAGCATAGCCACCAGCTTCAGTGCTGTTCTACTCTGGTGGCCATCAGCCTCATACGAACCATCATTCGACTTATGAAGGGGCTGTACCTTTGCCCCGTTTGGTTGCCCCTATGAAAGGATGGATTAAGGAGTTCACTGTATGGCTCGCAACTCACTTAAAAAACGTCTTCCTTAAAAACGTTAATCAGCCCTTTTTTGATCTTCCCGCCAAAAAGACACCTGGGAAAATGCAATAGCTTTGAATAACAGAGCTTTTGCCTCTTATAAGAAGTGAGGCCTCCTTTTTTCAGTGCTACTATTGTATGGTAGACACATTTTGTTTGAATGTAGTTGGCCAGTTTTCCTTATGGGCTGGCTGTGTGTGCCTGTAGCTTGTAGAACTGTTGCAGCACAGACACAGCCCCTTTAGTTTGCTGGTTGTGATTTCCGAGCCTTGGTTTCTGAAATGCCAATTTTTGTTTTTGCGCCCTGTGAACCATGGTTGAGGCAGGGAGACTCGAGCTCTGCATGATTATCTGATCTCCTCTAGTGTCTAGTCTGCTTACCCTGATGCCGAGCTCTTTCACAGCAATGCTTTCATATTTGATGCTGTCTCTTAAGCTTGTGTGAAGTCTGTGTGATCTGTTGGGTGCTGCAATGTCTGTTTCTATGGAGTCCACACCAGTCCCCCAGTGTTTCACTCTCTGTTGGAGTTTCCTTCTACTGACGGCTGATGCTTTGTCTGAGCGCCAGTGGAGTCTCCATGTTCTGACTGAAGTTGTGACTGAGCTTCTCTGTGATCTGCCTATGGTTGATGTGGGGCTTCCATTCCAGTGGAGTCTGCCTATTCAGTGGGTGTTCCAGCGCAGTCCGCCTGCTTCTGTGAGTGATGCTGCATTGGAGCAATTCTGGACTCTGCCTTTTCTGATCCGTATAAGTTTGGGTGAGCTTGTCTTCTGCCTGAATGCTCTGATGGGTGATACTGATTGCTAGTGAAGTTTGCCTTTTCTGTTAGCTCTTTCACTGCCTCTATAACACATAAATGCATGCTAAAACATTAAAACCCTGAGAATGAAAGGGGTAATTTCTAAGGTCTTGTGTAGTCGATCCGTTGTGATGGGCACTGCTGTCTGTAGGACTCAGATTGCTTTCTGATGACCGATATGTACCGCTTCCTCTCTCTTATGCAGAGTGTACCTGCTGTACCACACGTGGAGCCAAGTGGCATACGGTGGTGTCGTGGGATGCGTGATGGCCATCGCATGGTTTGCCTTCACACAGGAGATTCTAACCCCGCTGTTTCCTAGGATCGCAGCATGGTAAAACCTTCAAAATCATACTTTTGTGGGCTGCATCAAATGAGAATGTGTCATATTGGAGTACTGAAGCAATAAATCTGTGCGTTGATTGGTAACTTGTCGTATGTTGCTAGCACAACTTTTAAACGACTTCAGACACCAGTTTCTGAGTGCAGTGAGTCAAAAGGGAAGCTCATGTAGTGGTACTGGCGGCTGTAAACTGTGGTCCGATGCATATTTCCTTAGCAAAAGAAGGGCACTGATTGAGTAAAAAACTATGAACATGGGGAGTAGGCTCCAAACGCTTTTTTTTGTCTCCCTTTGATTTAGGCCGATTTCAGAGTTCCTCTTGATCCGAGATGCTAGTCTTATCCCCAACATCCTGTGGTTCGAGTACACGGTCACCAGGGCTGAGGCCAGGTAAGGACCTTTTTTCACCCTCTTGTTCCCCCAACTTGTTTGCATCCCACTCAGAGATAAATATTGATGGGGCACGGATTTTGTTGTTCTCTTTCCACTGCCGCTTTTTTCTGCAATTTATTCCTGGGTTACCGTAAAAAACAAACCGTAGATCTGATAGAGACATCTAGCCGCAGATTCCTTACCTTTTGGATTTCCCAGGCGTTAGACTGGATCCGGAAGATTTTTCTTCGAGCAATATCCTTGCGTAGCATTAGGTGGCATCGGTCGGCTCCGCGTGACGTTGTTTGCGTCGTCTGCATCACCTATATAGGCGCCACCCCGGCGCGCTGATCTGTGAAGAGAGCTACCCTCTGTCGCTTTTTTCAACATTTTGTCGACGTTTTTTGGTGTGTAGGCTTTTTTACCATGTCCAAGAAGACTTCTGGATTCAAGTCGTGCGGCACCTACTACCGCATCATGTCGGTGACGGATTCACACTTTGTTTGTCTTTTGGGCCTGGAACACGAGCGCGACTCCGAAGTCATGCTCCTACTGCCGGGCCTTGGCTCTGAAAGCTTTGAGTGAGCTGTCCCTAAAGCTGCTTGCGACCCGGTGCCCGGCACCACGTCGTTCGCACCATAGGTCTCGTTCACCGTCACGGTCGCGAGAAAGGTCCTGCCACCGCTCCGGATGCCCCAAGTCTTCGTCCTCCCACTCAGCCTTCGAGTCGGTCAAGTAAGAGGCATAAAAAACAAAAGAAGTCGAAGCATTGAAGGAAATGACCCGAAAAGGGCCACTCGGGTCACTCACGACCACCTTCTCTGCCTTCCTACAAATGAAGAGTCGGTCAGACAGTAGAGAATAAAAACCAGATATTTATTGAGATTACACTGCAGTGGAGCCCAGTCTGACCAGCCTCTTGGGATGGCTGTCGAGGGACTGAAGCCCGTAAGCATACAATTACATTATGTACGTTTGCAAAGTCCACAAAGGCACGCCTACTATGGAAAAACACTAGCAGGTGTCCTAATACAATGGGGGTACCGAGCATAAGTTTCGATTCTGCAGCTGGGCACAGGCTATCTACTGCCCAAGGTCATCTGGCCTATTCTCCCTACCAGACGGGTGGGAGAAAGGCTCCGTCTAACAAGAAAGGTATGTACTAAGAGGATACTTGCAATTATAGAAGAAAAAGCTCAACCTTGGGAAACTAAACTTACCAAGGACCGTTTCTCGAAAATAACTAAGCAGCAGTTTCGATTATCATACAAAATGGCGCCCAGATTGTAAGATGGTGTCGCGAATGCTAAAATATACGGACAGAAGGACTTCTCAATATTAACAAAACCTCCTGTTAGCATGAGCTAACCGTCTACAATCGAAAAGACAAAAACATAAAGGAATACTGAAGCACATAGCTTGTTATGCACATGTTATGCTGTCAATAGTGGAAGTATATTCCAAGAGAAGATTTTTCGAAGACACCCTCCTCTATGGCCATAATGTCATCTACTTCTTTCTGTAACATTATTGCTGCATTAGTGTCATGAATCGACATCTTCCTCTTCGGAGCCAATACAGAGATACAGTATGTGCAGCACATTGGGAGACATTGAGTAAGAACACAGCAAAGTATCAATATAACAATGAAATATATTGCTTTTTCAATTAGCCACCCCCACGTTCCAAAAAGGGTCCAAATTCAATTACCTGGTTCCATACCTTTGACATTCTCGATAATATCCAGGATATGCTTGGTGATATTCTTTTCCATATTTGTTATGCCCATTACACACTGATCGCCAATAACTGCGCATGCACCATCATTTTTTGCTAAAATAAAATCCACTGCATATCTAGTCTGTTCAGAATAAATCCTCATACTTTCCAATTGAATGGTGATGTCACGTAATGCTGCTACTGTGGTATTTGACAGTATCTGCAATTTACAGCCAAAATATTCCCGTGCCTTTTCAGTCCTACTCATAGCCATTCCCCCTAATGTGAAAATGGCAGACAGGATGTAGCCAAAAGTAATACCATTACTGTAACTGTTGATCTCAATATCTGTCACTCCTTCGCAAAATTCCTTTGTAAGTGTTCTCTTTACCCATTTTATTTGTCTGTGAGCATATTTGCAAGGGACCCCCAGGGGCAGCACCATCCCAAGAGCTACATCATTGGTGCCATTATGAACATTTGAGTACGTTCCATTAGAGCGACCCTTGACCTTGCCAGGTAGGTCGCTCCCCACCACACAGCTCCGCCTGTGTTGTCTGCCCGCTGCTTCTGCAGGTAAGATCGCCCTCCGCTTGTGGCCCCGGTGCCCGTATTTCTTGCCCGTCTCCCCATTTTCCTTCTGTGCCCCTCGCTGCCCCATTTGCGTTGTGCTGTAATTTCTGTTTTCTCCCCCTTTTTCCTTTCTGTGCCCCTCGCTGCCCCATTAGCGTTGTACTCGTATTTTGTCTGTTTTCTCCCCCTTTTTCCTTTCTGTGCCCCTCGCTGCCCCATTAGCGTTGTACTCGTAATTTGTCTGTTTTCTCCCCCTTTTTCCTTTCTGTGCCCCTCGCTGCCCCATTAGCGTTGTACTCGTAATTTGTCTGTTTTCTCCCCCTTTTTCCTTTCTGTGCCCCTCGCTGCCCCCATTAGCGTTGTACTCGTAATTTGTCTGTTTTCTCCCCCCTTTTTTCCTTTCTGTGCCCCTCGCTGCCCCCATTAGCGTTGTACTCGTAATTTGTCTGTTTTCTCCCCCTTTTTCCTTTCTGTGCCCCTCGCTGCCCCCATTAGCGTTGTACTCGTAATTTGTCTGTTTTCTCCCCCTTTTTTTCCTTTCTGTGCCCCTCGCTGCCCCCATTAGCGTTGTACTCGTAATTTGTCTGTTTTCTCCCCCCTTTTTTTCCTTTCTGTGCCCCTCGCTGCCCCATTAGCGTTGTACTCGTAATTTGTCTGTTTTCTCCCCCCTTTTTCCTTTCTGTGCCCCTCGCTGCCCCATTAGCGTTGTACTCGTAATTTGTCTGTTTTCTCCCCCTTTTTCCTTTCTGTGCCCCTCGCTGCCCCATTAGCGTTGTACTGTAATTTGTCTGTTTTTCTCTCCCCTTGTACTTTGTGCCCCCGCTGCCTCTCGCCATTCCCGCCGCTGCGTCCCTGCGGCCCTGCCCCCTGACTGCCCATTCGCTGCCCCTGCCTCCCGCCTCCCAGCTGCTCCTCCCTCCCACCTCCCCATAAATGGCGGCCGCTGCGCCGCTGGCGCGCCAAAGGCGCGCCTAAGGCAAGCCCGTCTGCGCCCGTCCGCGACTGGACCGCGCCCAGCGCCAGAACCCCTGGATCCCACCGATGCAACACTACTCGACGGACCTACGACGCCGCCACCCTCACCGCACTCAATGCCGGCCGGAACCCTGCCTGCTACCGAGACGCACCCACGGACCCTTCACCTGCCAAGCCTGCCGATTCACCTGCCCCCGGACGTGCACCACCCCCGCCAAGACGTGCACCAGCAGCAACCACCTGAAATGCATCCTGTTGAACACCCGCTCCGTCCACAGGCACGCCGTGGAACTCTGGGACCTGCTCGACGCAACAGCACCGGACGTCGCCTTCCTCACCGAAACCTGGATGAACGCCTCCTCAGCGCCCGACATCGCCATAGCCATCCCGGACGGATACAAGATCACCCGGAGGGACCGCGTCAACCAGACGGGAGGAGGCATCGCCATCGTACACAAGAACACCATCCGCATCTCGACTAACTCCGACGAGACCTTCACCGCCGCCGAACACCTACACTTCCAGATACACACTGTCCCCAAGACCACCCTCCGAGGCACCCTCATCTACAGACCCCCGGGACCACGCACACTATTCAGCGAAGACATCGCAGACTTCATCAGCCCGCACGCCATGCCCTCCGCCGACTACATCCTCCTAGGGGACCTCAACTTCCACCTGGAGAACAACAGCGACAGAAACACCACCGCCCTGCTGGACAACCTCGCCAACCTCGGACTCAAGCAACTGGTGAACACGCCCACCCACTACGCCGGCCACACGCTTGACCCCGTCTTCTCTTCCAGCAAGCACATCTCCTTCAGCCACGCCACCCGACTCCACTGGACCGACCACAGCTGCGTCCACTTCAGCTTCAGAAAGACTGCGACCCACCACCACCCGCAACAGGCTCCCCGCCGGAGCTGGAGCAAGATCTCCGCCGAGCAGCTCACCGCCTCCCTCAGCCAGAACACACCCACCAACACAACGGACCCAAACGAAGCAGCCAGCAACCTCGCCAAGTGGCAGACCGCCTGCGCCGACGACCTCGCACCACTAAAACCCTCCCAGCAGACCCGGAAGCAAGAAAACCCCTTGGTTCACCAACGAACTCAAGGAATCCAAGAAGAACTGCCGCACTCTCGAGAACCTGGCGACTCGACCAGACCACAGACAACAGGACCGCCCTCAAGCACGCCACCCGCAAACACCACCAGCTGATCCGTGCCACCAAGAAGTCGGCACTCAAAGAACGACTGGACAACAACGCCCACGACAGCAAGGAACTTTTCAGCATCGTCAAAGAGTTCTCCAACCCCAGCGCCGGAAACAACGACATCACCCCTCGCAAGACCTCTGCAACTCACTCGCCGCGTTCTTCCACCGCAAGATCACCGACATACATAACAGCTTCGACGCACAAACCACGCACCCTACCGCCGAACCAACGCCCGCCACCACCACCCTCTGCAACTGGACCCCGATCAGCACCGAAGACACCACCCGCACGATGAACTCCATGCACTCCGGATCACCAACCGACCCCTGCCCACACCACGTCTTCAACAAAGCCGACGCCACCATCGCACCCCATCTCCGGGACATCATCAACTCCTCCTTCCACACCGCCACCTTCCCGGAGAGCTGGAAGCACGCCGAGCTTACCGCCCTCCTGAAGAAACCAACGGCGGATCCCACCGACCTCAAGAACTACCGTCCCATCTCGCTCCTTCCGTTTCCGGCCAAAGTCATCGAGAAGACCGTCAACAGACAGCTTGCCGCCTTCCTCGAGACAAATGGATCCCTCGACCCCTCGCAGTCCGGGTTTCGGGCCAACCACAGCACCGAGACCGCCCTCATCGCAGCCACCGACGACATCAGAACCCTAAACGACAACGGGGAAACAGCAGCCCTCATCCTCTTGGACCTCTCCGCGGCGTTCGACACCGTCTGCCACCGCACCCTAGTGAAGCGCCTCAGCAACATCGGAATCCGAGAGAAAGCACTGGAATGGATCATCTCGTTCCTCGCCGGAAGAACCCAGAGAGTCCGCCTCCCCCGTTCAGATCCGAGGCCACCGAAGTCATCTGCGGCGTTCCACAAGGATCTTCACTCAGTCCAACCCTCTTCAACGTCTACATGAGCCCCCTCGCAGCCATCGCACGCCAACACAACCTCAACATCATCTCCTACGCCGACGACACCCAGCTGATCCTCTCCCTCACCAACGACCCCACCACCGCCAGAGCCAACCTACACGACGGGATGAAAGACGTCGCCGACTGGATGAGGATCAGCCGCCTTAAACTGAACTCAGACAAGACGGAAGTCCTCATCCTGGGCTCATCACCCTCCGCCTGGGACGACTCCTGGTGGCCCCCGGCCCCTGGGCACCGCGCCCAAGCCAACGGACCACGCACGAAACCTGGGCTTCATCCTGGACTCCTCCCTGTCGATGACCAGACAAGTCAACGCCGTCTCATCTTCGTGCTTCAACACCCTGCGCATGCTCCGCAAGATCTTCAGATGGATCCCCACTGAAACCAGGAAGACCGTCACCCAGGCACTCGTCACCAGCCGACTGGACTATGGGAACACCCTCTACGCCGGAACCACAGCCAAACTTCAAAAAGACTCCAGCGCATCCAGAACGCCTACGCACGACTCATCCTGGACATCCCCCGACACAGCCACATCACCGGACACCTGAAAGACCTGCACTGGCTCCCCGTCAGCAAGAGAATCACGTTCAGACTCCTCATCCACGCACACAAGGCCCTCCACGACCTGGGCCCAAAGTACCTCAACGACCGCATGACCTTCTACACGCCCACCCGCCAGCTACGATCAACCAGCCACGCCCTCGCCACCGTACCACGCATCCGCAGAACCACCGCCGGAGGAAGATCCTTCTCCTACCTGGCAGCCAAGACCTGGAACTCCCTCCCCACTCACCTTCGGCGAACCCAGGACCATCTCTCCTTCAGGAAGCAGCTCAAGACCTGGCTGTTCGAGCAGTAACTTACCCCCTCCCCCAGCGCCTTGAGACCCTCCCGGGTGAGTAGCGCGCTCTATAAATGCCGTGATTGATTGATTGATTGAGAAAGAAGAACCTGGGATGGGCATATATTGGCCTATCGTAATTCACAGCTGAATCACGAGAATTACCTGTAATGGTGTCAGAACCTTTCAAAGGGAATGTCTGTTTGGATATGATCACCCCTGAACAATTGATCTACAAAATAGTATCAGTACTATTTATGATGGGGCAACAAGCAGGGTAATAGCCAGCTTTTCGGGGAACCGTCACTTCTTTATAATGCCAACCCACCAATGTAATATTTTGCTCTTCCAAATAGAAGTTATCTCAGTACGTATTTTTGTCACAACCGGGGTACCCTGTTCCTGTGGGTTGACGATGGTACACGCATGGCCCTGGGTAGCCAAAACCAAACTCCCCTTTTACCTCAACAAAATCTGTCGGGTTAGAATATGTATAATTTATCAAAGACAGAGGGTAAGCTGTCCATAGGCTAGTTACAGATTCAGTAGGATAACAAGCAACACCATTACCAAAAAATCTCTGAGTATCTAGAAAAACATTATTAGAACGCATTCTTTTCCGTCTTGGTGTGAAAAAGATATCATTGTCAGAAGTAGACGAATTACTTGCATTTTCTAACACCCAAAGAACTCCACAAAGAATAATCATCAGCAGAATAGCAAAGAGAAGGAATAGCACTCTCCGATGCTTTACCCATGATGATCGGGGCAAAACAGCAAAACCCAATGGCTGTTCTTCATCAATCATTGGCCTGCCAAAAAGAAGCATGATAGCGGAATGAAAAGGTACTATTAATATAACCGTAATGAAACTAAGTAAACAATCTTCTTTCCAGCTTCCGTTTTTCTTCTCCTGTGAGCCTCGCAGGTAGGCTCCTATTGTTCATCCACGGTGGTGCTATCAAGCACTTCTCGTTGGAGCTACACAATTGCAGCCTTTGCTGAGGAAAATCCACTTCTTTCAGGATAGGGTCCTCTCCCTCCTGGGAAAACACCCCAAACTTATCCTGTCCAGTGTCTCGAACAATGCACCAATCTCTCTGTCCCTGCTCCATTGTCCCTATTCTTCATCCATGAAGTCCATCCCTACTAGTCTGACTTTTCCTTTGGTGCACTGTTCCTTCGTCGAGGATGCAAATTGTACTTAACAACTCCAGGAACAGAGGGATCAAGATACAAACGTTCACTTTCAGTGGTATGAACTGATTCAGATTCAAACACAGATGGGCCAGCTGACTGGAGCTCTTGGCTGGCCTTAACCTCAGGTGGCACTGCTTCATTCAGGACTGCATCACTCTCCTCCTCAGAAGGTGCCCACGTTATTCTGGCATCGGAGAAAGGGATGAAGCGAGGAACATTTTCCGTCTCAGAGTCCCCAATGCCGTCGATCCTCCACTGGTCATACGGCAGGGGAAGGGGCACCTTCTTAGTATGAGAGGACTGTATCCAATTCTTCCGGCCGTCCACTTTGACTGCAGTGCGGGTGGCGAGCAGTATTTGGAAAGGCCCCTTCCATCTGGGCTCCAAGCTGCCTTTTCGCTGGAAGTGCCTTATCAGTACATAATCACCAGGCCGAAGGTCGAGGCCGGGTCCCTCTGTAGCGGATGGCAAGGTCTCTTGAATCTGCTGATGAATAGAACGCAAATGTTTAGTTAATTCGTATAAATCTATCAACAAGGGGTGCTCTATCACGGAAAAGTGACGGGGTCTTGGAACTCCCCAGACATTAGCGGGCCTACCAAAGACCATCTCATAGGGGGCCAACCCTGTTCTAGTATGGGCTGTAACTCTCGTTGACAACAAAGCCAATGGTAAAGCATCTGGCCACTTCAACCCTTTACTCTTCTGAATTTTGGCCATCTTTAGTTTGAGAGTACCAATGTACTTCTCAACTAAACCTGCTGACTGGGGGTGATTCGCAGCATTAAATTTTTCTTAATGTGCAAGCCATCGCACACTAACTGGATGACTTTAGAATTAAAATGACTGCCGTTGTCACTCCAAATCAAATGAGGCAAACCAAAGCGAGGGAAAAACTCCTTCAAAAGAGCTTTCGCCTTCGCTAGAGCTGTATTTTCCTTGGTAGGATAAGCCTCAACCCATTTACTGAATGCGCAAACCACCACCAACACATACTTCAAATTGTTCACCCGTTCCATCTCAATGAAGTCCATTTGCAGGACTTCGAAAGGGAAAGAAGGGGGTGCAAAATTACCCGGATGTGTAGGGGGCCCCTTTCCCGGGTTATACAGCATGCACACCATGCAATTTTTTTACCAAATGGGCAGCCGTTTTTGGAATATTATCATTCTGCCACACCGGGTCGAGCAACTTGCAGATACCCCTAGCACTAATGTGAGCTGGTCCATGAGCCATAGTAACTACGGGGAGAACATATGCATCTGGCGACATCCATCTCTGTTTCCCTGACTTGCCTATCCAACACCCATCATCATCCAATTGCGCTGTACTTTCTTGACATATTGCTAATTCCTCAGCCGTCGCCTCGCTCTGGATTTCTTTCACACTATCTAGTGTGTCCTCAAACATTGTGACTTCCGGCACCCATCTAGCAGGACCTGCTACAAACATCTTTTTCATCTTGGATCGGGCCGTCTCTTTAGCTGTTTGATCCGCAAAAGCATTCCCCCCCCCCCCCCACATCATCAGTAATTGCTTTGTGAGCGCTACACTTCACTATTGCCAGTTTCTTGGGCAGGGTCAACGCCGACAAAAGTCTATTTATCAAAGGGCCGTGCTGAATCTTTGAACCATGGGAGGTAAGGAATCCCTCTCTTTCCAGAGCCGCCCAAAATTATGAGCGACTCCAAAGGCATACTGGCTGTCAGTGTAAATATTATCCGCCAGTCCCTGACTTAACTCGCAAGCCCGAATTAGAGCTACCAGCTCTGCAGCTTGGGCCGACTGATAGGGGACTCGTGATGTCTCAACTATCGTGCGCAGTGTTGTGATCGCATAAGCAGCAGTTGTGGTGCCATCTGGTAATTTAAAACAAGAGCCATCGACATATAGTTCCCATTGGGGGTCAGATAAGGGAACATCAGTCCAGTCTACCCGTTCCTTCGTTTCCTCCTCAGTACGAAACATACAATCATGTATGTCTATCTCCTCACTCTCCAAAGGGAGGGGTAGTAACATGGCAGGATTCAGAGTGGCATATCGTTTAATCGTAATATGTGGTGCAAAAAGAGTTCGCTCATAGCCAGTCAGCCGTGCACTGGTAAGGTGCTGTGTCTTTGTTCTGTTCAAAAGTGTATCCACAGCATGAGGTACCATAACTGAGATCAGTGTCAAGAACAAGCCCTGCCGATTGTCGAATAGAGACGGCCACTGCCGCGGTCGCTCTTAAACAGCTCGGGAGGGCTTTCGCGACAGGATCAAGAACAGCAGAAAAATACGCACACTGCCTCTGCTTACCTCCAAAGGCCTGTGTTAAGACAGCGCACAACCGGCCGACTCGTGTACATACAACACGAACGGCTTGTTGTAGTCGGGTGTGCCAAGCACAGGAGCCGAACAAAGCGCAACCTTCAATGCTCAAAAGCTTGTTGACATTCAGGTGTCCAAGGCAAAGGCTCATGCACATCTTTAGTTAAGTAAAGCAGAGGCTTTGTTGTTAAAGCAAAATTGGGTATCCAATGACAATAGGAAGTGATACCAATAAAGGCTCGCACATCCCTTTGGGTCCTTGGAATAGGCATGTTAATTACAGCGTTAATACGTTCCGGAGTTGTTTCTGACCCTCCGACAGTAGGTGACCTAAATAGGTGACCTCCTGTCGACAATATTGGAATTTGGAAAGGGACACTTTATGTCCATGTTGAGTAAATGCAGCAACAATTTGACTGTAGCTGCTTTACATCCTTCTTCAGTATCAGACGCAATCAAAAGATCGTCCACATACTGTAGCAATACATTACCTGGGGGAAGGGTAAGGGAGTCCAGTTGACCCTTCAGAGCCTGGCTATATATGCTAGGACTCGTATAGCCCTGAGGAACCCTACAAAATCTAAAACTACGACCTGCCAGGGAGAACCCGAACAGGTGCCTGGTATTTGGATGAACAGGGATGCTAAAGAAAGCATTTTTCAAATCAATGACAGAAAAGAATTTGGCAGAAGAAGGAATCATAGTCAGAGGAGCAGTAATGTCGGGGACCTCAGGGAACTGAGGGACTACTATTTTATTAACTTCGCGCAAATCAATCACAAAACGATAGACATCAGCAACATCATCAGGGGAACCCGGAGGTGGCCTCTTGAGAACAGGAAGGATGGGGCTATTGCACACACTTGCCGCTGTCTCCTCAACAACTCCTGACTGAATCAAATCTTGTATTATATGTAACAACGCCTGTTCTCCTGCATGCGAAATCTTATACTGAGGGATGCGAGGCAATATCGCATTTTCTTTAACCTGAATAGAAATTGGAGGTATTTGCAAAAGTCCTACATCTGTATCACTTGTAGCCCACAGCGTAGATGGAACACCTTTAAACTCAACTGGGGGGAGGGGGGGTGTATATCTTTAGACGAGCATTATATAGTACTAACCACACTCGGACCCATTGTCAAATGGACACCATCCGGGGAACAGTAAATAGTGGCATGTAACTTTTTTAACAGATCTAATCCCAACAGGTTCTCCCCACAATTTGATGTTAGTAAAAACGGCGAATCAACGGTAAAGGGGTCTATAGTCAAAGCAAGGGGTTTGGAGATGGGGCTTACTACCGGCACACCAGAAAAACCAACCGAAACATTGTTATGGCCAGACAGGGCTGCCCCAGGGACCAGTGACCTTGCAACAGAACTATTCATTGCTCCTGTATCGACTAAAAATTTCTTCTCCGAGCCCTGCAAATCCACACTAATATAAGGTCCATGCTGATCTACAGGTATCGGAACTGGTCCCTTACCCTGTCCTAGGCTGTCCTAGCTGTAAGACATCCCTGTCGCCTCATCCAAATCATGATAATACTGTCTGCTCCGAACGTCATCAAAGTAATTCTGATCAGTACGGCCCGATGACGTTCCAGTAGCCTGGTCCCCATCCTGACTGGCTGCTCCCCGTCCTCTCGGAGCTGCAACCTTTTTCAGCAAAACCGGGCACTCGCTACGCCAGTGCCCTTCCTCCTTGCAATACGCACATTGATTTGGGCCCACAGGCACAGCACTCCGGCTCGTACGAGGAAGCTGCCTGGCCGGTCCAATGCCTCGACCCCATCCCTGTCCCCTAGATTCCTGCTGCATCAGTACCTTAGTCTTCAACTCCTTTGTTTTCTTTTCCACCTTCTTTCTCCTCATTCTCTCTATGCTCATAATACTGAGCCATACTCCATATCACCGAAGGGGTAGAAGTAGTCCACGTGCTTTCGGCAGCCTGCAACCGTGTTGTAATCTCTGGTAACAAATTCGTAACAAATCTGTTAACAAACAATCTGATACCCCCTTCCAAGGACAAATCCTGGCCACTAAAATCCCAAAACACACCTTCAAACCGAGTAAAAAAATCAGACGCACATCTTTCTTCTGACTACATGCGGCTAGCTTATCCCAATCCACCTTCCGGGGTGGAATAAGAGAGTGCATACAAGTGATGATGCGATCTGGCAAAGCCAAGATCTCAGCCTTCGGCTTGTCACCAGGCTTCCTCTCCTTATCCCATGCCCTAATCTCATCCCAAGTACCACCCAACTCTAGGGCATGGTTTTGAGTATGCACCTGTTGCCAAACATCCACTGGTACCAATAAACCAAAAAACATCTCAATATCTTCCAACGTCATTACCGTCGATGCAGCAGCCTCTGTCAATTCTTTATAGTAAGCAGTAGGATTTTTCCTGGGGTCAGGTATCTAGGCCTTAATTGCGAGGACTTCACTCCTCTTCCATGGAGTATAAACCCATTGTTCTTGAAAACAGGCCTCTACTCGTTGTCTAGTCACTTGATCATGTTGATCACGTAACTCTGGAATCTGCGGGTGAAAAACGGGATGAACTTCCCTCATTGGGAACTGAGATATTGCTGTTGGGGATTTTTGATGCAATCTACAGCGATATCCAATCAGTGTGGTAACACTAGCAAAAACCTCATTGGGAGCCAAGCCCGCGGCATATACTTGGTCCCTAATATCATAAACAGCCTGAGGTGCAACACCTTTAAAACACTGTTCCCATAGTCCAATCAAAGTGGCCGAAATATGTTTAAGGGCATGCTGCTGAACAAATGGCTCATAATCCTTTAACACACTCCAAACATCTTCAACACCATAAATAGGACTACGGGCCCACTGGGTAGCCTGATTGGCCACCATATTCTTCTCCATATCTCCCACATCAGACCGAATCAACACCCGTCCTAACCGCTCCTTTGCAACTGCCCCAGCTCCATCGTCCTGACTACGCACCGGTGTCTCGGCATCTAACAAGGGGGTAGGGGTAAGAAAAGGGGCCAACATACTGGTCGAAGAGGGGGGCATCAAAGTCAACATCGGCTGAGTAGCAAGTGTTTGTGAAGGGGAAAGTAACGTCGTAACAACAGGGGTGGCAGGAGGACTGGCAGTCTCAGTGACTGTGGGGGACAGAGCCACAGAAGAAGTTGGTGATGCCGGAACTAAAGCACTTCGATCAATACCAGATACAACGGGAACAGGGGGGGCAGAGGCAGGTAACCAGGGCTGTGGAACAACAGGGTATATTCTATTTGGGGCATAAGGGGGAGGCGGTCTGTCTTCCAATAGCTCTTCCATAAAAGTGTCTGTTTCCTCTTTAATAACATAAGACTTATCACATTGCAATCGAAACTTCCTGTCTGCACATTCTATACCCTTCTCCACATCATGTGCCACCGCTTTCTGAGTCAGTGTCTGTGTTCTCTCCCTCCGTGCCTCCCTTTCCGCCCTCAGTCGTCTGTTTAGCTTCCTTCCGCCACACCTGAAGATAATCAAACATCGACTGCCTACTACGTTTAGCAAACAATTTTTCCTCCAAATAATTCAATTTCTGTTCATCAAAGGTGCCCGTTGACGGCCACTGCAATTCAGCGTTGTCCCTGGTATATTTGTGCCATAATGTACTAAATATAATAGGGCCAAGACCGTATTTGACATACATGTCATAATTTGGAGTACCTTCCGCAGGTGCGGCCTGTCTTTCCTCCAATTGAGCATCAGCAGAACAACAACAACACCTCACACAACACAACTTACTCCAACAAGGCATTCTGTTCACACAAAAAACACATTCACCACACAATAACACTAAAATGTACTCATACCTTTACCAAAAATCATTTCCGCGGGCTGCATCAATCACAAATTAACAAAATGGTACCATGTTTCAAAAAGAATCTTCAAAATCAAATGCAAGCGCTTGTCAAAACTGATTCTTAGACCAACCAAAATATCCGTCAAACGTCATGACAACAAAGAACCAAACCAGCTCACCTGGTGCACACAGGTTAAACAAATTTATTCTCCACTGCCGACTCTTCGGACCAAACGGTCAAATCCAAGGGTTTCGCCATTCAGGACCCCAGTCGGGATGACCACTGGGCAGGGCACCGCCCGATCAGACAGGCGGGGCAGCTGCGAGTGCGAAACTCTATCGTGCAGGGGTCCGCCTATCCGACCCAACGCGGCCCGTCCTCACCCGTCCGCGGGCGAGGATGAGGTCACCCGATGGAGTCCCTGTTCGGGCGCCACCTGAAGGAAATGACCCGAAAACAGCCACTTGGGTCACTCACGACCACCTTCTCTGCCTTCCTACAAATGAAGAGTCGGTCAGACAGTAGAGAATACAAACCAGATATTTATTGAGATTACACTGCAGTGGAGCCCAGTCTGACCAGCCTCTTGGGATGGCTGTCGAGGGACTGAAGCCCGTAAGAATACAATTACATTATGTACGTTTGCAAAGTCCGCAAAGGCACGCCTACTATGGAAAAACACTAGCAGGTGTCTTAATAGAATGGGGGTACAGAGCATAAGTTTTGATTCTGCAGCTGGGCACAGGCTATCTACTGCCCAAGGTCATCTGGCCTATCCTACCAGACGGGTGGGAGAAAGGCTACTAACGAGGTTACTTGCAATTATAGAAGAAAAAGCTCAACCTTGGGAAACAAAACTTACCAAGGACTGTTTCTCGAAAATAACTAAGCAGCAGTTTCGATTATCATACAAAATGGCGTCCAGATTGTAAGATGGTGTCGCAAATGCTAAAATATACGGACAGAAGAGCGTCTCCATATTAACAGCATGCTTCGGCTTCTCCCCGGCTGACGCAACAGAGGAGCCTCGGCGTTCTAGGCCTCTTGCCTCAGAATCTGCGCCTAGGTTGGCTCTGCGCTTTCCAGCTTTTCCGGTAGCCGGAGCGACCCCTGCCCAGCTCAAGGAGTTTTATGCCATGTGCCTCATTTGAGCGACCTAATCCTACCGGCTTGCCTTTGGCCCCTGTAGGCTCAGAGGGGGCTCCATCTGGTGTCAAGCCAGTGGCTCCGGTCCTACCCATGCGGACTTCCCCAGTGTCGGTCCTGGCGCGGCACATTCCCACTGGCGGCGCCAGCCCCATTTCTATCCCCGACGATCCAGAGCTAGATAGGTGGCTACTGGTGCCGATAGAACTCTTGGGTTCTGGCTCTTTTCCTCAGCCCTATTCTGAAACCCTGGGAATAAAGGAAGATTGGGTGGATCGCTGGACCCTTTATAAGGACAGCCTTATCACAACATGGACTGGTATGAGGAAGTAGGTGAGGCCAACAGACTGGATACCTCTTCATATTCTGGCCTGCTTTCTCCCCCTACTGTGGCTATGGAGGAGGAAGCATCCTATTCTATGGTGGTGCAGAGGGCAGCTGAGATCCTGGGCCTTGAGCTCCCTTCTGTGGCAGTCAAGACAAGCATCTTGACAGAGGTCCTGCAGCCTGGTGGCTACTGATTGGAACTCTTGCTGCCTTTTAACGAGGCCTTAACTGATGTCCTACTGGGCACCTGTCCAAGCCCAGCACAGGGGCTCCTGTGAATAGGACAGTTGCCTGCCATCGCCTTGCACAGAGTGACCCATCTTTCCTTGCCAACCACCCTAACCCTGGGAGCTTGGTGGTCCAAGCCTCTACCTCCCAAGGCGCGTTCCCTTCCGCACCCCGGATAGGGAATCCAAGAGGCTGGATAGTTGGGGTAAGAACATTTTTTCTTCCTCCAGCCTTGTATTGCGGTCACTTAACGCAGTGTGCTTATTGGGTCATTATTCCCACACATTGTGGGAAATGATTACGCAAGTGCTGCCACAGGTTCTGGAGGAGGCCCGGGCCTTCCTCTCCTAATCAGTGTCAGACTGGAGAGATGCAGCAAAGTTCGCCATCCGTTGTGGGCACAACACGACCGACTCACTGGGAAGAGCAATTTCACGGACAGTGGCTGTAAGACGCCATGCATGGTTGAGGACTTCTGGCTTTTCGTGGATATCCAGGCCCCTCTCATGGACATGCCCTTTGATGGCACCCATCTCTTAGAAGACAAGGCAGACATGGCACTGGAGCGCTTTAAGGACTCCTGGGCCACGGCCAAATCCTTGGGCCTTTAAGTGGCCACTTGTCCCCAGTCTGCCTTTCATCCCTTTTGTGGCTATGGAAGGGGCTTTCAGCTGCGCCAGCCATACCCCAACTACAAGTGTGCAAGTCCAACAACCTCTGCGCAGCCGTGGCTCGTTTCGCACCCGTGGTCAGTCGAGTCCCACCCCCCCCCCCCCCTCCCCTCCTCCTCCATGCACCCTAAGCCTCCAAACCTTCCAAGTCCAGCCCTTCAAGATCATGGGCGGCCAGTTGGTGACCGGATCAGCCATCACCTCCACCTATAGCAAAACATCACGTCGGACAGGTGAGTTCTTCAGGCTGTCAGAAGGGGCTACTCCCTCCCCTTCAAGACTACCCCGCCTTCATGCTTCCAACTTACGACTGACTGACAAAGGATCACCTAATTTTGCTTTAGGAGGAAGTCATGACTCTCTTGGCCAAGTGAACCATTGAGAGGGTTCCGGTGCCAGAAGTAGGCTGTGGTTGCTATTCCTGCTACTTTCTGGTCTCGGAAAAAAGAAAAGGGCCTGCGTAGTATTCTAGATCTGCGAGCCCTCAAGTACATCCTCAAAAAGGAAAAGTTCAAGATGCTCACTCTAGCTCCGGTCTTGCTGCCGTAGACCCGGGATGCTGGATGGTAGCGTTGGACTTTCAGGACACCTATTTTCACATTCCTGCCCTGCCTGCCCATCAACGCTACCTGCGGTTTACGGTAGGCCACAAGCATTTTCAGTTAACCATGCTACCTTTGGCCTTACCAGCGCCCCTCAGGTGTTCAACAAGGTGATGGCGGTGGTCCAGCTCATCTGCGCAGATTAGGGGTTTCAGTCTTCCCCTATCACGACGACTGGTTGTTGACGGCAAGTTCGCCCCAGCCTGTCATCTCCCACCTCCAGGCTACGGCGAACTGTAGGAAAGGGCCCCTTTTTGCATGGTTACCCCCTGTTTTTTTGCCGGATACATGATGCCAATGTGACTGAGTGTTCCCTTCCCTGCCACTCAGGCTCACAGGGCCTGTGTTCTTTCCCAAAACTGTACCTTTGTCTCCGTAATTGGCACACCTCGGGCCACATGTAAGTCCTTTGTAGAAGTTACCCCTGGTACCAAGGGCCTTGTGACCAGAGAGGGCCCTCTGAGTGCTGCAGCATGTATTATGCCACCCTCCGAGACTCCTCACCATAACGCCTACACACTGCCATTGCAGGCTGCGTGTTTTGGTGCAGAGAAAATGAAGTCTCGACATGGCACACATACCTGTGTCATGCCCACCCACACTGCCTGTGGCATTGGGAAGTCACCCTTCTAGCTGGCCTTACAGCCCTAAAGGCAGGGTGCACCATACTACAGGTGAGGGCATAGCTGTGTGAGCAATATGCCCCCACAGTGTCTGTGCCATTCACAGACACAAGTGCAGTGAAGCCATTTTGAGTACATGGGCTGGGAGTTTGTCAGCACGAACTCCACACGAACTCCACAGCTCCATAATGGCTTTACTGAAGACTGAGCAGTTTGGTACGAAACTTCTTGGCACATTAAATGCACACTGATGCCAGTGTTTC